>JAMJFZ010002475.1:442500-1042500 GCA_026225945.1 Cricetomys ansorgei
ATCTTGGTTGTCAGCCTGGACTGGAATCGACTGAGAGATATGTCTCTGAATGGGACTGTCAGGCATTTCTTGGAAAGATTTGAGGTGGAGGGGGGGATCTTTCTCAAGTGTGGGCACCTTCTGGTGGCGGCCCAGATATAAGGAAGTCAGAGGGAAAAGCTAGTGCTTTTTTGCTTGGCCACCTTTGCTCCTTGAGATGTTGATTTCACTTTCATCAGAACCCCTCTTCTTCCTTCAGGCCTTCTGTGCCAAACTGAGACCTCTGAGGCATACAGCCTCTCGGACTAAGCATCAAGGTTCCCATCATTTCCAGTGTCATCGATGGACTACCCGGTGTGTAGCCGATCTAGTACATCGCCTTTGGTAATTGTCTCGGTTTGTTTTTTGTTCAACTTAACATAATCTGGACTTGCTCGAAAAGAGGGAATCTCAGTAGCAGAATTGTCACAATCAGATTGACCTGTGAGCACGTGGCGGGATGGGCGTTATCATGATTGCTAATTGATACAGGAGGGCCTAGGCCAGTGTCAGAGGTACCATCCCTAGGCAGGGGTCCTGGGCTGTGTGAAAATGGAAGACGTACGCAAGCACGGAGGAAGCCAGTGAGCAGCACACCGCCATGCTCTGCTTCAGATCCTGCCCCGATTTCCCTCAGTGATGGACTGTGCATATGGAAGTATAAGCCGAGACAGAACCTCTCTTCTAACTCATTTTTGGTCACGCTGTTTATCATAGCTACAGAAAGCACACTCAGTCAGTAGTATATATTCATGCTATCAGTTTGTCCCCTTAGAGAACCCTGATATAGCCTCCCTCAGACTAAGGAAGTTCTAGTCTTACTTTTCTGTTTGGTTCTCCACACAGAATCGATGCTGGATTTTATTAGAAGCCTTTTATCTTCCCCAACCCCCTTTCCCTGTTTTGAGATATGGTTTTATTTTGTAGCCCAAGCTATCCTGAAACCTGGCAGTGATTCTCCTGCCTCAGCCTCCTTAGTGCTGGGATTACAGGCCCAATCCACCAAAGCTGGCTTCTCAAAATCCTTCTCTGCAGCGACTGAGATTGTGATACAAGGCTGCCTCGTGTTTAGTAAATGTAAAAATGTCAGCACGGAGCCATGTTCTTGGGAAGAAATGTAATTTGAACATGACGTCGTTACTTCATTTGTGACCAAGTTTGGTTTTGCTGAATGTTCTGCTCTGGTTCTGTAATCATTTTGGATTTTATTAGTGAAGTCGGTCGATACTTTGTCATTCTCCTTAGGTTTTGAAGTCGGAGTGCGATTCAGTGGTGGAATGCTCCACGGGCCCCGTGGTTTGAACCCCAGCGCCAAAAAAAAAATAAAACTTAAGAAAACGGGGCATGAGATCTGAAGTTTCCCCTTTGTAGTTAACAGTGTCCCCGATACACTGCGGAATCTTCAAGGTGACTATAACCTCCTGTTTTCAAATCCAGTGGGTTTTCATCTTCTGTTGGCTCCTGTCTCTGGGGCCCTCCTTTGTACTGCCTTCTCTTTTCTCCTCTCTCCACTCTCTTTAGGTGGTCGGTGACCTCTTTTACTTTCTTGGGTCTTAAATGGATGTCCTCATTCTGAGTCTGTTCTCTCGTGTGTCGCTGCCAACCGTCCTGATACTGTTACTTGAGCATGTGACTGTCTTGCACACTCAACAGAGCCAAAAGGACCTTGGATTCTATCTCCCCTTGCTACAAATCATACGGCCATCTCCTCCTGCACCAGCTGTTGGTCCTCTCTGCAAGCTCTGCTCCTTCCCCTCAGGCCTGGGCCATCGATTTAGCACTCTTAGTCTTGCTGAGTTCTATTTCCCCAAAACAACTCTTTCTAGTTCCACCTGACCTAAGCTCTCTGCATCTAACTTGGGACCCTGGGTTAGCACTAACGCTGGTACCCAGCAGCCCTCACTCCCTATTACTGGTGCTGCTTTTTACTTGATTTCTTCCCTAGAAGCTCACATACTTTGATGGTGGCTGATCTAACTCCCAGCTCCAAAGGTAGATCCTATGTGGCTCTTTTTTTTTTTTTTTTTAATATAAAGAGTCAGAAGGCGAATATTTATTTCTTAGGTTTTGAAGTGCACAAAAGCAGGCCACAGATCTGTCTATCCCCTGTAGTTTAACCATACAACATACTTCGCCTTCTGGTAATTGAGGGAGAGGGATAAGACCCAAGGGGGCCGATCAGCGTGATTCCACAGGAATACTGGCAGCAACTCTCCTAATTCCTGGGCCGTCTTCACTCATGCTACAGGAGTAGCTCACAGGCCTCCCGTTTCTTCTAATAGACTGCGTTTCTGGGATCCCATAACTCCACACTGTATCCATTATGGCTCCTATGATGCCACCATCGAGTCTTAGGACCAGGTTATCAGGTGGGTACACATCTCTCCTTACAGAGAACAATCTGTCTCACAGCTATGTGGCATAGCCGGTTTGCACAGGTCGGCTCCTTACTCTGGACTGTCTCCCAGGTATGGTATTGCCTGGCATCCTGACATGTTCTGCTTCTAGACTACGAAAGTGAGAATATCTTCCTAATCAACTGACCCACACCCATGCACACGATACCGCCGGACATCTGAGGGGCCAACAGAACATCGTTTTCTCACCTCTGTTTATGTGGCCTGTTACCACTTCACGCAGTGTAGTTTTGTTGGCAGTGTACACAGTAGACAAGGAAGACTATCCTAGCTTCTCCTGGATGAGACTGGCATAGTTCTGCTTCTGCTGTAACAGTCCACATTGAACCAAAGGTCAGAGTGATGGCCTCTGATGAACACACTCCCTCTATCCACATCTCTTTCTCTCACTTCGTGTCAGGCCAGCATCTTCAATTTAGTCAATGGGCCACAGGAAACAGGTGATGTGTGCCGAGGCTGGGAAGGCCCTGTGTGCTGGAACTTGTTCTCTTGTGGGTAGACCACAGCCATTATTGAGAAGCAACGTGAGCCAGCTTACTAACAGTGGCTAACACCCGGCTTATGGGAATGGGATCACCCAGGAAGCAGAGATGAACCAACCCAACCCAACACAGCATCAGCTGCTGTTTGCCAGACTCACCGACCATGACTGTGTAGTTATTAAGTTCTGGGGAAGTTTGATACCCAGACACAGACACACTACCTTTATGCACAAATTTGTATGTTAAGGCTCAAGTCCTAGAAGGCATTCCAAGAGTGCTGATTTCTATGTACTTGCCAACAAGTACCCCTGAAGACACTGTGCCCAGCTTTTAAGCAGGCTGAAGAACCCATTGGCTGGCTGGTCCAGGGGACAGGTTTTTCTGTTATGTCAGCACTACCCCTCGGTCAGTTTATGCTTCAGATTCTGGACTGCTTCGGGTCTCATTCTGGCATAGCACCCTAGGGTGAGATCGTCAGCTGAGAGGTCAAACAATGCAGACCACATCCTAGGTGCTGGACGCAGTCCTTACCCCGCATTCATGTTTTACTAATTCTTTTTATTTTTAAATATATGGAAGCCCCGCAGAGCGAGTCAGTGAGATGTCCGGTATGCCCTGAACTTGACCCCCTACACGTTGCTTCACAAACCATGTCCCGGGTCCTTTGCCTACTGATTTTCTACGGAGGGGGGCGTGGCGAGGGCCATCTCTCGGGATTGGAGGGAGGCCCAGGGATGATTCCTGCGGGATTCCGTGGTGCCACGCACAAGGGCAAGTGGCAGTCGCACTTCAGGGGCTCCTCTCCGAGGCTCGCTGCCCACTCGGGTCTCCACGGTGCGAGTTCGAGACTCCCCAACCCCTCGGTCCCACCTGTCCCCTCAGCTCCCCATCCGAGGCTCCCGCCCACTCGGGTCTCCACGGTGCGAGTTCGAGAATCCCCAACCCCTCGGTCCCATCTGTCCCCTCAATCCCCATCCGAAGCTTCTGTCCACTCGGGTCTCCACGGTGCGAGTTCGAGAATCCCCAACCCCATCCCCCACCCCGTCCCCGTCGATCTTCTCGGTGCGTGTCCCAGGTTCCCGTCCCCCTTTCGAGTCCCCCTTAGCGACGCGAGTCCCGCTTCGGTTCTAACCGCTAGCCCTCGCGGTCTCCGCCCCGGGGCGAGCTGGGACGGCGGTTCGGGGGGCAGGAGGCGCCGGCTCGCGCACGCGCACGTCGGCGGCCGGCTCCGGCTCCACCCCCCGCGCGCGAGCGCGCGCGGCTGCGGCGGCTGGGGCGGGGCGAGCAGAGGGGGCGGAGCCGCCGGCGCCGAGGCTGAGGCAGAGGCTGAAGCAGCGGCTGAGGCTGTGGTGGCTGAGGCTGAGGCGGCGGCGAGAGGCGCCTGGCCGGGGCCGCGGGGCCAGCCGAGCCCGCCGCAGCGCCCGGAGCCAGAGCCTGGCAGCCCGCGGGCGCAGCGGGACCTGAGGTGAGGCGGCGGGGACGCGGGCGGCCGCGTTTATGTAAGCGCGGGGCAGGTGGCTGAGGCCGCGCGGCGCCGGCGGGCGCGGACCTGACCACCGACCCCAGACCCTACAGACCCCGGCCCCGGGCCCGCGGCGGGCTGCGGGGTGACTGGCGCATCCCGGGCGGCGCGCGGAGGGCGGGCCGCGTCCTCTCGGATGCGCTGCGCTGCGGGAGGAGGCTGCGCCCAGGACGGCTTGTCCGCTCCTAGAGGCGCCGCGTCCGCGTGGGATGCGCTGCGCCGCGACGAGCCGTGAGTGCGCCTCTCGGACCGGAGGCTGTGCCCGCGGAGGGCACCCGGTACTCCGGGGAGGGGACCTGTGCCCATCAGACAGGAGGCTGAGCCCGGGGAGGGGAACCGTGTGTCGGGTAGAGGGGACTGTGTACCCCGGGAGGGGACCTGTGCCCATCAGAGAGGAGGCTGAGTCCGCGGAGGGCACCTGGTACTCCAGGGAGGGGACCTGTGCCCATCAGAGAGGAGGCTGAGCCCGGGGAGGGGATCTGTGCCCATCAGACAGGAGGCTGAGCCCGGGGAGAGGAACCGTGTGCCGGGTGGAGGGGACCTGTGCCCATCAGAGAGGAGGCTGAGCCCGGGGAGGGGACCATGTACCCCGGGAGGGGACTTATGCCCATCAGAGAGGAGGCTGAGCCCGGGGAGGGGACCTTGTACTCCAGGGAGGGGACCTGTGCCCATCAGAGAGGAGGCTGCGCCCTGGGAGGGGAACCCTGTGACCTGCAGAGGGAAAGGTGCGCCCCGGAGTGGGACCCTGTGCTCTGCAGAGGGAAAGGTGCGCCCAGGGATGGGGACCCTGTATCCTAGTAAGGGATGTGCCCTGTGCCCAGCAGAGGGGAGGCTGCGCCCGGGGAGGAGACACTCTGTGTCACTCCGAAGCTGCGTCCGGGGATGGGATCCTTTGCCTTGCAAAAGGGACCATGTCCTTGGCAGAGGCGAGGCTGTGCCCAGAGAGGGGATCCTGTGTCCTGCAGAGGGTACCTGTGCCCAGCAGAGGGGAACTGCCCAGCTGAACCAGGGGCTGGGAACCTTGTGCTCTGAGGAGGGGAAGCTGCACCCGGGGATGGCGAGTTTGTGCCCTGCAGAAGGGGCTATGTGTTCGGCAGAGGGGAGACTGCGCCCAGATGAGGGGGACCGAGTGCCCCGCAGAGGTGAGAATGAGTCACGAAAGGGGGGGACTCTGTACCCTGCAGTGAGTGCCCTGTGCTCTGTGGAGAGCACCTTGTGTCCTACAAAGGAGACACTGCGCTCCCAGGGAGTGGACGCCGTTGACCTGGGTAAGGGAGGCTGCTTTCTGGTGGTCCGTGTCCCGAGGGCTGGGAATCCACATGGGGTGCTGTGCGCCCAGGTGACTAAGTTCCGAGTGCCGAGTGCCCCAAGCGCCCAGCGTCTGCTACTGTGGGAGCCGTCTGGGAGATGAGGGGCTGCAGGAAAGCGCTGTGGTGGCTGTGTGCGATCCAAGATGTCAGGTGGGGCTGTGGACGCTAGACCTACCGTAGTGGCGCCGGAGTTGCCTGTCGGCGACCAGAAATGTGTTCCGTTCGGGATTTATGAGTGGCGGATCTGCACCGGAGTGTCTGGTTGAAGGTTGATGTTTTCAGCTAGCAGGTTTGCGTTGTTACTTCTGATGAAGGTATCCTTTTTCCTTCTTTAGCAAACCATTATTGTGTTCCGTTCTGGAAGTATAACTAACGGCAAGTGTCCTGACAGCAGACTTGGCTTTCTTACTGTGAGGTGCAGTAATTAAGATGGTCAAACAGTTTTGTTTTTTTGTTTTTTTTTTTTACTGAGAATAGGAATAATGTATTAACCGTCTTTGTTCCTCTGAAAGGAAACTGCTTTTTCCAAAACAGTTTTTTGTGTCAGAAGCAGTTTCTAAGCTGTTTGTAAAAGCCGGCTGTTTCTTCCTATCTCTAGGATGCAACGTCTTTACCCTTTTTGCTTGAGAGGGTTCCCTAGAGGGAAAGAGAGAAGAGAAAAGAGGCAGAAGGTTGGTTGGTACAGTTTGTTTTGGAATGAGAGAATTAATGGTCTTTCTGTGCAGGTTCCCGCAAGGGGCAGATTCACAGTATGGGCACCCCACAAACAGGAGCTTGATACATATTGGATGAGACACACTGGGCTGGGTGCTGTGATCCCACAGTGGTGGAGATGTGGAATTCACAGGCTTTGAAAGGAATGCATTCTCGGTGCCTGTTAGATGTCAAGGGGTTTCAGAAGCTGGGCACATTCAGTTACTTCTACGTCAGCTGTGACGCTCCAGTTGGAAGGAGCAAAGGAGACCTTTCTGCAAGGACAATGGTGAAGAGAGAAACTAATGACCTGTATCTTCCATGATGCATTCATTCAGTCATTTGCTGTAGGCCAAGGCAGGAAGATTAGCTACCAAGAAATAACATCATCCCGAAAACACATCTTGGCTCATAGGCAAATTCGCTTCTTTGTGAGTTTATGTGCCGTAAAGCATTTAGACTGCTTTAGAATTTTTGGACTGAAAAAAAAAATCCTTTAAACCCGTCTCGTCCACTGAATGAACCGTCTCCAACTTGTCATGTGCTAGACCTCCCCTCTGGAGTTATAGTGCTGAAGTCTACAGGCACAGTGTAAAAACCCACTGACAGTTTGACTTATGGACCACTTTTTTAGCATGAACATTTTAAGATGAAATTATAATATTTGTAAAATCATGAAACTTTTGCTTGTAGGTTTAAAAACAGAAGTACGCACATAATACATTCAGGGGAGCAAGCAATGCATGTGTGCGTAGTATACCCAAAAGGCACCCAGGATAGGCTCATCCTCATTCTGTCCTCCACTGCTCATGTATCTTCAGGTGTTCCTACGCATGGATTGTGTATTGTTTCAGCAGTGTTCAAAGTACGTAGACGGTGATAGATATACTCTAGTGTTTTCTTCTTCTTCTGATACTGAGGAGTAAGGAGCAACCCAAGAGCCTAGCATATGCTAGGCAAGTGTTTTACTACTGAGGTATATCTCAGCCTTGAGAAATGGTCTCAACTAAGTTGCCCAGGCTGACCTTGAACTCACTCTGGATGTAGGCCAGATAGGCCTCGGATTTTCAGTTCTCCTGTTTTAGGTTCCCCAGTATCTGGAATTATGGACCTGTGTTACCAGGTTCAGCTTTTACAATACAGTGTTTTTAAAGTTTCCCTTAACAATGTAACAGCAGGATTCTTATTTATACATAGGCCTAAGATAGACCTGCTCACAATTTTTTAATCCAAAACTCCTTTATCAGTATGTTGTATTTAAGAGCTGGATTTTATTGCCTTGTGTGCTGTGATTAGCCGCGTAAATACCTAGGACCGGAGGATACTGTTTAAGTAGCTGGGAGGTTATCTAGAAGCAACTTTGTAGATTGTAGTCAGTGAAGTCATACAAGCGTTGGGGAAGTAATCAAGCTTAGTACGGAAGCTTGGAGAGGTTCAATTCTATTGGATAACTTGATGGGTTTTGTGTCACTTTCTAACATGAATTTCCAAGTCCACAGTTAGTTGTGAGGGAAATGGTTATGCTTAAGACCCTTTATTTAATATGTTCACAGTATATGAAGTAGGTTAAGTAACTAGCAACAATTTCACTTAAAAAATTATCCACTAGATTATTTAAGATTCCTTCCTTATTCCTTAGTGACTGTCTTGCTTGAGGCAGAGCCATACCTTTTGGTTGGAACATGCATGAAGAAAGTGCAGTAGCCAGGCAGGCAATCTTTACCTTACCTTCCACTGCAGTTTGGACCATTAACATCAAGTTGTTGCTACTTTTCTTTTAAACAATTTGATACCACTGCTATTCTTCCCTGTGTTTATACTTATGTGATGCTGTAGGCATATGTATGCCAGTGAATTTGATTTAAGGCTTGAGGGGTTGAGTTCAGACGGAGCGGGAAGGGAATGAAAGTGGCTCGAAGGCGCCTGGCATTTAGATCGGTGAATTCCAAACCTGATGCTGCCTCTCATTCGTGGTACCTGTGCTCCAGGTGTTGTCCTAATAAACCTGATGAGGCTAGTTCTGCCTACCTAAGCAATACTCTAATGTCTGTGTGCCCAGGAGGGCAAAGGAAGGAAGGAAGGGTTGGTGGAAAGAGATAAAATCGGTATCTGAGGAGTGTGGGGATGTGTGTGGCTACACCTGATGCAGCCTTCCAGGAAGAGGAGACTCTGGGGTAAAGGCCTTGACATGTGTTATTAACATCAGGGAGCCATTGTGGCCAGAGAGGGAGGGAGAGTGGCAGGAAATGAGGCTGGAGAGGCGGGAGGGTTGCTTCTTGCCTGAGTGTAGAGGCTGTGGTGAGGGATTTAAATTTTAATCCCAGTGTGGTGGGAGGTCTTAGGAGGGCTGGCTTGCCTGCTCTTCTCCCTCCCCCTTTCCCTTCTAGAGAGTTCTGAACATTATAGGGAAGGACGTGATTTGGTTTAGGGGCTTGTCATATGCCAGGCTGTTCCAGATACTTCATGTATGTCAACTCAACCAATCACCAAAAGGTGAACATTATTACTGAAGTTTTTATTTGTTTGTTTTATTTTTATGTGTATATGTATGAGCGTAGACAATGTGGAGGTCAGAGGACAACTTCTTAGATTGTCAGTCCAGCGTGCAAGCATCTCTAGCTGCTGAACCATCTCTCTAGCCTATTGCTGTTATTTCTATGTTATAGATGGGGGCTATCAAAGCAGGGAACTGTGGGGTGCCTGTTGAAGGTCACACAGTCAGTGGCACAGACAGAGCCTCTCCATAGCATGCTATACTTGTCCCTGTCACTCCATTGCTGCAGGAGTGCCAGTGGAGACCAGTAAGGAGGCCCTGGTAGAAGTCTGATCACCATGCTGGGGCCTTAGCAAGGGGGAGAGGCAGATTCATCACTGTGTAACTGTGTAAGATGCTTTGTCTGTGAGGTGCGCCATTGCCTTTTATATTCCTGACAGAAGAAGATGTGCCAATTAGAGGATGGCAACACTTTCTTACCACTTAGCATTCGTTTACACCCGTTGAAAGGACTGGCTTTGAGCACAGACTATTACGGTGCTTTTGTGCTTTCATAAAAAAGGACACTGAAGTAATATAATTACAACATGTTGTTTAGAATTGAGTCTGCTGACTTTTAGCCTGAGGTAGTGCCATGTTGGTAGAGCAGGAAGCCTGGGAAGGTTGTCCGTTTAGGGTAGGGATTAGGACTTGAGATTTGGAAAATGAAGCCTGAGACCTTGCTCAGCCATCATGCCGCACCCTGGCCTGCGGGGTCAATGTGTCACCACCCAGCTGTTTAATTTTTCTGTGTTTCAGTTTCTCACCCTTAGTGTAGAGAGAATAGAACTTGTGTCTTGATCAGGTGTGGTGGTACGTGCTTTTAACCCTAGCATTAGGAGGCAGTTCTGGGCCAGACAGGACTACGTAGTGAGATCATGTCTCAACATCAGCAACGACAACAAAAAGGAAACAGGCAGAACCATCTCAAATGGTTGTTGAGTCAATTATGCTGAGCTAATGTAGAGAGCCTAGAATAGTACCTGACTAGCAATATTTAAGAGAGTTTGCTTTGCTTATTATTTTTATGATTAGTCATCTAAATGAGAGGTTTGGATAGAAATGAAAATTCAAGGTCAAGTTCAGGAAAAGGTTGGGCCAGATATGCAGATTTATGTGTCTTTTTGAGTACAGCTGCTGTTTCCTATCATAGGCTGGACAGCGTGTATGGATGCAGAAGAGCAGAAGTAGGTACCAGTAGGGACTCTTGGCAGGGAGTCACAGGGGAGGGAGCATTGGGTGTGCTACTGAAGGGGGGGATTTGGGGGAGGGGGCTACTGAAGAAGAAGGCAAGCAAGAGGGTCCAGTGACCAGGAATTCAGGACATGAGTGATCAGGTTCTTCTCAGACTTAGGGTCTGGAAAATGTTTCCTTGGGTTTTTATAAGATGCCAGCCGTCAGCGACTTTGGTGGTGTTTTGGAGCAGTGGGGAGAAGGGACATTTGAAGCATTAAATGTGGATAACTCTCTTAAGAAGTTTCATTTAAAGGAGAGCAGACTGACAGACCTCAACTGGGGGGCACGGTCCAGGCTCCTGTATCTTGTTTTGGACAGTGATGGTAGCATGTTTCTTGACCTCCCGACTGGAATGAACATTGCAGAAAGCAAGTCCTTGAAAAGGTTCCAGGGGCTGAAGGAGAGAGGATATTCGGCCCCAGCAGGGAGACAACTACTGCATCTGGGATCTTTGGCTCATTTCAGAGTGTTTGGAAGACATGCTAGCCTGGATTAGGACGAATGGTATAGGACTTAGAATACCATTCTCACCAGCAAACATATTCTATGGCCTTTTTATGCAGAGATTTCTATGAAATGGAATTTTTCTTTATTAAAAAGTCCCTTGTCTCTAAGTGTCCTTGGTGGAAGAACTAACCACCCTCACTTACCAGATGTAGCCCTGATGAGAAGCCAGACGATGGCATCTGAAAGCTCTAGAGGAAATCCAGCTTGCTTTTGGAATGTCCCTTAGCCCCAGAGGAAGGTAACATCAAGGCTGTCAACACTTACATGGATATTCATCTTGTTTAACAAAACTCCCATTAGGCTGATGACATGCCTGACTGCACAAGCTTGACTTGTAATCTTTTGTGGCCATTTGGCTACTTAGGGTATGAGGTTAGAAACGGACTTGTTCTTAGTGTGATGCTCAGAAGCCTTCCCCCTACAGTGCAGGACTCGCTGTTGTTACTCCAGAACCAGGGACCTTCCATGCTTCCTCAGGCAGGCTTTGTGGGAACCTGCTTTATGTGTATGGTTGCAGGAAGATGACAGGGAGAAGGAGAGCTAACATTTCAGGGAAGGAGAGTAAGCAAGGCACAACAGACCCTGTCCTTTGAAGTTATTGTATCTGTGACTTGCCAGAAAGGCGTGTGGCTGAAGTCCACATGCAGTATAGCTCCTGCATGAGATTTGTCATTATTTGGAAAGCTGGAGGGCAGCGGGGCTATGTGTCAACAGAGGGCAAGAGGACCTTTGCCATGAAGGTGAAAATACAGTTGGAGAACAGCACCTCCTTGGTAGAATTGTAGAGAAGTAGTCATATACTGTTGCCCCTCATTGTGTAGTTGGAGATTTGAAAGTAGGGCTGGAGAGACATGCGGGGACAGGTCATGCGGGCAATGCAGGTTTTTCTTTTTTAAAGCGGGGTTAAAGCTTTCACATAATGCAGGCTCAAAGTGGTAGAGGTGGGGAAAGAGAAGACAGGAACCTCTTCTTGGTGGTGGGTATGGGATTGGGCTCAGGAAGTGGAGAGACAAAGCAGAAAACACCAACTCAGGCTCAGTTTTTTCTACTATCCCTTCATGACGTCATCCTCAGAGGGTGACACGGTTTCACTGTGCAAGCCGTCAGCTCTGCACCAGACACCAGCAGTGTCCTCTCATCCACTCCAGTTGGAGATTGTCTGCCTTCAGCACGGTAGATCAGGCTGAGGGCTCTATCGTTAAGATGGCCTCCACTTTAGGACCAGTTTTTTGTCCGCCTCTCTGGACCTTCCAAGTTACCAGCGACAAGTCAGGATTCTCATGGCCTCTCTTCAGAGCGGTTCCCAGAAATGAACCACTTTACCCACGTTTACAGTTTCTTATAAAGGGTATTTTGAAGCACATAAACGTAACCTATGAAGAAGTCCCAGGTGAGTTCAGGAAGAATACTGCTCATAGAAGCTTTGACCCTGTGGTACTTTGTAGCATGTTGGGTAAGTTCTTGTTCAGCTTCCCACAGGCTGCCACATGCTGAGCTGTCCAGAAATTCCAACCCTGTCTTGTAGCCACTATCTCCTTTCTCTGAGGCCTGTTCATGGCATAGGTGACTCTGATTGCCTGTGCGGGAGCCCAGCTGGCTCCCTGAGACAACTCCTCTCAGGCACCGTAGGTCAGGAAAGTTAAGTTTCTATGGCCTGCTGAGTGGTGGTACTAAGGACCAGAAGAGTCTGGAGTGAAGAATCTTCAGTGATGGACATTTTGCATCAGATTTCCCACTGGTACAGTGGTTCTCAAGCTATGGGTCATGACCCCTTTGGGGGTTAAATGACCCTTTCACAGGGGTCACCTAAGACCACCTGCGTAGCAAATATTTATATTACAATTCATAACAGTAGCAAAATTACAGTTATGAAGTAGCAAAGAAAATAATTTTGTGGTTGGGGGTCACCACAACAGAAGGAACTGTGTTAAAGGGTCGTAGCATTAGGAAGGTTGAGAACCACTGCACTAGTATGTGTGTAGTATTTGTACTTACGCAGTATTTGAAATACATCACATATTTTTCGTGACTGTAAGTCACGAACTCTCTAGGTTTTGAATTGGTAGAACTGGTACTGCTCAAGAAAGAGATAAGATCGTTGCACTTGAGTCCCTTGTAGGAGCTCCCAGGGCTGATATTTTTCAGATCCATCATGAAACTAACACTAAGAGACTCAGTGACTTCTTAGGAAAGTTGGGTATTATTGAGCTAACAATTACTGAGCTCTTATTGTGTATCATGCGTGGGTAATCTTGTTTGATCTTCATGCTGATCTTGGAGGACTCTGTTAGGTGGGACTGCTACCAGAGACGTTGCTCTCAGGCTTACCCGAGCAGCTGCCTGCCCCCTCTCCCCCTTTCCACTACGTGTCCTTTCAGTTTGTTTTTGACAAGCAGCCAAGTCTGATCTCTTAATACAAGGCACTTCACTCTCCTGCTTGACACCCTGTACCTGTTCCATCTCAGGTGCTCCCAGCAGTCCCTTCTCTTCCCTGCTCCTGTCTGCCCTTAGCCTCTAGCAAGCCCTTAGCCTCGAGCCAGCCCTCATGTCTTTTTACACACATTCATATGTATATGCTCTGCCAACCCCCTGGCTGTCTTTATAAACTGCCTGGACCACTTACTCCTTTCATCCACATACAACTACCTGGCAAGGACCGGAAGCCCCTGGAAGGCAGGTCTGTTGCTCTAACTGTCCTGATGCCCAGAACAATGGCTGGCAGATGGCAGGTACTTTTAAATCCTTGATGAATGAGGGAGTGACTTTGTCTGTAGGTGGTAAGTGGTAGAGCCTGAGCTGAGGAAGTTGTCTGCCTCTGCAGCTTTCTGTCTTACACTCGCCCCCCCCCACACCCTCCTGTACTTGCTGAATCAGTCATATATTTATTTCCATATGTCGGTGTTATCTCCAGACTTCCTTGCTTTTCTTTGTAGAATAGAAACATTTACAAAACATTCAAAATTGTTACAAAATCACAAAGTACAATATAGTAAATTAATCTGTTGAAAACAGGGTGCTCACATCTTGAAAAAAAAAAAAAAGTTGTGCCTCAACAACATCATCTTACACTCTTGGGCGGCATGTGGTTGAAATGCATTCCCTTAAGTGATAACAGCGTTTGAAAGTCGAATGCTCTGAGAGGTTTCAGAAAAAAAGCAGCCAGACAGGATGGATCTACGTGATTCAACTGTGGAGGCTTGCAGGAATTAAAACCGGAGAAAGTGTAGCTTATCAGCAGCTTGGTGGAGAACCAAGCAGGAGAGTGCTCCAGGATTTAGGAACTTGGCGGGAATTGTCCCGGCCTGGTTCTAAATCTGCCCCAGGTTCCTTGAATGTGAAAGGAAGATGCTGAAGTTGTTGGTGGCTTCCAAGGTCCATTCCCTGCTAGCGACTTGTCGTAAGTAGGGGTGACTAGGTGCTTTCTGAGAGCTTTTGAGCACTGTTCATTGGTTGTCCAGCAAATATTGATAGTAGAATTCCTGTGTTAGCGTGTTCATAGCACATACCATGATCCTCATTTCCTGGCTACTAAGGTCTACGCAGGACTGGCACTTGGCACTCAGGTGTCCCCTTGGGTCAATGACTGTCGAAAGGGTGCAGTGTTGGAAGAGGGGTCTGAGGAGTTGAGCAGGTTTGGGGCCAGATTGTAGGTAAAGTAAAAGACTCTGGTTTTGTGAGAAAATATGAGACCTCAGAGGGCCAGAGTAGGTCAACCCTTTAGCACTGGATTTGGTAAAAAGGGACTAGGTTGGCTATTATCTTGAGTTTAGCAGTTCTGTGGGTTTAGAGTTCATCATGACCGATAAAGATAATCAAGTAAGATTTAATTGCCCCTTCTTATAACATTATAAAGTTGTTAACACGTCTAACCAATTGGTCTAGAAGAAAAGTCTGAAAGTCGCACAGGTTTCCTGTGCCTTTGCTTATGAGCAGTGCACATAAGCATAGTTGTTGTTAAAAAGGACAACCCAAACACTAACCTCATGATGGCTAGCTTACCTTGGGTGAGTTGGTTCTATTGAAAAAAGGGGTTTATTCGAGGATATTAGGGAGCCTGACCTTAGAGCCCTTCCAATCTGATGCATCCTAGGCTTTGTGTCTCTTTCTCTGTACCAGATTTTTTCTCTCTTGAGGAGGAATCTTGTGGTGGTGTCTGATTGGCAGAGCCTAGCACTTGTATGTACCTTGGTCGCATGAGAACAGATGGGATTCTGTCTGCTGCCTCAGAGAGAGGGCACTCATTACCTGGGTGGCCCCTGACATGACTGCCCTCCTACTCCCAACACAGACACCTCACTAAAGAATTGGAGAAAAGCCCTTAGTGCTAATCTGCACATGTTCTAGGCCTAAATACACATGGCCTGAAACCCATCTATCTGTATGAAGGGAAAGGCCCCAAGAGACTCATGTGCTTGGGCCACAGTTCAAGGTGCAGTGACCTGATCGTTCATGTCCACACTGTTCTAGATAGGAGGAAAATTAATTACATCAAATGCATGTTTGTTAGTCTCCATGAATACAGATTGATTTATTTCTGGGGAAATACCCGTCCCCAAATAACAATACAGCCAAACTGTTATTCTGAAACTGAATTTATCATTTTGTATTTGTTTTTTTTTGTGTGTGTATGTGTAACATAGTGTTCCTTTGTGGAATACCCCAGGGGATTATTTTTCCTTTCATAATACATTGAAAACTTATTTTCATTAAAATGCTATCTAAACTTTTACAGAGCCTCATGCAATAGTTTTTTTTTTGTTTTTGTTTTTTTTAAATTCCCAGTTCCAAGAAGGTAGTGGCATAATCAGTGAATGGTAAGGAACTGTTGCAGCTAAAAGCTGGTTTGGGGAGTTGAAGCAGAAGCATCTTTGTGCCATGAGATGCAGAATTGAGAGGAATGAATCACGAGGGTTTCAGAGCTACAGTTGGATCACAGAGTTCAACCCAGATTTCACCATCACAGAAACCCTGTGGAAAAAAAAAAAATTGGCTTGCATAACATCTCAGTTGGCTTTTGGAAGTGCTCTGAGGAAAACCTCTGTCTGGATTCCACTAACCAGCTGTCCTTTGGCACTTACACCACAGAGCTACCAGGAACAGAGACGTTGACTTCTCTTGGGATTTTTTTTCCCCTCTGTATTTCTTGGTGCCTCATAGTAGGTGATTATCGCCCACATGCAGATGACTGAGTGACATATTTAATCATTTCACAGAAAAGCTTTCTGTTCTTTAATTTCATCCCTCTAGTGAAACTCTGTAAGAACAATGATTATATTTCCACAGAGAAAGCTGGTGCTGTGTAACCTGCAGGGCGCTACCAGATATATGCCTCTTGTGCGTGCCTAGCATGTAGTTCCCACTCGGCTTGCCCGAAGTTTTCCCTGTGTTGGTCAGCCTTGCAGTTTTGAGCACTGGGGTCCACCAGACTGTGCTAACTGTGTGTGACGGCAGGACAGAGCAGCACTGTGCAGACATACGGTCAGCCTGCACCTTGTCACAGTCCATCCAAGAATTGATCCAGGAATTTTCTTGATCCTACTGACTGCTGAAGGAAGCAATACACAATGCAAATAGGATCAAATATGTCTGAAGGTTCTTTTTTTTTTTCAGAGTGCTCTGGGAAGATGAGGCAGAAAATAAAATTGCTTATTTTAGTTCAAAGATTTTCTTGCAGGTCTGGGTTGTGGCAATATCACCCTGGTCCAGTTTTAGAGTTTTCCCATTGCCCGGAGTGTCCTCCATGTCTATTTACAGTTATTTCCACTGCAGCCCTGCCATAGGCCAGCTGCATGCGATCTCTGGATTGCCTTTTGCCAACCCTTCATCTGAGGGAAACCAGGTCCTAGGTAGACTTCTATGTAGAATACAGTTCATTTACATGCTTCCGAGGCTCATCCACCATGCAGGCTCAAAGTGGTCTACTCTCTTGTTGTGTGGATATCACACATTTCGGTTATCCTTTACCAGAGATGAGCTTTAGGCTGTTTCCACTTTGTAACTATTACAAATAATGTACTACAAACATTAGTAAGATGTCTTTGTGTTTTTCTATTTCTGTCAGGTGGATTGGTTTTCTATTGCTTTCTACTGATGATTTCTCTGCACTGTGTACCTTAGCTGTTTCCAGGATGAGTTATCTTGACCATAATGTTGAGCAGAAGCTTTGTGGGTTTCTTAAGATGCAGTCTTATGTCAGATCCTCAACAGTGTGTGTGTGTGTGTGTGTGTGTGTGCGCGCACGCGCACGCACTTTCTTCACTCATCAGAAGAGAAAATTAACTGTACTTGTTGAGCCATGGAACCCAATAAGTAAAACCTACATTCGGCCTATAAAACCACATAGGTACTTAACCTTTGATGTAGCTTCACTTCCAGGAATCTCTCTCAAGACATATCTCCAGCAATATGAAAATGTATGTAGCCTGACCTAGATATTCACATGCATGAGAGGCTTGAAGAATGAAACCATCTCTGTGGACCGTCTTGCAGCAATTTCCAGGATGTACTGAGTACGGATGTTTGGTGAGCTTCCTTTACGTGGGAATGCATGTGGGCTGTATGCTTGTACAAGAAGAGGTGAGAATAGAGGGGTGTGGTCACAGCAGGATGTGGAAGTGCTAGTAAAAAAGGGGTGGGATCACTGCACTGCTACAGTGTATCTTTGGTACAGCCTGACCCTTGGAGACACAGATACTTCCTGTACCCAGAATGATGTAGATAATTAGGATACATGGTGACCCTACATGGGATGGCAGTAGAGACCCAAGTAGAGAAGGCTGAGGGAAGACAGTGTATTAATTGGATTCTTTAATGGTACAGCTAGAAGAGCCAAATGAAATGTTCTTCTGTCCTGATAGATTTGTTTCTCATGAGTCAAGGGCTAACTGTGTGAGGCTGTACTGTGTGTATGTGATGTTGAACATGGGTAGATCATAGTGGATAACAGAAGCCAGGATTCCCCTTGCTCCAGGAGGTTTCAAAAAAGGACAGGAAGGTCTGGAATGAGGTATTGGAGTTGGGTGGTCTTTAATAGTACAGGGCCATGCAGATGTGTGGAAGGCCCAGAAGCAATGCCTCCCAGTATCAGTGAGTACACTCACATTCCCTGTGCAGTTGCTCATAGAAGACATCTCTGAGATGTCTGCTGGTTCCAGGAAGAGAGGAAAGGTTCAGGAGCCAACCTGAAGGAGCCCTTAGTGAGCAAAGGAAGAGAATAATGATTAATGAGTTCATAAAATAACTCCATTGCTATGAACAGCTGACTAGATATGCATATGCACATGGGAGAACAGACGGCTCCTCCTCAAGGAAGAATGTCAGTCAGTGTGGAAGGAACAAGGCCTAGAAGCCGTGGTGGGCAAACACCATGGCCACAGTATTGAGGGTCCCAGGGCAGGGGCTCCAGAGCCGGCGCTAAGATTAGTGGGTAAAAGTTGAGAAAAGGGGTATTTGCCCTGTAGCAGAGCATCTTTACTCCAAGTTGTTTATTTATTAAAAGGGAAACACGGTAACTTTAGAGTAGAGAAAGGCAACAGATAGTGCCTCCCCAGGGGTGACCTGGCCTACAGCGAGCCTGCCTACCTCAGGCAGTCCTCCAGGGTCCCTGTAGAAACAGGCTCACTGTCTAATCAGGAGGGAACGCCGTTGAGGGTCATCTGTAAGTGCTTGGTCTGTGCTCTTACAAAGTACCCAGTTCAAGAGAAAAGGAAGGCTGGAGAGACCCTGGCTCTGCTTACAGAAAGCAGAGAAGCCACAGCAGTGAGATCCAAGGTGGAGAGCCGAGTGGGAGCGTGGAGCGACAGGGTTAGTGGGAAGCTGGCACAGATCAGTAAAGTCCTTGGTGTGGCTGATGGTATCACACCAGAGTCCGTTTCCCAATTTGACATTTTCCTACCCAATCTCTCCCAGTGCTCACAGCTCACAAACATATGCTTAGGCTTTCAGTAGAGGCGAGGTGAAGGTTGTGTGGGAACCCTTTATGTTTTCTCAATCTTCCCGTAAATCTAAAATTTCAATATAAAAGGTTTAGAAGAAAGCATAGGGAGAGCCACCCAGAACAACGCTGATCTACAGGTGACCCAGCAGGGGAAACCAACCTCCGCCTTGTGTCTACACAGTTTGTGCTCCTCTGCTGCTGAGAGGGGCCCGGGCTGCTTTCAGTAAGACATCTCCATTCCTCCTGGAGATCCTGGTTGCCTCTCTAGCTGCAGTGTGCAACACTCTGCAGACGTCCCTCCACATATGGTTCTCAGGGCAAAGAGCACTTCTCCCCTAACCTCCGCAGAAAGTGAGCCCTCACCTGACCCCAGTGCTAGAGGTGCTGCTGAGTATTTGCTTCCCAACGTGGAATGAGGATTTTCCTACATTAACTTCCTGCCGTCCTTGATCTTTGGGTTTCCTTCCTCCCTCCCTCTCTTCTTCCCTCCTTCCCTCCCTCCCTTCCTTCCTTATAAAAAATAAAGTGTCAGTCTTTTCCTAAAGGAAATGTCTTGTAGGCATTTAGATCCCATCTAAGAACATTTTCTCTGTATCATTACTCATTTTCTTCTAGTACTCGTTTTGCCTTTCACATTTAGCTGATTCATGTGAAGTTTATGTTTTTGTGGCCTGAGGTCGGCCTCATATGTTGACCCCCACCTGTGAGTGGTCTTCCCCATGCTCACACCAGTCACCGCCACAGTAGGCCTCATCTGTTGTCCTCGAAGACTGGTTACTGTGTGGATTTTGTATACGATTATGGCCACAGCTCACGGTTCTATCTAATGGCTTCTACACAGAGGGTCATATCGTGAGCACATGGCCTACTTAAGGCATTATGGTATCTAGTGCCTAGTTGTGGCATTATTAATTGCCTAGAGTCTCAGATATCCTGTGGCTTGTACTGCGTGGCTGGCAGCAAGATGAGCAGCCTGCTTCTTTGATCCTCATCCCTCACCCATTGAATGGAGGAATCATTGTAGTTGTTCTGTACATGCTATCTGTGGAGAATCACCTTCTTTCCCCAGTTTGCTGAGGACCCTCAGAGTCATCTTTTTCTCCAGCAGATGTAGAACTTGCTGTCTGCATCCTCTGCGCCTGCTGAAATGACCATGGTTTCCCTCCACAACCTCTCAATACAGAGTAGTTCACGATAGGCTTCCTGACATCCTGCATTCTGAGGAAAACCTGCTTCTCACCCACTGCACACTCACATTCACATTTTCTGTTTAATACCTTCTTCAAGAGTAAACTTCCCACCTCCAGCCCCTGAGATTTTCTTGTGTGTGTGTGTGTATGTGTGTGTGTGTGTGTGTGTGTGTGTGTGTGTGTGTTTAGATGAGGTTTTCAGACTGCACAGTATACCTAGTGGTGTGAATATTTAGCAGCAGCTTTCAGGGTAGGTGAAAAAGCCTATTTGGAGCATTTTCCAGTTTTGTTAGTCTGTATTTTTATGTCAGCCTATCAGTGTGCTGTCAGCTGGTTGGCAGAATTGCTGAAAATGTAGTGTTGTTGGGAGGCAGGCGATGGCTTTCCTGTTAGTGTTGGCATGTGAGCATCCCCAGAAATAGCCCTGTGCTATCCAGTTGGTGCTTCTACCTCTTCAGGTGACCTGCGCCACCACGGTGTCCTCACTCTTGGCTTGGACACCTCCCATGTTTATCTTTAAGTAGTTCTTACGTCCTGAGTCTGTGGGCTGCTGTTGTGGCACTGGCTTTATTGGCTGCACAACACGGGTTTATAATAGCAGCTCTTCTTAAACGTGAGGGGTGCCATTGGCTTAAATTCACCCAACTTCTCACCTTTAGTCCAAACTAGACCTTTTTCCATTTGTTTGTCTACCCAGTCATTGAATAGGATTTTTAAAAATTCCTACCGTGTGCCTGTTATGACAGATTTTAAACATCGTAAGTGTGGCAGTATGTACAAAAACCGGCTGTTGCCTCACGAAGCACCCGCCACTGGCTACCACATCTGTTGACTGTCCCTGCCAGTTTTCTCCTTATGTAGACTTCTGCATGTCTTTGCCCCCATATTATTTTAAGTCAACTCAATTTCTTCCACTGTTTGAGTTTTGAAATTCCCTGCTTTGATGTTAGTTGACGTTCAGCCTAGCTACTTGTATGATTGCTTCTGCTTTTACTAAATTCTTATGATTAAAAGGCAAAGAAGTTGAATTGTGGTTTCACATTAGAAAAGGTTAATGCTTAAAGGGCTATTACAGTATAGTAACTGGAAATTTGGTGAAATGGTACTTTTTATGGCACGAACTGTTACCACCGAGTGAGCACTGGTGGGCCTGATCTGTGTCAGTCACTCCTAGAGAGGGCGGGAGGTAGTGCAGGCCTCTGACTTCAGTCTCCTCTGGTGAATGTGTCTTCAAACAGCTTGGTGGCTCCGAGGACTGGGAGCCTGGTCAGCTACCCATTCACGGAACAGCCAGCATGCTGGGTACAGTGATGCGCTGTGGGTGAGAAGGTGGGTACTCTGAGTGGTGAGCTTCATGAGGAGGAGGCACTGGTGAACCCAGATGGTGCCTGGATGGTGATGGGCTGGGCATTTGGATGCAAGCCAGGGGACCCCGGAGGCCCATCTGCTCTCCATTCTGCACACTGAGTTGGGTTTCTGCTGTTCTAATCCTTTGCAAATTAATTCGTCTTTAGTTTAAACATCATTATTTTATTTTAATAAAAAAAAGGCTCTACTTTATTTATTTGAAACAATTCACAAGACTCTAGACTAGAGACCAGCTCCCTCCCCAGATTTCTCGGAAGAACGTTCAGAGGATCAGAAGAGTGTGGTAGGGAAGGCCTATAGTTACCATGACCTATGCAGAGAGGCCTGGGATGCAGTGGGCCTGTGCTGACAGCCTCACCCTCTCCCCTTAAGCCTTACAAGGGGATCTCTCCTGGCTGTTGGAGAGGACAGTTCTGTCCTTTCATCTGTGAGGTGGCTGATCTCTCTCCTTCTTTCTAGAGTGTCATAACCGGTTGGTTTGATGGATTCAAAACAGAAAAAGAAAATGTTTGGGAAGTATACATAGTTTCTACTTTTAGTACAGTTACACTTGGGGATTTAGTCCTTAAAGGTAGCAATTATGAGAGCAAGTCCTAGTCTGGAAGTCAATCACTGTTATTTCAGCTTGTCTTCCTCCCCCCTCTTCTCTTTCTCTCTCTCTCCTTCCCTCCCTTCCCTCTCCTGTTTTTTCTCCCCCTTCCCTCTCTCTAGTCCCCTTCCCCTTCTCTTCTTTCTCTTGAGACAGTGCATTGCTTTGTAGCCCAGGCTGACCTTGAACTCTTGATCTTTGTGCTTCAGCCTTATAAGTGTCGGCATTATCCGTATACACCACCATGCCTGGCCTGAATGCAGGACTTAGGAGTCCTTGTCTAAAGTAAAATTTCCTCCGTCGCTGTGTTCTGTTAGATTATTAAAGAAGGACATGTTGTATTTGCCCTGTAAGTCACCTGGTCATGGCTGATACCAATAGCACACGACATAGGAAAAACACAGCTTCCAATAAATATTGAAGCAGTGCCTGAAACTAGAGACTGTTCCAAAGCCCAGTTGACATGAAGGACATAGTCACTGGGGCTGTTTGTAGCCCTATGCTTGAATCTAACCCTTCACATGAATAACTATTTCTATTTCTTGTAAATCAGGAGTTGTACATCCTATACTTTTTAAACTTTTTTTTTGTTGTGATGTGTACACATGTGTGCACATATGTGTGAACCTGTGAAGTCCAGAGGTCATTGTTGGGTGTCTTCTGCGATCACTTTCCACCTTCTTAAAAAAATTTATTTATTACTATTTCTCTGTGTCTGTCTGTCTGCCTCTGTCTCTCTCTCTCTCTCTCTCTCTCTCTCTCTCTGTGTATATATATGGGCACCTGTGCCCTGGCAGGTGTGTGGAGGTTAGAGAACAACCTTTTAGAATTCATTTTCTCTTCCACCTCTATGGGAGTTCGGGGATCAGACTCAAGTTTTCTGAAGGCAACTGCCAGTACCTGATCAGCCCTCTCATTGGCCTTCCATTCCACCTTACTTTCTATCTCGTGGAACTTGGACCTGGATGATTCTGCTAGGCTTGTGGAAGGCAGATTTCCACACTAACCCTGCACTTGGGATTACAGAACTCCCACCCCCACACCCATGGTTGCTGGGGATTGAACTCAAATTCTCCTGCTTGCGTGGCAAACACTTTACTGACTGAGCCATCTTCCCGGGCACTCTTTACTTATTTTCTTGAACATAGAGCCTAGGTCCTAAAGATGTCCAAACTGCTGTCACTCCTAGTGTTCTGAAGTTAAAGGAAACTGAATCTGACTCTTGCAGCTGATAGGGTGCTCTGTTAGTCACCAGTGGATCAGAATGGTTTTGGTGTCTCAGATCACACCCCACAGCTGACACAATTGGAACAATGAAAACCAGGAAACCAGAGGCTCTAAAATCAGCTCCCAAGCAGGCAGTCTCTGAGGAAGGAAGCAGCCCCACCACTGCCCATGCTGCCTGGGGCTTCACTTAGTCACTTGTCCTCGGCTGGGAGCCAGACCCTGGCTGGTGTGTTCCACAATGTTGTGCAGTTTGCCCGTTGTTCTGAGCTTTCCTCTGTATTTCCAGTCAACTCTCAAGTCTTGAAGAGCCCTTGAAGACCTAGATGAGGTAGCAGGCCTCCTCTACTGGCGTCAGGTGTGGCCACCCAATTCTGCTTATGGCTCCGCCTGCAGGCTTCCTGAAACATGCACCTCATCATGGAAATAGCAGCACAAGAGACAGACATCCGTGGGTGCTGAGTTCTCTCATGTCCTCTGGTCATGTTGCTTCTTGCTGATGCAATGGCATTTCAGTACGGCCTCCATGTTTTAGAGGTAGGCTTGTCCTGTTTTGGTAAGAGTTCAGGTGTTAGAAATTTGTGGACGTTCTGAGCTCTGTTGTTGCACGTGCACAGGCATTCTTGTCATCTGACTTCTGCCTTTCAGCCAGGCCTCACGTTTCTTCCCTTCTGTGTGCCTCTCTGCAGAGGAGGCCCTTCGACTGCTGCCCAGAGGATCTGCATCATCTGCTCGCTGGGCTCCTCACCAGAGGAACTGCCCTCCTCTTCTCTCTTGGTGTTGGTCCTGGGATCTGGAGGCTCCAATCCCTCTAGTGAGATCTTCTTTTCTGATCATTTCTGTAGGTTTTGCATTGTCACCTGCTTGCTTGCTATCTCTAAGCTGGACATGTCCAGGCTACAGACCCTAGTTAAGCTTAAGCCTCAGAGGAGCCAGCACAGCAAGCAGTTTGAGAGAGCTAGGTGTAGGGAGAAACCTGCTGCAGGCATGCATGGAGCCCAGTGCTGGCTAGTGATTTCCCAGCTAATCAGGGGCCACTAGGGGTCAGGACAGGGGTAGGCATGGTGGCCTCAGGCTCAGAGCTGGTATGTCAAGCAGCATCAGCAGGGCCAGCAGCAGTAGTGCCAAGTCAGATTGGACCACTGTGGGCACATGCTTCACACTGTTCCTTGGTGCTGGTGTGTGTAGGCACAGCTTGGAGATTCTAGTCAGGGAATTGGGGGTTTTCTCTGGCTCCAGTGAGGACTTGTAGCTGTACTGTTCATGGTCAACTCTAGACAAGACATGCAGGGTCTATGTGAAGGGAGATAGCCTGGTCTTACCCAATACCCCTTGCCTTGCCCATTGGACCTCCTAAGCTGTCTTGCCCTGTCTGTCTACCTACTGGCTCCATAGCTGCTCTAGGGCCTTGTAGCTGCCTAATTTTGGCCCCTGACCAGTGCTCTCATACTTAAAGCCCCATGAGCTTCAAGGGATTCTCAGAGGATGCCCCTGACCTAGTCACTAGTCAGACCAGGGTGCACCGTTAAAATCTTCTCCCTTAGAGTATATGAAAAACTTGTATTAAAAGCCTTAACATCGTGCAGACTTCCGTAGCATCCCCATGACATAACTAAAACACTTTCCTAATGCTTTTGAAATGGTATAATACTTATTTCCTGTGTTAGTTTGGGGGATACCTGTTTCCTGCCATCGGCCATCTTTTTGCTTTTGGAAACTGGTGCATAGTTCCATTTTCTCTTCAAGCAGAGCATGTGACTTTCCAGGTAGCGTTCTGTATCAGAACCACAGTGTTCGGGTTGAATACTGGATATGCTGGCAGGTTTCTTTTTTTTTTTTTTTTCCTCTTACTGCTTACTGGGAATAGATACAAGTACAGCGCTGAGCATGTTTTTGCCAGATATGGGTTTATGCTACAGTGAGCTACCTGGGCCTTTTTTTTTTTTTAAATTGCCAATCAGAATTTTAAGTATTATCTTCCTTTCTTTGATTAGTATACACTTGTTACCAATACAGAATTTAAGCATTTTTAAAAAGTTACTGGAAATATTTATGCATAGTTTAACCTTCCTCTTCTTTCCACTCTGTGCTGCCAGCTCTTCTTACAGGCTTGTGCAGTCATATCCAGGGGAAAAGCCATTTTCTCAGCATATTATAGGGCTGTTATCAGAAGAAGTAATACACTTAAGGTGGCAAAACCAGCTGTCTACCACAAGTATGTAGTTTCATTTGTGTAACTGCATGCTCCATAAAAATGTAAATAAGAAATAAGAAACAAGAATTTCTTGAAGAAATTGCAGGTGACAGGAGATGCTCAGGGTGAGCCTTTGATACCTGCTAGTGTCAGAAAGTGAGGAAGCACTCAGATACAGCAACCCCACATAGTGGAAAGATCAGAGCAGCCTGGGAGCAACTGGAGGAGATGCCAGTGACCACTGCTGGAGCAATTTCAGCAGCAAAGTATATTGCGTGATAGCCCAAAGTATAAGGTAGACATCTATGAGTCTATATGGACAAATGTCCGTGATTGGCAAATAAATGAAGAGGCAAAGCTCCCTTTCCACAGAACCCACAGACTCTGCTATGACTGTGTCCTGAAAAGGGAAAGGGAAGACAGAGGCGCATGGGCATGGTGGGGCAGTATTGCTTCCGTCCTAAGGGTTGAAGGGGACAGTGAAGGTCTGCACAGAAAGAATCCAGCTGGTAGTTCAGGACAGTGCCACAGTGATGGGTTGGACTGACAGTGTACAGTTGAATGATGTCATAAAGATGCCCCTCAGTCTGTGTGGGCTTCCTCCTGGCATCCCAGGCTCCTTCCACCCCTGAGAAAACAGGCACACTCCAGTTGGGGATAAAAATGAAAAACACTTGATTCATTAGTCTGAGGAATTCACAGCCAGCAGGAGCCTGAAGAGATCAGACCAAATGTCAGGTCCTTGAATGAGAGGAGTACCTGGGAGAACGTCTGAGGAAATACGACTATAGTTTGGAGTTCAGCTAATATTAATTAGCATTTGATTTATTAGTTGTAAGAAGTATACTAATATTAAATGATAGAACAACCTGTGTGTGAGCTATGTGGATACTTACATTTTGCTTAACTTAAATGGTTCTAAATATGAAGTAAAACATGTTTAAGAAAACACTAATAATTCCTCATCCTCTCATCCTGACTTCTATATTTTTGATTTATCTTCGTAGGTTTGTCACGTTTGTTTCTTGCCCTAAACAGTGTATGTTTAGATTTTAAATACTGAATGGTAGTGGTAAGCACATTCTCAAGGACCACATGAGCACATGCAATAAACTAGAAAATAAGACTTAACCACACAGAGCCCCAGAGGCTTTTCTTGCAGGGTCCTCCTGGGAATGATGTGTTTACTAGCTTGTACAATTTTATACATTCTCCAGAAGTGAGAGCAGTTCTGCTAGGTGGGACCATTACTGTTGTTTTCCACATGAGCTTCCCTTCTCATTTCTTTTTGTGCCTGCTGACTTTGGGTGGCTTTGGACAACCCTCAATGATGTTGGGTGGTACTGAGTGACCCTGGGTACTTTGGATGTGTGGATTACGATGTCTTAAGTATCATGAATAGCTTTGGACAGTCTTGGGTATATATATCTGGCCTTGGGCAATCTTAGCTATCCTTGGATGGTCTTGGATGGCCTTGGGTATCTTGGATGGTATTGGGCAGTCATGGTATCCTTGGATGGCATTGAGTAGTCATAGGTATCCTTGGGTAGCTTTGGATGGCCTTGGATAGCCTTGAAAAGCTGTGAATATCTATGGATATCTTTGAGAGGTTGTTATAGTTTGAATATGAAATGTCCCCTGCAGACTTATGATTTGAACCGTTGGTCTACTGCTGGTATTATTTTGGGAAATTCTGGAGGCTTTTGAGAAGTAGGGCCTAAATGTTAGAAGTTGGCCACTGACAGTGGGCCTTTGAAGGTTATATTTATCTTCTGCCCTGGTCTCAGTGATGTGAACAGCCTCTGCCTCATGCCTCCCGCTGCAATGATCTGAGCAGCTTTGCCATGTCTTCCTGAAATCTTCTGAAACTGAATCAAACCAAATCTTTCTTTCATTGTTTATGTATTTTGGTCACAATGACACAAGAGTAATATAGAAAATTGGTACCAGAGGAGGGGGTATCATTTCTGTGACTAAACCTGACCATGCGGGCCTTAGATCTTTGGAACTGGTTTATAGTAATTCTGTACAGGAGGAGGACCAGCAAGGAGATGGTTGCTCAAGGACGGTTAACTGACTTCTCACCCTAGCATAGACTTCAGTTCCAGGAAAGACACGGGAAGTCAGATCAGTAGAGGTACCACGAATCAGAGTAGAGATAGACCCTTTGTAGCTTAGAGCTGAGTGGTGAGGGATGGACCAGGGAGAACCAAAAAACTCCACAAGGAGAGGCTTCTCAGAGATTTCAGAGCTGCTGCCATTGTATTGATAGTGACCTCTCGTGAGGTTGATGGGTCTGTTGTGGCAGAATTGGACTAAGTGTCCTAGTTTTATTTTCTGTCACTGTGATAAAATACAGACAAAACTAATGTGGAAGAGCTCACAGCTCCAGGTTACAGCCCACCAGAGCAGGGAATTCAAGATGGCAGAGCCTGAAGCTCCTGGTCACGTCAAAGTCAAGAGCAGAAAGAGAATGAATGCACGTATGCTCACTGACCAGCTCACTTTCTCCTTTCTTATATAGCCTAGAACCCAAACCCAGGGAATGGTGTTGCTCACTTTTAGGCTTTGTCTTCCCTCATCAGTTAACATAGTCAAGACAGTCCCCTACAAACACGCCCAAACAGGCCTGCATGATCTAACCCTCGTTGAGACTCTTCCTAGGTGATCCTAGATTGTGTTGACATTTAAACTAACCATCACACAAGGTGTTTCAGGGGCACTCTAAGGGGCATTTCAGGAGTGGTAAGGGGAGCTTTGGGGAATGGAGCATTGTCTAGCATCTCATGGGTAGACACCAGGGCTATAGACACTACCTGTTGTCCCATTGAGCTTACCTCTAGCCTGTCTGGCGGCCTCTCACAGAAGCTGTCTCTACATGCTCCTGCAGTCTTTTGGGATGACTGCTGTCTGCCAGGGGCTCTAAGCTTTAGTGACAGGAATAGAAAATCTGTTTTTCCCAAATGAAGTGCTCACATTCTGAGCACAACATGGGAGATTGAACTCAGGAAGCTTTCGGTAGCAGGGCTGGTGTGAAGGCGAGTGAAGTTTGCGGGATTTTGAGTTTCCTTCCTAAGTGGCCTTCCTGGTAGTCTTCAGTGCATCATTGATCCTTTGCATTTTAATGTTTGGCTATGTGGCTTATGATGTCTTAGGAGAACTTGAGTACCATTTTGGCCTTTGTTTTCCTCAGCTGGTCCTGATTGGCCCCATCTTTTCTGCTCAGTCACAGAGGTTCTCAGATCACAATTAATTAATTCCATTTAAATGAGACAACCCGTGAGCCAGTCCCAAGGAAGTATTGAGTTATTTTGATCACTGCAAAGATAAAAGCATTCTAAAATTGTATCTTTATGCTCTCTATTAAAATTCTTTCATACAAGTATAAGCTGCATCCCCCTCATCCACTGGGGATGTGTTCTGAGATCCCACACGTACTTGAAACTATAAATACTACCAAGCCTTATGGGGCCTTTGTTTCTCCTAACCAAACATACCTGTGATAAGGTTTAATTAATGAATCAGGCCCAGTGCAAATTTAACAACAATAAAGTTGAACAACTGTAATCAAAGCTACTATGCTGTCTCTTAGAACATTTTATTGTAGAACACCTCCTCTCATAGTTGTGGTGCAGGATGACACAGAGTCTCCTTGATGAGATGCAGTTAATGATGCGGGCAGTGATATAGTTTTTGGGCTAGTCGGTAAGTGTCGCTTAACTGTGGCACTGTGGCTGTCTTATAACCAAGATGGCTACTGAGTGATTAACAGGCAGGTGGCATAGCATCCACAACGTATATATACAAGACAAGGGGATGACTTACCTCCTAGGCAGGGTAAAGCCAGACAACAAGAGATTTCTTTGTGTTACTTAGAAATGCTCACAGTTAATTGGATGTTTAAAATATGGTGGTCTTGTGGTTGACCTTAAGTAACTGTAACCATGTAACATCGAACTGCAGATAAGGGAAGGGTGAGGTATGAAGTGAGTATATTTCTCTGTACGTAGCTCTTGTCAAGAGCTGGCTTCCTTTGTGAAAATGGATTGGGGGTTGTGGGCAAACAGTGGACTGGAAATGTGATTCACCTATCTCAGAAGTGCCAGGAAAGCTTTATGAGTCTGAACTTACTGTGTGAGTTTCTTTTTACAGTGTGCCCATGCCTAGGGATTCTGGCTGAAATCAGCTCTTTGCTCTTTCAGTCTGTTTTGCTAGTGATACTGTGGTCTTGGTCTGAGATGTGACTGCAGAGGCCTATCAGCAATCTGGTGGAGGAATTCTTCTGCAAAGTGTCATTTCATGGGTCAGGACTGTTTGTTTCTTGCTCGTTGGTGTTATCAATAGAATTTAAATCTTTCAAAGCTGTTTTCTTTCCCATAGCAGAATTAATTCCTTTCTTTCTCGTTATTGCAATTGTATCCTGAACAGGCTTATTAAATTCCATGGGGGGTTTTATAGGTTCCTTTCTCTGCTTGCCTGTGTTGCCTGCTGAGTTTAAAGCCTTTTTATGATCCCTAACAAAGCTCTCTGTGTTCTGTGTGGGTTGAGGTTGTATTCAACACTGCAACCTAGACCGGTGTGTGAGTGTGAGTGCAAGTTGGCCACTGACTCCAGTTCCAAGCGTGTCTGTCATTGTTTTTGTGTCCATCAGGGATTGTTGACCTCGAGGCGGGGCCGGGGGAGGAAGTACACAGACCCAAAGCTGCCATACTCGCACAGATGGCTGGTTACTCACGAACCCAAAAGGCACTGGGAGTTGTAGGCCTATGTGTGCTTGCTGCCCTGTCCTAACGATGAATGGCTTAGAGACTAATTAGCAAATCATTAAAAGCAACTTCCCAGCCACTCTGAACAAGTTTGGCCTACTTCATATCCACAAAGCTTTGTACCACGTGTGACAGACACCAGTCCTTCTGGGGGCATCCGCAGATGAAAAGAATTGTGTGTTGATGAAGATGATCTTAGACCCGACGGTAAGATAGGCCTGTGAGCATCAGAATGCTGAAGTAGTGACGGGGTGGGATGGGGGATCGAGGCGGGGGGTTCTTTATTTTAAATTCCAATAAAGACATCTAGAGGTCTAAATATCTGTCTCTTTCAGGACCCCAAACACCAATCATTTAACATGTATCAGATGGAAGTTTTGTTTTTCTCTGTGAAGCAGTTGTCACTAGAGGTGCTGGACTATTCTTGAGAAGCAGGAAGGTAAAGGATTATGAGATGGAAGGCCAGATGAGCTGTGGGCTGGTGATTCCTTTCTTCTTTTTACTTACTCTTCCCCACCCCCACCCCCAAAAGTAGAGAAGTGGGCAGCACTGAAAAACCTGAGCCAAGAAGAAGCAGCACCAAACACGGTAAAACATGACAAAGAAGTTCTGATGCACCTACTGGCTAGGCAAGATGAGTCAGGGTCAAGGGAAAACAAGGACATAAAAGATGAAGAGACGAAGGCAGTGTGCCTTTGTTGGCAGACTACCCAAAAACCCTACAGCAGACCTGTCCGCTGGAACCCTGCCCTTCCCCCCTCCCAGGCCTGGCTGGTGGCTGCTGTATCAGATGGCTCTAGGGAACGATAAAAATAACTCAGATGGTAAAAGGATTTCCCAAGGCAGGAGTATAAAATTAATACTCAAACACCAATAATATTTTCATACATGCCAAAAAGAGCCAGCTGTGAGATGTTGTGTAAGAGATAACCGCGTCAACAAAGCCAGTAATAAAAGCAATGCTCTTAGAATAAAAACTGTTAAAAACCTGAGGTGCAAGGGACGATGTAGAGACTGCTCTATTTTTGGTTAGAGTGTTTCAGCATCATCAAGGTGTCACTTCTAAGTCAGTGTTACCTAATTAATTTGGTGTCTTAAAAATAATTGCTTCTTTATATCAAAAACTTGCAAATAAAAAGCATCACATAGTGAAATTAACCGGACCCAAAGTATGTCCATCTCAATAAGTGCCCTCTGTGTGTGTGTAGGGGGTGGGGGAGAATGTGATAAGGTCTCACATTGTTTAGCCAAGGATGACCTTGAACTCCTGATCTTGCTTCTCTTCTACCTCCAGAGTGCTGGGGTTACAGTCATGCTAGGTAAGCACTTTACCAACTGAATTACCTCCCTAGGCTCTAAGTCAGTTTTTAAACTTAATGTAGGACCAGTACAAATACAAAAAGATCAAGTCAGACTTTTTTTTTTTTTTTAAATGGGAGGAGAGGGGCGAAGTGGTACATGCAGTTAATTCTAAAATTGAATAGAAAGCTAAACAGACACAAATACCTAAAAAACTTAGAGAAAAGGAGCTCAGAATAGGTGACAGCCCTACCGGTGTCACCACATACCACCAACTTCTATAGAGCAGATACCCACACACTGAATGCCAAAATCAGTTCAACATTAGGTAGCCTATCAAACAGTGGTTCTCTAGAATGGATGGCCTAATGATACCATAGCCCGTAATGAATGTACTGTGGTAAAACCCCCTAATGATACATTTATCAGGCCATATCTCTGTTAAGAGAAGCCTGCCTCTGAAGTGTGGTGCTGGCACATTCCTGCACAGGTAAATTAAGTCCATTGTAAGCCCAAACACAGGTGGAGATCTATGGATAATGAATTCCTCAACTTGCTGGATCAAGGATAGACTTTTTAATTAATGCTGCTGACACAACCACCCACCATAGATTTATTTCTTATATTTCATACCAGAAGAAACTCAAAATGGTTCAGAGAGTACAGTTTAAAAAAAAAAAAAGTTAAATGAGAACGTGAGCAAATAGGAAAGAAAGCCTTTTCAAAAGTATAACTCAGTTTAAGTTCCACAGATGTTAAGTACATTAGCATGTTGCATCAAAAACTTTTGCCTAGTTTTTTTTTTTTTTTAATTAAATAGGAGAAAGACCAAAATCTTACAGGAAAACAGACAAAAGACATGACGAGACAGCACACACATGCAAACATGTTATAATCATGTTGATCAGTTATGATGTTATGGTCAGTCTTCACCGCCAAATTGACTGGATTTGTAATCACCTGAGAGTTACACCTTTTGGAGAGTCTGGGAGTGTCCAAGAGAAGTTTAACCGAGGAGGGAAGGCCCATCCTGAATGTGTTTAGCACCATCCCATAGGCTGGGATCTCATCGTAAGGTGGAGAAAGATGGCCAGCTAAGAATCAGCATTAATCTCTGTGTACTTTCCGACTACAGACAGTGTGTCCAGACACCTCACATTCCTGCTGCCATAGCTAGGGCTATTCTTGCCACTAGGCCTTCTTTGCCTTCACAGATTAGGAGCCAAAATAAATGCTTCCTTCCTCAAGTTGTTTTTACCAGAGCGAAGAGAAAAGTAACTAATTCTCGCATACGTGAAAATGACCCAGGAACTCCACTAGGATGCCATTCCTCACACGTCTGGTTGACAAGTTTTCTGAAGCATATACTTTGCTAATTCGTCAATAAGGGCCATCATCAAATGATACAGATCCTTTACTGAGGTGATTTATGAATAAAGAGGAAGGGACAGGTTCTTTACAGGTTGGAATAAAGTGTGGATGTTCATGAGGGTTACTTTTGAGTTTTCTGTAAGAATGCCTTGAAATGGACTCTGTAACCAGAGCAACAGCATCTGTGTCCCTCAACAACTTTGCATGTGGGTACCAATTGTGTGAGTACTGGGCATTTGGGAACCAGTTCTCACCTAGCAGCAGCACACACACACTGCCAGATACTTGCTTACCTTACTTGCTTACTGTTCACTCTTCCCTGGATAACTCTGGGTTGTTTCTCCCTTGTCCTAACTCCTATGCCTCATTCCTAAACTTGGAGTTAAGATCTAGAGTTTCTGCTCTGCTACTTTGTCCTTAGGGTGGCTCTGTCATTATAGGCTTTGTAATGCACATGGCTTAGGTGTAGAGTCAGTTTGAAGGGTACTGTTGCATCTGGGAAGGCTGGGTGGTTGTGGTCCTGGTCAAGCCACCAGAAGTTGGGTGACCTGTGCATGTCCTGTAAATACGCCAGGGAAGTAGGCCTTGTTCAGGTTCTGCTGCTGTTTGAATAAGAAGCAAAAAGGCTGAGTCACTTGCCGAAGACTGCACAGCTCTTGCTGTAGCAGAGCCGGGGCTAGACCATTTGCCTGAGTGCTGGAGTGCATGCATGCATCTCTTGTCTGCACTGTTGTGTCTTGGTGTGACCATGCACAGGTATACTCATACCTCCCGATCACTGCCAGTTTGTCATGAATTCTTTCATTTATGTATCGTAAACAATTCCCTGCTGTGCAGAATACGTCTTTCTCTGCTCCGTCCCTCTGTCCTTCCTATTTTAGCTTTCCACCCCTACCAGTCCTCCTTTTCCTTTTATGTCATGTGTATTCTGTCCCCCCTGTCCTATTTCCTTAAAACCTCTTACTGTCTCATAGTTTTCATGTTTTTTTTTTCTAGTTTTATGACCTATACTCACCCTCACACCTTTGTATATATAAAAGCTAGGATCTACATATGAGAGATCACATTTTTTTTTATGTGTATGAGTATTTTGCCTGAATGTATGTATGTGCACCACATCTGTGCCTGGTGCCCATGGAGATCAGAAGAGTGTGTTGGATCTCCCGGAACTGGAGCAACTATGTCAGTCCTGGTAGTTGAACCTGGGTCTTCAGCAAGGACAGTAAGTGCTCTTAACCTCTGAGCCATTTCTCAAGCTCCAACATGTGTGGTATTTGAGTTTCTTTGGGTTACTTTGCTTAGTACCGAGTTCATTAATTTTTCCTGAATTTTTTTTTCTTTACAGCTAAAATTTCATCGTGTATATATAACCATTTTAAAATTGACTCTGTTGGTGGACATCTGGGTTAGTTTCATGATTTAGCTGTCGTGGATAGGGCTTCAGTGCTGAACATTAGGGTATGAGTATCCCTTAGATTTATTAATCAGAGTCCTTTGGGCAAATACACAGAAGTGGTATATCTGGGTCATATGATAGTTCTATTTTTAGTACCCCCTCCCTTTTTTTGAGAAATCTCCATACTATTTTCATACTGGCTGCATTAGTTTATATTCCGGTCAGCAGTAGATAAGGATTTCTCTTTCCCACATCCTCAATATTTGCTGTCGTTTGTGCAAACTGCTTTCTTGTTCCTGGATTTTAGCAGTATTGCAGGATTGTAATATTCACCTTCTCCTCGCTTCTTCTTTGAGCAGGGTCTCACTCTGTAGCTCAGAATGGCCTGGAACTCACTGTTGTTCAGGCTGGCCTACACTTAGCGATCCTCTTGCCTCTGCCTTCCAAGTGCTGAGATTACAGGCATGTGACACCACAACTGCCTGTAGTAATCACCTTTGCATGTCCCTCCGAAGTTGTTCTGTGGCCTGCACACCTAGTACACTCTAGCTCCCCTAGGTAGAGACTTACTTGGATGTGACCCTCCCTCCTGGCAAGAAGGCACCTGCAGGTTTTGAGTTGTTAGTACAGTTTGGTTTTCCCATGTTTGGGATTGAGACCAGTGTTTGACATGCTTCTGAGTTGATTAGGGTGTGGCTAGCAGAAAAGTCACCACAAACTGGGTTTGAGCAAGAATCTGCTCCTGAAATTTTCCTTTGTAATTCTACCATAGATGGTTCCACGGATGTGTTCAGCTCACGGTGGAGAGGTTGTCTCCCTCCTTCCTGTCCTCTTAGACATTCCACAGTAAGCCCTATTTCAGTCAGAAGTCACTGTGAGCATGTGTCTGTCACCCATGCCCTCTTTCTCAGAAAGCTCGAACTTCGTTTATTAGCCTAACCTTCAGCTTTGTGAGCTGGTGTGGAAAGAAAAGCTCAAATTAGTTTGTTTTACGTGTATTTTCACTTCCAGACTTTGAAAAGAAAATGTAAGATTCCTTCCTGTGCACTGTTGGCTTCCTGGTTGCTCAGTCTGGACTGAGAAGCTGGCGTCAGCTAAACAGCAGCCTGACCAACTGGCTAGTGGCCCCAGGAAGCAAGCCCGAAGATGTTACTGTCGATCCTGCGATAGAATTCTGCTTTCCTTGTTTCCAGCTAGTTTGGAAAGCAGCACACATCAAGGCAAAGAAACTTGGTGTTTTCCAGGCCTCGGGCAGGTTCCAGAGAGGGCTGGGTGCGGTGCCTGTGAGGACCTGCTGGTGGCAACCTTGGCAGGACTTGCTCACTTTCTCCCTTGTTTGTTTACTTACTCCTCCTGGGAGCTGAACCAAATAACTGTTGCTGACAGAACATTGTAATTCTTGGGGGATTATACTGTTCATGATGGCAGTTTGAGAAGAATCCTAACTTATCTAAACACGTACCAATCCCTTTGGAGGCTTCAGTATTTGAAGAGCTGTTGATATTTAGTATCTTAGTCACTATTGCTGTCAAGATTAATTTTGTCTTGACTAGGTGATTGTTGGTATCCTCCCTCTTATTTAAGAGAATAATAGTAAATCAGATCTCTTGGACAGTGTTGTGAAAAGCAAGATTTCCATGCTGCTTTCTCGAATCACCCAGACTGTCTCTCCCAGTCCATGTTCTTACAGGTACACAAGTGTCTGTCTCCTCCCTCCCATGTACATCCCCCTGAGTATGTGTGCCCTGTGAGTCTGTGTTCCATGACTGTGTGCTGAGGTCATCAGGATGCCTACCTCTGTCTCATATTGCTCCCAAGGGACAGTGACCCTGTGTCTGGGGCCCCTTCCTGTTCTTGCTTTTCCATCTTTAAGTTTCCCATCAACAGTGATTTGAAACAATTGCTGACTAACCTTCATTGCTGGGAAGCATCACATACTCGGGAACATGCACAGGCCTTAGCTTGCAATTTAGTGAAGTGTGGAGAGCAAACTTGTGTATTTGTCTCCACCCAGGCCAAGTCCTGACCCCCAAAGCCTCCATCAGACTGTTGCTGGCCCTGCCAGGGCACACCAGACCTGGACCTTGGCCTGGAGCTTCACCTATCTTAGTTTTGTTTTTGGTGTGTGTGTGTGGGTAGGTGGGTGCACACGCGTGTGCATGTGCTTGTGCAGAGATAGACATCAGCTGTCTTCCTTAACCACTTCCACCTTATTATTTGAGGCAGGGTCTCTCCATGAACCTGAAGCTTGCCTGTTCATCTAGAGTGGACCCAGTCTCCTCCCCAGTGCTGGGATTACAGGTATCACTGTGCTTGGTTCTTTATGTGTGTTCTTGGGGGAATCAAACTTAAACCTAATGTAGCAGTTAGGCTGTGTAGCTCAGCAAAGAAGGCAAGGAGGTATTTTCATAGCTGCAAACCCTGCCAGACTTCAGCAGAGGGAGCCACCTGTCATGGCAAGTGCCATACTGGACAGTGGAACCCCAGTCATCTGATTTGGGGGTTTTTTGTTGATATAAAAGCTCCTTGGGTGGTTTATTGATACAAAACTCTGCCCTCTCATCCAAAGGCCTGTTTGCATAATGAAGGAAACCTGTAACCTAGTCTCATCCCACAATCCTTTAGCAGCTGAGCTATGCCACCTTGCTTAGGACTGTGGGAGAGAGGGCTACAAGAATTCCTTCACAGCAACTTCACTCTTCCACAATGGCTCTGCCAGAGAGCAATGATTGGGTAGAAATCATTAGAAGGCAACCATCTTAATCACAGATTTACCTAAAGCCAAAACTTGAAAATAATACAAACTGCCAAGGCTTAGGCAGCCCTTTCCCCAACAATGTACAAAAGAATTATTAAAAGCATAACTAGAAACAAACTTCTCCAACACCCTCCCGTTTGCACAGCAAGCATTTTAGCATCTGGACCATCTTTTAGCCCTGTCCCTGTCTCTTTTAAACTTTCCTATAAAGTTTATTTCTTTTAGAGTTTTAGTTGTAGTTTCACTGAAAAACAGAGAGTCCCTGTTTTAGTTTCTTTTCTGGTTGCTGTCACCTAATACCTGACAAGAACCAACTTACAGAGGGAAGAGTTTATTTTGGTTTACAGCTCAAGAGGGTACAGTCCATCGTGACGGGTGGGGAAGGGACTGGTTACACTGCATCCCCAACAGGAAGAAGAGAAACAACAGAGTGGGGATGGGCTTCAAAAAGCTGCTCCCAGTGACTCACTTCCTCCAGGAAGACCTCCTAAAAGGTGTCATAAGGAGTGGTTTCACCACCTAAAAATATTTATGTTTTTGTTCCTTCTGCTTAGGACTGATTGTGTGTGTGTGTGTGTGTGTGTGTGTGTGTGTGTGTGTGAGAGAGAGAGAGAGAGAGAGAGAGAGAGACATTAGTGTCCCTGCTCTCGGAGCAGCTCATTCATACCTCTACATGAGTCTTTCTGTTTGACGATAGATGGCCTTTATTCACTCATCCTTTTGAATGTGGATACTTAGTTTCTGGTTTGGGCAGTTAGGCCTCACAAAGTAAGTGACCATGAGATATGTTGCTCGAGCGTCTTCGATAGTGAAAGAGCCTATGGTTAATAATTACCCTAATATGACATGTGTGACCCAGGAGTTGATCCAGAAGTCCTGGTGAGGTTAGGTCATGATCCCAGGTTAAGGGCCCAAAGCCACGAGTGTCCTTAGGGGGACAGAATGCACTGTATGGGCCATGCGTATCTAGGTAATAGAACCAGGAGGTACATGTGGTCACCCTGTGGCTGTGAGGGGAAGGCCACAGTTGGAGGAGGGTACCTATATGTTTCATTCTGCTTTGAAATGTACCTTCTTCATTTGAATTTCTTCTCTAGGGTTATTTGAGGATTAAATATGACAGTAAATTTTAAAATGCTTTGTAAAATGATAACTTTTACCTCTATCTGTATCTTTGTCTGCTTTTTGAAATAGTGCTGAAGAAGTGTCTGGGAGCTTCTCTTTGGGAATGAAGCTTGCAAGCTTCCCAACAGCTGAGCCTTATAGAAGCTCAGGGCTTGAGTAGGCCATGGGCTGCCACCCTGAGTCCCTGGGGTTCCCCAGTATGTGTTCCTGTTTGAGGAGCTCATGCTGAGTTAGCCCAGCTTCAGCTTCCTGCTCCTTTCCCCAGCAAGTGGGAAGGAAGGTCAGGTACAGCTTGGCTACTGCCTGCATTTCTCAGATTTCAGCTTGGAAGTCACAGTTGGCTTCTACTGTGTAAGTAACCTCCTGTTGTGCATGCCACATAGAAAGCTAACACTCAGTTGATTTAAAGTATTCTTTGTACTAGCAATTCCTTCCTAAGTCAAGGAACGCTATGTGATCAGCCGTGTCTGTGGCCTAAAGTCTGTGCAATACCACATGAGCACCGGACAGTGGGGCAAGAGTCTGTCTTCTGGGCAGGTTTCGTGTTTGCAATATGCACAGGAGGTAAGGCTTGAGCTCAGTATAGTTTGGTTTGGTTTGTATCTTAGGTATATGGGTGTTTTGTCCATATGCATGTCTGTGTACCACTTGCGCACTCAGGGAGCCCAGAAGAGAGGATCAGACCCCTTGGGACTGGAGTTACAGATGGTTGTGAGCCACCATGTGGGTGTTGGGAACCAAACTTGGAACACATTTGGGGGTCCTCTAGAAGAACATCAAGAGGTCTTAACTGCTGAGCCATCTCTCCAGCCCTAGTATGGTTTTTAAGGCTTGATTGTACTAAAACAGATGGTCAAGCTATCCAGCTTCACCTAACTGGTTGATCAGAAATATCTAGGCTCTGTACTTGGCAGTCTGTTGTCACTAGTAGTATTGACACTGTCCCCTCCCCAGGAATAGCTGGCATTTATTGAGCATTTGCCCTGACTAGGGGTGGTTCAGACCTCCACGTGGGTCATCTACCCACTCTGTGTAGCTCTTGTGGTAGACATCACTAGTGATCTCTGCAGCAGGAGGAAGGCTCCAGAGGCTGTGGGTTAAAATATGGGCCCAAGGCCAGCTAGCTGGGGAGCTGGGTTCTCAGACAGGCCAGCTTCCAGTTCTGGGCATGAAGGTCGTTGTCCTGTGCCAAGACCAGCGTGCTAGCTGTTGAGGAGAGGGAGTCGGTATGCTTTTATTTAGATGAACAGAGACAAAAAACAGTGAGCTCTTCTGGGGACACATTTTCCAAGCTCTCTTATCTCCTCACAAGATAGCTTTGTGGGCCCCTTGCCTTATAAAGGCCCAGGAAGTCTAGGATGACCAAATGTCTAATGGAAAGCTGTGCTGTGTGACTTTTCCTGGGGAGACATGAACAAATGTCTATTCACAACAGATAAGGTACTGGTCACACAGACACACACACACATACACACACAAAAGATTTCAGCCAAGTCTAGCCGGGTTAATTAGTGCATTTACTGAGGTTACTCACAGGAGCAGGAGTGAGGGGTTACTTGCAGACTATGGCTGACAAAAGGCACTTGTATCACCAAAAAGACCACTTGAGACCCAGTATTCCCAGAGCTCTGTGGGCAACTTGTAGGTAACTCCAGTGGAAGCCTCCTTTCCCCAGCAGTAGTTAACTGTTTTCTTGCTTTGGGGACAGGCCTTGTGACTCTTACAACTCTCTGAGCTTCCTAAATTCCCTTAGATTCCTGATCTAATAAGCCCCTCGTCCATCTAGGCAATGCTTTGACTAGAAATAGCCACACAACACAATGTTTGCCTTAGTCTGCTCCTTCATCTCAGAGGTGTACAAACAGGGACTTTGGGGCACTTGATCTCATCTCTTGGTGATCAAAGGGAGGTGACCCCCTTCAGCCCTAGTGAAGATCCAAGGGCCTGTCCTATATTTAGGGTCCCCGCTACATGGGACCAGCAGAGTCCTGAACTTTGGCAGATTAATCTTGGCATTGAATGGCCACAGTAATTGGCAGTATTATATTGCCTCTGAATGACTGGGTCCACTAAAGTCATCCCCACAAGAGAACTTGGAATAAGGAGCCCAGTTAGAAATCACATCCGGTTGTAGAGATTATCTCATGCCCTGTGTTGTAATCAAGCCATCAGTCAAATTCCTGACTTCCTGTGGCGTACATTTTTCCCCCTTTTGGATTTTGACTTTTGAATTTTATAATTTGTAATCTAGATGTTGTTTAAATTTTTATTAACTATATATGAGTAATTTTTCAGAAGTTGTTTGCCTTTTCACTTTCATCTGTAACATGTGTGAAGCATTCGTCTGCTCTAAAATCCAGTAGTGTGGTCCTGTGTCTCTGTTCCATACTGTATGTTTGTGTAGTTGTGAGCCTAGTAGCCTCTGCTAGGTTAAATATTAGAGACACCTACTTACTATTTACGGGGGGTTTGTTATTTTTCCTTGCAAGGCTAGAAGCTTAAGAGATACTCATTTTATTGACATGTTTCACCTCTACCTAAAGGTGTTGGATAGCGTTATCGTTGAGTAGCACAGCTGTCATCTTCCATCAGATCAGCTGTGCCTGCCCTGCTTGCAAGAGGCCTTGCAGTTGGGCTTGTTGACTGTGGGTGTTCCTTCAGAGATGAAGGGGATGGGGAGAGCCAGTGGGCCCTCCTAGGAGAGTCCAGATGCTCTTTGTAGCCATTTGTTTGCAATTCTGCCCTAATTGCACATAGCCTCAGGGTCTTAGGAGGTGGTAGGATATTAGTCTGGGGGAGATTAAAGGAAACTCCATGTCTGTGGTTCTGAGGAGGGGACTTTTCAGTAAGGCAGTTGGGATCACCCAAGCTGTGTGTACGCAAGCCCAATAAGTTTGCTGATTCCCTAGGTTGAAATTTGATGGAATTTTTCTTCAGTTGGTCATTGGGACCTTAAAAGGAGAGGTTAAACATTGTTAAAATCTTCCCAAGGGAGGGATTCTTGCAACAGAACTAAAAGCTACATTTTTAATTGGTGGAAGCCAAATTCTTGTATGAAGTTGGGTTATGTAGGACTAAGAACCTAAGTGCTTTTGGGGGATGCCAGTTCAAATGCCATCAGTGGCTGGGCTGTGCTTTGGGAGATATGACACTTGCCTAGCAGAATCGGGGCTCCAGTTTATCCCCAGCACCACATGAGGTGGGGCAGTGGGAGAAGACATCATCTACTGCATCCCTCATTGTCCCCAGGAGGAAAGTAGTCAGGTCAGTGTTGGGATCATCTATTTATCTGAGCTCGTCTTTTCCTGTTCCTTTCAGCTCAGTTGCAATTTGATCCAGGGTCCTACGTGTGAGACACTGAACGGTCATCGGAGATCAACCTGAAACAGTGGCTCCAAGTTCATCATCTCACATTAATGAAAACTAAAGACAGCTCTCCTTTGCATATGCAAAACAGAAGCAAGTTTTATTAAGATTTATAGAAAAGTGAGAAACTGAGGAAAGTAGTAATTTAAAGAAAAATAAGGAAAATTCCGAAGAGGGAGGGAATTCTAAGACAGGAAAAATTGCTTAACTTCCTTGTCCATGGTGCATATGGGGATATGGCAAAAACCGGACATAGGCCTAGGTGATTGCTGGGAGATTGTTTCTCTCCATGGGCTTCCATGGACCAAGACTTTGACAGACCCACATGCTCTATGCATGTCCTCCTGGCCCAACCAGGGAGGTGGTTATGCACTGTTCACATGCTGCCTACCCAGTCAGGGATGGTTGAAAACCCCTCTGCCAATCTCTGAATTGTGTTTTTGTTAATTAGTTGCTCATCTTGACTACTAGCTGTTAGTCACTGGGCCAGTGTTAACCACCCTCTTAATCCTGCAGATGTCTTACGTGCTGTTAATTACACTAAGTTCTCTTACTTCTCACATCGACATGAACAGCTTGCAGCTCTACCGTGGCAGAAACTTTTTTTTTTTAATATAATTTTTATTTTATGTGCGTTGATGTAAGAGTGTCAGATCCCCCGGAATTGGAGTTACAGACAGTTGTGAGCTGCCATGTGGGTACTGGGATTTGAACCCTGGTCCTCCCTCCGGAAGAGCAGCCAGTGTTCTTAACCACTGAGCCATCTCTCCAGCCCCCAGAAAATTTATTCTCCTGCAACCACCAAACGCTAGTTGCAGTCTTTCTTGATTCATATTTAGCTCTTTATCTATGAGATGGTCTAGGGTGGTCTTCTAGATGGAAGCTTCATGTTAGAAGCTCCTTGCTTCCAGTTCAGCCTTCTACAATCAGCTACATTAGAATCAAGGCTCTAAGATAGGACAGTCGTGCCTTACATCTGTTCTTTTGCCATTATTGGCTCTGAGCCCCGCCCTTTGTCTAATCTCTCTAGCTTGATTGTCGTATACCCAGTCACAAGCCCTCTGATTCAGCTTCCTTAGTGTTTCATGCTTTGCTGTTTTAATCCTCAGTCTTCCTTATGTGAGCAACTTGCAGTTGTCACCTAAGCCCTTTCCCCTCAGCCCACAGAGCATTCTCTCCTGCAGCACTGTCATCAGGGCTGTTCCTGAGACTGGTCTTGCCCCAGGCCTTTGATCTCTGTCTAGCCAGCCTAGGAAGGACCTGCAACTGTGCTCAGAGCAGCTCTGCCTCCAGGGTGTCCCCCTTTGCCTCCACTACTGAGTCTTTAGGGAGAACTTCCCACATTTCTGAGTTTCTTTTAAGATACTCCCCTTATCACACCCATTTGCTCTTTACACCATGATGTGTTGTGTAGAAAGTTCCCCCATCTTCACAGGACCATCACATTTTACCTTCTTCTGACACAGTGAAAAATCCCTTCTTGAAAGTTCTGATTTCAAATGTAGTCACGCTCAAAGGCTTCTTGGTCAGTGGCTGACTATGTACATGTGGTTGCAGAACCTAAGATTATGAGAGCTGAGAAATCTCTGCTGCATCTCTTAATGCATCATTCCCTCTTGTGCTTGGTGCAGTGTCATTCTGTTCTTTGCAGCTCCCAGAACTACTGCCACACATACAGGCCATGCAGCCTCAGTGCACTGTGGGCTGTGCCGTCTAGTCTTGTGTAGGTGCATTGTGTGCACCGTGATGATACCAGCCAGCCATCCATTGCTCACAATATGTCCGCAAACTTCTCTAGCTCATGGGCTTCCCTCTCCCTGGCTTCTCATTGTCCTTATAACCCTGCTATTTCAGCTACACTCTACTCTCTCTCTCTCTCTTGCCCCTCTCTCTTGGCCCTCTCTTCTCTTCGTCTTCCTCTCTCACTCCCCCTTCCCTCCCCTCTTTGGCAGGCCCATTCTACTTTTTCTTCTCTGGACTCTTCCAGATGCCTCTGGCTGTTCTCTCCCTTGTATCTACAATAAAAGCCTTCCACGTAACCATACCTTGTATCAGTCACGTTCTCAGTTTATACACTAAACTATTTAACAAGTCCTCTGTATTAATGAGTCCCTATTTAATGATTTAAAAACCCAAAGTGATACCAGCAAGTAGTAAAAAACACATATGTTGTGTGACTTTTTTGGAAGAATCTATTCACCTCAGAAAAGTCGATAGCAGACCAAAGAAACCACTCAAACCTAGCTTGGAGTTCATTTAGCTTACTGGGGTCACTTGTAGGAACATGGGTGACCAGAGCAGCACCATTACCAACAAAGCCCACCCAGCATGAGTGATGACTCATGAAGACTGCCTCGTTACAGCTTTCCTACAAAGTTCCAAGGTCTCTACACCAGTGGAGTTGGCTCCTTGAAAGAAAGTAATATATCCATACAGCTTGGAGAGGGGCATGGGACTCTTTCCAGTTTCTTACAAGTTTCGTAAACTTTCTGAGCCCCCTCTTCTAGGAAAGAATGTGTCAATCCTGAGGAAGCAGCTACACAACAGCATTCTGGTAACAACTAGTTATAAATTACATTTAAGAAGATTTGATGGGGCCAGAGAGAGTGGTTTAGATTACTTGCTTTACAGAGGACTTGGGTTTGGTTCCCAGGACCCACATGGCGGCTCACAACTGTCCGCAACAGCAGTTCCAGGGGAATGACACCCTTTTCTGACTTTTGCAGGTACCAGGCTTGCACATGATACACACACATACATGTAGGCAAATATTCATACACATAAAATAAGTAAGTCTAAAACATTTTTAATAGAGAATAATCCCTAGAACCTGTATTTTTAAAAGTTGGTGTGCTGTGGAAAAACACAGATCTCTGGGGCTTTCTAGCCAGCCAGCCTAGCCTAATCAGGGAGGGAGTTCCAGGTCAGTGAGAGACCCTGTCTCAAAAAACCAAGGTGGACGGAGTCTGAGAAATAACACCCAGGGTTGACCTCTGGCCTCCATATGCATGTGCTCCACACATTCACACACAGAGAAAATTCCCTCCTTCCATCCTCCCCGTGCCCAGCGTTACACAGTGTGGCTTTTTCTCTTCTAAGTTCTTCTCACGATCGCTGTGCTTAGTGTTTCTGTGGTTAGATTCTGCGGGCAGTTGTCAGTCTCCCAGCTCTCTATTGTTATGAGTTACGGTTTTAGATTTATACTGACAAAGTCTGAAACACTTGTCTGTTTCTCATCTATATTTAGGCTCTCTGTGCTTTTTCTACAGAGTTTTTAAATCTAAAATTTTTACCATAAGGGAAGCAACATTTACAGCATTAGTATAACGTAAATATATTTTTGTCGTAGAACCAAGCAGAATGAAGTGTAATTCTGAAGCACAAAACCCACGCCAATCAAAGAAGGTTCACATGGAAACTCTGTCTTGTAGGTTTCCATGCTGCTTCCAGCAGCTTCCGTTGCCATGACTTCTCTATCTTAGGATGTCTGTTTCTTGGGTTCTATTTTTGTTTTGCTGGAGCCCCTCCTTGATCAGCTGCTTTGTGGAATCACGACTGACAGGCTTCTTGAGTTCTTACACGGTGTTCAAACATGTAATTATTGTGTTCTAACAGTTGATTGATCCTCTGACTGGGTCTGGAATTCAGGGTTTGTATCTTTCCCTCTGAACTTAGAGAGTACTGTCGGTTATTTCCAGTGTCTGATGTTGCAGATGGAGATTGGATATCAGACTTCTTCCCATCTTTGCACACTTGACATTTTTATTTCTTGTCACCTCCTATCACCGAACCAGCTTCCTTTTTAGATACTGGTATCAGTGGTTAGATCTGCCTTGGGAATTCTCAGACTTCCTAATTCTCAGGTTTCTGCGTAGGACTGGAAACACTACCTCACCGCTGACTGCTTATGGAGACCCCTTTCCCTCAGTGGTGTCACTCCACAGTTAGCTCGGTCAGGTCACCCTGCTTCTGTCTGCCCATGTTTTCAGTACTTTGGTAAGTTTTCTATTTGTCTCTGAGATTCTTTTGTAATTGTCAGTCCTGTTGTGGTTCTCTTAATACCATAAAGGGCCCTTTCTGACATGTGACCATCAGGTGGACTGAATGGGAAGGAAATGGAAACTTCATCACCACTTGAGTCTGAAGACTCTTAGATCGCTCCTGGAGAATGCACGGCTCCATACCTCTGTCTCTTCCAAGGGGTGATCTTGCTCTCCTGTGGAGATGTAGCTCAGTGGTGTTGAGGGGTTGGGAAGAAACAAGATGAGGCCATTTCCATATATATATATAACAGCAACTTATATATAAGACATGGAAATGCCTTTATATGTCATTTTTTGTTGTATAAGTGCACTCTATAAACTGGAAAATGTCTGGGTGGTTTTGTTATGCCTTCACAAGAAGAATTCCCTGTTATCTTAATCAGCACAATTCCCAGCAGATAAGATGTCACAACCTTAGCAAATTGGAGAGATTACAAACATCTGTTTTGTAGGGGGAAAAATGGAAGTGGCCTTCCAGACAAGAGAAGTTATTGAATAATTATGGTTCAGAAGCACTGTAAAAAAACTTGTCCAAACCTAATATGGGAATGATTATACAAAAGCAAGCCCATGGTTCTAAAAGCTAGGTGTAGAAGTGGATGTCTGAGATAGATTAAACCCGCCCTTGATAATATCAGCAGTCTTCTTTGCATGAGCTTCATAGCCTTGGAGAGCCATGCTGCTTATAATGAATTAGACTTGGATAAAGTCACTTCATAGTTACCCCTGACTAACTCTAGTTGTGTGTAGAGAGAGGCTGTGAGGTTTCATTTGCTCATACCAGAGGGCGTCTGGGTTCAGGTTGTGTTGGATGCACTTGGGCTCACTTTCCACTACAGTGCCTGTCAGTGTGCAGGCCGTGAACTTTGGTAGGATGGAACTTCTGAGTTCATTTTCTTTCTTTGCCATACAGACTGGAGATGATACTTAGGATCTTGCAAATGCCCAGCAGTGCTGTGTCACTGAGCTGTGTTCCTACCCCTTAAGCCGGGTTCATTCTTACTAGATAAGCACACCCGGACACACAGCCCAGAACTTTGTGACTACGGTTTTCATAGCTTCCAAAAGTCACTGCTGAACTGTCTTTCAATCAAGAATATCCACTCTTGCTAAAATAGCAGAGCAGCCTTGAGGTCCCCCAGGAAAGGAACAAAGTCAGATGTCTCATCCCTGTCATCAGCTCTGTTAGTAGTGACTTAATGTGTCCCCTAGGACAGTCCCAGGTGCTCTGCTGTGCCTTTTGACTTTGTTGTCCTCCCCCAGGGGAGGGCTATGGGAAGGCTTGTGTATACTTAGCCTTCATTTTTAGCAAAAACTTTGTCTTCATTATATCAACTTTGTTATTATCTTCGGTGCTGTTCTCCTTCCTTCCTCCCTCCCTCTCTCCCTCCCTTTCTTCCTTCCTCCCTCTTTCTCTTTTCTTCTTTTTGAAAACTGCCAGATTTATTGTATGGTAGAAAGTTATATCAACACCAATTTGAATTTTTAAGGACTCTCTTGAATACTTAGATATGTCACACTAACACACCACCTTAATTTAGTTCTGAATGTTAAATCCAACTGTGTGTTCCTGATGGGTGTGTATCTAACTCCCTGTGATGTTCTGTCTTTTACATATTGCTGGACTTAAACTTTCCAGTGACTCTTGTGTTTATGTTAATAAGAGACATTGGCTACTGATTTGTGGTATCTGGAGCAGGGTTACACTGGCTTCACGAAGACTGGGACATGTTCATTCTTACTTGCTGGAAGGGCTCATATGAGACTTGTTTTTTGTCCCTTTGTTGGCATCTCCACGCATGGCTTCTTTCTTTTCCAGTCTTCTGTACTATGTATTCTCTCTCTAGGACCACATTACTTCTGAAATGTCTCCCCTAAGGCTTCCTGTGGTGGTAAATTGCCCCAGATGCAGTTTGTCTGAAACACCTTTATGTGTCCTCACTGTGAAAAGATTGTTGGCTACATATATTTAGAATCTTGTACCCCCATTCCCATCTGTCTTTTGCCATTTTGTCTTATTTCTCTGTTCTTGGTCCAGGTTTGTAGTTATTTCTGTTTTCCCTGCCCTGTAGAATTTGAATTGAGAATTTACCTTGCAAGGGATCCTGTACCAGAATTTTGGTCCCCAGGAAAGTGCTATTGGATGGCGGTAGCTCCTTTAGAAGGTGGGGCCTTCGAGCCATGTCTTTAGGTCACTGAGGAGGGGACTGTAGAACACTCATTCTTTCCTTGCCCTCACTTAGCATCCTTGCTTCGAGGTAAGTGGATTTGCTCTGCTATGGTCTCTATGGTGATGTGCTGCCTCACCAAGTACTCTGTTACTTCAGACCGCTCAGCGATGAAAACCTCCAGAAGAGAACCTTGGGTGTTTGTGACAGTAACAAAAAGTTGACTAAAACAGTAGGCACACGTTCTGTTAGACCTAGGCCCCCGATGTCTTGTATTTTCTGTATACTTTTACACTGCATATTCTAGATCATACTTCCCGTTCTTCCTCTCAGTTTACCTTTTTCTCTTTAGGTCTGATAATGCTGTTAAAACCTGTTTATCAAGTTTTTAATTATAGTCATTGTATTTTTTTTTTTTTTATTTCTGGAAGGTTCTTTTTTCCTCCCTCAAGTCCAATTGGTCATTTTGTTTTCCTGTCTCACCTGTTTCTACGAACTGTCATTTTATGTCTGTGCTGAGGTTCTGTTTCTTGAATGTCTTGTTGGTGCCGTTCTCCCTCATACCTGTTTTCCTGGTCCGATCTCTTTGTTCTCCTTTGACAATGTCTTGTGTGAACCTTGGTGGCTTCAGTCGATGATTTTTTCCACAGAGGATGTGCTTTTGCTTCTGCCAAGTGTCATTGTACCCTTGAAGTTTGGCACTGTGGGTGCAGCAGAATGCTTCTTGGGTACTTAGTCACGTGGTCTATGGCTTCTGATCTGTGGGGTTGACAGTGATTCTCTATACTAGGGACACCTGCTTTGCTTTCACCAGGGGTGCTTGGTGAAGGCCCCAACATAGCTTAGCCTGGCTCCCTTTGGCCCTGGCCCTGGCCTCTGTCTCTGGTGTACTTACTCACTCCGGCTTTGACAGGTGGTGTAGGTAGACACAGCTGCAGTATCCCATTGGCCCTTCGCATCTCAGGATGTTCTCACCTGAGCATATTCTCTCACAGCATCCCTGGAGGGATGCTGCTGTTACTCTTTTTATAGAGGAGGAAATCAAGGGATATCTGATGCTTGGCTGGGGTTAGACTCTGTAGCTGGCTTCCTCCAGCTTTTCTCCATTCCTTCTCTGCCTCCTGGGTTGGTGGGAGGGCAGCTTCCATGCCTGGTTGGCCTCATGGGAGCACAGTCCTCACCATGCCTCCTTCTGTGAGCTTTTCTCTGCCCCTCTCTGCCCTGTCTGGTGTATGGTTAAAGACCTTAGTCTTCAGTGCATCCTGTAGGAGCAGGGTACAAATCTGAGAACCCTTTCAGAAGTAATGAGAGGGCTTTCCTGGGCAGGCAGCTGACCTCCATGTTGTGTCAGATACAGTGTTGCACACATAAAATGCTACTTGTTATATTGATTTACCAAATACTTCAAAAGTATAACATTACTTATATAAATAGATTACATCCTTAGGCTTTTAATTAAGAGAATTGGTTGGTTGGCCTGAGTCTTGTTAGAGAAGTTGGTGGAACCTCGGGGTTGGGAACCTCAGGGTATTGGAGGTCAGGTTGTGAGAGTATGTAGGCAGGAAGTTGTGGTTTGTGGAGTAAACCTGGGGGACCTGTGGAGGTGAAGCTGGTGTGCAGAAGTCATGTTTGGGGCATGTGGAGAAGTTGGTGGGTCTGTAGAGGCGGAGTTGGTGGGAAGGTGAGTAAAGTTGGTGGGTAGGTGGAGTGGTTATGTAGGTGAAGTTGTAGGTATGTAGAAGCAGAGCTGGTGGCTCTTTATGTTATTATAATCCTTAAGCTCAGAGATTAATTCAACTTTTGGACCTTAAATTTATTGCTTGTTTTGGGACCCACCTGCCCAAGACTGGTTCATAGGCCTTCTTGGCCGCCATTGAGATTTCTGATCACCTTTCTTCCTGCTCTGCTTGACTTAAGCAGATCTCAGATTTTGTTTTACTCTTTATGTTAAAGAAAACTTCTTAAACTTATAATTGTACTTGTTTAATTCTTCTTTTTGACTCCCCTTATTTCTATTGAGTTTCTTCATAGAAGTTGTTAGTTGTCGTATCTAGGCGTCGTCATCATCATCATCATCATCACGTGTGTGATTGGAGGTGCATGTGTGTGCTGTGGCATGCACGTGGAGGTCAGAGGACAGCTTTGTAGAGCCTGTCCTCTCCATCCACCTTTATGTGGGCTCCAGGGGTCACACTCAGGTCTGCCATCTCCCTGGACCTTATTTGTTCTTGTAAAGAATCTATTCCAAGTTTCCTTGGGGAAAGAGTGAATGGACAGGTCCATTCAGCAGAGTTGTGTCTGCTGCTATAGCAGTCAGTGTTGTCTGGAGAAGTAGAGCCAGTGGGGTGTATCTTTGCTTCTGCAAAACTTCACCGGATCTGTCTCTTCATCTTTCTGTGTCATGCAAGAGAAAGCGGACACGCCAAAGAGAGGTATTGATAGACGTAATCAGGAAGGCTGGGAATTCCCTGGCCTGTCTCTGTGAACTGGGTCCCTGAGAAAGCCCAGGTGTGATTCAGTCTGAGCTGGAAAGACTGAGAATAGGAAGCAGTTGTGTGAATTATAGCTCCAGGCCCAGAGAAGATGTCCCAGGTCAGCCAGGCAGGGAGGTTAAAGGGGACAGATTCTTTTTGCCTCTGTCTTGGTTCTGCCCATAGCACATAACGGAGGTCCAAATGTCATATCTTCTGTGAAAACCCTCACAGACACATCCAGCAGCAGTGTGTGATCTGGGGGCCTGGCATCACTCATGCTAACAAGAAAAGTTCATCTGATTGGGCACCACATCAGGGCCCAATGTGAGGCACTGTTGGTGCAGCAGAATCTCTTTTACTCTGTGTGTCTGCATGTGCTCCACCCTGACTTCAGTCCTTAAAGACTGCTCTTGCCTTGGTGACTTTGTCAGCTGTAACTGGGAGGAAGTACCATCACTTTTGAGTCATAGTAAGATGATATTCGTTCCTTCCCAGTGCCCAAACAAACCAAGTTTGTCAGTATGTAAGCACATGACAGTGACAGAGACCCTCCTCATGGAGCCTGAGCCCCCACGCCTTTTGAGTGTGCCAGGGTATATCTGGCCCAGGGGTGGACAGTTCTCCCAAGAGGGTGGACCTGAGGAGAAAGATGTCAGCCGCCTGCATCCCTCTCACCGCCTCTGCTCCGTTCTCTAGCACAAGGCCAGCACCCACGCTGGTTTGCTGACTTGCTCCTTGTTTCCTGGGCTCTGTCTCTGTATGTTTCTCCGTATGTCTCTCTCCATGTCTGCTTTCCTCTGGCTGTAGCTTCAGATGTGCAGAGCTCATTTATGGTATTAGGATCATTAGATTCCTCTTCAATTGATCATAAAACAGTCAGGTAAAGGGAAACCCCATTTGTTTAATGAGCCCTTTCAATATTTGCAGTGGGCTTTAATTTCACACAGAGCATTAGATTTCTGAAAGCTTGAAACAGTATTTTCTCTCAGGTCATGATCACTAATTCACTTTAAAAATACAAGATAAGGATTGGGCCTGTAGCTCAGTGGTAAAGCACTCAATAAAAACGAGGGTCTGCAGGTGTAGCTGAATTGGGAGAGTGCTTGCCCAGCATGCACGAATCTCTGATTGACTCCCAGTACCGCATAAACCAGGCTCGGCACACACACATTAAGGTCATTTGTGGCCAATGTGGGCTGTACGAGATCCTGTCTCCAGGAAAAAAAAAAAAGTTTAAAGAAAAATTCATGGAGGCAGAGACCCTGCACATTTTTTAAAGTGAACAATCTTATCCCTGTTGGGATCCTGAGACCCACAGCAGGGAAGATGGTGATGTATCTGGATCTGCCCAGCCTTTGCTGACCCTGCTTGTCCCTGCCAGGGAGCCAGGCTGTGTGGGCCATATGATCCCCTTGCCTTTCCCAGGAGGGTTGTATAAGTGGAGCTTTTATATATGCTGTGAGCCCTTACATTTCTATAGTCCGTTCTTAGGATATTATGAGGAAAATAGGTCATTACTTGCTAGGAACACGAAATGTATTTAATGTAGTCAGTAAAGCAAATGAGAAAATACTATTCCTTTGGTCTGTTCAGTAAAATACAGAGAATCAAGAACAGGCCAGCTGATGCCTGGAGTCTGAGTGGCCATGCCAATGTCATTAGAAGGATGCTGGCTTAGTCAAGTCTTCAAAACCGAGATAAATCAGATTTCTTGACTATGATGCAGACTTATCACTCCAACTAAAACTTAGACTGTATTGGGCTGGGGGAGAGAGAGGCTTAGATTAAACCGGAACTGGCATGAACTCTTAGAACAGGATATACTTACTTCCTGTTTCAGAACATTCTTCAGAGGAACAATGAGCTCAGCTGCTAGCGTCCCTCCACGAAGGACTGTCATTCTCAAGTCTTACCATGTGGTATTGTGTGTGAACTAGCAGGGCCTGTCCTTGTTGAGATGCGAATGGCCATGGGCTGTAGCTCACTGGCCTCCTACTTCAGAACAAACCATGAAGCTTCTAAAATTTCTCTCTCCTTTTGATTTTCTCACATTGCTTATTGAAAATTCCACCTGTTCCTTTTGAAACCACAGTCCTAGGAGTGATTGCCAGCTCTGGGCTCCCTTTTCTACTGGGTACTGGTCACTGAGTCCTTTAACAGAGTCTCCTGCTACCAGTTAGTACTCTCAGTTTCCAGCTCACACTTTTCAGGCACACTTCTTGTTGCTGACTATGCTGGGGATCTTCCTGTAGGATATCTTTATCTGTCTCTGTCTCTGCCTCTGTCTCTGTCTCTGTCTCTCTCTATCTGTCTCTGTCTCTGTCTCTCTCTCTCTCCTATACCTGCTTTGTGGCCTTCTACCTACCTTTTCTCTTATAGCACTTGGACAGTCCATTTCTCTGTCTCAGCTGCTGTTTTAGCATCTCTGTCCCTGTCTTCCTGGGAAACACACCCTTTTCTCTGGGGCTGTGGACCTTCAGTCCTCCTGTGATGGCTTGGCAACCGTCAGAGTTCCCAGGACCAGGTTAGCATTCCACATGAGGCTGTTCTCTTGTGGTAGGGAGGCTGCCTCTTGGTCCCAGTGTCCTTCCAGGCCCTGGTGATTTTATCTTTGTTGCTTGTCGGCTGAGTTTCTTATGCCTTTACAGTTCTGGGATAACAGCTGCCTGGAAACACAGTGGCTCTGCCAATGAGCTTACTGTTTAACCCTATGCTCGTGTAATGGTGTTGGTTTCATGGCTTTGCAAGATAGAAAATGAGAGTACTTAGTGTTTGGTAGAGCAGAGTCCTAACTTCCATAGTCTGATTAAATTATAATGATAAATATCACTTTAAGAGGAAATGTAATTGTTTCATTTAATCAATATGATTATCACGGGCACAGCAAATCTATCAAGTGCTAGAGTGATAAACTCATGCTAATACAATTTGTACTGTGCCGCTGTTGGTGACAGCCTTCCCTGGCATCAGCTTGGTGAGCCTGGAGACGTTTGTGAGAGAAGGGGCTTCTGAGACTAAAAACAGCCACCAAAAGGAGCTCCATAAGTGGAGAGGGTACCAGGTCCTGAGAATGTCAGTCAGTGCAGTCGTCTCTCCCTCTACCCTGTGGCTGCCTATTCTTCCCTAGCACACATGTACCCGCACAGGCACAAGAACCGCAGCTCTGCCTAGTGTGCATGTGTGCCTGTCTGCCTGCCCCCCTTAACTCCTGTCTCCTTCCTCAGTGTCTCTTCTCTTTTCTGAGGAGTATAGTCTCCAGCCTCCTGCATGCCTTGTCACATTCTTCATCCCTGACCTTTCACGTGGGGTCCTCTACTCTGTCCTGTGCCACTGGTCATCTGGTGGCAGTGACCAGCAAGTGGCCATTAGCTTGTCCTGTAGCAGCTGCAGATAAGGCTCTGTATACCTATTGTCGCAGACATTTCCTAAGGTTCTCGTGCTGATTTTTTTCTAATACATGTTTATAATATGTTTTTTGTACAAAAGAAACTAGTATAAAAGAATAATTCTAACTGATTGACCATGTACCCGACCCGGTGGACATTGATACTTAGTCTGTTCCATGCTGCTGTGTGATGGCACCCTCCCTCACACATTGGTAAATATCTTCTACCCTACACTTTGAAATTCTGTCTTGGCTTCTACCCTCAGTTTCCTATGTAGGCATGCATCCTCAAGCTTATGGTTTGCTAACCTGGAAGGAAGCTTTAGGTGGTGGCCTCATCACACATCTCTCATGTTTCTCCCGTGTGGTTAATTTGGTAGATCACTGTAACTGACTTTTACACACATACATCTGTGCACACACAACTTAACCCATCTTGTTGGGTTGAATTTGCTCACCTCTTATTTAGAGCTTGCACACATATTTGCCGGGGATTGACTAGTCCTTTCCTTTTTCATGATCTTGACAGATATGTTAAACAGTCTGGAAAAGCAGCCTAGGTATGGATTGTTTGTTATAGGGTAGATTTTGTTTTTCGACGCTTTCACATATGTAGTTTAGTCATATTCTGTTTCTCCTGAATCTTTTATAAGTCTAATTTTCTGGGGGCTTGTTAATTTTCCTTTAAAAAGTTTTGGAGGTAAAATTCATGTTTTATGTTTAGTGTTGCCATAATTTGAAGGGATAATTTTATTTTGGCTTGATGCCTTACCATGCATCTTAAAACTTACGGCACATAAAGCAGCACCGTGTTTATGGTGATCATGACTGGGATCTTGTGCCCAGTGTAGCTGGTACCTCGGGAGGGTTGCTTCTGTCTGGAAATGCCATGTGGCTGGAGGTTTAATTTCAGTTGCTCACCAGGTTCCTTGGCTCAGTGTCCTGCCCTCCGCTGCTTCTCTAGTGATGTGGCTGGCCATCTTTCCACATGATCTTAACACATGGCTAACTTAGACCTCTTCACAGTAGCTGGCATCCCCAGAGACAATCCAAAAGAAACAGGAAGTGGTAGCCTACTGCCTCTTTTAGACACAGGCCTGGTGCTAGACAGTACCATACCATCAAGACAGCTTGATAGAAAGAGTGGTCACCAGGCCTGTGTGCTTCACAGGGAAGCACAGGTCTCTCCACTCAGAGAGTGGTATTTTATTTCCTTGTGGCTCTGCGAAGTGTCTGGGTGTCACTGGGGAAGATGTCAAGCTTACCCTCATGGTCTGCTCCCCCACCACTCTCTGGATCTTGGTGGAGCTGGATTGTGACAGAGTGAGGCAGCTCTGGGAGACAAAGGCTCATGCCGGGATCCCTCCCCCAGGGCGTATGAGGTGATGGAGGAAGGAGCACTTCTGGGCCCTTGGCCCAGATGCCTTTGTCCTGAGCCGGATGGCTGTGTGACCCGCAGTCCTGGGTCTCTGAAGCATCTATGAGGAAGCTTTTGACTTTGGTGCTATGAGTGTGGGGCTGTAGGAGACATGGCAGGGAGACTTTAAGGCAGACTTTTCCCCACCCTGCCCCGCAGAGGACCTACAGCCGTGCACTAACGGCAGGGAGCTCTTGCAAGAGTTAGGGACCGAGCTGCACAATACACGCTTCATTTTTGCTCCTAGCAAGGATCTGCTCAGAAGCCCAGTCACCTGTGAGCATAGCTCCCAGATATCCAGTAGGGCTCTGTAGGAGAAGGGTCCTGGGTGTATTCTGTGGTGATGAAGAACACTTAACAGTTTATTAGTTGAAAACACTGAGGAGAAATGGGCTGCAGACTCTGTTTCACAATCCTCACCCTCCAGAAGCAGGGTGGCCACCAGGGCAGAGTGAGAGGTGGGAACGTGTATTTCTGTGTCTGTATGCTCACATACATGTATTTGCATGCATAGTGGATGTGTGCATTTTATTTTAAGGAGAATACATTTTATCTGAGACTTCCTTTCTAACCCTGACGTTCAGTTAGGGTATTCTGTTGGGCCAGGAAGACTTAAGCGTGGGTGTAATGTGTGTATTGACTTGTGGTGGGCAAGTGAACCCAGGCCTGACTGGTTACTGTGTATCTCCCTTAAAAATCCATAAGAACATGTTTTAAATGGTATATGCTTATATGTAGGAAGAATTTTTAAATTCTGAATATTGAGTCAGTGCCACATGCCTGTGATCTCAGCTCCCGGGAGATGGGTGCAGGAAGATCTCAGGTTCAAGGCCAGCCTACAAACAAGAATATTGTTAGAATTCATTTCTAACGTAGTGAAAAGCCTTTAACCTTGAGTTAAATAAGTGCCAAGTAATTGAATCTTCTATTACAGAGAGAAGTTTGTCAAGCTGGACATGGAGAACTCAAGGTGCAGCTAAAGGAAACACACCACCCCAGTGCATCACACTTGCTATTTTAGTGCTGCTGAGCGATGATCTCAGTTTGCTTGCCCTGAAGGAGTTTTGCCTCAGGATTTGAGCCAAAATAAAGACTAAGCAAATTTCAAGGTAAGTAAAACCCTTTTAAAATCTCATAAAACCTGACAGAAGAAGACTTTTGTGCCAGATGTGGTGGCAGAGGCCTGAATTCCAAGCCCTCAGGAGGCTGAGGCAGGAAGATTAAGAGTTCAGGGTCAGACTGGGATAGCAAAGCCCTGTCTTTAAAAAAAAAAAAAAAAGGTTTAAGTAAGTCCTTTAGCTTGCCTTTGAAATGCATTTTACTGACTAATTTCCAGGACAGATTGTTATCCTGAGTTCACTCACGGCTTTTCGTGGCCACAGATCATCTTTAGACCTCACATCCCTCCAGCTGTCCTGGGTCTGACTAACTTCATCACGGTTGATACAGTCATCGCTTTGAACCCGGCACTAAGTGAGGTCTCATGAAAGCCTTTTACCATGCATCACCATTTTCCTGAATGTCTTCAGTGTTTAGTTTTTATGACTGTTAGCTAAGTTAGCAATTGCTTCTTTTGAGGTGCTGAAGCCCTAAAATGCTAGTATGAAGGGTAACTCAGTTATGGCCATATGCTAGATCATGAAAGTTAAAAGCCTCTTCTTGGTGTGGAGATAAGGGAAGATGGGAGGGCTGTGGCCCGCAGAGGGTCTTCTGTGCCTGTAGCCATAGCATGTTTCTGGGTTCACTGCTTCCTCACAGATTGTTGTTGAGGAGCACCCCTGGGACTCTGCACCTGTGTGGCAGCTCCAGCGTGAATCATCCACTGAATATCAAGGGCTAGCCTGCACTGCGGACTGGAGAGCCTCGGGTAGCAGTTAGGTCAAGGGAGCAGGTGAAGTTACTGAGAATGTACATATGGCCAAAGCAGAAAAACGCGCAGCCCCCTGAGATCACCGTGTTTGGGGAACAGCAGTGATCTCGCTTCTGATCGCTGGGTTTTAAATCTGCCGAGAAAGGCCCCACTTGTTATTTTTGTGCCCACAAATGTCCCAGAAAGAAGCTGAGAACTTTAAAGGAGACTGTTTTATCTACATCTGATGCTGATCTTGTCTTTTTGTGGAACATGACAGGCAGGAGGTAGGAAGGACAAAGTCGCAGTTACCTTCGCCATTGATGTGCCAGTGGGTAGAGTTTTATTTTTGTCCATACCCCATCTCTTAGCGCCATTAGCAGTGTGAAGTCAGTTTCTCTGTAACCAAAGTTTTCTGAGAGACTCTAAGGATCCCAGAGCTTGAAGGGAGTCTGAAGAGACCTAGGGTTTCATGCTGCCATTCTGAGCTCAACTAATAACCGCCTATTTTTAGCATGTCCCAGAAGTAAAGCATTGTATTAATTCTGTCATGTATGTGAAACAGCAAGATTCTTGTATGATGTAAGCGTGCTCTAGAGGAATGGGTTATTTATATCCTTTGCACAAATAAATTGTTCTTAAAGACAAACAAGAAAATCAGGCCGTGAGGAGCTAGGTAAAGCGTGTGCTGAGAAAGCAAAGCTAAAAGCCGGAGTGATAAAATATCAGCATTGTGGAGTGTGTCTCCTCCTACTGGCTCTTTGTGAATAAATGCTAGCAGCAGTGCAGAACTTGAGAATTGCTTTTTTTTCAGGTAATGTAAGCTAATTTTGGTGTTTTGTTTTTTTTCACCTGGTTTGAAGTAAGGAAATAGACATGCAAGCTTTTGGCTAAGATAGTCCTTCCTCTCTTGCTTACCACATCTACTACTTCATAACAGGTACCCTCCTCAGACAGGCATGGCACTGTGTCTAGTGCTGGCAGCTGGCTTGCTACTTTGTCTTGATCCTTAAGTGGTGTGTAGCTCAGAGGTTACTTCTGACAGAGGTGTCGAGTACTGAGGTTCCCTGTCAAGGTGGCGCAGTCTTGTGTTCTTTCTAAAATGATTACATTGCTGAAAAACACATGATAAAAGATATGTAAACATCAAGCTGGGCGGTGGTGGCTCATGCCTTTAATCCCAGCACTCAGAGGGAGAGGCAGGCGAATCTTTGTAAGTTTGAGGCCAGCCTGGTCTACAGAGTAAGTTCCAGGACAGCCAGACTTACAGCAGAGAAACCCTGTCTTGAAAAAAAAAAAAAAAGAAGATATGTAAATATCATTGTGCTTGTGTATTAAACACAAATAGGTCTTGGCATAGCTCACTGTAGACAGTTTTTGGTGCACGTATTAGTCGGGGTTCTCTAGAGGAACAGAACTGATAGAATAAATATCTGTATATTAAAAGGGATTTCTTAGAGTGGTTTACAGGCTGTGGTCTTGCTTGTCAGCAATGGCTGTCTCCCAGCGAAAAGGCCAAGAATCTGGTAGCTGTTCAGTTCACGAGGCTGGATGTCCATGTGTCTCAGTCTGGGGCTGGAATCCCGGAGGATTTCTAGAGAGAGCTGGGTGTCTTCAGTGTATCCTGAAGAATCCTGAAGAAGTGGGCTCTAATACCATTAAAGGAACATCTCAGCAAAAGGACAGATGAACAGTGAGAGCCAGGACAGACAGACAAAAGAGCAGTAGCACCCTCCTTTTTTATGTAGGCTGCCACCAGAAGTCATAGCTTAGACCAAGGGTGAATCTTCCCACCTCAAATGATCCAACTAAGAAAATCCCTCACAGGAGTGCCAAGTTGACAACCAAGATTGGCCATCACAGTACAGTGCACAGTTCTGTTTCAGGAAGGCCCTGCTCATTTCCTGAAGCCCTGGAAGACCCGCACCACTGATACTGCAAGCGCTGGATGTCTCCTTCACCCACAACAGCCATGGTCAGGGAGCTGCCCACTATAGTCATTGCACCCCCTTCCTTGGTCTCTGGCCTGAAGCAAACTTTATGTGGTCTTTCTGTGACTCCTTGGAGTTGGCAGGCTTTTGTGACCAGTGGTGGTCAAGGCCCATTGACCACAGAAAGAAAGGGTGACTGTACAAACGACAAGGTCAGGGCCAGGCGCCTCTCTGCGCTCACACATGTGTACTCTCTGGTGGACGTGAGCACCAGAGGTGTAAGCCGTAGGACAGAGTTAGCAATGTTTTGAAGTGGAGCCCAGTGCAAGAGTCTGAATAAGTATTTAACAAACAAGTTACAAGGGGTGGACACTCAGGCAGGAACAGGGTGAGACAGGGCACCAGCAACCTAGTAGACAGAACAGGGCTGGGTAGGGCCTGCACAAGTGATCTGGGTAGGGCACAAGTCTAAGGAGAGATTTAGAAAGATTTTTGATCTATTCCAAAAAATGTGCAGTTACCCTCACACACACACCTTGGTGTCTCACCAAGGGAGAGACACCTTCCTCTTGCCCTCTGCAGTCAACCTCCATGCCCCATCTGGTTCATTCTGGCCTCAGCATATCCTGTCTGATGGAAATGTCCATAATATCCAACACGTGTAACTCTCATACAAGCTACCAAGCGTCAGCTCCATCCAGCACCCCCTCCCTGGGTGCCATCTGTCCCAACCCTAGAGCAACGCTCTTGAGTGGCCTCTTCCGGACAGCAGGTGGTGCTGTAGGATCACTGCGGAGAGAGCAGAGCTGTTTGTTGAGTTCAGGGGCATAGCAAGTAGACAGAGGTACATTCCCTCCATTTTAACATGGAAAGTATAGACATGCTACCCCACAGAAGAGTAAGTGTTGTTGCCACTTATTCTTACAGGAATTGTGGTGTATTAAAAAGTAAACCCAGAGCAAGTGTGCTTTTGCTGTAGTCGGACAGTGTTGTTGCGTGTACAGTCTGAGTCCCAAGGTTGGCATGATGGTTGTGACTCTGAGCCTCAGCAGCTGCTGGGCCCACATCTGCCAGGCCCCTCAGCGCAGCATCAGCCCTGACAGCCTGTGAGCCACTGAAGCTGAGACATACCTGCTAGTGCTGAGCAGGCCTGCATTCCCAGGTAAGCCCAGGATTTGTTCCAGGGCCACCTGTGAACGACAGATAAAGACTCAGAAGTAAGAAAGTGAGCGCTTGTGCACAGGCCTGGCCTGTTGAAAGTGGAGGAGCCTTTGACTGGGGTACTAGCTCTAGCATGCGTGTAACCGTGGTAACGCATACACCTGGACAGATTGTGGACTGAACAACTCTATTTTAAGCAAGCATGACATGAATGGCTATAAAGCAATTGATGGGTGTCTGGTTCCCCTCATACAGAGCCTCCTTATTGAATGAGTTGGTACATGTGTAAGGACTTGGGGGGGTACTGAGATCCCCAGGGAACTCCCTGCTCTACCCCTACCTTGCCTCACCCCCCATCTAGTCTCCTGTAGTTTCTTCAAGCTCCACCTGGCCCTTGCTCATCCAGCCAGTCTGTGTTCATAACCCAGTGTACCTCTGCCGGTGAGTTCCAACCCTGTATCTCCAGTGTAGGCTTTCCTCTTCATTTCCAGACCCAGACCCTGCCTAGCTGGGTCCTGCTGTGGGGCTGCAGACAGCTAGATCCTGCTCCTCTGCCCTGTGGTTTCCCTTTCTATTCTCCCTTTCACTTCTCTTGGCTTCCGCACTCCTATCCAAGAAGCCCATGCCTATACTTCTGAGCACTGTGGGACACTTGCTTCCTGCTCTTTGCACTGCTGTCCCCAAGCCCTGACTTGTGTTCCTGCATTAAGCCTCACCCCTGACTGCTCTCTACCAGCCTCCAGCATTCTTAAAATTAGGTCAGAACCAGATGAGAACTCTTGGTTACAGCGCCACCTCACTCCCCTCTGTTGAGTGGCTGCCTCTTTCCCTAGAAAGTCCAGCGTGCTGAGCCCTAGGACCTCTTCCTTCATCTCTGGTTAGCTGCTTGGCTGTTAGGCCAGTGCCTGGCTGCCCCTGGGCACTGCCTGCAGAATATGCATGCTTGATGCTCAGGGCCAGCTCCTTCACCAGCCTGAGGTCCACTTCCCTATGTCTTATCAGAGTGGAGAAACCTTATCCCATGCTGACCACCCTAGGCATCTCTCTATCCACAGGGCATGCTGTGTCATTTAGTTGTCTGATGTTTTCCGCGCATCTTTCTTGTCCGTGTTTGAACATAGGTTTCATGAAAGCAGCCATGCACTTTTGTTTCCTGATGTCTCTAGAGCACTGAGGACATCCTGTATTTAGTAGGAATCCAATAAATATGACTTAGATAAGGGGATATTTTGTTGGTTTCTTATTAACAAATACTTCTGAGGTATTTTAATATTATATTGAAGAAGGGCTAAAGAGATGGCTCAGTGGTTACAGAGGTCCCAGATCTGTTCCCAGCACTCAAATGGATGTGGCTCACAACCATCCAGATCTAGGGTGTTTGATATCTCCTTTGACTTCCAGGGGCTCCAGGTGCACGTGGTGTGTGAGCTTGCGCACGCATGCGCGCACACACACACACCTAAACATATTTTTCAAATATTATATTGAGAAATGTTACATTTTCTCTCATGTCGACTTTATATAAATAGCTCCTGTAGATAATGGGGAAAATCTAAATTTCAGAAATTCCATAGCAGACCTTAGAGCCAGAGAGTGTAGAGCTGGGTATTGGTTGGTCTTACCAGACTAGATCATTAGGAGCTAGTTAATGTGTGTGTTGTGTGGATTATTATCAGGAATAAAACTCGATCTCTACTGTTTTGGGCAAAACAACTCTTAAGTGATCTCAAGTAAATGAGGCCATACCTTACAGCTTTGGAAAAGAACAGTCCTGATCTACCTCTTTATAAACAAACAATAGACCCTCCCTGACCCTAGGCAATGAGGTCAAAATGTTCTGAATTATTTTATATGTGTGGATGTTTTGCCTGCGTGTGCACCACTTGCATGCCTGGTGCCAGCAAAGAACAGAAGAAGGTGTTGGATCTTCTGGAACTGGGTTACAGATGTTTGTGAGCCACCATGTGGGTACTGTGAATCAAACCTAAGTCCAGGAACAACAGCCAGTGCTCTTAACCACTGAACCATCTCTCCAGCCACAGAAAATATTTTTTTTAATTACTATTAATTTCTGGCCGTAGTGGCACATGTCTTTAATCCCATCACTTGGGAGACAGAGGTTTCTGTGATTTGAGACCAGCCTGTCTCAAAAGCAAACAAACAATTGCTATTAATTAATTAATTTTTGACAGTTTCAGACGTGAGTACTGTATTTACATTATTCCCCCTTCCACCTCTTCATGTGTACCCTCTATCTGCTCCCTCTCAAATTCATAGCCCCTTTTCCTTTATTGTTACATACACAGTATATGTGTGTATGTGTGTGTGTATATATATGTATATTCATGTTATTATTTATATATTGTATTAATCTTATTCATGTACAAACTATATAAATACATATAAATTATATATAAATTTTTATATATTATATTTATAGATAGTATATATGTATGTATTTATATATATAGTATTGCATTGTATATAGATGATAGAGATAGATAGTATTGTGGATATTATATATAGAGATATATATACAAGTTGTTGAGTCCATTTAGTTTTTTGCTGTACATGTATGTTTTTAGAGCTGACCACTTGAGATTGAAGAACTGATTATGGAGCTCCTCTCTGGGGAAGTGTGCTTCTCCCTTCTCAGAAGTCATTAATTATGCATAACTCTTCATCTAGGGATGGGGCCTAGTGAGATTTCCCCCGTTGTGTTGGCATGTCAGCTGGCTGTGTCACTGTTCAGATCTTGTGGAAAATACTTTAAAGAGTTTTATCCTAAGTTAATGTTCTATGAATATTAAATTTTAGTTTTTGCTCTAAGGACACAGATTTAAAATAAAATCAATTAGTTACCAGGAATGTCAAATGCTAAATGGTGTATGGCTATTTATGATACGCCCCTAAAGTTAAATAGTTACTTGCAATGACAGGGCAGCTGAAGATGAAAATTGACTCACTTTTACAGTTGGAGAAAGCTTTGAAGTATTTTTTTAATGATTTAGATCATTTTATTTTATTTACTTATTTTTGTTTATTTGCTTATCAAAACAGAACTTCTCTGTAGTCCTGGCTGTCCTGGAACTCTCTCTGTAGACTAGGCTGGCCTCAAACTCAACACATCTGCCTGCCATTGCCTCCCGAGGGCTGGGATTAAAGGCGTGCAAAGCACACCTGGCTTGAAATGATTTTTAAGTTATACTCAGCCTGTGCGATTGTCAGGGAAGCCACGTCTGGCTCACTAGATTACTGCATTCTGTAGCAGTGTTTTGATTTTCATGAATCAGACTTCTGTTTTGATGGTTCTCTTAACTAATCCTAAAGATAGAAGAAATTGGAAGGCAAAAGAAGAAGAAAATGGCATTCACAGAGTTAGGGTGTGTATTCTGCTCCGGAGACTGTGGGATGACTCATCGTAAATCAGTGTGTGCTAAGCACACCAGTGCTTTCTGGCTATATTTCCAGTTTCCCTTAGCTCTCATGCCATGTGTTCTGCTAAACTGCTAAAGTCAGAAATCACACTGACTTTCAAGGAGGCCAAAGATACACCAGCCATGGACCTGGGGAGATTGACTGGGCATTGGTGTGTTCTGTCTGATGAGACCCAAATGGCCACTGTGAGAAGGTACTTGCACACAACACCAGTTTTACCACTGTTACCTCTGGTGTTAAATGCAGCGAGTGACCACATATAACTGAGGAGAGCCTTTAAAGAGCCTTTCTAGTTCCTGATTATAATAACTGGTGGTCACTTACTTTCCTTTTGAGCAGTTGTCTTCTCTGTGGTTTGGTTCTCGTTCCTGTAGTTGCTTTTGACCCCATGATGGGAGCTGCACTACACACCTGATTTTGACTGAGGGTTTGGATGTCCAGTGGATGTCCAAGCACAGGCAGGTGGCCATGGCTACGATTTTTGTCCATGGTGACTCGTGACAAGAAACTCTAAAGCCTGCCACCTAGGTTGGAGATGGGTGTGACCAGATGTCTTTCAACCAGGTCATCTGCTCCCAAGCCTGAGCATCCTTGGGGCACAGTAAAAACACAACAACAGCAAAAGAGGAGTTCCCCCAACCTCAGTTCAGGCTCCTCTGAGCTGTGGCCAGCAATTATTCCCACAGGCTTGTTAGAGCTGTGAGATAGGTCTAGGTGGCCCTGGTGCTGGTGTCCTGGCCTATAAGACCACCTGGCCCTCTGTGCCTCTAGGACTTCTGATAACTGTTTTCTTCTTGGCAGCCCCTCCCACCCATACTGACTGCCTGTCAGGAGGCCTAGTGAGGTTGCAGGCTGGACACACAACCCTCTTGAACTAACACCAGAGACATGTCAGTGTTGCTACCAAAACTAGCCTTCAATCTCTGTGAATCACAGACACAGGACAGCCTTAAAGATGCTTCCCCACACCCAGTCTCTCCATAGATTTACTATTTGTGCCCGAGGACTGTCCTCTGTTCCCAAGTGTCCAAGGCTCCAAAAGCCTCCGAGAGTGTAAACACAGTATAAAAGGCATTAAGGCTGAATAATTGCTTATAGGTATTGGGCTTGACTCTTACTGCTCTTGTCTACTAATAACCCTTCTTAATATCTGTGGAGTATCTACCTCCAGTCATAGATTGAAAATGGTTGGGAAAAGTTGCATCTGGGCTGAGCATGTACAGACTTTTCCTTGTCATTTCTACACAATACAGTGTGACAACTACCCATATAATGTTTGTGTTATATTAGATATGAAAAGTACTTGGAGGTGATTTGAAGTCTGTGGGAAGAAGTGTACACAGGTCATTCAGATACCGTGCCATTTATGTCAGGGACCTGGACATCTATAGAGTCTGGGATGGAGGCGAGTATCTTGGATCAATCCCCTGAAGATACTGAGATACGGTAACGCTAGACAATGGGTAAGAGTACGGGGAAGTGGGAGCTTCATGGTGGGAAGAGGCCATGCTGAAGGCAGAGCCCAGGTGAGTGGGTTCCATGCTGGGTTCTTCTGTCAGTGACACTGAAGCATGTGCTAAGGTAACGGTTAGTGCAGGACTAATCAGCAGAGGAAAGTATGACAGGGAGGGCACTGCCATCCTAGCTGGGCTGAGGAGAATGAGCTCTGCGGTAAGCCCATGTTGGTCTGGTCCCTAGCAGTCCAGTGAGTATGCACAGTGCCAGCTTCTGCCTGCGTCAGCTGATCACTACAGCTCCCTCTCAGGAGCTGAGCTCTGTGTCCTCTGGCATCTGATATTCCCCTGGGAAGCATGCTTCTCTCCCCTGCTGCCCACCCCAGGCCCGGCTGAGACCCCACATCCTTTCTTCTCTGCCAGTCTTCCATCATTCCTTTCCCTGCTTTACAGCTCTGACTGCCACCAGCCCTGTCTCTTCACATCCCACCCTCCCACCATTCCTCTGTAGGATATAGTGTGGATTCTTCATGGCTCTCAGGATACGTTCTAAAGCGTTGCCTCAGCTGGAAGAGTCCTTTCAAATCAGGCCCTACTTGCCACCCTAGACACTAACTCACTTGTGCCACCAAAGGTTCAGCCTCACCTTCATAAAGGTTCACCTTGGTTCTTGGGTTTCTTAGCAGATGCCTCCCCCTATCTTGGAGGTATCTCCTGAGGCATTCCTGCCTGCTGTTGAGAGCTCAGATCATGCCTGAGCTAAGACTTACCATGCATGTCTATGAGCCATTGTCATCTGCCAGCAGCGGGGGCATCTCCAGGACAGCTGCTGCCTCCCTGGGCCTATTGTCTGCAGCACCCATCCCTGGCCTGAACCTGGTATAGCAGATTGGAGGCTCGAGATAAGAGTACAGTGGGACCAACACACCCTGCCTAGATGTATAAAACACTTAAGTCAAGCCAATGTGCTACTGATACTCTGCTCTCTGACAAATAAACCTTCAAAATGAAAAGCACATGTGGAAAGATGGGTTTTTGTGACTGAAAGTTGGCAAAATAGCGGAGACACCTGCCTTGAGTTTGTAACCACATGTGTCTGGGTGCTCTGTGGAAAGCTCACTCGTGTTGGGACAGATAGCAGGTCAAGATGTGATGTTTTGTTGATAGCAGTAACCTAAAGGAGTGTTGGCAGCTAGGCCATAGCCTATTTTTATACATTTTAAGAGAGTTTTAAAACACGGAAACAAAACAAAAAGTGCAGCAGAGATATGGAGCCATGAGGTCTTACTGTTCAGCCCTTTACAGAAGTATGTGGTGTCTTGACCTAAAGGATTAAAAAATAAAATATATAATTATAGGTATGCAAAATTTGTACATATTTCTACAGAATATTGTATATTTAAGTAAAACAGGATTTTTCATACCTTCAGAAATTATTTTTAATTGTTAAAAGTCCTAAGTTAATGTGTCAAAATTACTTAAATAACTTAAAATTATTAGGTCATATTAACAGTTTTGCAAAAATATAAAGCTGTTGGTAACACTGGTATCCAGTGTTCCTCTAGTTGCCATGTAGACCAGAAGGTGTGGCTTGCATGAATCATGCCATGTCCATCCTACTTTAGAGGGTTCCCATTCAGCTGTCAGGATTGTTCTGACTTAGGTACTTTGTGGAATAGGTGCTGAGCAGCCTTGGTGAAGGTTTCAGGAGAGAACTGACATATCCGTTTGCTCTGCTCACATCCTCTGTGTTGTTAATTCACCTGACAGTTCTCCTGCAAAGCATTTCCTGCAGTTCTCTGTTCAGGGACCCAGGCCTGAGGTGTGGCGGTAAGTCTCCCTGGAGTCTGACAGCAGGGGTCCGTCTGCCAGAGCAGTTTCAGGATGTGGAGATCGCTCCGTGTGTTGTGTGGTGTGCGTATGCACTCAGGTATGTGTGTACCCATATGTGTGTGGTCTACAAATGCTTGTACACGCTTACAAAGGCAAGTTATGAATGTGCGACTTGTGTATGTGCATGTGCGCATGTATTCGTGTTTACATGTGTGTGGTATGGGCCTGCTGGTCAGAGTACTGTCCTAGGCTAGGCTGGCTCTGTGTGTTAGTCCCCTGGGCATGATGGAGAACACAAAGGGGCTGGCGTCTTCCCTGATCCTTGAGCACCCATCATCAGCGCCCATGCTCTACACTCTTGAAGGATCCAGGACAGCACCGGTCCCTAACACATGAATGGAGACAAGGGGAGGAGCTGAGAGACTGTTTGAAGGCGGTCTTGTCCCGGGGGCTCTCCCGGGACAGCCTCACGTTCACTGGCGTTTTCATGACTTCTCTCATCTCCCTTGTTCACCACGTCTGCACTGTGCTTTGCAGCAGCCCATTTTTGTTTTGTTTTGGTTTTTTTTTTTTTTTTGGTTTTTCTTCCTGCTCTTTTATTTCATAAGCTACTCTTTTATTAGTGCTTTTATTCATCATCTTAGGAATTTTTGTTGAAATAGGACTTTGCTGTTTGTTGTAGGAGTCTGTTTTCCCAGAAAGATGTTCAGGCACTGCACTTCTCCCCTTTCTACCCAGTGCTTTGTGCCGGGATTGGAGGGTTAACAGTCACATGTCACTTTCTGGGTGGTGTGTGAAGAAATCATTGTGTGCTTGGGTCCCATTCAACCCAATTCTGCCTAATTCTGAGGCTTGATGAATGAGCCTGAGACAGAGGAGCGGTCAGTCAGTCATATCCTGCCGGCAGGGGTGGCTGTCGCCTCAGCCTCAGCTTTGTGCACCGAAGCGATCCTCCGTGTTACTGCTGAGCGACCAGAGAATGAGCCTGGGACTCGCAGGCAGCCACTCATCGCTCCATATGGCATCGCTGGGCGTGGGGACTTTGGCCGCGGGCACCTTCTTCAGCATCGTGGGGCGTCGGTACAAAAGGAGGCGCAAGAAGCGCTCTGAGAGAAAAGGTAATTCCTCGGACACATAGGTGGAGTTTGCACACCACGCAGAAGTGTCTCCTGTGTGGCTCAGCCTTGCCTGTGCCTGCTGCTTCTTTTCTTCACTGTAGATTTTAATGTTTCTCTTTGGCAGGTACTTTATGGAATTTGGGAGGGCATGCTGACAAAGGAAGCTTTGAAAACCTGTTTGTAAGTGTGAACAGAGGTCTTTGTAGCTTCAGTCTGCAGGGTGCTTTTTGTGAAGCTGTGGAAGTTTGTAGTATTCGCATTACTAGGCTTTTCTCTAGAAAGATGTTTCATAATGACTGCCTTTTGCTGCCGCTCTTCATTAGTGCTTTTTTGCCCTAAATTTGCTATTATACTGGGAGGGCAAGGCCAGAGCTGTCACTGTGCAAATATTTCCCTTCTACAGAAGTAAGGGATAAATCCCTCAGAGTCAGCACCCGGCTTATTTCAGTACTCCATTCCATTCAATGTTTTAAGATATTAAAATTAATTGGTTTTTTCTTAAAAGAAAACAAGATTTAAAACTTATCCATTACTTTAAAAATTGCAAACCATTGGCTTTTAGAGGGAAAACACTCCATAAAAGCTATCAATGGTTACTTGTCTTCATATAATTGGAAACATTAGAAAATGTCCCAGTGAAAAAATACTTGTAGCCGGGAACAGCTGGCTACGTTGCGTGGCTCACTGCCCCTGCTTTCCTAGGCACGCCTCAGTGCTACCTCCCCACAGGATTAGGGCATGACCCATCACCGTGGCAAGCTCTGTAGCCAGCAGTGGTAATTCCTAGGAAATAAAATGAGCTATGGTTTTTAAAGGATGAAGAAGTAATTAATTTCAGAGCCAGCAATCTCTGTAGTTTGTTCAGTGTGATGAAGACTGGCATACTTAGAGTATTGGGGATGGGAGGACATCACGGTCCCTCCATCCTTGTGGGCACCGTGCCTGTGCTCTTGAGAGCACATGATGTTTTTACTACTATAAGTGTAGAACAGAGAGAGGCTCAAAAAAAAAAAAAGCCAATTTATTACCCACTCACTCTCATCTTGGAAGAGCCCAATCCTGCCGGCCTTTGTGTCTCCAGTGAAGTTTTAAAAGGTAGGAAGTCATGATGCCAATCAGGAACACAAGAGCAAAACTATGGGAAGCGCTGATCCAATAGCCCAGTTTAGAAATGCCACTTGTTCTGCAGACCCTCAGCACGAGCCACCTAGCTGGGAGAACGTTGAGACATCCAAGCCTAATCTGACCTCATTCTTTGGGCTCACTGCAGTCCTAGCTCAGGGCGCTCTCCCCAAGTACTCTGGAGCAGTGTCTGCTGCAGGAAAAGCTCTGCTGTAAGTCTGCCTTCTTCAGACTGGCACCTCAAAGAGCAGAGTATCACATGTAGCAGGTAGGCCTGGATAGTATGGAACTTTGTTCCCAGCCACGCTTCTAAACAAGCCCGTTGTCAGCTACCAAGCAGTGTGACTGTATGTGGCGGCACTTGCTCTTGGTGGTTTATGATATGCCTTTGAAACTCATAGAGACACCTTTAAAACAATGGAGGCTGTTAAGACTGGACGTCCAGTCACACCAAAGTTATTTAAGATGGGAAGTGTGAGCTTTTGAAAATACTTCAGAGGCCTCAGATCGTGTGTAATGAATTGTGCTTTTCCTAAGACAGGGATAACGCATGCCTTTTAAATTTTAGTTCTGTGTTGAAACTGTAGTGGCAAGCTGCCTATTGAATTGTGACAACGATACAATCTCAGTGATTTTTCCCTCCCTCCTGCATCTCCCGTGTGACTGCTCTGCCCCTCACAGGACAAACATTGGTCAGCTTCTGTGTAACTCAGGAGGAGCCACCAACACAGCAGAAAGTCTTGTGGGAAGGAAAGCTGTTTAGTCTTGGTGCTGAGGCAGATGCTGCTGGTCGTGTCCTGAGAGGAGCCTGTGGCACAATCAGACTGTGGGGCACATTAGCGTCTATTCAGGGTCATTCCCTGAACCTAACCAGTCTCCGGCTGCCATGTAGGTGACTGTGAGTCCTTCATCAGACTCCTCACCACCACACTGTGAGTCAGGTCCCATTGTCTGTGCCCAGTCCTGTTTTCTCATCAAGTCTTTTGTTTGCCCCAAGTGTGGGAGCATCTTCAGTCTCTTCCCAGTTCTGCACGTATTTGAAGGCCACTGTCAGGTGCTTGGATCTGAGGCCAGCCTCCTCTGTCTTGTTTCCAGGGTGGAGTGGTGAATGGGATTAGATGCATTGTGGAAATGAGGCTGTAGCTCAGAACAGGCAAGCACTCTGAGTACTGTTAGAAAATAACCCTAAGACTCAGAGCGATCTTCCCTGCTCATGTGAAGAGGACAGCTGGTCATGAGCGATCATGACAGCTTCTGTCATGAAGTCTCCTCCCTTAGCCTCAGCTCTTGTCTGTGCAGAGGGGATCTCTTTGAGAGATGAAGGACAAGGCAAGTGTTGGAATATAGGACGGAGTGGCCCTGACCCCTCTGCACATCCAGCCACCCATCTAACCAGTACTCATAAGGAACTTCTGCATCCTGGCATCTGAGATCTGGACATTGACAGCAGATGTTGAAGCAGGATTTCAGTTGTGAGAGTTGTGGTCCTGACTCTCAGGCTTAAGGTTTGCTCTTGAATGGACCATATGAATTATGTGTGACTAGGGAGGTGGTTTCTGTGATTTGTGGCTACTCTGCTATTTGTGCAGGTAAGAAAGACATTCCCTAGGCTCTGGTAAAAGTGGAAGGCACTTAATCTGTGATGTCAGCTATAAGAGGGCCTCAGGTATAGAAAGTTGCCACGACAGCCCCCGCCCGCACCCGAACAGCAGCACTTGTGGGTAGATAGCTCAGATTTTCTAGACTGTGCCGTGACAGATGTGGCATCTATCTCATTACATTTGTGCTGATGGCTTCACAGCACAGGTGAGAACCTTGATGCTAAGGCAAGAACTCCTCTCAGAGAGGGTGCACTCCATGGATGCACATTCCAGTCTAGCAGCTGAAGTCCTGAATCATACATGTGAAGTCACACTTGGAATGCTATAGAAATTGGATCCAGAATAAATCTCAGCAATGCCAACTCCCAGTGTAAATGTTAATATTGGAAATACAGTTTTAGAAACATTTTCAATGGCTTTGCTCTGTTTAGTTGTCCCAATGGAAAGGAGAGCTAATTAAATATAAGCAGAATATTCTAGATTTTATGTATCTAATATTCATACTTGCTAAAATTTTTTGGGAAATAGCTTTAACTTATTATGGGGTTTTAAACCACATACTAAATATTTCATATTGTTTCATCATTTGGTTATGGTAAATGTTCTTCCTAGAGAGAGAATAGATTTGGCTTTCTCAATTAATTCATAGATGAAACTCTAGTTTATTAGCCCACTTTGGATCATTATGTTCTTAAATATAAACTCCATGCTACATGTGTATCTGGAAGATAACAGAAAACAAGTTGAGCTGTGACTTGAATGTATTTGTTTAGGAATTATTTTAATTTCCCTGAGATAAACAGACAGCCTTTAGGAATCTCCAGATCACGTGGCAGGCACAGTCAGCCCGTGCCTGCTGACTATGATCAGCACTGTCCAGGGTTCTATCCCTATCAATTTCCTGACTCACCAAGAGCAGTCACAGACCAAGGACATGAAGAAGCATGACCCAAGGCTCCATGTTGGCCTGGCTTCTTTCTGGAGCATGTTTAGAAATGACAGGAGCACTCACTGTATGCAGACCATACTGGTGCTAAGTCACAAGGACCCACTCAGTATGGCCTGCACCCCCTCCCCACCCTGATGAGGAAGGTAATTTACCTCTCAGGCTAGGTCAGAGGGCATGCAGACCTTAGCAAGACTCAGCCCAGCTGTTTTCCAGCATCTCCAACCACCATCCTGTGTACTTCAGGCTGTTATTGGTATTAGGGTAGAGAGAGACCTGAGCAGAGAATTTATGTCCCTCAGCAAAGGAGAATAGAAGTACCTGGGGCACACTACTTAATCTCGGTATGTCAAACTGCTGCCTTTCTTATTGATCCTTCCCACTTATAAACCCAAGGACCTCAGTTTGTAGCCATATATTGTCAAGTGTAGACTCAAACAGACGTGGTTGATGTGGTCCCCCAAAGCATCTTTGTCCTGTGAGCATAGAGGTGATCAGAAATGGAGGTACCCTGATTAGATACCCACCCTTGTGTACCCTGGTAAATACTCTGCTATGTACTGCAGATGCAGAGACCAAAGTTCTGCTCTGAGCACTTCATGAGGTTTGTTGGCTGCTGGCAGGGCAGAGACCAGCTATGTGTGAGGATTTGGGCCACCCAGAGAGATGCTGGCTCTAGGCTTTTGAGGTCGGCAATACCCACAATTCCACCTTGACAGCAAGCCTGTGTGGCACTTCACAAGCCTGTGTGGGGAAGTCATGCGTATAGATGACATGCTGAATAAAGAGGAACTGGTGGGACACTGGGACTCTAGTGCTCACCCTGGTTATCCCGTACTTACCGTGTCTGTTTGGGGCCATTGACCCTGCTGCTACCTGATATTCTTGTTAAACTCAGCTGCTCAGCCCCAGGCTGTGTGTTTCCAGACACAGTAAATGTGAGTTTATTTAGTCACAGTGCCTAGTCCACATTTGGACTAAGTGCTGTCTAGTTGACACATTTCAGCAAAAAATTCAAAATTGAAATGATCGACGAAAAGTCTATGCTTTCTCTTTTGGTAAAGAACATTCTGTGGCCATTTTAGTGTTAGGCCATTTTAGACTATCCAGTGTTAGAAACAGCAAGCACCAGTCCAGGGTGCAGCTAAGCATCCTGGGAGTTCCTTGCCCCTCCTGGCACTCTGTGGGTTACTTTGAGGAAATAACTGCAGCAGTCATGTCGTGTGAAGAGTTGGGGATCATGACCAGCCATGCAGACTAGAAATGTACATATCTATATATCTAGCACAGGTGTTGCAAGGAGGTGGATAGAGCTGTGAAGGGCAGAGCTCAGCCCTCACTCAGCCCGTCTTGTGGGCTGACAGGCACAGATAGGTACTGGAAGAGAGTCAAGGAGACAAAGCCTGCTTCACCTATGTGGGCTTCAGCCATGGAAGGAGGGAGACAAACAGTCTGCAAGCTATAGACCCAGTGTGCCTGGAACGGGAGTAGCCCCTGGACGGGATGATGACTGAAGTCTCTCTGAGGTGTTTGACCTGGCCTTGTTCAGAGAAGAAGCAGGAGCCCTGCAGTAATCTGAGGGAGAGCACTGCAGATCCCTGATTTGGAGAAATCACATCTAAGCTCCTAAGGGAGCCCAGTATTTCAGAAAAACCCAGTGTAAAAGAAACAGCACCTGTGCCTCCTCCTTAGTGTGTACAGACTCTGTAGGAGCATCAGGATACGTGGGTGGTTTTCTAGAAAGAAAAGTACTTCTTTGAGAATATTATCAGTTGAATATTTTTGGAAACCTTAGTGGTGTTATTTTGCTAGGTGATATTGAGAGCAAAATTCCAGTCATGAAATGCTTTGCATTTTCTGACGCACTTTGTAAACCTGTTGAATTTCAATTTGTTTCCTTTAGTGGTGTGAGACATTTATATTTCAGGAACCATTTTAAATAATCAGTTCATCATTTAGGTGTTTTAGGTGTTTTGTTTTGTTGCTGTGACTATAAAATTATCCTAGAGTTGAGCTTACTGCTTGTCTATGTAAAGACTCAACACAAGTAATATTTCAAAACTCTAGTTTAAAATTTTTGGTTCATAGCTATTTAAAATAAAACTAACAATAATCATAAAGAACATGTAAAAGCTTTCTTAAGATCTATATTTTCTTGAGGGAAAATGTAAACTGATTATATCCATAATAATTATCAGTGAGTTTATGTTTGCCACTCAGCTTTTGTGTATGACGTGTGCGTGTGTGTGTGTGTGTGTGTGTGTGTTGTGTGTGTGTTGTGTGTGGGCGCGCGTGCACATGTGGAGGCAAGATCCATGGTGAGTGCCTTCCTCTACTACTGTCCACTGTACTTTGAGCCTGGGACTCATCACTTTGGCTAGGCTGGCCGGCCATCACGCTCCAGGGACCCACCCATCTCCACTCTACCAGCGCTGGGGTTAGGACGTTGTCTGCTGCACCCAGCTTTTTATGAGTGCTGGAGATCCAAACTCGGGACCTTGTGCTGCACAGCAGTGTGTGCTCTTTACTGACAGAAGTGTCTCCCTAGCCCTCAGGTTCGCCATTCATCTAGAAATGTTTTAGAATACTTAGCGGTAATGTTTCCGCTAGCTCAGTAGAAGAGATCCAGGTTCTGGTATGTCTTTGATATGAGCAAGTCATGCAGTCATGTTATTTCACTTTTATTCCAGAATATTCTCTGCTTGTTAAAGGGAGAGAAGGAGGAAGGCCTGCAGCCTCACTACCACAGGGGGATGAGGACTGCTTCAGAGGTTGATAAGGATGTTAATCTAGGCTTTTGTTTTATAACATAAAGGTCTATAGACAGATACATAACAAGAATCATTTACCCCCACCTAATTTAAAGATAAAATATTGCCAATTTAATCACAATATTTGGTAAGTGGTAAGGACAGTGCAGATGAGTGGCCCATGTATCAAGGGAAAGCTTACTTAGGTGTCCCTGGTTAAAGGAGCCTCTTTGCCAAGCTGAGCAAAGAGCACATTATGTCTTAATGCTTTTCACTCCATCTCTCAGTCTGTGAGCTGAGGCCCTTCATGTGCTGTGACTCCTGTGTTCAGCCTGCTCCCCACAGGTCTCTGCTGTAGCTCAGAGTTACCTGATTATTTTAAACTTTTTCTGCATTGCCATTGGAATCACCTTGACGAGTGCTACTAAAGATGCAAAGTCAGGATGGTAATGGTAACCCCATTCATGAGTTAAACGCAGGTCTCTGCTCTTCTGGTGCTGAGTCAGAAGGTCTTCCCACTTGCTGACTCCTCACTTTAGCTTACCACTCCCTGCCCTTGGAGGCATCTTGAGAAATGAGGCAATTATTTTGAATGTTGCTACCAAATAAAGCCCATTCCTGGAATTTTCTTCCTTTGGGATTTTTGATAGGGTTTTAATTCTTGTTCATAGTTCAGGCCATAAGAGCTTCTTTTGAGACTGTGAGAAACAGCCACGTGAAATGCTGTAAAGCACTTGGTGTTTCACTCCTCTTTGTTTTATAACCTTTGGTGCAAGGGTTGGCATTTGTGGGTGCTGGCTTCTGCTCCGCAGGGATTTCTGGCTCTTGTTCTTACCACACAGGTCCCCACCCGCCACCAGGCATAGCACAGTTATTTTCTACTGTGAGACATTTTCCATGTCCTTTTACAGAATTGTAGTGAGAGCAGGACAATAAGGTGATCCTCACCAGGCTGCACTCTCCTGTGCCTCAGGGTTCATCGTCACCGCAGACATCTGAGTAAAGCCAGCTCCCACCCACACCGACTATTGGTTAATTATGTAAAGACTAAAGTTAAACCAGTCATGTGTCTTTTGCCCATCTCTGAATTAAACTTTCCTCTGAGGTAATGTCAATTCCTGTGCAGTATGAGAATCGGTGCTTAGGAGGACGAAGGTCTTTGTTTCTCTGGGATAAAAGCCCCACAGTGTAATCATTGGGTCGTGTGGCAGTTTCAGGTTTATTATACTCCTGGTTTCTTTACACTCCCTTCCATCGCTGTAGTTTTAGCTCGAGTGCTCTTCTTTGTGCAGCAGTGCCTAGTGCTCTTAAGCTACATTTTCCTCTTGGCCAGGCATGGTGGACATGTGTTCATGTGCTTGATTCCCATAATCCTTTGTGGCAAATGGTTTCTTTTTGACTTTTGCCCATTTTCTAATTGGCTTATTTGTTTTACCGTTGATCTTCTTATCTGCCCTCCTTGCCGCACATGTGGTTTTCAGGTGGTCTCTCCCAGTGTATACTTTTATAGCAGAGCCTATAAGAGCAGGTTTATTTCTAAAGTGTAGTTTATCAACTTCCCCTTTTCCTAGCTTGTGTTTGTGCTGTTAGGTCTGACAATTCTGCCTGGCCTGGTATCCTAAGCAGTGTCTCTTAAGGTTTTCCTTCAAGTTTCATGGCTCTGTGTTTTGTATCAAGTCTCTGACCAGTTTTGAGATCGTGTTTAGATGCGTTGTGGGGCTGTACCAAGGCTCTGTGTTTAACCTCCACCTCTCCTGGCTCCCCATGTGTTGAAGGCTGTCCTCCTTCTGCTGGCTACTCTTGCACCATTGTCCAGCTGCTGGGCTCATCTGTAAGGGTTTGTTCAGAGCTCTTCTCTTCCTGTGCTCTGTTGTCTGTCCCTTGCTGACTGTTCCCTAGCTGTCTGGCTGTGCCTCTACCCAGAGAGCTGAGATTGCTATGCCTTCCTCCTCTCCCCTTTTCCCAGGGGTGAAGTCTGTCATTTTCACTTCCTGACCACTCCACATGTCTGTCATCCCTGTGTTGGCATCTGTGGACTATCTGTCCTCACTGTTGGTATCCCCCTGGTTCTCTGAGTGATAGGTGTTTTGTTTGTTTTTTGAATTGGGACCAGCTCATGCGATATCATAAGACTGGGGGTCTTGCCTGGTTCTGCTTAAGCTGACTCTTTCACACTCTATAAGAGGAAGGGGGAGAGTGCCTTACTGCACATGGGGGGCAAGTCCAGCACCCGCTGGGCCTCACTGCTGTTTCCCACCTAAGAAGGTGTCTTATTTAGAGTTAGTAATATTGTGATAAAACACCATGACCAAAAGCAAAGTGGGGAGAACAGGATTTATTTTATTTGTAGTTCTGTATAACAGTTCATCATCAAAATCAGTGAAGGCAGGAACTCAAACAGGGAAGCAACCTGGAGGCAAGAAGCCGTGCTTCTTACTTGCTTGCTCCTGGTGGCTTACTCAGCCTACTTTCTTAATAGAACTCAGGACCACTAGCCCAGGGATGTCCCTACCCACAATGGGCGGGGCCCTCCATCAATCACAAATTAACAAAATGCCCCTAACTTATGGAGACATTTTTTTCAGTTGAGGCCTCCTCCTCCCTGATGATGTTAGCTTATGTCAAGTTGGCATAAAACTAGCCAGCAGAGGGCCTCTTGCTGCCCCTCCTAGGGGATCCAGTGACAGCATTAGGTGGCCCATTGCTACCAGGTGGGTAACAGAGTTGTCTCAGCCCAGCAGAAGTGAACCTTGTGACTTCCCTCTTGGCCTTATCTCATTCCACCCCTTCCTGGGACTCCAGACTCCTCCTTAGAGCCCATCATGGATGGGGTCCAGCTGGGCCCTTTTGTGGGCTTTGGTATAGTAAACAAGTGTCATCTGTGAGTTTTCCCTCACCCTAGAGATAGCTAATGTGTCAGGATTTGTTTTCTTGTTGGTTTTGTCTTGATCTGTGCCCTTTGGTTCTAGCAATTTCCAGCTTCTTCTACTCTGAGTCAGAATAACGAGACTTAGGAAGATTTCAGAGCTTCTAGGTATTACCCTTGGCTTCTAGGGCACAGTGTGTCTACCCTGATCTGGTTGTCTTATTTCTTTTATTCTGAAATCTGAGGCTCTCAGCTGTACATTACAGAACAGGAAGACCAGGTAGAGTATATTTTCTCCATCTTCTACACACAGTGTTTTGCTTATATTCTAGTCCTGTTATCTCTTCTCGTCCCTTCCCATTCCTACTGATGCCCATTGTCTTCCCAGCTGTCTCTGCTTCTACTTCCTTTTGGTGCGTGCGACCCAAAGAGCTTCATTAGGATTTTTTTACAGAAACATAAATGAGTTTGTTTACAGGAACATGAATTCCTTACCAGTGGCTGTAGCACTGAATAAAATTTCTCTCTCTCTACCATCAACTGTTAACTGTCTGTAAATCCTCAGGAGAGACTCATGAGCTTCTTCCCATTCTGTGACAGGGTGCTGATGGGTCCTATTTTGTGCATGTAATCACAGATGCTGTGAGTTCAAGAGTACAGCTGTATCATGCCTGGAAGCCAGCTCTCCACTGCTCCCATCCTGACTCCAACTCTTGCATTTTTTGCACCCATTTCTCAGTGATGTTCCCTGAACCATGTGTGTGTGTATGTGTGTGTGTGTGTGTGTGTTTGTGTGCACGTGTGTGTGCATGTGTTGCGAGTGGTATAGATGTTCCATCCATGACTGAGCGTTCAGCGATTATTTATTCTTGGTACTCTGAATAGTTAAAGATCTCTGTATAGTTACCACTGATCTCTGCAAAGAGAAGCTTCTGTGCCTTCTACCTGTCTTAAGCCTCATTTGAGCAAACAAGAACTTTCTGTCAAGTTTCCGTTTTACCACATAGTCTGGGATTCTCAGAGGTGTCTGTTCCCTGTCCTATTTAACTTACCTCCACTTATTTTCTGTCTTTGCAGTATTATGGTCCAACCTCTAGCCAAAACTTGTCTGAATACAACTACATCCTTGTTTCCTGCTCTTACCCCTTCTTGCTAAGGGTCCCTGCCCCCCTACAGTGTTCCCATGTTTGATACTTCACCAAACCCATACTTTCTCTGAAAACTTTCCATGGTGGTTTGGGCTTGTGAGAAGGCTCAGTAGGTAGAGGTGCTTGCTGGGCAAGCCTGATGACCTCAGTTCATTTCTGGAATCCACATAAAGGTGGAAGGAGAGAACCAACTCCACAGAGTCATCCTCTGATCTACACACACACACCAAAAAATAAAAAACTCCACAGTAAGGACACTGAGTCATACGATGCAGAGTCGTATAAAATACGCACCAGTCATAACAGACCCACATGCCATCCCCAGCAGAGTCGCTGCTTTGTTCCAAACCACACTGAACTATTTTGAAATATGTCCCAAATATCATCATTTCATCTACATACTTCAGCATGTGCCTCTCGCAGATAACTACAGTTTCCACACCTACTGTTAGTACAAGTTCCTTAGCATAATTAAAAATATCTGGGAGGAGGAAAACCTTGAGTGTGTTAGTGATTGGCCAGTTGGAGTTTTTCTTTGGATCTTTTCTTGGTTTCTCCTGCCAATGAAATGGTCACTGTGTGTGGTGAGGGAATTGTGTTAGATTAAAGTGCACTAGATTTAAACTACCATACACATTTTGCTCTCCTGTGGGATGCATAGAAGTATCGGTGAAATACTTGGGGTGCCGTGTCTTGTTATGTGACACCATTTTATCACCCATTCATAGACCTCCTAGGGCGGAGGCTAGGTAGCATATAGCAGGAGTCTTGTTGGGTTCTCTGATCCGCTATGACATGGCTGTCGACAGCAGCCTCTTCTGTGGTAAAATTACTACCTTGTCCCTGGTCCAGAACCCTTAGCGGCCCTTTGCTCTCTGGAGTAGAGCATGAGGTTCCTGGATACTGGCCCAAGGCCTCCTTTGTAATGACCCCTTTCTGACCTCCACGGTCCCTCATGTGGATAAGGCAGCTAAGTCAGGGGTCCTTTGGTGTCTCAGAGAACGTGCTGAGAGGAAATGAAAGAGATTGACAATATTCCTTCCCAGACAGCAGACCCAGTGCTTTTTATGATTTTTGTTTTCCTAATTGCAGTGATGTGGCAGTCAGTAGACAAAGACACCGTACCCCATTTTGCCAGAATCACACACTAAACATTGTTTTTTTGCTGTCTTTCAGACAGAAGTGGTCTCCGCCAGTCAAGAAACACTCAAAAGCATTTTACCATGGATATAGAAGATGAAGAGAATATGAGTAAGATCTAGGCCCATCACATAGTGCTAAGTAGTTCATGTTTCATTAAAATATTAGTGTTTTTATACATTTGATTAATGAGACCAATTTGATGTTTCCTCTAATGTGGGCTGGTGGCAGTGGTGGGTGTTTGTATAACAGGCATCAATATTTACTGTGGACATTTTCCTTACAGCCAGCCACCTATCTAGAGTTTTCATTCCTCATTATCATCATGGAACCATCATTTTTATTCCAGAAATATGCCTCTAGGTGCCTGTCTCATAATGCTGTGTGGCTTCATGTGAAGTTGTGGTTCTTATAATAAAGCTCTGAACTTCCACCAGTGTAAACTCAAGAAAACCTTTTGATTGACTCAGATACCTGGTCACTGGGATAACAGTTCATAAAGCTCCCTTCAGACACAGTCGCTGCTCCTGCACTGGAGGGAAGGGAGCCCACATGACCTTAGTCTCTGAAGACTGGAACAAGATTGGTGCTAGTGTGGACCAAACCCTCACTGGGGCTCTTTCTGCTCTCCACACCGTCTTCCACAGGGCTGCAGGGATGGGGCCTCAGACACACCGACGTTTCCTCCTCCCTTGGCGTTGCTCTCTGTGAGTCACCAGTCACCTCTGCCCACCCTCAGTCCCAGAGAGGAGCGGGTCTAAATGGGAAGTTGCCTGGAAGAAGGCACTCTTCCAGCTAAGGTGCTGTCTGTCTGAAGGAAGAACATGCAGCTGCACAGCAGAAACCACATTTTCCTGGGGGTGGTATGATGGTGAGAACCGGGCTCAGCACGTTCTCTAGGACTCAGCCCGGTGGCAGGGGCTGTCGCTCTGCGATTCTTGGACACCCAAAGCCTTACAGCGCTGTGTGAGGCGAGTCTGTGCCCCACTGCTGTGCTGGACGGGCTGTGGGTGGGCTGTGCAGCAGACATCCTCTGGGGATGGCCACTGGCTGGCAGGAGGCAGCTGCCCAGTGCCGTGTTGAGTAGTGTAGCTGGCATGCCTTTACCTCTGCTGATGTGTGCGCTGCTCACAGCTCACTGGTCACTTCTCAGTTCTGCTCTCAAGACGTTTTAAGCTGTGGAGTTTCGCTGACAGTTCTATCCGTCACTCCCAGCTTTGCCGGGTTTTAAACTCTGCATTTCAGACAGCATTGCCAGTGCCAACCCAGTAAACCCCCTGGGGAATGTGTGAAGGTGACTCCAGAACTACCTGCTGACTGGAGACTGTGGGTTGTGTCTCAAGCTGTGTCCATCACCATTGAGCCTTGGGTAATTAAACTAAGGAAGGGTCCTTCCAAAGAATATCCCTGTAAAATAAACTTTTGGGTCTAGTGCAAACCTTTGAGATGTCAGGCCTGTATCTCTTGTGATTTTAAAAGCAGTTTAAAGATCCCCTGTGATTCACTTCACATTCTAAGTGCAGGGAGGGCGTCTGCTTCAGCTGGGAGTAGGCCCCGTCTCTGATTGGAGTATTTTATCTTTGTTTGCTCAGGAGCATTTTTTTGATAACATGTCATTGGCACCTTTGCTTCTGAAGTGAGTAAGAGTTGAGAATGATTTCAACTGTCACAGAAAGTGTATTTTTTTCATAATCTTGACTGTTAACTTAGTTCTGAGGGCATTCGACTGTTAGGCATCATTAATGTTTGGCTAAACGCATGTCGGAGTGCCTTGTTGATGATGTGTATTGCTGTGCTGGTAGTTCTGTTCACTGGTAAGCTGGGACTGTGAGCAGGATGTGATGTGTGATGCTCTTCCACTTCATTAATCTCTCTATCCGTCTCTGCTCTGTCTTCTCACCTTTTGTCCCCTGAGCACCGAAAGGAGTAACCTACCGGTCTTTTGCTGGAGGATGTTATAAATGAAAATTTAGTGCCCATTCCATTAGCTTTGTCAGCTGGGATAAGTGGTGTGTGTGTCAGGCCTATTCTGGGAAGAGGTGTCTATTGAGAGACCCCTCCCCCGACCTCACACATGAGATTTTTCCGTGGGCTGAGTTTATCTTGGTAGTCTTTGCTGTCTCAGCTGAATAACGATGGCCCTGGGCACCTGTGATCCTTAACTCCAGAAACTGGCAGCAATGGCCAAGACATCCATCACATAAACCCTGCCCATGGGCTCACTGAGGAACATTTCCAGTGTTTTTAGGTTGTTTAACACAAAGAAAATCTATTTGTGTGTCGCATGGTAGAAATAGATTCCCAAAGCCACCACATTTAGGAATATTTGCATCAATTAAGGTTTACTTTGGATTTTAAGAGCTGATGGTTGGAGATCTAAGTAGACTCTACACAGCCCTACTGCACAGGCCCACTGTAGAGGACTACAGAACCAAATGATAAAAAGGATATTATTATTTTTTCCTTTTTTAGAAAGCCTAATGAACCTAGAGGGAGGACTGAACACTCCCCACCTGGAAAAATAGTTTTTCTTTTTGCTTGGTGGGAGTTGAGACAAGGTCATGGCGATGTATAGCCTAGTTTGTCCTCTTAACTCTCAACCCCCCTCTGGAGTGGTAGAATGACAGGTACGCACCACCATACCTGGCATTTATTTTCTATTTTAAAGATCAAAATGATCTTTCATTTTGCTGTGTAGTGTACTTTTGAACAGTATGATCACCAGGTTATTCTGGAAACCTACCAACTGTTTTTAGAAGGGCAAGTTTGCTGGCATGTTGCGAAATTAGGGAGCACAGCTTGTCTGCTGCTCCAGTTCTGTGACTTGTCTTTATATGTATTCTAGCATAAGATTTCCTAAAGATGCTGAAGCAAATAGTGCTGAAATATAATGAAAAACTTAAATGGATATGTTACTCTTCAAAAATAAATTCTATAAAGTCATAACACTTTACCTTACTTTGTATAAGCAGTTTTCTATTATCCATTCATAAACTAAACCCAATAATAACAAGTTGATCAGATGTTTGGAACCTCAAGGGCCAAATGAGTTGCAAAGATACATTGCTCAATGGCACCTCCTCTCCTGATAAGTGCTGCAGTTTAAAAACTATTGTCAGTCAAAGTCAGTGACCTCAAGTCTTTGTGCATTAACTTAATATCTAGCATCTTGGTAAGCTAGAAAGATTTAGGATGTCTTTAAAATTTTATCTTTCTAATGCCAAAGAAATTGATAAACTAAATAGAGTAGGCAATAGGTGTTATTAAAACAAATTTCAGAGTACATTCCTGCCCCAAACAGTTACAGCTTTGGTCAGCGTGTAGTTCCTCACATTTGCACCGAGGAAGGAAGTATACACACACACATCACTTACCCAGCTACAAAGAGATAAAGGAATCTATAAATTTTGCATTTACAAGATCCTGCAACGAAGGCGTTGTAAGTTACTCTTTCTGGGCACCACAGGTTCCAGCAGCACTGATGTTAAGGAAAACCGCAATCTGGACAACATGCCCCCCAAGGACAGCAGCACACCTGGGCCTGGCGAGGGTATTCCGCTCTCCAACGGGGGTGGTGGTAGCACCAGCAGGAAGCGGCCCCTGGAGGAGGGCAGCAATGGCCACTCCAAGTACCGCCTGAAGAAGCGAAGGAAAACACCAGGGCCAGTTCTGCCCAAGAACGCCCTGATGCAGCTGAATGAGATCAAACCTGGCTTACAGTACATGCTGCTGTCCCAGACAGGACCAGTGCATGCGCCTCTGTTTGTCATGTCTGTGGAGGTGAATGGGCAGGTCTTTGAGGGCTCCGGCCCTACAAAGAAAAAGGCAAAACTCCATGCAGCTGAGAAGGCGCTGAGGTCTTTTGTGCAGTTTCCCAACGCCTCCGAGGCCCACCTGGCCATGGGAAGAACCCTCTCTGTGAACACAGACTTCACATCTGACCAGGCTGACTTCCCTGACACACTCTTCAATGGCTTCGAGACTCCAGACAAGTCAGAGCCACCCTTCTACGTAGGCTCCAATGGGGATGACTCCTTCAGCTCAAGTGGAGACGTTAGCCTGTCAGCCTCCCCAGTGCCTGCCACCCTCACCCAGCCTCCTCTGCCCATCCCACCACCATTCCCACCCCCGAGCGGAAAGAACCCCGTGATGATCTTGAATGAGCTGCGCCCAGGGCTGAAGTATGACTTCCTTTCTGAGAGTGGGGAGAGCCATGCCAAGAGCTTTGTCATGTCCGTGGTGGTAGATGGCCAGTTCTTTGAGGGCTCAGGGAGAAACAAGAAGCTTGCCAAGGCCCGGGCTGCACAGTCTGCCTTGGCTACTGTCTTCAATTTGCACTTGGACCAAACACCATCTCGCCAGCCTGTTCTCAGTGAGGGTCTTCAGTTGCATTTGCCACAGGTGAGGAAAAATGTGTGCTTGCAAGTGAGTGGCCGTCGCCCTTGATGCCAGTTTAAGCAGCCTTTAGTCTTTACCATTGCTTTTGATTCCTTATGTTACTAAGCCCTCAGCAGGAGCAGTTGCCGGTAAGTCTGACTGCGGAGTGGCTTTGCCTCAGTCTCCATGGTCACTTGGTCACTGAGAATCTGTTCTAGTCTCCCGATGCTCACTAGGGTCATGACAGCGCAGAGCAGGGATACCTCAGAGCCTTCACCAGGACAACCATGATTGCCTTTCCATTCACTTCTGCCCCGAAAGGGATCCTCCCCCCACAGCAAGCCTTTATTGGGAACAGGTCAGGGAGCCCAAATGCTGGAATTCTGTCCTCTGTTCAGTGGGGCATCCCTTGAGTCATTGCACAGAGAAATCATTTCCAGAATAAGGGCTGCTAGCCAGTCTGCATCTGAAAGCCCCTGATGAGGTCATGGTGATGGGGAGGGAACATGTGGTAGAGGTAGGGAACATGTGCTGGCAGGGCAGGGGGTGTGGCAAGGAAGGACCCTTTCATAAATACCCTAGAACTTGCCAGTTGCTAGTGATCTCTATATGCCAGATTTCCTATGTGGCATCTGTGTTAGCTTCTCCCTGCTCAAGCTGGACATGGACAACCTCTCAAGTTCGTGCACCTCCAAGAAAGCTCACAGTAAAGAAAGGAAAATTTAGCTGAGAGTGGACTTAAAAAAAGGAAAAAAAAAGGAACCTTCAGGCCTCACCAAGTCCCAGACATTGGCTGTGTCTTGGTTCTTGGAATCGCCGATTTCACTGATGTGTTTTTCAGTCTTCTGTCTTTATTCCTTCTTGTCAAAATGTTCTTTAGTGTGGAAGCAATTGACCAGAATTAGTGAATTAGCAAGTTAGCCAATGTGGTGAATAGGAAGACTTGCATTCTCTTGGGACTCAGGGGTGACCCTTTCTCTCTGGCCTGAGCTACTGCTAAAGTTTGGTTGACCATCGTTCTTGGTTTTAATTTACTATTTATTTTAGGAAAGGTCTCATTATATAGCCCTGTCTGACCTGGAACTTGCTATGTAGACCTGGTGGGCTTTGAACTCAGAGCTCTACCTGCCTCTGCTTCCCAAAACTCAATTCTTGGTTTTAAAAGACTTGTTCTGTGTTGCTTAAAGCAACGAAGTACAGCTCAGTCTAACGGAATGGGCTTGATGTTTTACTGACTCTCTGACAACTACTTTTTTTTTTCCAATTAGTCCCTTGTTAACATCCCTCCAAGAATAATCAACTTGTCCACTGGCTAGTTTACAAACCCAATTGACTTTTATTTCCAGGCTTAGACTAGCTAAAGCCTTTTGGCCTGAGTTCAGCATACCATCTGATGTGACTTGTCTTCCCTTAATGTTGACGGTGGGAGCCAGACTACTGGAACCATTTCAGATTCGAGGATCTCACAGAGGGATAGCAAGCAGATGATCTGAGGGCAGGTGGCCTCAACCCTGCCTCCTTTGTTGTTGTTGCTTTGTTTGTTTTGAGACAGGGTCTCTCTCCGTAGCCCTGGTGGTCCTAGAACTCTATGTAGAGCAGAATGGCTCCAAACTTAAAGAGATCTGCCTGCCTCTGGGAGGGCTGAGATTAAAGGCATATGCCACCATGCCCGGCTAGCCCCATCTTCTTGAGTGACTGCTTCCATGGTTTTGTATGGAGAGGACTGAGCTCCTGTCCTGGGAGGCAAGTAGCATTTGACAGGATCGAGTCATGGCCCCTCCCTGCCTCCTGATGCTGCTTTCCTCTGGGACCTGAGGTGTCAAATACCAGTTTCTGGACCTCTAATTTAGAGCCACTAGAGCAGTAGTTCTCAGTCTGTGGGTCCTGACCCCTTTGGGTGTTGAATGACCCCTTCACAGGGGTCACCTAAGACCATCTGCAAAATATCATAGCAAAATTACAGTTATGTAGTAGCAAGGAAAATAACTTTATGATTTGGGGTCACCACAACATGCATGAACTGTGCTGTGGCCTTAGGAGGGTGGGGAACCACTGCTCTAGAGTCTGGGAACGGTAGAGCTGTATTCTCACATCTTGTGCTCAGTGGCACAGCCAGCACTGCCCCTCTCAAAGCCCTGAGGTAGCTCAGAAACTTATGAACCACAGAGGATGAAGCCAGTATGGTCTTTTCAGAGTGGATTTCCAGAATCAAGCCCAGTGGCTACATAGCAGGGGCAGGGGTTGGCCGTGGGGGCTCAGGGCTTTCATTCAAGGATGGATGTAAATTCTTGCTTTTTCCATGAAATATCTCCTAAAGGGCTTAGGCCAAGCATTCCTGGCCTGAGGACTCTGCCTTACTGGTACTCAAGGGTGTGGCTATAAAGTCAGGCAGTGTTAGCCATACCACAACGGTGGCACTCTGCTGTAGCAGGCTTGTCAGTGTGGTGTAGCCAACCATCAACTGTAAAACAAGTCCTCATCTTTCTGCATATCATTAAAGGTGAGTAGTTGGGATATAGGACTGCTTGTTTGTTTTCTTGTTTTGAGACAAGGTCTCTGCATAGCTCTGGCTATCCTGGAACTCACTATGTAGACTAGACTGGCTGTGAACTCAGAGATCTATCTCTGCCTCCAGAGTGCTGGGAGTAAAGGTGTCCACCACTACACCCAGCTGCATTTAGAACCTCTATACTTTTATTATGTACAACCCCAATCACACAGGCTAAGGTCCATAAAGCCTTTTGGAGAGTCAGAGCTACTTGTGTTCATCAGTTGCCTGTGGCTCACTGTATACATCTGATAGGTACCTGGCGCAGGTTTTTAGGGACTCAGGCTTCTACAAGAAAGTCACTTGAAGCTGTGCCTGCCCTTACATGAAATAAAAACTTATAAAATTTATGTTTTAAAAATTCATTCTTGCCGGGCTTTGGTGGTGTACACCATTAATCCTAGCATTCTGGGGGCAGAGGCAGGCGGATCTCTGTGAGTTTGAAGCTAGTCTGGTCTACTGAGTGAGTTTCCAGGACAGCCAGAGTTACAACAGACAGACCTTGTCTCAAAAAACCAAAATAATAATAATAATAATAATAATAATTTCACAATTTCATATATATTTCGATCGTTTCTCCCCTCCCATTATCCTCTCTTATTCCTTTCCAGTCTATGGAACTCCTTCTTCCCAGCAAGCCCCCTACTTTCCTGTCTTTTTATGTGTGTATGTGACCCACAGTGTCTAATTAGGGTTGCTTGCATGAGCATGGGGGAGGGGTCATTTACTTGAGCAAGGGCAATTTACCAGGAGCTGCACCACTGAGGAAAATGAATCCCTCTCCCCCAGCCTCCTATTAACTTGCTATAGTTCTTTAGGGAGGGCTGGAGCCTCAGAGCCACTCCTTCCCACAATGTTATGGTTACAATCTAGGATCGCCCTAGAAGGTGGTCTAAATGAGGAATTATCTACGTTAGGTTGGCCTGGGGCATTTCTGGGGTGGTGTGGGCATCTTGATTATGTTAAATGAGGGGGGAAGACCCACCTGCTATAGGTACTACCCTTCGCTCAGCAGGGAACCCTAAACTGTCTAAGAACAGAAAAGGCAAACATTGCTCTCTACTCTTGACTGGATAGAACGCAACCAGTTTTTTCAAGCTCCTGCTGCTGTGACTTCCCTGCCATGATGGACCATAACCTGTGAGCTACATAAGCCCTTTCTCCTTTAACCTACATTTGCTAGTGCATTTTATTACTGAAACATCCATAATAGAATGCTGATAGAACCTAGCCTTATTCAGGCCTTGTGCAGGTAACCACTAATGCTCTTCCTAAGGGAAGGTAGTGTGCAGCAGCCATGCCAATGTCTAGACATGTCTAGACAGTGTTTCTCACCACTTCTTCATACCTTCCATCTTGTACACTCTCTCTCTACCTTTTCTACAGTGTCTCTTTAGCCTTACAGAAGATAACATAGACGTTCCTCTCAGTGCTGAGCATTCAACAGTTACTCCTTCCCATCACTTTGACCTGTTATCAGTCTCTACACTCACTGGCGCAGGCTGCAAAAGGGGGTGCTTCTCTAAGACCAGGAAGAGCACTGACCTCTGGTTATAAACATAAACATCTATAGTACAGTTTGACTGCATGTCTATTCGGAAGAACATCAGTAATGGCTTCCCCTGCTAAGGCCATGAGCTCCCCCAGCCACAGGCTTTGGACTGGGTTTACGGTACCAGGCATGAATTTCCTTCTGTAGAGTGGGCCTCCATGTTATAACATGGTTGTTTACCCCCATAACTGTCATGCCACAGTTGCACTAGTGTGCACATGCTGCCAGGCGGTTAGTATTATAGTCCCTACGGTCCATGGCTAGGTAAAACCACTGATGACTTTTCTCCCTGCTGCCCCCTCCTGCATGCCCACACACATACACACACAGGCTTGTTAGCTGGGCGTGCCTGTGTGAGTTTTCTAGAGTAGAAGCGAGTCTGAAAGAGTCTCTGTATTAGGCATCATGTGTTGACACTGAGAGAGACTGGCTCCACCACAGGTACGCCCTGGCCCTAAACTTGGTCTCTGTTCTTCACCCAGGTATTGGCAGATGCTGTCTCACGCCTGGTCCTGGGTAAGTTCAGTGACCTGACAGACAACTTTTCCTCCCCTCACGCACGAAGGAAAGTGCTTTCTGGAGTAGTGATGACCACAGGTAAGAATCTGGCGCTTAGTTCAACCTGTCTGCTTCCTGGTTTGAAAAGCATAAACGCTTTCAATCTTGTGGCACCAACAATTGCATTTTATTCTGTTGTTGTGCACCCGCCATATACAAGATAGGAGTTGTCCTCAGAAGCCTTTTGCCTTCTTAAGGCTGAGAACAGTTTAGTGGGTAGAACATGTTTAGCAGTCAAGGTTTCTGAGTTCAATCCCCAGCAACCAGACACCCCTCCTCCCACCCAAAAAAAAAAAAACTTCCCATGAAACAGGATGCTGTCCCTCCAAAATGTTCAACTTTTTAAAAAGTGTGTGTGTATGTTTTTTGCCTATATGTATATAAGTATACCGCATACATGCAGTGCCCTCAGAGACCAGAAGAGGGCATCAGATTTCCCTTGGAACTAGAGTTACAGATGGTTTAGTGGCCATGTGTGTGCTAAGAACTAAACCCGGATCCTTTGTAAGAGCAGCAAGTGCTCTTAACTGCTGAGCCATCTCTTTCCATTAAGAGATTCAACTTTCTAACCTGTCTTCTCCTTTGGGGAAAGCATACCATATTACCAGGTGGCATCAGTATGACCTGTTGTGCTCTAGAAAGAGCGTTTGCTGACTCAACTTCTGTTGACGCTTAGACCTTTTCTACTTTATTAGTGTCACTACTGACACATCAGAGTGACTTCTACAGAGAGCTGGGAGAACTCTTGTGAAACCAGAAAATCTGCGAAGTTAGTAAAGCACACCTCAGAGGTGTCTGTGAGGGCATTTCCGTGAGTAACAGGATGAAAGAACTGCCTGAATGTGTGTGGCAGCATCCTAGAGGCCGGTTGTTCAGAAAGAGTTTAAAAGGGGGAAGTGGAACACATGCTCGTTCTCCTCTCTGTCTCTCCTCCCGCTCCCTCCCACCCACATCCACACTTAACACTCACAAACACACCTGTCCCCTGGTCAGCATCAAAATGAGCTACTCTGCCACACCCTTCCCACCAAGATGGACTGAAATCAAAGAAACTCAGCCAAAAAAATTTTTTTACTCCCTCCCTTTAGTTTTCTTAGGAATTTGTTGCACCAGTGACAGAAAATTGCTGCCATCTGTGATACTGAGTGGGATCGTTACTGGGACTGACAGACTGTGTGGTTCAGAAAAGCCTTTTAGAAGTGGCTTGTGGGAGGCATTTTAGAAAAGTTTGGAGATGTGAGCTAAAGAAGCCCTAGACTGTGTAAGCTCAGCTTAATGGGTGATTCCATGGAGCTCAGAAAACCAGGGCGACGAAGAACGTAGACAGACGTGAGGTTCCAGATGGGAACCCAGAGAGTGCTGAAAACTGGACTCTAGGCCATTTGTGTTACACCGTGGGAAAGAGCTCACCCACAGTTTGCCAGTCTTCCCACTTGTAATGAGAGGTTTATTGCCAGTGTGTGTTGGGAATATGTAAAACATGCTTTAATTTTCACAGGGGTCCACAGCTAAGATTTTGCCTTGAATCTCAGTAGACTTGGGGTTTGTACTTTTGAACAGTGTTGGGGCTGTTAAGATTATGACACTCTTAGCGGTAAACTGAATGCATTTTTCATTAACATCCTTTTGGACACCAAGGATGAAATGTTGTAAGATGTGTCTGGCTGTCAGGTTGGCAAGGGGTGGATTTAGGGATTTAGTTGATTGACAACTTGATTGAATTGGGAAACACTGAGGCGTATCTGCGAGGGCATTTCCCGAGGGGACTTATGGAGAGGGACGGCCTGCGTGTGGATGGCACCCTCCTTTAGACCAGGGCCCAGGTGGAACAGAAAGGGAAAGAGGAGACCCACGAGTGCAGGCATTCTCTCTACTTCAAGCCACCATGAGTTAAGCTGCTCTGTTCCATTCTGCCGTGGCAGGTTAAAACCTCCAATTGTGAGTCAAAATAGATATTCCCCTCTTTAAATGGTTCTCTCCAGAACTCTGTTACAGAAACAGAAAAGACTAACAAAGCTGGTCACCTCAAGGACTAGCCTTTTGTATCCTTTTCCAACCGTTGGCTCCTAGCCAGAATGTGTGTCTGAAGCCGGTGAAACGGAACTGGGCACATAGGTTCTGTGTTCTTACTGGTTGAATGGCCTCAGGCAGGTTATGAATCCCTATGAGCTGCAGCTCTTTTCTTCAAAATGGAAACAAAAGCTCCTCAGAGGAGCTGTGAGGACAGGCGGTGAGGATGACCCGCTAACACGGTGCCTCCCACACAGCCTGTGTCTTAGTTCCTTTTCCTGTCACCATGATAAAATACCCTGATAAAAGCAACTTTAAAAAAAAGGTGGAGTTATTTGAGCTCATAGTTGGAGAAGTCCATCGTGGTGGGGAACTCACCTGGCAGGAGCTTGAGGCAGCTGATTACATTGCGTCTGCAGTCAAGAAATAGAGACGAGGATGTTTGTGATCAGTTTCCTTTTCCCCCTTTTATGCAGTCTGGGACCCCAGCTTAGGGAATGGTGCTGCCCACAGTGGGTCTTCCCACCTCAGTTAATCATGACAGTCTCTCATAGGTATTCCCAAAGGCCAGCCTGGTCTAGATAACCCCATACAGCTGTGCCCAGAGACTTATCTCCTAGGTGATTCCAGAGTCTGTCAAGTTGACAGTTAACACCCTCACGGTGTGTAACACCCATCTATTCTAGTGAGTCTGCTCTAAGGCCATACTCAGGACTGGTTTGTTGATGGTGTTGGATTTTTTTTGTCTGTTTTCTGTTGTCACTCTAGGGCTGGATCCCAAGGTCTCACACATGCTAAGTATATGTTCTACCACTGAGACACATCCCTTCCATATACAGGTCTTTGTAGCATGTCTGGGTCAGTGATCTATTTCACGGGCTTTAATTATGATGTTCCCTCTCTAGGAGGTCACACTGTGTGTGATTTCACTCTTGGTGTGGTTAAGTGTGGAAGATGACTAATGAAAACATAGATGCTGGTTCTATTTTCTTTCTTAGTACTCTTGAGCCTATATATCGTTCCTCCTAGCCTCTTTAATATTTTACTTTAGCAACTGATTCCAGGCCAGTTAGTACTTATGTATAGTGCTTCTTACCTCTAGTTCAAGGTGACTGCTCAAACACCCACACATGCCCATGGAAATGCGGACACGAAGTTTGGTGTGTAGATCACAGGGTGAGGAAGGTAGCCTTCTGGAGGTGACACAGAGCGAAGCCTAAGGGAGAGGCTCTCTGAGGTTCACATTTCTCAGGTAGGTCCAGCTGAGCCTGAATGGTCCAGTTGCTGAGAGCGCATGTCAAACAGGCCGGTGTCGTTAGTTGCCAGTCACTCTCCTGTGTTTCAGGTACAGACGTCAAAGATGCCAAGGTGATAAGTGTTTCCACGGGGACAAAGTGCATCAACGGTGAATACATGAGTGACCGCGGCCTCGCACTAAATGACTGTCATGCAGAGATAATCTCCCGACGGTCCCTGCTCAGGTTTCTTTACTCACAGCTTGAGCTTTATTTAAAGTAAGTGTAGAGGCAAACAAGCGAAGGGAGCCACTTAAAATACTTTCTATCAGAAATACTGCATGGCCTGTACTTGTCTGTGGAAGCACTGAGGAAGTCTCAGGACTGTAACTGTGCGAGGGCTAGGAAGTCTGAGCCTTGTTCTCCTGTGATGCTGTCTGAGCAGGTCCCACTCTCCCATGATGCTCAGTTACTAACTAGAGTGGACTAATTCCAAACACACACATGCATGCAGACTTACATAGGACATACACAGAAATATAGCATGAGTTATACATTTCCAGTCCATATTTAAGATGGTGGTTTTTGTCTCGTGTACCGTGAATATAAACATGCCTTCCAAACTGCCTGGTAAAGAAGGTCGTTTTCAGTTTAGTCACTGGACGTGGCCAGAACTGACCTTACACCTGACCGCTTGTCGATGCCATTTCTTCCATGTGGTCTCTCTACCTTGAAGTCACACTTGAGAAGGAACAGTCACTCACAGTTGATGACGTGTCAATCACTGGGTGGACCTGAACTATTACTGTTACTATAAACATGTGTAACGGTGTTCCAGTTCAAGCCGGACATGGTGGTATACAACTGTAAATTCCAGCAGCAAGGAGGCTGAGACAGCAAAATCCCAAGTTCAAGGCCAGCCTGGTATACCTAGCAAGACACTGTCTCCAGAAAACTCACCTCTCCTCTACTGAAAGAACTGGCCTCTGAAATCATTGAACCACAATAGACCGCAAGTTGTTAATAATACACACTTTTAATTGTCACTCTTGTAACTTTGCCTTTGTAGTAACAAAGAAGACCAGAAAAAGTCCATCTTTCAGAAGTCGGAACGGGGTGGGTTCCGGCTGAAGGATACTGTACAGTTCCACCTGTACATCAGCACCTCACCCTGCGGAGATGCCAGAATATTCTCTCCCCATGAGCCAGTGCTAGAGGGTATGACGCCAGAATCTCACCAACTGACAGGTTTTTAAGAAAACATAATATAATGTAGTCTTAGAACACATCTACATCAATGTCCTTTTTTTTCCTTTGTTTTTTTTTTTTTTTAATTTTAGTCTTAGGTATGGATTTCATAAGAGTCCCTGTAAAAGTATAGATTCTTTCTTCCCCGTTAATCATTTAGTTAGTAAATTTTAATGAATGAAAAATGCCGATTCTAAAAGAAAGGTGATAATTTTGATTAAATAATTGAAGTGGAATGAAGGCATATCTACCCTAAACAGTCTCTTAAGTGGCCCCTGTATGTCCAGTGAGCGTGGCTGATCAGTGTGTGACTGAAGCCAGAGGCTGCTCTTCAGAAGCAGGTGGACACAGGCGAGTGAGGTCCCTAGTGTTGTCTGTTCCATCCCTCACAGGCCAGCCTGGCATCGTGGTTTTATAACAATTTGTGTATACACCCTACTCTCATGCCTAAGCACCATGTATTCCAAATGGATTTTCCTTGATTATAAAGACAGCAATACCCACTGTAAATAATTACTGTTTTTTAAATATAGGAGGAAAACTAAAGTCACCCATATTCATGTAACTCACTGCTAATCATTGGGAATATGTTTACATAGTCTCCATGGATTGATTTCTGCATTTGGCTGTGTTTATTTTTGAAATTATAAAAATACACAGGTTAATATAAAATAAGTACCCAAGTATCCATCACTCAGAATTAGCAAATCTTAGCATTTTTCTCCATTTCCACTCATTAATGATAGAAACCATCTCAGCCAAAATGTAAGCCACTTTTTTCCATGTCCATAAACTTAGTCCGTATTATGTCTTTTCAGTTCAATTTTACATATTTACTGGGATACATATTTTGTATGGGTTGAATAAATGTTTGCATACATATCCATAAATTATGCTTTAAATTTGAGTGTGTCAGATGTGCTTCTCAGTAAGTTAGCTGTTTTATTACCTGTGGGTTTTGAACCCTCTCTTCCTCTTAGAGCCAGCAGATAGACATCCAAATCGCAAAGCAAGGGGACAGCTACGGACAAAAATAGAGTCCGGTGAGGGGACAATCCCTGTGCGCTCAAATGCCAGCATCCAGACCTGGGACGGGGTGCTGCAGGGGGAGCGGCTACTCACCATGTCCTGCAGTGACAAGATCGCACGGTAAGGCCGCACGGGCCCGCCCCACACCATGCGCTCGTGATCCTTATAAGCCCTTTCCTAACTTCCCGTTTTCAAAATCATTTGGATTCTAACCCCATTCCCTACTCACGTGCTCCAGGAGCTCTCTAGGGACTAAGATTCTACACGGTGCTTCCAGGGCTACCCTGAGGGGACAGGAGAGACCGTGGCACAGAGCACTCCAGTTTTCCACACCACTTACTTCAGAACATTCATCTTGGCTTTTATTTTGTCTTTTTCAGCGTAGATATCAGGGTTAAGCTGAGTATGTTGGACACCCTACAAGCCATGATGTTTTACACAGTTTGCTCCCAGAGGAATACAAGCAAGCGTTTCCTTGTCAGCAGGGAGCACAGTGTCCATGTCACTGTGCCCATCAGTTAACACTGTGGCAGTTGATCGTTACCAACCAGAACAGTGTGAGCCATCCCAGGCCAGAGCCAGCGCTCTGTGAACACGCTGCTCTAGTTACCCTGTGCCTGGGAAGCAACTTCTCTTGGGAGCTTAGATCCAGGTCAGATCTTAGAAATCTGTTTCTTCAGATGCCAGTACAAGTTCCAGTGGCTCTTCTGTTTTTATGTTTCAGCTAGTGTACTTCAGCAGGTGATAGAAAACATTCAAAAGTACAAATGCATATAAAATCAAACCTCTCTCCACAGAACACAGCCCTGTGGCACCAGGGTAAGCAGTTCTGGACTGGTCACCCAGAAGGTTTGGAATTGACATAGACATAGTGCACGTGTGTCTTTTTCCCCCCTTCTCATCAGATGGGTCATATGTCCAACCTAACATGTCTAACAAGACTTAGGGAGGCACATCTCACAGTGTGGCATGAAATCTAGTCATCACTTATGAAACACTCATATTTTCAAGAGTTGTAAGCTCTTTGTATTGATTTTCTCTGAAATGGGTTTCATAGGGGAGTCCTAGGACTCAGAGCTAGATTAATCATGCGTATGCTTTGGACCATTCTCCCCAAGCACTGGTGCAAGTTGGGTAACTCTTAGCCAAACGAGAAAGGAAGGAAGGAAGAAATGTACAACACGCACACCTGGTACTTACAGAGGCCAGAGAGGGTGTTAGAGATACAAGTGGTTGTGAGCCACTATGTGGATGCTGGGACCTGACCCTGGGTCTGCTGCTGGGTCCTGCCCTTTTCTTCTTGATTTGGAGAGATCCTTTCATGGTTGGGATTACTATCATCCTTCAACCTTTGATGCAATTCAGTATCTTCTCTGGGTCCGTGCCATTGAGTGGCTTTGTCACCTGCTGAAGAGTGTGACCAAATACGTGAGGGGTTATCTGTGGACCCCCTTCTGTTCTGCTGCACTGTGTGGTTGTGTGCTATATCACAGTGTTTTCATTACTATCACTTTTATACCATTTTCAAATCAGAAAATAGGACCCTTCAATCTTTTTTTTTCCCTAAGTTGTTTTGACTTTCCAGGCTTCTTGGAGGTTTCATAGGAATTTTCTGCAACCTATTGCTTTTGCATGTTTTGTTTTTATTTTCATGCATGTAAGTTCCCTTAGGACTTTGGTTTATTGATGACTTCAGGGCATGACATTTTGTTTCCATATATTTAATTTTTCAATTTCTATTTTATATTGATTTATGGTTTTACTCTATTGTGAATGGAAAGATACTTATATGGCTTAACTTTTCTTGAATTTTGTAAAAACTATTTTGAGTTGATATGTGGTCTGCTGTGGAGAATGTTCCAGATGCACTTGGGAAGCACGTGTAACCTGCTGTTCCTACAGTGGAGTGTTCCGTGCTTGCATTAGATCCAAATGGTTTACCTTGTTCTAAATCTATTGCTTCCATTTTGCTCCTCCGTCTGATGTGTGCAAGGCTGAGTGGGGTGTTGGTGTTTCCTAACCTTACTATGTTGCTGTTTCCCCCTCTGGGTGGGTAATGGTTTGCTTCATGTAGTCGTAAGTTCTATAGCTTGCGGTCTAATATTCATAGGGATTTTTGTTGTTGTTTGCATGTTTGTTTTTACACATTTGTGTGTCTGTTGGCAGGTGGGGCGTGTGGAAGGCGTAGGACTACTTGGAGAAATTGGTTCTCTCCTCCACTGTGTGAGCCCAGGGAACAAACTCAAGTCATTAGTGCCCTTCCCCACGGAGCCGCCATGCTGGCCCCATAGATGTGTTATCTGGCTGATAAATTGAGCCCTTTATAATCACATACTATCTTTTGTCTATTCTGGGCTTTTAATTTAAATGTTGTCTAATCACTCTTGCTCATCTGGTTATCTTTTGTATAATGAAATACCTCTTTTCATTTTTCACCTTCAGCATACATGTGTGCTTAGATCTGAAGTAAATTTCTTAATACGTAATTTACCCTGCTATGTTATTAATCCATTTGTCAATCTTGATTTTTGGCTGGAAAGTGTAGTCCATTAACATTTAAAGTATTCTGGGTAGGGAAGGCTTACCTCGTTATTTCTGTGTGGCATGTAGTTTTATTTCTCCCTGATTTACTCTCATTACCACCTTTCTTTTAAAATATCCTCATAGTGGGGGTCTCATTTCTTTTTGTATATTCTCTGTAAGACTTCCTTTGTGACTATGGTCCTTTCTTTTTGAAGATTTTTTAAAATTATGTACATGATGTGGTGGGTGTCTACACAGGTGCGTGGTGAAGAACAGAGGTGTTGAATACCACTGGGGCTGGAGTTACAGGCGGCTGGGAGCCCCGTGCTGTGGATGCTGGGAGCCATTCTCAGATTGTCTGGAAGAGCAGTGCCTCCTCTTAAACACTGAGTCATCTCTTCATCCCGGCAGTTACCATTCTGGTTACATAAAACATCTTAAAATTGTAGCATTCTATTTTAAACTGATAATGATGTAGCTTCAAATACATGTGAAGACTTCCCAGCTCTACTCCCTCATGCTTCATCAACATCACAGATTATGTCTTTGTATATTTTGTACTCACTTACATAGATCTATAGTCCTAATTTATTTAAATTCAGTTAATCAAAATTATAAGCCAGGAATCCTAGCACTTAGAAGGCTGAAGCAGGAGAATCCTGTGTTCAAAGCCAGTTGAGCTGCAACAGTGAGACCTTGTCTAAAAAAAAAGTTACATAGTTACATTTTTTAAGATTTGTTTTTATTTGTGATTGTGTGTGTGTCTATATGAGTGAATGTCATGAATGTGAGGTGACTATGGAGGCCAGAGAAGGGTGTTGGATTCTTTGGAGCTGGAGTTACAGGAGGCCGTGAGCCACTTGAATCAAACTCCAGCCCTCTGAGCAAGTGTGAACCCCGAGCTATCACTCCAGCCCCTGAAGTTACTGTATTTGTCCATGTGTTTACCTCTCTAGGAGAGCCTCAGCTTTCTATTGCTGTCACCTATTCTGATGCTTCTAGTTGAAGGACTCCTATCTGTATTTCTTCTAAGGTCTACTAGTGATAAACTCTGCCCACTGGTATCAGGGTTATCCCTGAGAAAGTCATAATTCCCCTTCATTTATGAAGGACACTGAGATACATCTTCCCACTACTTTCTGGTTCATAAAGTTTTTTCTCAGAAACTGATGAACTCTCTTTATATGAGCACTGACTTCTCCCTGCTGTCTACCTGCCTTCCTCCTTCCTTTCTTTCTTTCTTCCTTTTTTTTTTTTTTTTTGGTTTTTTGAGACATGGTTTCTTTATTTTAACTCTGCTCTGGCTGTCCTGGAACTCACTCTGTAGACCAGGCTGGCCTCGAACTCACAGAGCCTGCCTCTGCCTCCCGAGTGCTGGGATTAAAGGAGTGTGCCGCCACCACCCAGCTTTACTGCTGTTTCTTAAGATTATTTAAATTGATGTAGTTTGATTGAAATGTACTTACTGTCCCTTTCCTTGTATTTATGCTCATTTTAGTTCTTTGCCCTTGAATCTGTGAGGTCTCTTTCTATCCTTGGGGTTTCAGACATTTTTTCTTCAAATGAACTCACATTCTCATCCCCCCCCCACTCCCCCCCAGTCTTGGTCTGGAATTCTCAGGACTGGAATGCTGTTTTGCTCCCTGGTATTCATAAGCCCCATAGCCTGTCCTCATGTCTATTCTTTGTATTTTTCTACTCTTCTCTACTGACGATTCTCATGGCCCATCTTTGAGTTCATTGGCTCTTTCTCCCTTTGATCCCACAGCCAAGTTTTTTAGTTCAGTTGTTTTCTTCATGTCCAGAATCTCTCCTGTATTGATGTAGTTCCCTCTGTATTGATAATCTCATTTTGTCTCTTTTAGTTCACTTAGGCATCTTGATGTCAGTTACTTTGAATTATTTGCCAGGCCACTCATAGATCTGGACTTTTTAAAACCGAGTTCTAGAAATTTATCATTAGTCCTTTGGTCCATGCTTCTGTTTTTATTTTTGGTACCTTTTATTTATATTTACTTAGCTGGGATTGAGCATTTAGAAAAAGAAACACCTCTCCCAGACTCTATATTGGCTTCGTGCAAGGAAATTCTTCCAGATAAGTTCTGGCTTTTCTGAATTCTTGGTCCCCTGGTGTCTGCCAGCAGAATTGGATCCTAACCTGGTGCTTGTCTGTTTTCAGTAGCTTCTAAACTAGTCTCCACCCCATCACTGCCTAATAAGCCAGGACGATGCCAGGCCTCTGGGCAGACTTCAGATAGGCAAGATGCTGGTACATGACCTGCCCTGTTCCCATCCCAAGGTTTGAAGGTTTTCCCAGCACCATATACTTTCCTTGTAGGCAGAGGCCACGAACAAGCAAGCCACACCACTGACTTTCCTGTCCCTTCGCTGCTATCTCTGCTCAATTTTACAGCCTCTGGATTCTGGTAGATTCTCAGTTAAATGTGATTTCTAACTTACTAATATTTACCAAAATCCCACACCAGTAAAACTGAAAGCCATACAGTAAGAAAAGAGCTCTGGCCCTCAATCGGCATCAAGTTAGACTTTAGATTAAGAGCAACCTTGATGCTTTGCAGCACAAAGGCACTGGTTTGAAGGGTTTGCAAATAAAGGGAGTCTGCTTTTGGCTGAAGGGGAGGTCTCACAAATGCCAAAGTCAGAATTCCTAAAACTCTTGAGTCTTTTATTTCATATTTAAGAAACATTGCTTTGAGGAAAAGCACGGGTAAATTGATAAAAATAGGAACAACATACATTCTCAGAAAGATCAACAAAGCTAGGGCTACTCAGGAAAACCATGATCCAGGAATAGCATAGGGGCTGGAATGATGCCAGTTTGATGCAGAGCCTCCAAAGAGGCCACAGTGGCAGTCTGGATGGACAGGTGCTGAGCAGAGGCCACTGTTGGTCTCACAGAAGAGCACTACAGCATTCCACAGGTAGAGAAATGGGGGCTGGCATGGGCTGAGGATGGGAAGGGAAGCACTAGAGCTTGCCATAGCATCCAGCTGGCCTAATGGTGAGGGTAGCCCCAGAGGGGTTGTTTGTTGGGCAACAAGTGGCCCTGTGAAGAGGCCTAAGAATCTTCCTGGGATGGCTAGTCTGCAGCCTCTGCTGCCTGAGAATGCAGGAAAACAGATCCAGGTACACACAGAAGGCTTGTTTGGCTCATTTGCTTGCTTGGAACAAGTGGTAGATAGGCGAGGGCTGCTTTGTGGATGGGGAAGGGGCTTCTATAGAGGCATGGGAAACTCCACTGTGTGTGGGATTATTTGGAAGGGCACAGATGGCTTTCTCTTTGTGATATGGAAGTAGAGAGGAAGGGGAGCTACTGATCGAGCTACTGTCCTAAACTGGCTGCTTATCTGAGCAAGGGCTGTGGACGGAGGCCATGGTTGGGTCATTGTATTGTAGTGCTCTAGCTGTGTATCCTCTGGTCAGTGTCCTTGGTGTGCTCAGGGCCAGGTCAGGTTCTGCAGTGGATTTGAAGAAGGGGTAGAGATCAGGTGACAGCACTGTGTAGCCCATCCTCAAAGAATAACCTAAGGAAAACAAAAACAAAAAGGCCAAGGACCAGACTTGAACCCAGCCTGACAGGTCTAAGGCCACATGAGGTAGGAGTTACTATTGTTTTCTGGTCACAAACAAGTCTCTTTCCTGGGGCCTGGACAGGGAAGCTTCTCCACCCGTGCCCTGGCCCAGGTAGGCATGGAAACTGAACAGGCATCTCTAGGTGTGTAGTTGCAGTGTGTGTGTAAAGGTTACTTGGTGAATGCTTTGCTGCATGGAATCTGGCTATATCTGTGATATCCTTGCCCGGTGGTCTGTGGTCCCGGGAAAATGAGCATGACTATTCTCTGTAAGGCTAATTGACAGGAGTTCGTCTCTCAGTAGAGCTGGGTGAGGAGCTCTCTGTTTTCTGCCCAGTGCCTCAAAGCTGTAGAAGCTCCTGGGATCTCCTAGGAAGTGTGTGCTCAGAATTAATGACTCTTAACAGATGCTGGTTTCTGCAAGATCACAGCATTACTGCCCAGGGGATTGAGTTCTGCTTAAATCGGTCTAAATCAGCAGGCTTCTCATCTGCATCAGAAAGGAGCCCTGGGGCCTCCAGAGCTGAATCATTTCAGATGTTCTCTAAGGATAGAGAAAGCTGATTTAATTTCCTTTTTGGAGGGTGAAAAGAGTACATCCTAGGAACCTAAGGGTTGTCCATTCAGCATGTTGACCTTCTTTGTGGGGGCTGATGAAGGTCATGGAGACTAGAAGTGTAAGTTATGTGAAGAGCTGGTGAGGGAGCTCAGTGGATGGTACATGTGTGCCCAGTCCCCTAGGCTGAAACAGAGAGGCCAGCCATTGAGCCCAGGGCTGAAGCTCAATGGGAGCTGGTAAGAGAGAGCTGGCTTCTTGGACACATGCTGTTTTCTGGGGACCTACTGGGAGATTTCTGAGAGGGAGTGGACCAGACTAGTCAATGTCTTCCCAGGTTGTGTCAGCTGCTGCAAGGAGAGACTGGGGCCAGACCTCTTGTTTCCTGTAGGAGAGGGCACAATAACAAGGGCAAGAGTGGCATCATTTGACCCTGGACTGACTGCTGTTAGCCAGAAGTCGGAGCCTAGATCTAGTCTTAAAGCAGACTCCTAGATTTGCTGTGACAGGAAGGGAAGAGATAAAGGTAATGCCAGCAGCTGTGTGTGTGTGTGTGTGTGTGTGTGTGTGTGTGTGTGTGTGAGTGTGTGTGATATAATAATTACATATTATATAATCCAGCAGTCAGTGGCCTGAGCAGCTGGAGGCAGGTGGCTATTTGCAGGTCAGGGGCTGAAGTACAGCAGGGTGTCACCTCGGTAGACAGTGCCCATCCAGTGACAGCATGTCCAGGGTAAGTTCAGGGTTGGGCCATAGTCCTCTTCCCACATCTGCTGACATTTGTAGCTGGCCACTCTCCTGTTTCACTGCCACCTACTTGGACTGTCTTCTGACACATGTGCCTTGGGGGCTCTCTCTCCGTAAGTCCCTTCCCCTGTACTGCTGATGTTACTTTCTAAAATGCAGTGCTAGTCAGTCTCTCTCCTCAGACACCTGTGTCAAATGGGATTAAGTTACTTCCATGCCTCAAGTCCTCCAGAACCTGCTTAGGGTCGCGCCCTTTCCATTAGTGGCTCCTGGTAACTCAGATCGACCCTGCCCTCTAGCCTGTCCTTGCCCTCCAGGGTTACCCTAACCTGTCCCAAATCCCTTATCCAAAAGCCAGAGTATGCCATCCTCCCACACCCCCTTTCTTTAGGACTCAGCCTCAGGATCCGCTCAAGGAGCCTTCCCTAAAGTTGACACCTCTTAAGTGGGCAGCCTCTCTTACTCATTTTCTCATAAAAGCCCATACTCTGCTTCAGTTCGGTTGAAGCATAGTTCTTTATTTATGTGTTTGCCTTTTTTGCTGCTTTATTGCTTAGCACCTGGGCTGTGTCTTCTCCCGTCCTCTCCCATCTGCTTAGTGCCAGCCACCTGTGACACACACAAAAGTTGCTTGGCATGCAGTGGTTTCCAGGTTGGTCAGCTTCTCTTGTCTGTGAAGAGAGCAGGTGCATAGTAGGCCAGTGGTGTGTCAGAGTGTTGCTGCCGCAGATGTCAACCAGTGGTGTGGTAACTGCCAATTTGTTGTCACCATCTCTGTCCCCAGTGCATGCACCACAGTTGTCACACCCCACCCCGTCCCGGGGTACCATCCTCTGAGGGGCTGGCCCTGAGGAGCTCCACATGAGACTACAGCCTGGCTCAGAGCACCTTGCTCCCTGATTGAACAGCCATTTTATTAGAAGTGGGTAGTGGTGGGGGAACACACACACACACACACACACACACACACACACACCCTTGTGAAATTTTTCTCAAGTTTTTCCACAAGAAACGTGGCTTCTTAATACCTTTTAAGAAACAACCTCCAGAAAGTATGTTATCATGAGAAAACATAATAGCTACGCTCGTTAGTTTTTTTTCAGTTTGTCACAAACCTAGACATAGCTGGAAAGAAGGAATCTTAATTGAGAAAATGCTGCCTTAAGATTGACCTGTAGGCAAGTAGGGCATTTTTTAAAATTAATGATTAGTATGGGAGAGCCCAGCCCAGAGAGGGTGGTGCCGCTCCCGGGCAGGCGGTTCTAGGTGGTGTAAGAAAGCAGCTGGCCAAATTGTGGGGAGCAAACCAGGAAGCAGCGTGTCTCCATGACTTGTGCTTCAGTTCCTGCCTTGTGCCAAGGTTCCTGCCTTGATCTCCTGTCCTAACTTACTTCAGTGATGGAGTGTGGCTGACCTGAGAGTTTTGAGATGAAATAAACCCTTTCCTTCCCAAGTCGATTTTAGTTGTGGTATTTTGTCACAGCAGTAGAAACCCTAGGACTAGGACCCAAAGTTATTTCACAGTATGAAATAATGTTTAGACAAAAATGTGTTTTAGAATTGAGCTGCTAAGCCAAGCGGTGGTGGCACAGGCCTTTAATCCCAGCACTCAGGAGACAGAGGCAGGCGGATCTGTGAGTTCAAGGCCAGCCTGGTCTACAAAGTGAGTTCCAGGACAGCCAGAGCTACAACAGAGAAACCCTGTCTCAAAAAAAAAAAAAAAAAAAATTGAGCTGCTAAATTAACAGTTCTCACTGCCATAGTCTTTAGCTTTTTCAATCCCTCCAGCATTAGCCATGTCTCACTGTGCTGTGTTTGTATGTGACGCAATACCTGTCTACTGAGATGTGCTTCCTTCTCCCTGCAGCTGGAACGTGGTGGGCATCCAAGGGTCCCTGCTCAGCATTTTCGTAGAGCCCATCTACTTCTCCAGCATCATCTTGGGCAGCCTGTACCACGGGGACCACCTCTCGAGGGCCATGTACCAGCGGATCTCCAACATAGAGGATCTGCCACCACTCTACACCCTCAACAAGCCCCTGCTCAGCGGCAAGTACCCTTGTGTCACCTCCTACCTCAGTGCCCTGAGCTCACAGTGTCTGGGTCCTACATGTCACCCACATGGAGCCAGCATATGGCTGCCAGGCAGCAGCAAAGGCATTCAAAAGGGAACAAGACCTTGTTTCTGAGCCTCTTAGCCTGGTCTCCAGGGCCTTTTCAGGCAGTCCGTCTACAAGATAAATACCTTTCCATAGTTGTGAGCCTTGCCATTCACTACATAAGTTACAGGAACCTGACACCTCTGTGCTTTTCCATATACTTCATATTCATTCCTGCCCTGCCGGTGGCAAAGACTTAGGCAGTCTTCTGCAGACCAACCAGGCTGGGGCTTGGCAGCCATCCGTCCTCACCCAGAGGCTGTCCCAAGTGCTGCAGGCACCCACCCACCCAGCTCCCTCTGACCTGTGGGAGGTATGGCAGCTATGCTGACCACATGCGCCTCTCCTTCACTGGTGCCTTCTCCTGCCCTTTCCACCTTTATTACTGGTCTCTTTTCTTTTTTAGAGTGTCAGTGGCTAACAGTAAAGTGAACAGGAGCTTTTGAATTCAAAGGTCCTAACTTCTAAGCCCACCTTTATTTAAAAGGACACAGTTAAGGTATTTTTACTCTTTTAAAAAAATAACATTTTACTTACTTCTGTAAGCTCAAAACTAAAACCATATCCTAAACTAAAAAAAAAAAAAAAAAAACTAAAATAAAAATGCTTCTTTTGGGGTGCATGTGTACTCTGCCTCAATGCTTGGCTGCTAGCATGTCTTTAACTGTAAGTTAAAGTATGGACTTTTATTTGACAGCATGTCTGTCAGAGCATATGAAGTAAGCAGGGAAGAGGAAAGATGAAAAGTTATTTGGGATCAAATATTGCAGCTCCCTAGCCATTATTCCTTAAAACAAATAAACAAACAAAAAAAAACTTTTTTGCCTCATAAGACCTGATGGTTAAGTTGAACTTGGAATATTGATGCCCTTTGGAGGGTTATTAGTGTGTGGATTTCTCATATGAGTCAGAGAATTTTCAGTGTGATATATTTGGAGGAAGATTACTTGATTAGCTGTTACTACAAGGTATTTGAGGATAAATGCCTTATAAAGAGAGGTTGGTTTGCTCAGTTTTGAAGACTGAAAGTCCAAGATCAGAGGCCTCCTCCATTCACCATCTAGCTCACGTGGGATAGGAAGGTATTGCAGCAGAGACAGGGATGCATGCAGAGCCCGTGGTGGGGCTGGAGAGACTGCTCAGCAGTTAAGAGCACTCAAGTGCTCCCAGAACCCGCACGGTGGCTCACAGCCTCCTATAACTCTAGCTCCAGGGGGCCTGATGCCTCTTCTGGCCTCCACAGGCATGCACACGTGCACACGCATGCTCGCACATCCACACGCATGCTCACAGATGCACACAAACACACGCACACATATTTGAGGGGGGCAGAGAGATGGAAAAATGGACCCATGACAAGAAAGCAAGGTAAATGTCAGGATCCCTCTTTATACAGGACTTGCTCTCCAGGAATTGACCAAGGTCCTGTGAGAACATTAATCTCTTATGAGGATATATGCCTAGTGACTACCTCCATTAGGCCTGAAGTCTGGAAAGTTTCTCCACTTTGGCCTTGGCACACTAAGTACAAACTTTGGCATGTGACCTTTACAGAAGACAGTCCAACCAGACCCAACACATAGTGAGTACTCAGCTCTGGCCATCACTGTCTGGTATTCATTCATAGAATGTGAGTACGAGATACAGGACACACAGATGCTCCAAAACAGCTGAACAGACTACCTAAGCAACATTCCATTAATAACTGAAATCTGAAATCAACCTCATTTATAAAAGTCGGGTGTGTTGTATCATGTTTTATGTATATGAAATTCATGTGCTATGTAAAATTATAATGAAAAATATCTGCAGGATAGACTATAAAGTTACTATTGTAGTCCATGTTTTTTGCAAGTACAAAGTATGTAAAAGAAAATGTAGTTCACCTTCTCCTCTCCATATCACCTCTACTCCCCAAGGCCACAAGCGACGCTTCATTTTTGCAGTCCCTACCCTTGGCCTACCTACCTTCCCAGAGGCCACATCTGCAATGCAACTGAGCAAGATGGACTCTGCAGGTGGCAAAGGGAGTCTGAGTCACAACCCTCTGTTAATCCTACCTTGTTGGTAGCCTGTGTGCCTCAGTTTCTTCTTTTGCCCAGTGATTGGGATGGGCCAGGTTCCTTTTCTGAGCCTTCTGGATGAGAAGTACTGGGGTACTGCCCAGTCTCAGGAAGCAGAGCGTGACTCATGGCTGATTCACTAGTCAGCACCAGAGTCCATTGCAAGGTACAAGCTGCCTGAAATGTTTTACTCTGGAAACAGCAGTGCAGCGTGTTGCTGCTGCTTTGTCTTTAGTGAGGACACCTTTAACTAGGATGCCTGTGAGGCTGGCAAAGGATGCCCCAGCAAGAAGTCAGATGACCCAGCAGCTGAGTAGAGGGCAGGTGGACTCTACCCCTACAGTCCATAGCAAAGTCAGATCCCTGAAGAGTTGAAGGTGGTAATAGTTACTACAGTGAGCGTCATCAGAAACAAAAGCAATCAGAGAACTTGATATCTATCCTCTTTGATTTGTGAGGTCACACTCTCAGAAAGTCCTGTCATTGTAGAGCCTTTACAGTCCTCTAGGATGTTATCTTACATCTAACAAGTGGCTTGAAAAAAGGGGCAATTGGAACACCAGATGATCTCTGTCAGCCCTGTGCTGAGCTGAGCTGAGCAGATGTGATGTCCCGTAGGTTCGTTTGTTTCAGTTGGTGTTGTGTTTAGAGACCCTGCCTCCTCCTGTTTTATCTGTGAGAAGGAAGGCTAATGTACCAATGTACCATGTGAATTGTCATTCCTATAGGAAAGAACAGAAATCGGCACACAGACAACACAGAATAATTAAACTCACTAAGACAAGGTGACCGAAAAATTCACAAATCAAGACTTAAATATCTAGCACTGGGCTGCTGCTTTTTTGTTTTTTTGTTTTTGTTCGTTTGTTTTGCCTGTTTTTAATGCTGTCACATGTGAAATAAGAATTAATGTTGCTTCCCTATGAGAGTATATTATTGAAAGCATCCTGATGCACTGTGGGCATTGGCTTTGCCATGAAGCTACACATGGTACTAGTGATGGTTTGCATTACAGGCGTGTGCTGCCATTCTCAGCTTTTCAGGTGGATGCTGGGAAGCCACACCCAGGTCCTTATCCTCGTGCTTGTGAGGCAAGCACTCTACCTACTGAGCCGTCTCCCCGTCTCACTTCAGACTGTTTGGAAACGGAAGCCTCCTAGCTTTCTCAGCAGCTCTTCCCTCTTACCTGCATATCCAGCACCTACGTGTTTCAGGGTAGCCTCGTGTCAGCTCCCGACTTTGATCCTCCATTGACCAAGACCGTCGTCCAAGGTTCATTGAGATACAAGGGGGAGTCCAGTGGAAAAGACTGTTCCTACATGAGGGCTCTAGAGCCCGAGTGGCAGACAGGCTGCCAGGATGGTGGGGGACGGACTGGGCTCCCTTAGTGCTAGTTCTAAGGGCAACATTGTCACAAGAATAAACAAACAAGGAGGCACAGGCAGATGATTCCTAGGATTGCATCCTGTGTGAGAGGGAGCTCTGGGGAGACAGTAAGCCTGTCAGGCCTGGGGGAAGCTGTACCCCCCCTGCAGGAGAGCAATGGCTGCTCATCCTGGTGGGTCTACAAGCAGCAACCAAGCCACTTTCTGTAAAGGAAGTGAGTGACAGTCCACAGCTGCTCTGCTCCCAGCTTAAGGAACTAGTTGATGGCGACACAGTTACTCAGAGGCTCCCTCCCTCCCAGGCCTGGTGGCTCTCTGGGCCATCATGGGTAGGTACCGTGTACATGATTTCCCTTAAAGTTCATGCCTTGTGGCTAAGGGTGTAACTCAGTGGTAGAGCACTTGGCTTCCATGTGAAGTGCCTTGGTTCAGTTCCCCTGGAAAGAAGGGATGAGATGTTCAGTTTCTTATTTGAAGAATAAAGACCAGTACATTTTCCCTTAATCTACTAATAAGGACTAATAATAATTTCTAAAACATGAATCCATAGTAATCACAAATGTCGCTATTGATCATGATCATAGAGAATTCATTTCTTACCTCCCTGACGTGTGAGGAAAACTATTAGAATGTGCCTTTGAAGTAAAAATAATAAGGACTGTCGTTGCCAGCTCTCCTGATTTTCTAGTCGAATCAGTTATTAGGCCAAGTCACGGTCTCTCTGCAGTTTTGTGTTAAAAGTTCTTATTTAGCACGCTTAATTTACAACAACTGGGGACTCTCATTACCAGCCAAGTCATTCCTGTTTTTATTGGTTTCTGCACGGTGGCCTATGATCAACTCATTACCCTAGTTCTCACTTTGCAGCCCCAGAGAGATAAGTTGCTCATGGGTGTCTGTCCCCATGATGTGTCAACCCCGGGGACTTTGAAATGTACTCATGTGACCATTTTGAGCCTTCTGCTCAGATAAAACATATGATTAGATTGGAATCTTGGGTTAGCTATTTTCCTTTTTTGCCTTATCTGCTCTGTTTCTGTTAGAGATGGCAATTTACTTAGCTTAAAATATAAGGGGGAGTTTGCACTTTTAGAGTTGTACTTCTTAGTTAATTGACCATTCAGCATTGATGTAGAACGCCAAAGCTCTAGTACATAGGGTTCACTCAGCAGTGGTCCTCCTTTCTGGTTTTGTCACACAGAAGTAATGCAATTGACCAGGAAGATGCCACAATACAAACAGCCATCTGTACACAAACATCCAGTCCCATTATGGTCAGAGGTTTCCACAAATTGCAGCTAAGTGGACATTCATTCCTCCCCCCTCAGCAAAGGAACTGTCTTGATACTTTCCATTCAGCAGCTGGATGTCTCCACAGCAAACCCAGGAAGGAGCAGTTGCAGATCCTAAGATGAATCTGAAGTGAGGATCCACGTGAGGAATTGAAAAGGGTGTTGTTTTCTGAGGAAGTCCTGTGATTCAATAAGTAGCCTAGCAAGGCTGCAGCCTTGAACAAGAGCCCAGGACTTTGTTCTTTTTCTGATCACTTTCCTTCACACATGTCAGAAAGCTGCCTGAGCTGTTAAAACGCTGGCTAGGCTCAGCACTCATACTTCTTGGCAAGATCCCTGCCCATACCTTTTACTTGCAGAGTGCTGACAGCTGCTGGGCAGCACTGAACCAGTTGTACATGGTACCATCTGTGATAACTTCCTTCTGAGCAGTGCCCGTTCCTGTGATGTCTAACATCCCCTTTTTTGTAGTTAGCCATGTATGTGACCAAACTCCATGTTTTGAAAAGTCCTAGAGACTGTGTAAGGGCACATCTCCCTGCTTTTTTCTTTTCTCTCCCCTTCTCGCCCTTCCCCACCCCCCTTAGTTTCTTGACAGGTCTTACTGTGGAGCCCAGGCTGCCTGGAACTCTTGATCCTCCTGCCTCAGCCTCCTGAGTGTTGGGATTACTGGCCTACATTACTACATTGAGCTGCAGGCTGCAGTAGTTTTCTTTTAATATCTTTGTCAGACACAAAATGAGTTGAGACATCTCATTCCCATTTGCTTTCTGAAAGTGTGTTTAGGGTTGATATTAATCCCTCCTTAGACGTTTGGTTGAATTTTCAGTGAAGCCATTTAATGGGGGTTTCTTTATGAAGAAATTATTAATTAGATGTCTGTTACTTCTTTACTCTTTGTCCTCAAGTAAGCTTGGTGATTTGTATCTTCAAGAGATTTGTGCATTTCACCTGGTGTGTGAAATGTGGGTGTAAATGTGTCCCTGATGTCCCTCTTAGCATCTTAATCTCTGTGGCAGCTCTAGTGGCATTGTGTCGCATCCTGGTATTGCTGATTGTACTAGCTGGTTATATCAACTTGACACAAGCTAGAGTCATCGGGGAGGAGGGGTCTCACCGCACATTTTCTTATTAGTGATTGATGGGGGAGGGCCCAGCCTGTTGTGGGTTATGCCTCTCCTGGGCTAGTGGTCCTGGGTTCTGTAAGAAAGCAGGCTAAGCGAGCCATGAAGAGCAGGCCAGTAAGCAGCACTCCTCCATGGCCTCTGCATCCTGCCTCCAGGTTCCTGCCCTGCATGAGTTCTTGTCCTGACTTCCTTTGATGATGAGCAGTGATCTGTGATGTAGAAGATTAAACCAAATAAACCCTTTTCTCCCCAGCTTGCTTTGGTCATGGTGTTTCATCACAGCAATTGAAACCCTAATTTAAGAGAATGTTTTGGGCTGGTCGTGGTGGCACACACCTTTAATCCCAGCCCTGGGGAGGCAGAGGCAGGTGGATCTCTGTGAGTTCCAGGCCAGCCTGGTCTACACAGTGAGTTCCAGGTCAGACAGGTCTGTTATACATAGAAACCCTGCTTCAAAAAAAAAAAACAAAAGACTCTTACAATAGATGCTCCCATTTCCCCCAACCTTTGTGGAATTGTCACAATTTACCTTTTTTGTGTGCTAAAAATCCCACATTATTTCATTTCAAAATCCTGTTAACTTTTAAAGATATTTAAATGATAAAGAATTCTCCCTCTCCCTCCCTTCATCCCTCCCTCCCTCCCACTCTCCGTTTTCCTTTGAGTCTGGGTACTTGCTACCGTCTTCCCCTTTGACTGAAGAACTCCTCTTACACTCCTTGTTAGAGTCTTCTAACGGTGAATTAATTGTTCAGCATCGGTATGTCTGAAAGTGTATTTTGCTTTCATCTTTAAAATGCATTTTGCTGAGTTAGTGTATTTTTCTGGGATAGTAGGGGCTTTGAGCTTTTTTAGACCTCAAAGGCCGTTGCTCTGGCTTCTTACCCGCATTGTCAGCCCATCCGTTCATCTGTGTGTCTCCTCTGACTGCTTAAGATTTTCACTCCATGCTGCTGTTAAGTGGTTTATTGGACATGCTTTGATGTAGTTTTCTTCATATTTCTTATTCTTGGAGTTTGCTGAATGTCTTAGTTCTGTAATTTGGTTTCATAGAATGTGGAAAGATTTTATTCATGTTTCTTCCTATACATTATTTCATGTTGCCATCTCTTTCAGGACTTCTAGTTACAGAGGTTTGGTGCTTGGCCCACGTCTTGAGGATTTCCTACTTTCATGTTGTCACCCACACACACACTCGTGTGTGTGTGTGTGTGTGTGTGTGTGTGTGTGTTATTCTGAGTAGCTTCTGTCACCATGTCAGTGGTTCACTAGTATTTTCTTCCACAGTCTCTATTTTGTGATTAAGTCCATCGTGCGTACTTTTTTTCTCAGACACTGGTTCCTCTCTGGAAGTCTGGTTCAGGGCCTTGTGTCTGTCTCATATGTGAGGTCAGGTACCTCCCCCTCCAGTCTGCTCAGAAGCCACTAGTCTTGAATAACAAGCATGCTGTGGCGAGTCCCCCTGCTCAGGGGTGCTCTCTGCAGTCTTCACACTCCCTCTGCACATCTGTCCCTGGGCCACTCTCCCTAGGAGCACACAAATGCGTGTCCAGTTTCCTAAGCCAGATCTCTGTCTAAAACCTTGAAAGCGACCCTGTGGTTGGCTTCAATGTATTAACTTCAGTACATCACAGATACACCTGTGCTTTCTTACTGAGTCCTAGGGCTCCTGTGTACCTGGAGTGCTGTGCCTGGGTATGGGCACATCAGTGGTAGGGCTATATGCTGGGCTTGAGCAGCCCCGCTGACTCTGCTTTGTAGAACCTGAGTGACCCTAAAGCAGCTTGCCCATCTGTCCCTTGCAGGGTTTCTAACACTGTTGGTCCCCCAGGAGGGCTAAGACTTGCATGGTAGGAAGTCCCATGGTTTCAGGGCTTTGTCAGACTCTGTACTATTGACCCTCACAGACAAGTATATGTTTATTTATCAGTTCTAACTTCTAGCCCTGTTCTTTCCTGGGCCACCAAGAGACAGCTGCACCCTGGGAGGCTTAGCCTTCCCCTTGTGGCAGTTGTATGCCTTGTCCTGGTATGATGTACTTTCTCAGCTCTGAACTGTGTGCTGGGCTGGACACCTCCTTCTTCCTTGGGAAACAAGGACTTCGAGTCACCTCCCATGTCTGCTCTATTCCAGGCATCAGCAATGCAGAGGCACGGCAGCCAGGGAAGGCACCCAACTTCAGTGTCAACTGGACAGTGGGCGACTCTGCCATTGAGGTCATCAATGCCACAACAGGGAAGGACGAGTTAGGCCGCCCATCCCGCCTGTGTAAGCACGCGTTGTACTGTCGCTGGATGCGTGTACACGGCAAGGTACTGAGGCGCCCTCAGCGGGTGTCGGCCTACCTCCCTCAGCGTGTCTGTCTCCATTCCTTCTGTCCCTCCTGGTTTTCATCATCATGTCGTCATTCAACTTCCTAACAAGATCATTTGAAAGCTCTTTTCTTTCTTCAGATTGTTGTTAGCTTAAAAGTATGGCCCTGGTTCCCCAAGCCTGAGAGCCACCTCAAAGGTGGCTTCCTCCCTTGCTCCTGTGGAGTCTTAGCTCCTGTCCTGGCACGGGGGAGGGGATGCTTGTGCTAGTGTGCTGGGGATCAGGACAGGAAGGGCAGTCACGGAGCACATGTTGTGCTGGCTTCGTTCCCTCCATCAAGGGTCAGAAGCTTGCATTAGCTGCAGAGCCCTTCTCCCCAAGTCAAACCTTAGCTAATAAGGCACAACAATGTCTGTTCCTGTTTATTTTTAAGTCAGGGATGTGGTATTTTCTTATTATGAGGCCAGCTCAGAGCACCGGTGTGAGGCTCAGACAGATACTCTCCTGCTCTCATGGGAACAGACAGATGCCATCATGGTGACCCCAGGTCTTTGCAGAACACCTCCATGGGGCAAGAGACATGCATCACCAGGTGTTCTTTTTAATAGTTACAGGGGACAGTTGGAACTTGTGCCCTGGGATTTACAGACGCATAGGTCTGCAGCCATCCGACCTGAAAGCCACTGCTTAGAGATGATTCTGAGCTGTGGGCCTGGCCTCCAACGGGAGGCCGTCTTCCTTCCACCTAGGAGAGCACCTCCTGTTTGCCTTTTCACGAGTCAGCACAGTCCTGAGCAGCGTTTTTGAACATGAAGCTAGGTTTCTTTCTCTCCGTTTGCTCTTCCAATAGTTGCTTCACATGTGCATGTGTCCTTCCACAGGTCCCCCCCCACCTGCTGCGCACCAAGATCACTAAGCCCACCACGTACCACGAGTCCAAGCTGGCAGCGAAGGAGTACCAGGCTGCCAAGGCACGTCTGTTCACTGCCTTCATCAAGGCTGGGCTGGGCGCCTGGGTGGAGAAGCCTACAGAGCAGGACCAGTTCTCTCTCACTCCCTGAGCCAGGCGGGTGTCAAGCACAGAGCGCGAGGCTACAGTGCCGAATCGTCCCCCAGAGCCTTGCATCTGCACTGGGACAGGTGTGCATCTTGGGGAGGGCGTGGGGAGTCTGGGGGAACCACTGGACATCAAGCATCATCCCCAGCAGCTCTCACCCCAACGGGGCAGCATGGGGATGTGTAGGGTGCCGGGCACCTCACATCTCAATGGGGATCAGGTGCACAGTGGGGGTGCATGGGGGGCATAGGGGCCTATCACCACCCCTTGTCACACATTTCCCCTCTTGAGCTACCCAGTGATCGCTTTCTATCTCAGTTTACATTAGACATTGAGTTCTACTGAGTAGGGCTTCCTGAAGTATAGAAAAATAGAGATTACTTTGTGTGAGATTCTTGAATAAATAATTTATTCAGAAATAGGAATGAGATTTATATAATAAGAAGTAATTATGTCAGGTCACTTTTATGCCACATTATTTTAATTGCAAAAAAAGCATTTATATGTGGAAGAGCACGAGAATATAGAGGTAGGAAGTAGAGGAGAGCCACCACACGCACATCTGCGCGTGGCTCCTCCTCTCTGTAGGCCCTTCACAGTGAGGTCCTCTCCTGGGGTGATCCCAGCATGATACGGTGTTGACCCAGGCACACACTGGCCCTGCAGCGGAGATGCTGTGTCCTACAGAGTCATGACCTAGGATCTGCTGCCTCTAGAAACTTCCATGTTCCTGGTTAGGCTCAAATCATGGAAAACTCAATTCGCTTCTGAATAACGGAAGATCAAATATGTCCATAGCCTGTATTGGCTGGGCCATCATTTGGGGGTTTAACCATGTAGGTTTTGTGACCTAGAAGAACTCCATAGAGCTGCTATGCATACAGAGCACAGCCTTCCTTCTGCTCCTTCCTTGGGATCTGGTGGGTAGGAACCACTGACCACTCAGAAAGCTTCACAGGACGGAAAAAGTTACTTAAGCAGGTCCCATTCTTGGAGCATTCCAGGTAAGGCTTTTATTAAGTTATTCCTTCCAGCTTTAGCAGACACACATTCAGGTTGAAGCTGGTGAGACAGTGTGAGGCTGAGATGCTGCAGACCAGACATTGGGTGTCTCTACAGGCAGGCCTGGGTGCTACTGGCATTTTGTGGCTGAGCCCCAAGATGCTACTGAGCACCCCTTATGCACAGGGTGGACCGCCTGGACCTCCTGTGCTCCGACTTGCCCCAGGTGCCTTGTTGCTTCCACTCAGGATTAGGGAGAAGTATAGGGGGAGGGCTGTGACTGTGGCTGTGAGCTCAGTGTGCTGGCCTGGTCGAACAGATTGATGCGAAGGGCCTCAGGGCTGTGAGCAGAGAAGGTGCAGACTCATCCCACAGCACACATGTACTACAGCTGCACCCAGAGCACTGACAGCTGTGTGGCTCCGAGCTGTTCACCCAGGTGTTCGTGTCCTTGACACACTAGAAAAAAACAGAACCAGATTCCCAGCAGACCTCTAAGAGGATGTGTGCTGTTGCTCAAGTGAGACCTACTTGTGTCTCTGCGTCAGGAGCCCTGTCTGTGTCCTTGTGGGTATCTCACGTGACTCTCATCCTGTGGGGCTTGATCCTCATGGCATGAAGGTCCAACCAGAGCTCCCTAGTGACATGTGCTGTCACAGGTAGCACCTGTGGCACCACCTGCCCTCCCAACAAGGGTGAGCCCTCCCAGTCAGGATCATAGGGCCCTGTGTGCCATGGCAGGGCCTTGTTTGGGTAAAATGCACTGGGGTTCCTTAGAGGAAGGGCCTCATATTATCATAGTTATCGCTACCTTCCCCACAGGCTCCTGCACTTTCCAGGAAGAAAAACACCATGTTGGTGTGTTCTTACTCTTGTTTTTAAAATTATATTTTTTCTAGTGGAGATGGAAGATGGATTAGTTGTTTGTTTTTTAAGTACATTTTGGTTATAAAGTGTAGCAGAAGTATTCTCCATATACACTAAAAACCATACATTACATCTGGCATTCCATGTCAGATAACAAGGGTGCCCAACCAGGAAGCTAATGTTACCCCATACAAGGGGCCTAAAACCACAGAGGCCTGTCCTTAGACTTGATCTAGGCCCTGGAAGGAGGGAGAGGTACAGCCTGGAGGACACCCTGTGTTGAGAAGGAGGAAGCATGGGGTATGCACCACCTTCCCCTGCTCAGACAGCCCATCTGTGACCAAAGAGAAAGGAAACTGTTGGTTTAATACACTAAGCTCATTGCAACCCTTTCTGAAGATCACCATGGGTGACACCATGATGGTAGCCCATGTCCAGGACCACAGATTCGGCAGAAAGCTTGACACAGCAAGAACCCTGTGGAAATTTTTGGACACTTCAGCAGGTGAAGGTCAGGAGGTTGTTCTGTGTCCTTAGCTAAACCTCAAGTGTTGATTCCACAAAGCAGTACCTTCAGGCCCAGCTCTGACAGGGCTGCCTCTACACAAGAGGAGGTCGTTGTCACAAGGGAGCCTCAGGTGGGCTGGCATGTTTGTGTAGAGCCAGGGCTTTCCACTTAGCTCTGGGCAGGATGGGCACGGTGTCATCCCATTAACCCCAATCGTCTGCTCATGGTATCAGGAGGTAGCGCCTCTCCCAGCGAGGGAGACCAAAGAACTACAACTTTAAATCTGAATCTGATTTCGCCACTCTTCCTGTTTTGAAGATTTTTTTAAAATAAGTGTGCAAGGCATAAGGCATTGCTCTCTATTTATTTTATCCCCCAGCTCCTCCTACCTCCAGGCTGTAGTTGCCGCTTGGTTTTTAAACCAAGTTTTGGACAAGTGCACCAACGGTGGGCAGCCACCAGAGGGTCAGGAATGTAGGGTGAGCTGCACATCACCCTGTACTAAGAGTAAATACACACAAATGCAGGAGCTGCTTTTCACCTCTAAAATACTTTACTCCAGAAATGTCAGCTCTGTCCAGTCATAACTTTGATCCGTAAAGAAAAATAAAATGAGCTGAAATTCGCATCTGTAAGCTGTCGGAATAAAGAAACCTCTCAGAAGATCTCTTCATATCGTCAGCCCCAGACTACATCATGGGAAGGGCAGAGCGTATGTGTTCAGTGTGTGCAGCTTGTATGTGTCCTTGTCTCTTGGCATATCTATCGTGCGATCTCCCCAAGGCTGAGGAAGTGGTTTACACCCACTCTGCAGCTGTGAACTGCTCCACAAGGGGGCTACTGAGTTCGGTGACATTAGGGGATGGGGTAGGGGATGGGGATGTGGAAGCCTCTGACCCGCCAGGGACTGTGAGCCAATTAGTCACATGGGTCTGAGCAGTCGTGACTGACTCCTCAGCGCACTCTCCTCTCAATCTCTGTGGTAGTGCCTGTACTTTGTGTTTGCTGTTTGAATGACAAGTGCCCAGCCTCAGAAGCACTTAAACGTAGCCACAGCAGGAGCTGATGGTACACAAGGAACTGATGGGCCATTCTCCTGAATGGAACACAGTGGGTTAAAAGCACAGTTTGTGGAATGTTAATGGAATAAGCCCCTAAAAGCTGTTTGCTTTTCCAGGCTTTGAGTTATATACTTTTGGTTTGATTTTAGAATTCGGACACTGTACATGAATGTAATTCTGCTAAGAAACGTGTTGCTAAGATACAATCCTCAGTGTTCTCTGTATGTATATTTATGTATATACCACATGTTACAGCCTGCATGAGCTTCCTCTCACACCGAGCCCAGCCGGAACTGAGCATGAGACGCTGTCACATGTAGACAAAGGACTGAGATGTTCTCAATAAAGACTAAGACGTTTCACTATGACTTGTGGAGATTTTTGTTTTTTACTTTTGTTCTTTCCTCCTTTTGGTCTAGAGCCAAAGCCTCTTGAAGATAATTTGAATGTGTGGATAGCTGCTTTGAGTAGCTGTGTGTCTGGTCATGTCACCTCCTGTGCATTGCACCGAATGCTCAGTGCATTTGTCCACCCTGAGACTCCCTCAGTGCCTTGCTCCTGGCTTCTCTGTCTTCCTGGAGATATTTTGACTCTGCTCAGTATATACTAGGTGCTGGGAGTTGGCTACAAGACTGTTTCTAGTGTGGTCTTGAGGGATGTGCATGTATTAGGTAAGGGAATGTGCGGACAAGTCTACAAGCCAAGGACTATAGCTGTGGAATGGCTCTTAGTTTCCTGTTGAAAACACTTATTTGGTTGATATTTAAGTATTTGGTTGTAATTAAATATAAAATAAACTTAGAACTATCTTAAAGAGTCATGTACCATATATCTTTTGAAAGCAGCATGGTTAGAGACATGACCTGCTGCTCTGCTTTGGGACTGGTCAGAGTAAAACCAGTTCAGCCCGGAGTTTGACTTAACTCTAAAGTTAAACACATTGGCCTTTGATTATCTCAGGCTGAAAACAGGGAAGCCAAAATGGAGGCAAACACCTATTAGCCTGTGTGATCTAGGAAGTGGCAGCTGCTTCTCTACTCCTTTTATGCCCTCCTCTCCAGGGTCAGAGGGCCACTTGACCAGATCTCAGACAATTTACTTCTCTGTTTGTGTCTTTTATTTTCTGTGAATGAACTATGTGTTCTTTAAACTGCTGCAGACGTGCATGCTGACTTAGCTTTTTAGCAGCCTGTGTGTCGCTCTAGCTGGCAGTTGAACCTGGAAGAGTGGAGCCCAAAACTGAGGTCGGCTAAAGTCTCATGGAATAGCCGACTTTATTCAGAGCATCAGAGAGTTTATACTCTGAGGGTTAAGAAAGGTCACATGAGCAAAGTTCTCATGAGTTCAAGCTGTATACAGTCACAGGGACAAGCTGCATGTGGCAAAACATGTTTTTTCATAGAGGCATATAAACAAATAACCATAGCCGGTTGTAATGAATAATCTGAAATAAACTCACTTCCATCCACTTGAGAGGAACATGAAAATACATTCCAAGAACAATTCTATGTTTTGGGGAAACTGAGGTCACAAGACTCTTGTCTTGTTTTCTTGGAGTTTTCTCATAAGCACTCAGAATTCCCCTCACATGACTCCATTCTTGGACCACATTACGACAGCAAGACATCCCTTTCTTTTTGTAAATATGAAGGAGACTTTGATGATGGTGCTAACAAGAGAAGGACTCCAACACAGTTGGCAGAGCACTCGCCTCATACAGCAGAGGCCCCGAGGACTCCATCCCCATCACCACAGAAACTGCGGAGGGAGGAGAGAAAGGGCTTCTGCATGCAAAGAAGCTAGGTGCCATAAGCACAAGATAAGATTTTTCTCCTTCGTGAATAGCCTGGACATTCACCTGCATGTTTCCTGAGGTTGTTACAAATAAAGATTCATTTTCTTGGAGTATACAGTGAGTCAGATAAGTATATTAGATCCACATGTTTAAAACCCTGACTTCGTTGCCTTCAGTAATTCCTCTTCCAGGCTGCCTACTGTAACTCATTTCTCCAGGTTTTCTTTTTCAATATCCCTGGAAAAGCTTGCTAATACTTTTGTTTCTATTGGAAAAGTAGGTCAGGTTTTTTTTTTTTTTTGGTTTCCTCCTGATGGAAAATAGGTCTAACTTGGTTCACTGGCATGACAAGAAGGATTAGGTTACGTGGAGGACATTTGCCATAAATAGAACGCGCCGACTCTGCAACTGCACAGTTGCAGTGAAAGAACATTTAGAACGATGACGTGGGGAAGCATCTTACCGATATTAATTGGGGAAGGGGAGCACTGAAATTTGCATCTCAATGTCCCAGACCCCTTCTGAATATGTTGGGTTTAACAAAGTGACAAAGGATCACAGATAATGGCAACCCTGCGATAAGTTGTGTTATAAACACCGTGACTGAGAGTGACAGGCTGACAGGCTCGTCAGCAAGCCAAGTGCTGCCTAATCCTTTGCTTTAAAACACTTGAATAAAAAACCTCATCGACTTGACAGCTGAAGAAACATTAAAGCCATTCTCACAACTTTTAGATTTTTAAACCACCCAATTTGGGGGATATACTTAGAAATTCAGAGTACAGTTGTGATTGCTGTGTGTGTGTGTGTGTGTGTGTGTGTGTGTGTGTGTGTGTTTAATTTATTCAGTTTTCTAACACACCCGCAGCAACAAACCTACAATATAGCTGAGGCTAACCTCTGCCACAGTGGAACAGGGACGTCTTGACCCTTGGCTGCAGGTTGGGAAAGCCCTGCTCACCCACGAGGAGGTACTAGTCAATGAGATTTAGTTACCACCTTACATGTGTTTTGTTTTTTTTTTAACTGCCATGTGTGAAAATAACATAATTCCAGGATATTATTAACAAAGCCTTTGTCCAGAGTAAATTTAAGTTTTGATTCGTTGGAAGTTGTTTCATAGTAGAGAGATTAGCATGATCACAACTTTGAAAAGAGAAAGAACTTGATGGGGGGTCAAATTCTGTCACAGTGAAGAATCCATTCTGGCTAGAGCAGAGTACGCTTGCACAGGAGGAGGAGACTGGAACAATGCAGCATAGCTTCAAATGTAGACATTTGAAAGAGAAATGTAAGGGTTAAGAGATGCGGAATAAAGCCAAAGCCTTGCCAAGCCTTGCCTGCAAGCCCTTCCTCCTGAGCATACCCAGGCATACCCAGGACTACCTCATTGTGGGTGGTGGTGGGGGGATTTGTAACCAGGTTGTTTGCAAAATGGTAACCCCACAGCTAGATCCCAGCAAACCCAATGGCTGTAAAGACCATAGGATGCACCCCGAACCTGCACACAGTTGCTGGGTGTCTGCTGAGCTGCAGGCCTAGTATCTTTTCTAAGGCCAGAGCCCCTCTACCTCCATCTCCAGCATCTCCTTAAAGTGCAGGACATGGGTATCTCCTCTGCAAAACAAAACGGAGAAGTTGCATGAGAGAATGAGGGCACAGGGACTTATGTGGTGATGGGATATTTTTAAGCAAAGTCAGACAGACCAGGGCAGCCTTCAAACTCGTATGTACATATATATATTTTTCGCCCTGAACTAATCAGCTTAATCTGGATGCCTGTGTGTCCCAGTAAGATAGGAAATCCATTCCAGACATGGATTTGCCTTTTGCAAGAGGGAAAAAGTTTCTTGCAGTACATTGTTTCGAATTCTAGAACTTTTCTTACAAACATCACCTCGTACTAAGTAATCCTGAGCAGTAACTATTTTTTGTCAGAAAACCATTAAAAGGATATAGTTGAAAGCTGTCTTTTCTTGGCATACGTCAGATTTCCTGGTATTTAGCTGTTACAGAGCAAAAATGCTGTCAGCTGAGTGTCATCCCCTGGCAGGGCACCATCAGCCCTGTTGCTTAGCTCTTCATCTTTCCCTGGGTAGATGTGCAGTCTGTTTGAGGCTCTGCAGCACACCCCTGTCAGCCCCCATCACCCGCCTCCTGTGAACGGAAGGGGAGATAATCTCTTTAGAACTATCTGTCTGTGCTCCTGCTGACGCTGTGGCCATGTCTTGTGTCACGATGTCTTGTGACAGGGAGGGTGACCCAGCTACCGATGATGATCAGAGCCCCATATTAGAATTTGTGGTGTTTTGCTATGTTTTGGTTTTCTTTTCAGCTTTGCACTTACTGTTTCTTGTATCAACTGTGAGAGACCACAGTGTGCTCCCACCCCACTAGCAGGCTCTCTCACCTAGCCTGTGGGCCTTCCAGATGGCCTGGGAGTCCGTGTCAGGCCTTTGCTGGAGCCCCGAGAGTCACACAGGATATACTACGTCACAGCAAGAGTATGAGGCTCTTGATGCCACAGAACATCAGCACATTGGGACAGTTTGGTGATAAGGATCCTGCACTGTGTCTGCCTCTCAGAGGGAAGATGGACAGTAGAAGAACCTTGCTCAAAGAAGCAGAGGGAAGATGGACAGTAGAAGGGCCTTGCTCAAAGAATCAAGGGATGTAGGCTGGAATCTTTGTTCCCCAATCTCAGTCAAGTCTCTACAAGACAGAGTAAAGACCAAGCAACTAACTCTTCCTTAGTCGTCTGGGGTCAGGGTGGAACTTGTACTCCTGGCTGAGTGGGATTTGTTCTGGAAAAGAAGTTGATAGCACACAGCGGGACCTTGTTGTAGTAGTATGCTACTGTGGCAGCTCGCCAAGGAAGACACAGAGGCATTTTTCATAGGTGCAAACCCTTCCAGACCTCACCATCATGGCAGGCACCATACTGGACAGTGGAACCCTGAGTGTCCCAGCTCAGGTGTTTTTATTGATCCAGAACTCCTCGGGTTTTCTACTGATAGCATGTGCAGATCATGAGCAATCAAACATCCCCCACATGAATCCAACACCCGCAGACAATACAAAACGCCAAGATCTAGGGAGTCTCTCACCCTACAGTACATAAAACAATTATTTTATACATAACTAAAAATAAACTTCTACAACTCCTTGTGACATGGAAACCGTAGAAATGATACCAAGACACATATGAACAAGATAGGCAGAGTGTTATTAGTGGCAGAGGTGGGTAGGATAGAGCTTCACATTGAGAGCAGAAGGTGCTGACTGACATAAGACATGAGCAGGCCATTCCATTCAGCAGAGGGAAGAGCTAGCAGTGTTTGATCATCTGGAGTGGACCAGGGTTTTTGGTAATTCTCCACGGGCATGTCTTCAATACATGTTTTCCTTGTTGTGTACAGTCATTTTTGCTTGGGAACTGTTGAGCTACACATGGCTTTATCATCTTCAGAGCTGTTCTGGCTTCATGTTTCTGTCTGGGTCTTAGGATAAGGCTGAGGGACTGTGGGTGCTAGAGTTGTACGTGGCAGGGTAGAAAGAAATACTTGCTTTAACCAGTGACAGGCCAAGCTTGTTGTATGTTAGTCTTCAGCAAAACGCTCCTCAACTGATAAGGTTTACATGCAAAACTTGAGTAGGGACTGGCCTGAGTTGAAACAGCAGAGGGGACAGACAAGTGTGCCTTTTGTTCCATTTGAGCCTTAAGAGTAAGGATTTTTGTTTGTTTTTTTTCAAAAACAGACTTCAAGTTTCTGCGAAGTACCTAAGCAGCTGTCATCCTAACCCATGTCCAGCTGTAATCTGAGTTAGTGGGAAGCGCATAATGCATGGCTCAGTCATGTGATCCCCAAAATCTTAGGTCAACTGTGAGCAGGTGAAACCAGAGGGCTTGATTACCTTTTTTCTACAGTCAACAGCTCTCTGTTGACTTTGCCATTTGTGTGGCCATTCTTGAATCCCACCAGTTACGGGTAGTTTTAGTCAAAAGCGACTAGTCTGTGAACATTCTGGCCTTGTGGCCTGAGACAGTGTTTGATGACAAAGCTGTCCAACGTGTGCTTTTAGTTGGATCACAGGTTAAAGGGCCGGAGTTGACTTGTGGTGGTCCCTTCCTGTCTCAGTGGAGCAGAGAGACAGCAGCAGTCAGAAAGATGGATCGCCAGCATCTACAGAGCAGAGAAACCACCTGCCTAGAGGCACAGGGCTGTGGGTGCCTTCAGGGCCAGGTACCCACATCCAGGGCCTCTCCACTCCGAATGGAAACTCCTGAGAAACGAGGGGGGGACCTGCAAGGAAGACCCCTGCATAGGAGGAGAGCTGGTGTGACCTGTTAAAGTAAGTAAGCAGGTATGCCATTGTGATGTGTGAAAAGGTAGATACTGGAAGGGAATAGAGCTCCATGATAACTGATGGTCAACATCTATCTGGTTCCTGACAAAGGAACAAAGGTAAACACAACAGAGCAAAGACGACCTCTTCCACAAATGGTGCTGGAGCAATTGGAAACCCACACTAAAACGGAATCTAGACTCAAACCATAAACCCTTCACAAAGTTAAATCATAGACTTACCTGAAAAACGTGAAACTATCAAACTCCTGGAAAAAAAACAGGAGAAAACCTACACCCTGGTTTGGGGGTGACATCAGACTTCAGTTTGATGATATCTGGAACCCACACGGTGGAAGGAGAGACCTGAGCTCTGCCCCAGAGGGAGCCCCGAGAGGGAAATCATGTCCATTCACAGGACCCGAATTTACTTCATCTCATTAGTTCCTGTCTCTCTGGGTTTAGGTAGAGTGACAAGCACTATAAATGATAGATTCTGGTAACAATAGCAGCTTTATTTATACTTGACCCAAAATGAAAGGGCCAAAAGGCCCTTCAGTAGACACACGAGTGTATAAACCAGTGTACCCCGGCAAAAGGACATGAGTCAGTGCTGAAAAGACACAAGCTCTTGAGTCCCGAGGAGACGAGGAAGAGCCTTAAGTGACAGGTTGATCTCAAAAGGCTGCACACGGCATAAGTATGATATTTTGAGAGAGGCAAAACTATGGAAACAGCAAAAAGATCTGTGGGAGCCCAGAACTAGAGCGGGGGTGGGGTTGGCGTGGGGGAGATGACTGGGCAAAGCACACAAGATTTTTAAGGTTTTAAGACATGAAACTCTTACTTTAAGCCCCTGGTCATGGCTTGATGTGCTGGCCACAGGGAGAGAAAGCAACATTTTATATATATGGAAAAGTGAATTTATTTATAGCTTTTGTAAAACCCAGGGGCCAAATTCCCAGTTTGTTTCTGCCTTGCCCACAGCAATGTTACAACTTCAGAAAAGATTAAACAAAACCCAGAAAGCATGCATATGTATAGACTGCCATGGGACCAGATTGCCAAACCCAAAGGCAAGTCTCTCCAGGCTGCCATCCTCATTCCCAGGGTGCAATTTCCTGTTGAAATTCTAGGCTCCCATTAGAGTCTCCCCTGCTCTTTTCTTGTCCAGTGCTTTGGGACAGTGCCACCTAGTTTCTATCACTTGATTTATATGTGGAGCTTAGAAGCATGAGTTTAAAAAAAAAAGCCGGGCAGTGGTGGCGCACGCCTTTAATCCCAGCCCTCAGGAGGCAGAGGCAGGCAGAGTGCTGTGAGTTCAAGGCCAGCTTGGTCTACAGAGTGAGTTTCAGGACAGCCGGAGTTACAATAGGGAAACAAAACAGAAAACCCACACTCCTGTGCAAAGAGCAGAGCACAAATGGGGAGCAAGGCAGAAAGGTGAACAACAGTTCCACCTAGTGGCCGGATAGTAACATGCACAAGCGCCTCCATGATTTTGGTAGGGTGTTCAGATCTTGCACACTTTCTCTGACAGCATTACTGGTTACTCTGTGGCAAGGGGTTGACATATCCTGTGCCACTCTCATGCCCTATAGTGACAAATGCAGTGTAAAAATTTGCCAAATTTGAGCAACAAAGAAGAGTATAGATGGGGCTGGAGAGATGGCTCAGCAACTGGGAGCCCTGGCTGCTCCTGCAGAGGACCCAGATTCAGTGGCTCAAAATCATCTGTAAGTCCAGTTCCAGGGAATCAGACACCACCTTCTGGCTGCTGTAGATACCAGGCTCATACATGGTGTACGTACATACATGCAGGCAAAATGCTCATATACATTTAGATGAAGACAGAGAAGACCTGTATGTAGCTGAAAGTTACTGTGTGAGCTCAGCAAGAAAGACAAGGAGGCATTTTCATAGATACAAAACCTGCCAGACCTCTGCAGGGGAACCGCATGTCATGGTAAGTACGATCCTGGACAGCAGAACCCCAATCGTCTGATCTCAGGTGCTTTTATTGATACAGAAGCTCCTCAGGTGTTTTATTGATGCAAAAACTGCCCCTCATCCAAAGGCCTATTTGCATAATGAAGGAAACTTGTTGTCTCATCCCACAATCCTTTAGCAGCTGAGCTATGCCACCTTTACAGTGGGGGAACTCAAGGCCCAAGTGGAGTGTTCTCCCTTTGTTACCTGAGACTGTGGGAGAGGGACTACAAGAATTCCTCCACAGCAACTTTGCTCTTCACATGGAGATCTCAGAGTGCAAAGCTATCTGAACAAGTTATCTGAGTACAAGTGGCTCTGCCAAAGAGCCGTGAGCAGGTACAGGTCATGAGGAAGCAAACATCTGAATCACAGATTTACATCAAGCCAACACTTGCAGATAAAACAAGCTGGCAAGGCTTAGGCCGCCCTTCCCCCAACAATGTACAAAACAATTGTTTTAAAGATACATGAACAGCCGGGCAGTGGTGGCACTCGCCTTTAATCTCAGCACTTGGGAGGCAGAGGCAAGTGGATCTCTGAGTTCAAGGCTAGCCCAGTCTACAGAGTGAGTTCCAGGACAACCAGAGTTACAACAGAGAAGCCCTGTCTCAAAAAACCAAAAATAAATAAAATATATCTTTTCTTCTATGAGTTTTTAACAGATGGTAGTTTAGAACATTTATAGCCTGTTTATATCTTTAGTTATAACAAAAGCATAATCCTTAGACTGATATAGAATGATTTCTGAGGCCTCACAAACTAAGCTACTAGCATTTTTTAAAATCAACTGTTACTTCTTCTTTTTACCTACTTAAGGTTTAGGATAAGGAAAAGAAAATATAAGTCAGACTTTTTGAATTTCAAGATTCTAATAATGTCTCAATACTTAGTTTGGAAGTCAGCATATAGTCTCATTTGTAAATCTTTAATAAAATACTCAAATGGGATACCAGATAGAATGGATAACATCACAGGTGACGGGCAGTACAGACAGATATCTCTGGGGTATGAAAAGCCTAAACTCTTTTGTTGTGGAAGTTTATTTTTAGTTTTGTATAAAATAATTGTTTTGTGCACTGTTGGGAAAAGGCTGCTTACGCTTTGGCATTTTGCATTGCCTGCAGGTGTTGGATTTATGTGGGGGGGGGGTGTTTGTTTGCTCATGATCTGCGCGTGCTATCAGTAGAACACCTGAGGAGTTCTGCTGGATCAATAAAAACACCTGAGCTGGAACACTCAGGGTTCCATTGTCCAGTAAGGTGCTTGCCATGATGGCAGTTCCTTCTGCCGAGGTCTGGCAGAGTATGCACCTATGAAAATGCCTTTGTGTCTCCCTTGCTGAGCCCACACAGTAGCTAACAACTAACTACACTCTGTCTTGTAAAGGTTTCTTACAAAATCATTTTTCTAATTTTCGAATTTTATTACTCTGTGGTGTGTGTGTAAGGGAGGTGGAGCTGGACACATCTGCCACATCATGTATATGTCAAGGTCAGAAGACAACTTTGTAGGGTTAGTTTTTTTCTTTCCACTTTTATGTGGATTCTGGGGAACAGACTCAGGTCATCATAGCTCAGTAAGTGCTTTTACCTGTGTGACAGTTCATGTAATGATCCTAACCTGGTGCATTGTAAGTGAGCAGGGGTTGGGGGAGCAGACCCTGAAGCGTCTCAAACTACTTACTATCACCAGCTGACCCTTGACCCTTCTGGGAACAGGCGTCTTGATGATGGCCGGACAGGAGGCGGAAGTGAACTCCCACATCCAGCCCTCAGCAGCAGCGGATCTCACTGCTGATGTGGAGAGTGACTGCCAACCCGCCATGGGTCCAGGGCAGGGAAGCTGCTGCGAACAGACACTTGTTATTTACAGGATCCTGGATGCGCGGTGAAGCCCCACTTCTCCCCACTAATGGCCAGCGAGGGTAATGGGGTGGACAGGGCAGCCTGCAGCAGCTGTGCTGCCTCCTCCCTAAGGTGCTTTCGGGAACTGTAGCTGGCTGCAGTTCACCTTTCTGCTCTGCTTAACAGAAACATGGCACCTCACCTGTCCCCGGCCGTCTTCTGTTCTCTGATGGGAGGAGGGGTTAATATCCGTGCACATCTGTGTGTGATGATCTTGCAAATGACGGTCAGTGTCCTCTGACTGCATGGGAGACCCATGTCCAGGGACAGGGTTTCTCAGTTTACCTGCACCTAGGTACACCCTGGCCAGTGTCAACCCCAGTGCATTCACCAGAAAGCACCAAGGTTCTTGAAATACACCGGAAACATTAACGGCAAGCTTGATCACCCACATCTCCCATATGGAACGCCACAGACCTCTTGTTGCTGTCGCTTTGGTTCTGGGATTACTTTTTTAGAGATAGGGATTCTCACACCCAAGCTGTCCTTGAGGTTGCTATATAGCCTAGGATAGCCTTGAACTCCTCCTGATCCTCCTGATCCATTTTGCTGTGGAAGTTTATTTTTAATTGTGTTTAAATTTAACACTATAATAGGCGTCTTCATGGTGATATCCTTCCAGGTGAAATTATTTTTTAATGATACTGTATTTATTCCTTGAAAATGTCATACATCCATACAACGTATTTTGACCATTTGCATCCACCATTACCCCCCTACAGCTCCGGGTGCCCCTCGTGTCATCCTCCCAACTCCATGTGCCCATTTTGCTGCTGTTATTATTATTAATAACCCTGAGTCCAGTCAGTCCTGTCCACATGTACATGTCTGTGAGTCCAGCCACTGGGACACAGGAAGCGTACCAGTGCCACGTCCCCAAAGGAGAGTTGCTCTCCCTCTGCCACCATCAGCTGCTAATAGCTCCTCTCCCCCATTCCTGTTCTCATTTCTCGATCTTGTGCAGTGGCTGCCGTGAGTTGATGCATGCAGAGCCATGCCGTGTCCAGAAGTCTCCGTTTCGCTCCACTTCACCTGTCAGCACTCAACACTCCGCTCACTCTTCTGCCATGCTCTCTCAGCCTTGGACTGGTTTAAGACAGAGATTTGTGCACAGATGAGCGCTCACAGTTACTGATAGCTGGCACTTTGGCCAGATATAAGTCTCCGCATTCGCTGCTGCTACTTTTCAGAAGCTTCTCTAGCCAAAGCCGAAAGCTGTGCAAATCTATGGGTACAGCGTAAATATTTAGAAGGCAGTTTGACAGCATGACCGTTTAACGTAGCAATAACTTGTTATTAACATAGCAATAACAGGCTTCCCTCCAGAACATATGATCTCACTAGCCATGGACTTCTGGCCAGGTTCCAGAACCAGCCATGGAATCTCTCCTGTGGGGCGGGTCCCAGAGCCCACCAGTAGAGGTTGATCTCACTATGTTCTGCATCCAAAATGAGTGGTGTCTTCAGCAATAGCATCTAACCGTCTAGTTACAGTGGGCAACTAAGAGGAATTGGCAATACCCTGTATAATTTTTGGTTAGCTAACAAGCCTGATTCCATTTCTTTGTTTTGTTTTTCAAGGCAGGGTTCTCTGTTATAATTCTGGGTGTCCTGGAACTGACTCTGTAAACCAGACTGGCCTTGAACTCACAGAGATCCACCTACCTCTGCCTCCCAAGTGCTGGGATCAAAGGTGTGAACCACCAGTGCCTGGCATACACACACACACACATACATACACACATACATATATAATTTTTATGTACATTGGTGTTTTGCTGCATATATGTCTGTGTGAGGGCATCAGATCTCCTGTAACAGGATTAGACACAGTTGTGAGCTGCCATGTGGGTGCTGGGAATTGGACCGTCCTCTGGAAGAGCAGCCAGCTCTTAATTACTGAGCCATCTCTCAAACCCTCTGATTCCATTTCTTAATGGAAATCCCAGGAACAGGATTTCTAGGTCACAATATATGCACATGCGCATTTTTATAATTTTTGCTACACTTCTCCAAAAGCTAATGATGTCTAAAGCAACCCCTCTAAAGCAAGGAGATTGAGTTGTAGGTAGTCCAGAAGCAATCAATACTTTTAGGCCATCAGAAGTTCATTAACTAGCCAGGCATGGTGACAAACACCTTTAATCCCTGCACTCAGGAGGCAGAGGCAGGTGGATTTCTGTGGGTTTGAAGCCAGCCTGGTCTACATGGGGAGTTCCAAGATTCAAGACCAGGCCGTTCATGACTACATAGCAATATCTGTCTCAAAAAATGAAAGTAAGTAAGGAAGGAAGGAAGGAAGGAAGGAAGGAAGGAAGGAAGGAAGGACAGAAAGAGGGAAAAAATAGAAACAGAAGAAGAAAAGAAGTTCAACTGAAACTACAATCTGAGACACCTCGGACAGGCAAGTTTAAAATTTTCCTTTCTTATATGGGAAACAAACAAGCGTGGAATGGAACAGAAAACACTGTGCCATTCACTACTTAGCTGTGCTCGCTTCCACCGTAGTTCTGTGATTACCTCTCACCCTGTGTCTATAAGGTTTGTTCACAGTAAACACCTTGGGGGGTTCCTTGTCTAGAGGATTCTTTCTGCCATCACCATGAAGGGTGGCGTTGCTGGGGGACACAAAGCCAGGGTGACGGTCACTTCCCTATGGCAGAATGGTCTGGAGACTTTCCATCCTCTGGCCTCTGGCCCCTGTAGTGCCAAGAAGCCACTGGTTTGCTTCCCTGTGGTTGTAGTTGCCGTGGCTTCCCTGCCTACTCTCCTGCAGCCCTCCAGGGTGGAGTTACATCTCACCCCTTGGGGTTCCTCAGCCTTCTGTACGTGAAGAGTAATGTCTAGAAAGTTTCCACCTGTCATCTCTTAGACAGAACTTTCCTACATTCTGTCCTCTCTTTCTGGAGTGTTCATTGAAAGTGTCGACCTGCAGGTCCTATCTTCTGGTCCTGCCACCCCTTGCCTTCCTGTCTCTGGCTTTCTGTGCTGTACCCTGTGGCATCCTGGGCTCACCAGTTATCCCTTAGCTGTTCTGTTTGGCTGTTTGAATTGCTAATGCCCTGTGGTATTTTCATCCCTGGAGGTTGTATTTCACGTTTGATAGCATCTCATTCCTTCCCTGCTTCACACCCTCTGTTGACTTCTGTAGACATGGCCATCAAGGTCTCCTTGGGTCTGTGGCAGTTACTCTCTGCAGTGTGTGGGTATGTGTCTGCACTGTGCTCTTCCTTTGACTGAGCCACATGTACGGCCCCCGACCCATATGGAGTCAGGGTCACAGGAGTGGGTTCCTGCGGAGGATGCGTGCTTTTCCTGCCGTGACCTGAGGCAGTCCACTTGGGAATTTTGGTTTTGGGAGGAGGGGTGGGTGGAAGCATCTTTGATTCTCGTTCAAAATGCCCTGTGGTTGAAAATTCTCCCGGAGGATCCCCCCTCTCTTACATTACCCTTGCCCAGAAGCGAGGAAGTTCACACCCCAAGTACCCTGCCCCTTTCCTGTCCTCCAGAGCACAGCCAGCCTGTCTCACCACACACAGACTTTGTCTCCTGCCATTCTTCCGGGGCTCCCTGAGCCCAGCTTCCCATACGGGACCCGCTCTCCCACTTTGTGGAGCTTCTTTTTCCATAATCCCTACTACAGGGATCCTGCTCAGCTCTCCCAGCATAGCCTTGTGTCTAAGCTGGTTTCCAAGTGGCCCTGCCGGGGGTTCCCAGCAGGCCTTCTGTGGAGAGCTCCATCTGCACAGTTCAGTCACCGAAGCGTCCAGACTCTCTGAGGTCCGTTTCCTACCCAGTGTCTGAGACACAGGATACATGGCCTAGCTCTTTCCAGCTGTCTGCATCTACGGCTATGTGCCCCTGGGGGCGTGGCTGGAGTTCCTGGCTGTGTCCCTATTGGACCTTCCACAGCCCTGGACCTGGTGACAGGAGCTTCAGCCACTCCTCAGCCCTAGCCAGTGTCTCCACAGACCTCTGTCTCTCTCAGCCTAAGGCACTAAAGGCACTAAGGCCTTAATGTTCATTCATTCTTCCATTCTCTGAGGCAAAGGAGGGTCAGAGAGAGTGGCACATCCCCCCTCCTACCCCATCCCAGACCTGCCTCTCCCACAGGAGGATGTGAGGGCCCATAGCCCTGTTCTTGGTATCCTGTGCGTTGTACATATCACAGCCCCACACTGCCTCCACTGTCACACTGCCAGGACGCTCCTTTTGCTGGGGACTTCTTAACTGTGGACAGTGGAGCCTGACCTCCAAGTCCCTCTGCTGCAGATGACACAAGGCAGGCATGGCTGGTTGTCTTTATCACAAGGGCTGGACACAGGCATGTCCTTCTGGGGACTGACTAGTCTGCACTCGGCCCTCACATTTTATGTAGCTAAGGAAGTTCTTGGCTGCCTTCCTGCTTTCTCAGAAGCAGGCAGGTGCAGGCTCTGGAGCTGACAGGTTGGAGGCGCTGCTGCCCCCAGAACCCAGAGGCTTGCAGGGCTCTACTGTGCTCCTTCTGGGTGTAGGGAGCTCGTGGCGTGTGTTCTGCAGATCTAAAGGTACGCCTGCTCTCTGTGTAGCATGAGAGCGGCCTGTCTACAAGATGAGGGAGCCCTGCTTTGTCCTGAAAAGGCCTTTCCTTAGTGCTGAGGGTTGCATTTGTCACAGGCCGTTTATTGCAGCCTCCAGCCTCCATTAGCTAGCTGATGTGGCAGCAAGGAGTAATGGCTGTACAGCTGAGACAGATGGCACGGGAACCAGCCAAGGTGTGATTCGGTACAGTCCCCAAATGTGTTGCCTGCCCATTTCGTCCCCCTCCACCTCTCCCTGAAGCTAGCAACCAGGTCATTGAATTCAGACTGCCTTGGCTTACTTCTGAGGAGAAGCGGGCTCCAGTCCAGTTGGGGTCCCGTCAGCTCAGCCCTCCCCACAGACCCCTGCCCTCCCCGTGGACCCCACAGACAGGGAGAGCAGCGGCCCTGGCTGCCAGCTCAGCCCTGGGCAACAGCTCTTTGTCCCCCCTTGACACATGTCCACAAACTTGTCCTTCACGACCTGACCAAGCTACCCCAGTGGTTCTCCCCACCATGCAGGCTCCAGGCCCAGTGGTCTGGCTACTCCGTCATCCAGGACAAGCTGACTCTGAGTTGGCTATTGGGGGTCAGCCGTGACTTCTGGAGTCGGGAGTGATGTGCAGGCCATGTGAAGGGCCAGGACTCAGTGGCGTCTCAAACTCTACCGCTAAACTCAGCCCTAACCCCTACTACATCTGAAATGGTTGTTTGGAAATGGAGCTGTTACCGACATGACTAAGGTAAACTGAGGTCACTGGGGTGCGATCCAACATGATCATGTCCTCATGAAGGAGACTGGACATAGGGGTGGCTCTGTGGGGTCAGGGAGAGAATGCTACCTGTAAGATAAAGAACTGTACTGGAGGTGGGGGATGGTATGGCATCCCATGATCTCGGAGCTCCTGCCCTAGAGGTAATTTTCGTCTGAGGCTCCTGTCTGTCATCTGTTACATGTGTTTGTTGCTCTGGAGTCCCCGATGGCTTCCTGCTGTTCTGAGGGCCTGTCTTGGTTCTGTGACTGAGTACACTGGGTTCCTGCCCTCCCAAGTCCTATTTTAACAGCTGGTGGCAAAGGACACCTATGTAAGCCCCTGGTGGGGGGATGGATGACCCAAGTAGAAGATGGTCACAGCCCCCCAAGGTCTTGAAGTGTCACCTTCTTGAACCTCGAGGGCAGTGGTGCAATGGAGAGTCTGGCTTGGCTTGGTGCCTGGTGGGGATCTGAGGACAGAGTCAAGTTTAGCTGTTGCTGTGGTTGGGCATGCATTTACCCCCAGCGCCCTTTGCCGTGAAGTCAGCAGTGCCATGGGAAGTGAGGTCCAGGTCCTCTGGTCTCTCGGTGCTGTCCACAAGGGGGTCAGGTGGTTCTAGGGAGTCTCTATCACCCTCTGAGAGGGTCCTGAAAGCTGTAGCTCAGTCCCTCCCAGCCTCTTGTGTGGTGGCACCATCTTGTTTACTTTGGCATGGCTGGCTCCCAGGGGCTGTTGCAGCCAGGGTGAGGCCTCATGGAGCCGGCACCATGACATTTCCAAAGCTGTGAACTAAATAAACCTCTTCTCAAAATGGATGAGCACAACTCCTCAGAGCCTGTGGAGGCTCGGTCCCAGATGCCCTGGGCAGTGTGTGTGTCTGATTTATAGCCTCAAGTGTCCCAATTAGCTGCTGCCTTGGAACAAATTGCCCTGTGGTTTCACCAAGGATACCATCCGCATGGTGTCTGCACAGAGACCCCGAGTGGGCTGGTCTATGCTGTGATGCCCCTTGGACGGCGCTGCTGGTGTTGATGAGGGCATTGTGGATTCAACCATTTGCCTACAGTGTCCTGCTGTTCTGGGCAGGCCCGAGGTGTGACTTTGGGTGACACTAAAGACCATACGGTCCTGTTGTTCTTTCTGATCACTGGCCTTCCTCCCAGCCTGTGGCTTATAAGTCGAACTCTGCTTCCCGGGTCCAGCTGGTCCTCAGCATTGGCCTATTCGTTTAGGAGCCTTGCCTCCTTGCTGCAAGAGGGATATGGTACACTAGGCTCCTCATTTTCTCTCCTGGCTGTGCACTTCCTGACGGCAGGGCTTAGGTGATCAAATGCTGGGTATATGGTCAGTGCCTAGAGACTGCCAGCAGGGGGCAGCTTAGGTCTAAGGCTTCCAGTCACAGTACAGATTCAGAAGCCAGAGTCCATAAAGGACCCCCCTAACCTGACTGATAGAAGGTACCTGCAACATGTAACACTTCAGGCCAGGCACCAAACTCCAGAGAAGTCCAGTATGGCTATTGTGGTCACCTTGCTACGTCTGAGAGCAGGGGAGAGTGGATGATGGGAAAGTTGTAAGCCTTCATAGCTGGCTCACTGAAAATGCATATAGGGAGCTATATAGTATGTGAGGGCCGAGTGCAGACTAGTCAGTCCCCAGAAGGACATGCCTGTGTCCAGCCCATGTGATAAAGACAACCAGCCATGCCGGCCTTGTGAATATCATCTGCAGCAGAGGGACTTGGAGGTTAGGCTCCACTGTCCACAGTTAAGAAGTCCCTGGCAAAAGGAGCGTCCTGGCAGTGTGACAGCTGGGGCAGTGCGGGTCTGTGACGTGTACGACGCACAGGCAGCGGCTGCGACTCATATTCATCTGAGCTGCAAGTGTTAGTAACCCCAACAAAATAGCACTGACCCAAATGACCCCGTGACCCTTCTGGGTAGCCGAGACAGCTGTGAACTTCTGGCCCCTGGGTCTCCTGTTGAGTTTGCTTTAGAGCTGTCTCTGTTTATAGTGAACTGCAACCTAACTTTGTATGGAACTGAGCTGCAGGCTCACTGATATTCCTGAGACAGGTGGCTAGCACAGCAACCACTCAGGCTACCGGTGGACTGGCTCAAGGCCTCACAAGGCTGCCCAGCTTTGCCCAGAAGTGCTGCTGCCCACAGCACCAGGTACTGTTCTGTGTCTCCTGGCTCTGAGACCAACCAATTCAGTTGTTCTTTGCTTAAACCAACTGATACACTTGTTTCATGTGAGCCATGCAAAGACCCTCTTAGTTGCTTTGCATCAGTGGCCACATGGCATGATACCTTAGACCCTGGCTATGTGGTCCATGGCTCCCACAACATCCTCCCAAGATGACCTGGTCCAGGACATCACGCCATTGCCCCAAGGCTCTTGGCCCTGTTCTGGCATCAGGCTGCTTCCTTGCTGGAGCCACCAGTGTTTCTATCAGATAAACTGACCACTCCTCTAGAAAGCACAAAGGCTGTACTGCCATCTCCTTGGAGCCTAGAAGATGGGATTTCCAGATTCCCCGTAATTGGAGAATGCTTTCCCCCAACAGTTCTAGCAGTCAGTCCTACAGAGAGCCAGGCTGGGTGGACAGTGACAAGATCGTACTGTCCCCCATGGGCAGAACCAATCCCCAGGCTCCAGGACGCACTGCTTTGTCCTGTCACACCTTGCTAGGTTGCCTTCTGCAGACCTGACAAGCATCTGTGCTGCACAAGGTCAGGTGTCACGAGCCCTTATCCTCCCAAAAGACACAGTTGTAGTTGACATATCGGATACAGCTCTAGACCTAAGAAAACACTGAGTACTTAAAAGGCACCATTTCAACGATTATAGCTTTCTTGAAAAAGTATTTTATTAATACACTTGGATGTACAAATGGAAAAGAATAAATACATGATTCTACCTGTCCGCTGAGTGAGCCACAGGACCCTGTCTGTGCTCAGGGTCTACCTTGGTGCTTGGGAAGGAGACCTGGGCAGTAGCTAAGTTGGGGCTGCACAGTGCACGGCACTGGGGAGGGGGTGTGCTGATGAGTACCGAGTCAGGGACCTGGGGGCGCCCTGGACAAGGCTGTGCTGACTCCGCCTGCCGTGGTGTGGAAAGAGTTTCATAAAGCAGTGGTGTGTGCCCGACGTGGCCTTTTGAAGGTCTTTTCTGTCACTTCTCAATTCTATTCCTCAGCAGTGTGCCAAGAGCCTGGGGAACCATGTGAGGTGCGGGAGTCACTGGCCAGGCTTGCGGGCTGTTCTGAGGGGCCCAGCATTCTGGATAGAACAACGTCTGAGCCGTCCTGGAGGAAATCAGCTGGCGGGCACCACGCAGGTTGAGGGTGAGGCGCCCTCAGCATCACCCCAGGGCACTGCCGCTCTCTGGCCGTCATCTCGCTCAGGAGGTGGCCTGTGTCAGGGCCGACAAATGCTCCTCGTGTTTCTGGACTAGCACAGGTGGCATCTGTGACGGGGACATGGGTTCTCAGGTCCTGTTAGAAGACACGACTGTGAATCCTGAAGGTGGCAGAGCCTATACACAGGTAGATGTCAGCCCGTGAACACAAAGGAACACGGGCTTTGGATGTGTAGCCACCCACGTGGGGGCCTTCTCTGGGACCCTGTGACCGAGTGATTGGCAGATGGCGGGTAGGTGGCCCTCAGTAAGCAATCTTCCAGTGCGTGGGCTGCTCGCACGCCTTCTCCTGGTCTCCGCAAAACCGGTTATATGTCGTCTTGGGGTCCAACCCCAAGATCTCTCTCTCTTCATGAATCCGAAAAGAAAACGTGGAAACTGAGGTGCCGATAAAAAACCTGCAGAGCGATGAGAGGTAGTTACCCGGGACCGGTCATGGATGCACAGGCCACACCCACCCACCAGAGGTTCTGGCTCCTGCGTGGGTCAGTCCAGGCTTCAGCGCCCACTGTGCCTTGCAGACCCCCTCCTCCTCTCCACTACAGATACTAGACCTCCAGCTGGCTGAGCAGAGAGCACCAAGGACTCTGTGTCCATCTTGACACACTGGCAGTGTCCATGCTATCATGGCTAAGGGAGGCCCTTTACTGGGGTCCTTCAGATTCCTGTGGCGACAGAGATGCAGCCAGTTCCGACTCCTGTGCGCTGGCTCTCTGATGGCACTTGGTGACCAAGTGAGCCAACAGAAGTTCTGGAGTTCTACATCACATGACTATCTTGGAACTCTAAGGCCTTAAGCTCACCCCACCTATGGAGGCCAGTATCAGGGTGGACTGTGCTGATGCGGGAGGCAACTACAGTCAGTTTATGAAGTGGCCTCTGGGCTGGGAACTGCAGTCGGTTCCTGAGACACAGCTCGTGACTAGCGGATTCTGGGAAGAGGCCCAGGCAGAGAGAAAGGGCAAGCTCTGAGCCCCCTCAGAGAGTACAACAGGGAAAGAGACAGAAGGGTCTGGCTCTCCTCATCATGCACGCTGCACAGGCCATGCCAGAAGAGGACAGAAGCTGGACTCACACAGATCAAGAACTGGCCCTCACCTGCCTACCCCTGGTACTGAGATAGTATCAGCAGGGACCCCAGAGGTCAGAACACAGCAGAAAAGCAGCAGTCATGGAGAGAGAAGCAGCAGAGCGAGGTGGGCACACACTAGCCTGCTAACTGTGCGCACTCCAAGCACCTCAGCATCTGGAGCCACAAGGAAAGTCACACGTTCTGCCTTGTTTCCCAGTCTACTCGGGACATGCTAACCTGGCCCACCCACTGCGGTGCCTACAGCTGATGCGCAGCAGAGTGTTGCAAAGCCAACCGGCCTCGTGATCTCCTAGAATAGCACATGAAGGTCTCTGGCCCCAGGCACCCAGCCCTGTGTATGTACTTCAGTGGCACAAGCATACCGAGGGGTCCAAGCAGCCTGGGCAGTGCACGACTCTCGGGCAGAGAGGAGCACGAGAGGTCTGGGTGCACACCATGGAGGATGTGTGTGTGTGGAAGACCTGCAGGGTCTGGACCCACCCTTCCCAGCAGCCAAGACAATACCGGACTGGATGTCACGGTACAGTGAAGCACAAAGAACAGAGCCAGGGAAGGTGGAAGACCCCACCCCCCAGCTCCGACCGATGAGTGCTGGGACAACAGAACCCCGAGAGCGGTGTAAGCCCCTCAGCAGCAGGGTGGGCGGGTACCTGGCATGAGCACAGATCCACTGATCGATGATGGCAACACCTCCATCCTTGTACAGCTCCAGCTCCTCCCAAGTGGGTTCAAACCTCACCATTTCCGGTAGCAGCTTCCTCAGTTCTTCCTGTTCTGGGAGGCAAAGGAGAGGCTGCTGACCCGGACCCTCCAGAATGAACCGATACACTGTCGAGGGTCACACACATGCCTACGCCTGCCCAGCATTCAACCAGGGGCGAGAAGCCTAACAGAGTCTGGACTTAGAACTGCCTACCCTTCCTGATGGCATCTGTGGCCACGAACACCTTGTCCAGCTGGTAAGTCTTCATGAGGCTGCGGATCTTCTTCACAGCACCCTCCAGGCTAGGCACGTCTTCCCTGTGACCCCAGATGAAGTCCTTTCTCCTCAGGTGGACTCCAAGGTAGGGGCCGCCTAGCGCTGAGCCCAGTTTGACCTATGGAAGACCGGGATGTGTCGAAAAGATACTGACAGGGCTAACTTGGGTATCCTGGGAAAGGGAGGGACAAACACGTTCTCCTCAGGGTCCCTCAGGGCCCAAGTGAGTGTCATGCAGACTCTGCTGCTGGGAGGAATGGATGTCTTAGGAAGACCATGAGGTAATCAATCATCACAAATACTTTTATCTGAGCGAAATAAAAATCATAGATGAGTCGCTAGAGAAAATGAAAAAGAAAAGCTACTTAATACTTTCTTCTGAACAAGACCATCTAAGCAACTTAATGTATTATTTAAACAACAGCACCTGGAACCAGTCCAGATCTCCCACAGAGAAAACAGGTACAGGAGACCCCTGACACCCAGCGACACAAAAGGGAGGTGCGGACATCGCAGGGCCATGGATGAGAAAGACAACAGGGGGAGCCCGAGCTTGAGGAGGAAGTGCACATCTGACAAGAGAGGTGCAATGCAGGACCAGAGGACTGAAGGAGCTGGGGGATGGGGGGTTGGGGGGGTGGGGGGTGGGCCTGCGCCCTCCCCACTGTGCAGAGGCCACAGGAAACGCTGATGCTTTCTCTCTCACTGCCTACTTCTTTGGGTTTCCCCCCTTTCTTCCTTTTTTTTTTTTGAGACAGTTCCCTTAGCCCAGGCTGGATCTCACAACCTTCCTGCTTCCACCCGTGAAGACTGGGGTCGTAGGCATGTGCCACCATGATGGGCAGTGTCTGTAGACTTAAGGAAAGTATTCTATTTTATGTTAACAACAACGTCCCCACTTCCCTAACTCTGCACCAAGACACGGGCTCCAAGGGTCTCGGCCCCCAGCCCTCCGGGAGGTCAGGTAGTCAGTATCACTCATGTCTGGAATGAAGTATCCAAAGGACAGAAAGGCTAGCTTAAGAGACGAGCCCATCTACGTTCCTTCTCAGCCGAGTGTGACACGGCTACCTTCATCCGCGTCCAGTCTTCCTCCAGGGCCATCTTGTCAGCGGCGTCCGTGGAGTTGAGGTGCTGGCTCCTGAACTCGTCTCCCACGGCCCGCAAGTGCTTTGCGAAGACCATGCTGCGCCGGGTCTGCACGAACAGGGCTGGGCTGAGCGTCACGAGGCCTTGGGGTGAATGAGTAGTCACAACTCCACTGTCTACCACCTGCCCCCTCCTTTCCACGGGCTGCCATTGGCAAGGTTCCTCAGCCCTCCCAGCCGGGTCCTTCTGTGCCTCTTGCTGCCTGGACTGCCCCCAGCTCAAAGCCTCTAGCCAATCTCTTGGCGCTCAGGTAGCAGTGGTCTCACCCATGGAGATTGGAAGAGGCCACTTCAGGGAGGGTCACCCCAGTCTGCCCCGGAGCCGGGCCTGTCCAGGCTGCAAGGCTGGCCTGAGCCAGCTGCCCCTGGCCAGCAATGCCACGCAGCCTCACCACCATGGCGTCCACCCAGCTCCTAGCTTTACACTTTGCTGGATTCAGGCTTCATTTTTCCTGAACTGAACTGAGTGTCTCCGTTGCAAACCCATGCCGTGGGAGCAGAGCTGCTGCCCCCGGCCTGATGCCTGCTCGGGTTAGCCCGTGTCCTCAGAAGCACGCAGGCTACTGCTCCCCTCCGAGCAGAAACGGTTCACAGCGTTTGGACTCGCTGCACAAAATGTCCCCTTTCCCAATCCACAGGAGAAGTGACACAGATGTGGAGAGGACGAATCAAGGGCTGAAAGCCACTACACCAAGACCGCTATGTCTGTGGCATGGAGCATCAGGAGGGGCAGCTCATGCCCAGCACTGCACCTGAGCCTCGCCCTGCAGTGGAAGCAGACAGCCCCTGTAGGGTGCACCAACCCCTGGGCGCAGCCTACGGTTTCAATCAGGAAGGTTGTAAAGAAGAGTCGCCGTTTGGCTGTTTTAAGTCTTTAAAACAAGAACACAGGCAGAGAGGCCGCCGTGAGATACTCACATCCCAGTACTCTCTGCCTCCGTAGTGGTCATGAAGCAGGTTTTCGGCTCGGTCCAACATCACAGACCTGCATTTAAAGAACGGGAAAATAGAGACTAACAATTGTAAGGGTTAAAGTTATTGCATTTTCCAGGGTCACAAAATGGGAAAGCCTTGGGCCCCAACAGTGCAGGCCTGCTGGGGACCCTAAATGGGAGCACCCAGCAGGTCCTTGCAAAGCTGTGAGGAGCAGCAGGAGGATGGAAGAAGCCATGGACGTTAGCAGAAACTCAGTTCACTCAGAGAACACACGTCTGGTGAGTGTGCCAAGGGGCTGTCACTTCTCACACGTCTCACACAGGACAGCAAGGCCCTGTGGGTCCCACAAGCACAAGAACACGCTTGCTCCTGTAACAAAGGAGGACATCTCCTCACGCAAGGGCCAGGACCATCTCTGTGGATCTACATGTCTCAAGCTCACACTGCCATCTTGGTCTAACAGGACTGGGGACTGAGGAAGTGAGCATGTCACCGGGGCCCCTCCCCCACCAGTCTCCAACCGTGGGGGACATGGAAACTGAAACCCTACAATGGAACACTTAAGGTCTTAAGGACCCTGAGATGACACAGGGTGGAGCAGAAGCCCAGAAACCTTCCCACAACAGGCTGATAAATTTAACTGTGTGCAAAATATAAATTTTTAGAGAGAAAATGGTAAACTATTCAGAGCAGGGCTTCATAGACTAACACTTCAAAGGACTTAGTAGACAGCAGGTGCCTTCTCTGTAGTCTCCCATGTCTCAGAGACGGAGGCTTCGCATGGGGACTGGCTCTGCACAGCTGGCTCAGATGACCCCCAGGAAAAGTGCCCCCTCCCCAGCCATTTCAATTCTGGGCATATCTATACCCACTTCTCCTTCAGACCCGACCCTGACCCTCACACAGCCCGTCTCTTGGCCTGATGCTTCTTTGTTGAACAAGTAGCACTGAGGGGCTTAGCCGAGCAGTGTTTGGGCCTGAGTACATCCCTTCAGCCGTCCTCTGTTGAAGGGTGGGGCCTGGGCGGCCATGGAGGCCTTTGGCAGGTGTGTGGACATGCAGGTGGTGTTACTGACAGAACGGATGGGTGTATTTGCTGTGCCACAGATCTGGGGTCTCCTGTCAGGGGCAGTGCCAGTCAGCTACCTGCCTCCCTGTGGTAGGGACCTGGGGGTGGACCCCATGCTGGGTACTTGCTAATGTGGCAGTATCGCCATTATGGACAGTCCCTTCCTGCTGTCTTGCCCTCCTAGAGCTGGGTGTTCTGGCACAGGAGAGGGTGGTCACATCTCAGCTCCTCTGCCCACACGGCACCTCTCCCCCGATCCTGTGTTCTCAGTCCTTCTCGGGGCTCAGCTCCATTCCAGCCCCTCAACATGAGGGGAAACTGACCGTAACATCATGACCATAACATCAGCCCCACAGGGGCTGAATTGGGGTTTGGTTGGTTTTGGGATTTTTTGTTTTTGTTTTTTGTTGTTGTTGTTGTGGGGTTTTTTTTGTGTTTTTGTTTTTTGTTTCTAAACCCAGCTCTGGAATACAAGGACCTGGCCTTGGGACAATGTTAAAGCCAAACTCCACCAGCCATGAAGCAAAGGCCAGATGCCTCCACCACACTGGGGTTTCACTCTTCCATGGGTGAGCACTGGCTTCCCCGTGTAGCCAGAGCCAGCCACCATGAGCCCAGCAGGGCAGGGAGGCTGCAGTGTCCAGGCCCACTGCAACCGGCTGCTCTGACCAGGCCAAGGCGAAGCACAGTGGTCAGAATCCTGGCCAGTGGCCCCAGAGGCCTTGGAGGTAACACCGATCCTGAAAGCAGGAGTGCGGCCCAGGGTGCCCCAACAGCAGGATTCTCACGGCTAGCTGCTGGAGACATTGAGGAACTGAAGGGCCACATATGACTTGTGACTTCCGGGATGCCCGGAGCACATTCCTGGGACATGCCACTCTGGCGCTTCCTCTCAGACGTGACAACACAAACCTCACAGGGTCTTATGCCTGCCTCACCCCATTCCTTGATGGACCCCTTCCTTAGGCCTATTACCACGGGGAGTAGGAGCAACTGCCCTCACCTACTGCAGCCGCCATTCCAGAAACAGGCTGTGCTTTGCAACCCCCAACCCTCAGGAGAGAAAGGACTAAAACGGCAGGAGGCGATCCTTCCAAGACCCCAGAGCTCAGGCCCAGCAGACTCCATCTTCTAGCCAATGCAAACCCTGCAATTATTCATGCTCCCACCTCCACTGGACACCCCCAGCCGGGCTAGGATCCTCATGGCACTCCAAAGAGGAACACAAAGGCAGCCATGAGTGTGTCCTGCCTCCAATGTCCACAGCTGCCACTCAGGGCACAGGAGGTGGAGGACACTTTAGAGGTAAAGCAGCTTTACTGAGCAAGGAGTTTGGGAGAGTGCAGACTGCTCTCACACCCTCAGCGCCAGAGCACAGCAGACAACCCCAGCCCGGATTCTCTCTGGGGTGCTTCCGGCAGGACGCACAGCCTCCTCCAGCCCGGGAGCCTGGTACCACTGCTGCAGAAGCAGGCATCCCACAGCTGCTGGAGTGCAGGGAGGGGCCTTGCAGGAAGCAGGATGGTGATGTACAAAGCCTCACAGTGGACCGCCCAGGCACTTACCGAGCGGAAGTGTTTTTTAAAAGCACAGGTGCGACGATGGAAGCCGACCCCTGGACGGACAGGCAGGAGACATTCAGACCCCGGGTTTCTTCGTAGCCCCAAAACCAGCCTCTGGAAAACAAGAGCCCGGCTGGCCGGTCAGTCTTCGCGTTCTCACCCAAGAATAGATGAGGGCGTGTGCACGTGCATGAGCGCGTTCCTGCTCACAGCTCCACTCTGTTCTGCAGCTTGCAGGCTAGCACTGCGGGCAGCCAGGTTCTTGTAAGAGCCTGAGAGGGGCTGGAGAGATGGCCCAGTGGTTAAGGGCACACTGGCTGCTCTTCCAGAGGACCCCGGTTCAATTCCCAGCACTCATACAGCAGAATAGTACAGGTATCTTAGTGAGGTGCTCTAAAAACTGGCTGGGTCTTTGTCTACAGTATGAGGTGATCGATCACCAGAATGTATCAGGGTTCAGGGGAGGCCCCTCAGGACAGTATCTCTGGGAACCGTGTGGGTACCCGGTAAATGGTGCTACCTGTAATACTCATGCTTGTCTTGGGAGTACAGCAGAGGGTCGATGCAGGGCCGCTCGTCCACCTTCTCCTCCCAGGTGCCCTCCTTCCAGCCCTCAGCATAGCCTTGCAGGACATACACTTGGTCAATAAAGGGCCCACCGGACTCTGAAAGAGACCCCAGAGAATGTTCCACGCGGCAGTGGCCAGTCATGCGTGCGGCTGTGCATCACACACAGCTGGCTTTCACCAATTTGAGGCCTCCTTGTTCCGCAAAGGCTTGGGAAAGTTTCCAAAGCAGGGAGCGGAATCCGCAGCAGACAGCGCAATCAGCAGTGTGAGCACATGGGCCTGGGGAACAGGAGGGCCCTTGCTGAGGTCTCTGGCCTCTCCCAGTCATCTGCTTTTCCCCACTGTTCACTAACTCCCAGGAGCAGGCCTGCCTCCACCCTCTCCTGTATGCTGCTTTGCACTGGTGCCCAGCATATGCTGACCTGACTGTTAACGTGCCCCTCCAAAACTTGTTCCCACCCCACGAGACCCCCAGCATATCTTACCATCATGTCTATTTCACCACTGACCCCCAACTGAGAGGAGCCCCAGGACCTTGGATGCCCCCCCCCAAACACTCTGCTACTACCTACATTTTGCCAGAACCACCTGCTGTATCCAAAGTACCAATGAGAGCTGATCCCAGTGGTGGCCAGCCACAGAAAGTCAACGTCTGTGTCTTCAAATTTGTACTGAGCTGGCAGTGGTGGCGCACACCTTTAATCCCAGCACTCGGGAGGCAGAGACAGGCGGAACTCTGTGAGTTCTAGGCTAGTCTGGTCTACAGAGTGGGTTCAAGGGCAGCCAGAATTGCAACAGAGAAACCCAGTCTCCAAAAACCAGAAAGAAAGAAAAAAGAAATTCGTATTGCATGAGGCCTGCACGTGGCTGATGGACCCAAGGCCCACATTAAAGTGGCCCCCTCACACCATGCACCGAGTGTCAAACTGGCCTAAACTCAGCTTCACCTGGTGCAGCCTCCTGGCTGTTCTGCCCTGTAATGGATAAAGCAACTATACCTTCCCAGGAAGCCTGAGACACAGGTACCGTCTTCCTGTGGGCTTCTGCAGAGCTACTCCAGCCAGGGGGAGGGAGGCGGTGGCAGCAGGGACAATCAGCCCTATGCCTCCAGATGCCATACTAAGTGGCAAGGGCCCCCAAATATCCCTTTCCTACTGTGAGGAACCCACGGGCCTTGTCCCACAGACTGGCATGGGCAGCTTCTCCCCAGGCATCTGACACTGAAGCTCAGGCAAAGGTCAGGCTATCTTAGGTGAGTTCAGCACCCCAAAAACCCAACCCCAGCTCTTGTTTTCCAGGCCCCATAAGCAAGTTTGGGAGCTGGGCTATGAAAGGGTATATTCTAAGCATGCAGTTATAATGCTCTGACTTTGCAATCTACAGCCTGAATGGAAAAGCATAAAGACAAAAAAATACTGCTTGCGTTCCCACGTTCCCAGGACTGACAACAGAATATGCAACAAGCAGAACATGTATGACAGTGAGTGATGAGATCTGGGAGAGAACCATGGCCTGGAAATACATCCTCCTAAAGCGGTGTTCTTGGGTAGGGGGTAAGGTCATGATGGAGTAAGGATTTGATGTACACCACACCACTGGTACCAGGCAGGCTCTAAATGAACCTCCTCCTTCCCGGGGACTCCAGTGCAGAAGAAAGGGTTTATCTCCTAACCAAAGCCACACTCAACTCTAAATGTTTCTGTTCTCAAGAAAGCTTTACTCCTCTCCAAAAGTGGAAGTGGTGTGAAGCCAAGCAAGAGGCCTCTCCATGGATCCCTCACCTTGGCGCAACCCCATAGCGCCAGCCGCACACACTAGTGTGCCTCTCTCGGTTAAGATGGCATTCCAGCTGTTTTCTCATCTGCACTCTGACCACATCTGTCATGGGTGTTCAGACCTGCTGCCCTAGAGAAACCACGGAAGCGACTGCCACAGCAGGGCTGGGCCAGGCTACGTGACATCCACAGCAGAAAAGCCTCCCAGCCTGATGCCCGCCTCACCTGCGATGAACTGTTCATACTCAATGACGGGGATGTTTTTATTGAGACTCGGAAGATCAAAAAACTCGGACCAGGGGATCCGGACCTGATGGATGTCAGGGCTTTGCCAGTGGTAGAGACGGCCCCATGGGGGCAGGACCAGCACCCACTCCTCAGTCTTCAGCAGCGTCTTCAGCAAGGATGCGACGCGGATGTAGACATCCCTGCGGAGATTGAAGCCTTCCGGGGGGTTGACATCATACAGAAGGTACCTGAGTGGGGGGGGGGGGGGGGGGGGAAGACACGGGCCTTGAGTTGTGAGGTCTCTTCACAGAGCGTCCATTCCCAGTATGCATAGTGGACAGTTTCTACGTGACAGTGATCTGCAAGAACTGCAAAGAGCGGACAAGCACTGCTTGACAATTCGGAACGTCAGGGGAACCTCCGAGGCCGAGCCTGAGAATCACAGCCGTAGCCATTCCCACGCTCTCTAGTCCAAAGACCCCTTCACACGCGGAACCATTACTGCGGCCCCCAAAGGACTGTTGCTTTACGTGGGGGTGTCAACTATTTGACAAAGAGGCATGATGTTGTCATCAATAAATACGACCGCACACATCCTGAGAAGTGTGGGGCCAACGGGCAAAAGATCGGACACATCTGGTTTATAAATTAAATCTACTGACAGTTCCTGTGTTGGAAGCTAAAGCTAGAAGTGCTCATTCACTTAAAAATAACGATAACCTCGTTATATTAACAAAGATTATTTTTTAATGAAATTTAAGCATGTTTTTAAAGTAAATAGAGTGAAGAGGATTGATGATGCTTTCAATTTTTGAAATTTTGGGTCTGGCCATTTCTGGGTTGCCAGATCTGTTTTTGAAACCAGAGTACATTATGACACTAACGACACTTGAGAAAGTTCAATAGTAAGGTGGAATCTCCGTGAAAACCGATTCTAAAACTTTAGGGCTTCGCCAAAGCAAGACTTCTTTCTACAGAACGCCCGGCAGGAGTCACACGCACCCGTTACCGGCTTTGTCCGCACCGGACCCCTGGTTTGCCCTACAATTTTGGGGGAATACCAGCGGCGGAGGAAGTGCAATCTCCACGACAGCCTACACTAACTTCTGTCTTACCACTGGGGTTAAGACCGGCCTGGGGCAGGGCGCCTGAGCGGACACCGGGCCAGCCGGCGTGGCCGGAGCCGAGTTCCACCTACGCGCCTGGACCGTCTGACAGAGATCCCTCGGGAGCGGACGGCCAGCTCGGACATCGCCAAGGCCAGGGCGACCTTCGCCGCACAAGCTTCGATCCTACAGCCAGCCCGGGTCCCGTTGCCCCCGTCCTGCCCCGCCGCCGACCCCAGTCGTCCCGTCCCATCCGGCACGGACGCGCTTACCGTCTACGGGACGCCACCCCGGACAGGATGTCCGCCGCCGACTGGCCAGGCCAGAACTCCTCTCCCGAAGCCGAGACCTGCCGCCAGGATGCCGCTGCCAGCAGCAGGCAGACGACGCTGAGCGCCGCCATGGCCCCGGCGGCCACGCACTTCCGGCTACCGCGCCCCGCTCCGGAAGCGCGCCTGTCCGCCCTACGGAGAGCGTCTCCAGTAGCTACAGCAACGCGGCGAGGCCCACCGTGCGCACGCGCTTGGGTGGGGGTATGGGAGTGGCCAGGGGTGGGGCCTGAGGGTGTGGCGAGGTTAGGGGGCGTGGCGAGGCAGGGGTGTGGCGGGTCAGGGGGCGTGGCGTGACCAGTGGGGCGGGGCGGGGCGGGGCCCGGGCGCCGTGCGTGCTGTTTCCAGGTTCTTCGGTAGGCAGCGGTGTTTCAGCGCTCACTGAGCGTCAGCGCGGCGGCCGGAATCTCAGGGTCTCGCGGTGCAGGGGGGCTCTAACGCCGGGCGCGCGGAGCAGCTTTGGGGTCGGAGTACCGACTCTTGAAGTCGAGCTCTGAGCTTTCCTGGAGATGCCTGTCCATCCGTGGAGTGACTCTGTGGCTTTGCCGCTTCAGCCGCGTCCCCGTGGAAGTGTCTAGAACCAAGTGTCTTTGTACAGATCCCATTGAACTGGTGTGATGCTCTAATGGGGTTAGTGTGACATTCTGGGACAGAGAACCAAAGACTCGCGTGCTACTACTACTGTATGCTGGAACCGTCAGACAAAAAAAAAAAAAAGGTAAAAAGAAATATCAGCCACAAAGAAGAGAAAGCATAACATTTAAAGAGATGAAAAGACAGAAAGCATTCAGAAAGTATAGTAACTACCTAACAGAGGACTTGTGTCCAGAAGTTGAAAGGTCTTTGAAGTTCAGGAGTTCCTCAAGAATATGTAAATGATCCATTGCAAAAGAAAAAAAAAGTATATAGGCGACGGACCCAGGGGAGGCTGGTTCATATCTACAGGTCTTGGAGAATTGGACATTAAAATGCTGGGTGGCAGCATTATGAGCTTGGGAGGTATCCCTTGGTGAGGTTGTGGGGCAACTGGGATTCCACTTACTGCTGACAGGAGTAGAGGCGGCATACCACTGTGGAATCAGCTTGACAGTTTCTATTCTGTCCTGGCTAGAATTGCCAGTGTGGTCTTAGTTTCATGGGAACCTGTAAGACTCTCAGCACCTCCTTCTCCCTATGTCCTGACCCAGAAGCACGGATGCCGTGACCACTCTGGACTAGCCAGCTGCAGCTTTCTCTTTCAGCCTGGACTCAAGCCACAGCCCAAAAACAGTGGTCCCAAGCACTGAAGGAAACTTGTTCCACACACAGTCCCCAAAGCCTCTTCATCCCCAGCACATACCACACTGGATACACCAGGAAGACCATCCTGTACTGACCTTCTCTGCCTCCTAAGTGCTGGGATTAAAGGTGTGTACCATCACCACCAGGTGGAAGCTGATTTTTCTTAAGGAGAGCCACAAAATGCTCTCAAACCAAGACTTGGAAGCCAGCTGACCACGGTAGGCAAGCAGGACAGAGTGAAAATGGCTCTGCTTCTGACACTTGGGGATTCTGGTTCCCTGGCTCCACCCATTCACAATGGAGTCCTCTATCCTTACAGTGGGTGTCTCTTGGGACCCCTTGTAAAAAAAATAGCCCTCTGCCTCCAGCTTGGAGGCCATAGGCCCCACTTTACCCCCCCCCCACACACACACACCATGGGGAGACTTGAAGCCTGGGTTCCATCCACAGTCCTTCATAAAATAGGGTGTGGTGGAGCATGCATGCAACCCTAGCACTTTAGAGATTGAGGCAGGAGGATCAGAAGTTCAAGGTCACCTTAGGCTCTATAGAACAGTGTGGGGTACATGAGACCCCGCCTAAAACCAAACCCAAACCAAACCCACCTAACAGCAAAACCAAGAAAAACCCCAGGAAGGAATAGCTGGGAGCAGCTTCCTTCTGTCCCTGTCTGCAGTGACCACTGGTGAAGGGAACTAACTTATGGGTGCCTGGGAGCAGCGAGCTCCCTGGAACACTGCTGTGCCTCACCTCAGCGATGTCACCACAAGAGGGCAAGAGAGCACTTTCCTGGAAGCTCCCGCTGCTCTCCAAGGGTAGCAGGGATGCTTGCGCCCCACTGGCGCTGTGGGTCAGACGGGCCCGAGACCAGAAATAGACAAAAGGTGTCCAGGCCACCCAGACTTGTCCGTAGAGACAAGAGCACGCATTGGGCCTCCGTGCAGCCAACAGCTGACCTCAGGCTCCCCACAAAGACAGGGCCAAGAACCTCACCAAAGGAAAGAGGAGAACCCCATTTGACCCTCAACCCAGGCAGGAACATCTTATAGTTCACAGGACCACACTTAGAAATGTCCAAAGTTTCACATACTCATCTGTCTCCCACAGATACCAGAAGTGTTGGTACAAGGATCCCATTCCCCAGCCCCTGAGAAAACGGAGGAACAGATCCCAGGCCTGCTGCTCCCCCCACCCCTCAGCAGCTACAAGGGCCTCCTTTGGACCAGACTGACCACTGTGGAAGCAGGGGCTCCACAGTGCGGGGATGGGGGAAGAGGTAGGGATGTGGGAATCTTCAGGGAAGAAATGGGGAGGGACACAGAAAAGAGCTGACTCCCTGCCATGCTTGGGGACAACCATACATGTCGGGGCCATGTGCACAGACGCCCAACAGGGACTGTGAGAGTGGGCTGGGAGGGGCTGGGCTTTAGAGGAAGCCTCTGGACTACCACAGGGGAACAGGAACATAGGGAGACATACGTGTGAGGCCAGACTGGTAGTCACCACAGGAAGGTAAGGGCAAAGACGTGGGAAGGCACTTAGGCACAGTATAACCCTTCAGAGACCACTCCGCAGTTATGAAGTAGGTCAAGGTCTGAACTGCGGTCCCTGGAGACAGGGAAGCATCCCCCAGCCACTGAAGGGAGCCGGGTGGTGGCAGCCATGGGCTGGCCACGGACCAGGAGTCCAGAAGCGGGGACCTGGTGTCTGGGGGCACAGACACGCACACACCAGTCCTGCTTCTCTGTTTACCGAGTCAGTTACCAGGATCCCCGTGTTGAAGTTTGGGGCTTTCGTGTGGAATTCCACCCCCTCACTCTTCATAATTCCACGGTAATAAAATCCCAGCTTTGTCCCTGGAAATGTGCCGGGAGGTGACTTCTCTGTGAGTCACCGGCAGGGCAGGGAGTTCCGGTTTTTGTATCTAAGGCTAGAGGCCGCGCTCAGAAGGGGTTTTCAAAGGAGCTTGGGCCTGCCTGCCAAAGGAGCCCTCAGAGATGGCCCAGCCTTCTCACAGCTGACAAGGTGCCCATGGAACCAGGCCATGTGACCATGCATGGGGTTCCCTTGGAAGGGGGCGTGGTCAAAGTGCAACCTGGAATCTGCTGTAGATCTTGTGGGACAGGGTAGGCCCCGGAGGGCTGGATGAATATTAACGGCTATGCCCATGCACCCAGGGGTTTCCCTGCACGTGGGGCTGACCCCTATCCTGAGGGCCACTGTCTCAGCACAGCTGTAGTCATGGGACAGTGTTCCTCACAGAGGAAACTCAGCCTTCTGGTGTGTGGATCTTCCTGGGGAGGATCGGAGTTGCCCAGGGCTGTGAGAATCCACTCCACAGACCTATCTGGGATCCAAACATTGGCAAATGTCACAAAGTGCGTAATTTGCCTTATTTAAACAAGCCGCTTGCTGTGTTTGGAGGACTGGACTCAAGGACTGTCCTCTCCCTCCTCGATAGCAGTGTGTGGAGAAGCAGACAAGGCAGGGTGGGTGGAGGCTGGGCTTCCTTGGAATGAGGCAGAGCAGAGCTTCTGTGATTCACAGGCAGCCTCCACTTCCACTGTAGGGTCACAGTGGCACGCAACTCGGGGTGGGGGTTGGGGGGTTGGGTCTCCATAGCTGAAGACTGTAGGTCCAGCAAAGACTGCAGAGCCTGGAGCAACATACTGAGTTCCTCTCATTCTGAAAGATCCAGGAGTGGGGGAGGGGATGGTCTTTAGAGGAAGCCTGAAGACTAGCACAGGGGAACAGGAACATGGGAAGACATGCATGTCCCACTGTCCCCAGAGTTCCAGCGTTCAAACCTACAGAGGCCAGTTCAGAATGTAGGCCTGGCTGGGGACTCTGAAGGGCGGGATTCTGCACCTGTCCAGCTTGTCAGTAGGGTCTCAGCGTCATGTAAGAGACAATTCCCCAGTCTCATGGAGCTGAACACAAAGCGTACCGTGTGTGAAGAGAGCTGGTGTGTATCTGTGGTCCGTGGGCAGATGCCGTGAAGTCTCTGTAGGGGCCACAGGACTGACGCAGTTGGTGTCAGCCGAGGCAGAGTGGGCTCCAAGAGTTCATGTCCAGAAGTGAGCCATCCACCTGCTTTGGAAACCGTAAGCTTGTCTGTAGCCACGCACACACGGCAGAGGTCGGCTCAGACACCACGCTGTGCCACATGGGCCTCACTTGCTGTCCTTGTCTGCTGGTGCTGGTCCACTACACATCTAAGCCGATGGAAAGGATGGCCACGCCCATCTCTCCTTACACGGTGCAGGGGGCCTGGTAGAAAATGGCAGCATTTACATAAAGATGTCATGGCTGGCCATTTCTGAGGGGTTGTTGCTCTTTCTTCCCCAGAACTCTTTTTCAGTACTATAGCTTCATCCTGAAGTCTGGGTGTGATGGGCCAAACTTGGCCTTCATTTTCCAGGGTGTCCCTGGCCCTGCCCCCTTCCTTGCCTGGTCGGAAAACCCACATTGATACAGACTCCTCCGAGACAGACTGGACCCATAGAGCCCATGTGGGGGCCCAGTGCCCTAAGGAGAGCCTGTTAGCTGAAAGCTGGAGTAATGGGGGGGTGGGAGGGGTAACAGATCTATAGCAAGAGTGGAGGCAACTGGGAGATGAGAGCAGAGAGAGTAAGCTCTCTCCCGCTTCTACACTGCCCTGTGAGTCCTTAGGAGGTGGTCCCCTGTGGTCCTTGGATCTCATAAACATAGCCAGCCTGCATCCACCCATAGACACCTCTCTATCCTCTCCCCCCGCCCTCTGTGTGTGTTAGAGGTTCCAAAAGGGAAGTGCTCATGGCTAGCAGATGGACTGTGTGAGGTGGTTTTTAGGGTTTTATGTTCTCTTTTCAAGTACAGCCAGTGTCACAACATTTATTGGAGAACTGTGTTTTCTGTTTGTTTATTTCAGATGGTGTTCTCATCTATCCCAAGCTGGCCTCCCAACTCCTCATGTAGCCGAGGGTGACCTCGAGTTTCGGATCCTCCTACCCCTCTCTACCTCTGAAGTGCCGGGATTACAGGGGCACGCCACCCCACCCTGTTTGCGTGGTACTAGGTATCGAACCCAGGCCCCTGTGCATGCTACTCTTCCCATTGAGCCATATCTGTGCCCTCCCAGAAACGATCTTTGAAGTGTAACCGTGGAGCTGGTAATGTCTAGGGTTCATTCCTCCCTCCTCGTGAACAAAGGATTGAACAACTGGAAAAGACAGATGACCAAGCCACAGAGAAAGAAGTAACTACTCTTCGTACATTACAGTCGGGATAAGCCTAAGGCTGGGTGTCCATTAAACAGACCCTGGCTTGGGTATTTTATAGGGCTCCTAGGTCCTCCCTTCCCCCGCTGTTTGTCTTGTTTTGGATATCCACCCCCATGCCTTTCTGCCAGTTTTCCTCAAAACATCTTCTGGGCACTGGCTTTACAGCGACACTGCATACCATCGTCAGTGGGGTCCCCTATACACTTGGTTCTGTGTCTGGCCTCAGTCCTCACCCACAAGCCTCTGTGGTCTCCTGCGTAGTGACACAGGACAGCAGTTACACAGCGAGCCCCTTGCTGCCCTTCGAGCCATCTCTGTAAATCCCCCACCTCTTCCCTCCCTTGCAAAGTCTAGAATCAGTTACGGAGTTTCAGAGCCCTTCCTGCCAGGAAGTCTGTTAGTATTGTGCTGACCTTGGGGACAACTGGGAGGTTGGCTTTGACGTTCTACGGAGCCCTCAGAAGCAGCTCCATCTCAGCCCTTACTTAGACCTTTGGCAGGGTTCTTACTTTCGTGTCAGATCGTCCACGTTGTGGCCACTTTGTCTCCGTAACGAAGATCCCAAGCGTTAGGTACATCCCATGTAAAACTTCATGACCTGGCACCCTTCTAAGGGAAGAGCTCTGGCTGTTTTCTTGGTCCTCCCTGACATCAGCCAACTAGCGTTCCCATTTCTGTTTTGTTGTTAAAGTCTTTACTCAACTTTTCCTGATACATGAAACTACAGAAGAAGTTTAATCCTCCCCCGAGTGCCAGACTGAGCCAGCAGCTCTGATCTCTGGTGCTGGGGCAGGGTTGGGGGTGGGGAATGTGGTTCCTAGAGGGCTGAGCTGGTAGTATAGCCCCAGTGGCCTCTGCAAATGAAGCCTCACCAGTGAGCAGTAGATGGACACACAGTTTGGGTCCAACATCCCAAATGGGAGCAGCCTTTGCTGTAGGGTTCTTAGGGCTCAGCCTGGATGAATATTGCCAAGGCATCATAGTAGAGCTAATACTGGGCTTTGGCTATCCTGATAGTAGGTCCCCCATCAATAACTAGAATATTAGGCAGGGTTCTTGAGAGGAACAGAGTGGATAAAATACATACATACATACATAGTGTGTGTATGTATATATATGTGTGTGTTTGTGTGTGTATATGTATATTTGTCGATCTCTGGCCTATACACACATATACACAAGTGCACACATCTGTATCCATATGTAAGAATATGTATATCACCCACCTCAAATACAATAAAAGTAATTTTAAAAGAAAATATAAAGTTATTATATAGGATATATATTATCATATATATAAAGTTATATCTGATATATTATATATAAAGTTATATTTGATACAGGTTATATATTTGTATATTATATAGATATAATTATATGTGATGTATGTATGTATCTCTCTCTCTCTCTCTCTCTCTATATATATATATATATATATATATATATATATATATATCAATCAACTTCTCACTCAATGGGAACCTTAGGACAAGATGGTCTCACATGGGCAAAATTTCCTAAGGGTTTAGAACCAAAACTCCAAGACAAAGACACAGAATCTTGGGAATTCACAACACATTTGAATTTGTGTTAAATATGGGATCCCGAAATAACCGAGATCACAGCAGCGCGTTAAGGGCCTAGGCGGAGCGGACACCGCTGCAGAGTGGCCCCGTGGCTGTGCTTCAGGCTGCAATTGTAAGTAATGAACTCAAGGGCGTAGGCTAGGATGTTCTGAATTTCAGAGGCAAATTGCCAAGGAACGGGGAGGGAAGAAATCTGGGAGGCCTGATGCTGCCTTCCCCTCGGTGCCTCTTTCTCCATTTCCCAATCCCTGTGTTTCCCACCCTTAGCATGTGTGTTCTGCCAACTTCTCATGAGTAGCCATCACAACCGGGGACAGCCGAGAACACGCGTCTAGTGACAAAGCAGACGGGCTGCATGCAGCGCAGGAGCCAGAGCATGCTAGTCTGGGCCATCACTTGGTTGGAAGGTGCAGACATGTCTGAAATATCCCTTCCCTCTTAGCCAAAGCTGAGGCTGGAATCCATGCTCCATACTACCTTGCGGGGTAGAGGAGTAGAGGCCTGTGACCAGGTGCCCAGCCGCACCGGCTGGGAGTTTGGGTCACAGTGAAGTGTGGTCCTCATCCCTTCCCTCTGCACTACAGAACCAGGTCTGAGAGAGATTTCCCGCAGCTGGGGTTCCAGGAGCCACACACAGTTCCCAGGGATGGAATGCCAATTCATCATCTAACCGACGGGCTTCCCAAACTGCAGCTTTCCATCTTAGACTCCGGAAGCCAGAAGCTCCAGGCAGCAAAGAGGTTCTGAGCTTAGCAAACACCAGGTGGGTGGCTGGGGTTGGCCAGTGCCTGGAGCCGCTCTGCCCTGGCACCCCCTCGGCCCTCGCACTTCCAATACCTCATCACTACCTGGTGCCCTGGGGTCAGGACGACTGCCCGACAAGCCATCAGTTAGAATCAGATCTCGGCCTCCCTCGTCTGCTCACCTGAGGGCTGGCTCTGGTCCCAGACAGTCCCCCATTGCCCACCTGCCCCCTTTGAGTGCTACCTCTTTGCTTTTTGGGGATCTCTGCACCTCCCATAATCCCCCTGAGCCCTCACCAGCACCAAGGCAACCCCCTTAAACCACCACTGCAGAAGAAGCAGGCCAGCTCTTCACAGAGAACTGGGGAGGGTTAGATATTAGCTTCACACTCCAAGAGTATGTAGCTCCCCGCTGGCCAGCCTAGAGGGAAAGCAGCTATGGCTTTAATCGGAGGATGCTGGCGCTCTTGGAGGCCAATGGCTTCTCTTTCTGTTCTTGCAAGCATTTCCCAGATGTCTCTAGTCTTGGGGCCTGGCCAGTGGTAGATCAGCTGCTGCCTCCTTAGCACCTGGCACCGGTTCAGCCTCCAGCATCCTGCGTCACGAGGCTCGGGAGGGGTCCCTACTCGGCCTGCTGTGCATCACAAGGGAAGGACAGAGGGAAAGGCGTGGGGCTGAGAGGTTGCAGGTATGCGGCCCCCACCTGGTGTAATTTGGTCTCCACAGTCCCATCTCCTCCACAGTACGTTGTGTCTCTTCCCATTTCAGGAGACACCCCCCCATCACCCCCAGAAGCTTGTGTTTAGGGCCTATGGAGTCCCAGATCTGGGGTCAGCCTGGTTTTCGCTAACCCTGGGGTCCCTAAGCTCGTGGGAAAGTCTCCTGTTGTTCATCTTCAGAGAAGTTGAAGCAGCTGGTGCCTGCGGCAGAAGAGGCCAAGGGAGTCAGGCCTTCTGCAAGTAAGGAGGTCCAGGCAGCCCCAGGAGTGTGAGAGGTGGCCGCCACACCTGCCACACTCACTGTGTGGGAGACGGCTCTGATGGCCACAGCCCCTTGATGCATCCATACGCAGGATCAGCTGCAGGGCCTCAAGTGTCCTCGTGGTGGCTCAAGGGTGGAGTCTCTGCAGTGTCCAGGTGAGGCCAACTTAGCCGCTTGGGAAATTTATTTCCAGTTACGCTCATGTAACTTTAAAACAATTGTTTTGTACACTGTAGGGGGAAGGGCTGCCTACGCCTTGGCGGTTTGTTTTATCTGCAGGTGATGGCTTGACATAAATCTGTGATTCCAATATTTGCTGCTTCACGACCTGCACCTGCTCATGGCTCTCCAGCAGAGCTGCTGTGGTTCAGTTAGTTTCCTGTCCGAGATCTCCGTGTGAAAAGCAGAGTTGCTGTGGAGGAATTCTTGTAGTCCCTCTCCCAGTCTCAGGCAACAAGGAGAGAACGTGCTCCTCTCGGGGCTTGAGCTCCCCCACCGGAAAGGTGACATAGCTCAGCTGCTAAAGGATTGTGGGACGAGAATAAGCTACAGGTTTCCTTCATTATGCAAATAGGCCTTTGGATGAGGGGGCGGAGCTTTTGTATCAAAAACACCTGAGATTAGTGGCTCGAGTTCCGCTGTCCAGGATGGCGCTTGTCGCGACGTGCAGTTTCCTCTGCTAAGTTCTGGCAGGTTTGTGTCTATGAAAATGCCTCCTTGTCTTTCCTGCTGAGCTCACACAGTCGCTATCGGCTACACTTGGCAGGTTTGTGGGCACCAAGAGCTGAGTGTAGGTGCAGCTGCCGCCACTTGGAGATCACGAAACCCCGGGGCCTGGGGAAGGGTCTTGCATAAGCCTCACTGGGGCAATGCTGAGGGGAACTATGGGCAGACATCACCCCCACTCTGAGACCCCAGATCTACAGGTCCCTCAGTGTGCAGTGCCTTAGACATGAGATTCCAGGCTGTAACAGCTGCAACTGGAGGCTGCCTGGGTCAGCTCGGGAGCCCACCTGGATTGTAGGACGAGGAGTTTCAGCATTGGCCTTCGGTTTCCAAAGCGATGGATCTGCTGGGTTCGGGCTTGCTTGGGACCTGCAGCTCTTTTCTTCTTACCTGTTCCATCCTTTGGGGATGGGACCGTCTGTCTGTGCCAGACCTGTCCCACCACATTTCATCAGACAAGGATAGCTAGAGGGATCTACCTCAGGGCGAAGGTACCTTGAGTCTCATCCATCTCTGGGTGCATGGTTCCTTCCAGGAGACTGGGTTGACTTTATTATTTGTTTGTGTTTATTTTTGGTTTTTTGCGACATGGTTTCCCTGTGTAGCCATGGTTCTCGATATGTAGACCAGGCTGACCTCAAACTCAGAGATCCATCTGCCTCTGCATCCCACGTGCTGGAAACAGGTGTACACCACCATGGCCTGGCTGACTTTAAAGTTGACACAGGGCCAGTGACGACATGGGGCTGCTGGGACAGAGTGGGTGTGGTGTCATACAAGTTAGCCAGTTGTCTCAGCAACCCCAGCAACCTGACCACGCTGTGTCTCTTCGTTTTGCTCATGGGGACAGCTCCTCAGACTTCCCCAGCCTGCCATGGCCTGGGTGGTGCTGAGAAGTCATGGGTCCCCTGCTGGGTCTGTTTCATGATTAGACCATGCTGTCTCAGGTGCTGGCTTGCCTGGGTCAGGCAAGCGTCTGTGACCACCTCCAAATGTGATTCTCGACTGTCTACTGAATGTATTATCTGCAAGAGCCTCTCTATAAGTAGTTCACATTGTGGGGGTTGCGGCTTCTGGTGGGGTAGTATAAATCCCTCCCACACAGGGCCTCACCTGTCTCTATGTCCGGGTAGGTATGTGCTTCAATAACCACAGTGGGGGAATGTTCTAGTCCTACCATTTATTTGCCAGGTGGAAATTGATTGTAAGGATGAACCTCTTGCTCATTTCATTAATTAAATTTGTATTGGTAGACTTGTGGGGTCCCACTGTACACAGTGATCCAGCAACTAACCTTCTGTTTGTTCCCTTTATCCGAATGCTCAACCTTGACCTCAGGAGAGATCCTGTAGTCTGGTTTCTGTGTCTTTTCAACTTTTTTTAGAATTTTATGTATATGGTGTTCTGCTGGCATGCATTCTGCACCACATCCATGCAGTGCCCCACAGAGGTCCAGTAGAGGACACCAGATCTCTTAGAACTGGAGTTACGTGGTTGTGAGCTGCCGTGTGGGTACTGGGAATTGAACCCAGGTCCTCTGGAAGGGCAGCCGATGCTCCTAACCACTGGGCCATCTCTCCAGCCCCCAAGCCTCTCTTAATTTTTTTTAACCTACCATGTCCTTGCTTTTTCCTCCTTGCTGCAAGGCATTCCAGGATCATCTGCAACAGTTCCAGCTCTGGAATCAGCGGCTTCCCCAGCCCTGATCCCATCGTGGTGTTAGGGACTGAGTTCTGGATCGAGTTGTGCACGGTACTATGGTGGACAAAGTACTATGGTGACACATATAACACGGCATATGTAATACACTTCCCTTTGTGTTGTTGTTTTTCCAGGCAGGGTTTCTCTGTTGTCACCCCGGCTGTCCTGGAATTCACTCTGTAGACCAGGCTGGCCTCGAACTCACAGCAATCTGCCTGCCTCTGCCTCTTGAGTGCTGGGATTAAAGGCATGCACCACTACGGCCTGGCTATACACTTCCGTTTTTAAGAACACACACATGTATGCACACATCGCGGACACGCATGCTTCCCTCTTTGAGAACACACGAATGTACTTCCTTCTACAGACTGTCATGTCTATCCTACTTTTGGACCAGCTGATTCCTGCTGATGCTTCCAAACCCTGTCCAAGACCACGGGGACTCGCTGCAACTGCCTTCCTCTGGCAGCTGCGTCTCCAACGTCAGTCAGCCTCCACAAGTTTGCTGACCTGCTGTGATTGTTTAAGTGTGAAGTGTCCCCCTCACGTCCTGAACTCTTGTTCTCCGCCAATGGTGTTATTTGGGATGGTGGAACCTTCAGGAAGTGGGTCACTGAAGGTAGTATTGCCACCAAGGAGGGAGCTGCCTGCCACTACGCCCCTTCTGCTACACGAGTCAAACCAAACTTGTCTTCCCTTAACTTGCTTTTGTCATAGCAAGGAAAAGGGCAACTAACACACCTGCTGGCAGCTCAAAGGAAACCATCTCAGGGTCCTGGGCTCCATCCTGGATAAGGCATCCCTGCAGACCACCTTTTTTTTTTTTTTTTTTTCCAATTCCAGGTAGCCCTGCCCACTGGATTCCCTTCCTGACTGTGGGAAGGAGCGCTTTCCCTGAAACCAAGGTAAGGTTGCTCGTGGAGAGGGGACACTTGGGAAGGAGGGGCGAGGGGCACTGTTGGTTGGGTGACAGAGCAGGATGAAGGGTCCTCCTACTTCCGGGAGCCTCGGGGCACTAACTGGGAGAGGTTTTTCTGGAATAAGTGGAACCCACACCACTGTCCTCAGAGGCCACGAAGGCTCAGAGCCGTGTTGCTCTGCAGTTCCTCTTGCTTTTCCCCAGCTTAGGCACAGGGCTCAGCTCAGCTCAGCTGCGCACTGGCTCCTGTGACCCGCTTCTGATTGTTCCAGGGACTCTGAGCAGTCATTGCAAATTATTCCATGTTTGAATATGTTGCCCTCCCCTGCAGCCAGTATCCCCTGCCCCCAACAGTCTGGGGCAGAGCTTGAGTATTGGCAGGATATGTCTTGGGCATTGAGGGTGCAAGTGGGAAAACCCTGTCCCCAGGGCCAGCCAGGCAGCCAGACAGCCCATCGGTGAGCCTCGGGCTTCAGCTACAGATGCCCGGGCATACAAAGGGCCATTGTGCTTGTCCATCATGTGCCCTCCAGCCCAGTCTTGGCTGCTCTTGGACATGAGGAAATGTGGGAACCATGTCCCTCAGGCTGCATTTGACATTTGACATTCACTGCAGGGGAAGCGTCTGGAATGGAGGGGCCTCCCCAGACCAGCCACTTGAGTTGGGTTCAGGAACAGGCAGCTCTCACACGCCAGTAGCCTAGGCCTGGCCCCTGTGCCAGGACACACAGCTTTGGCCCTCACTGACTTCCGCTGGGAACCAGCAAGGCTGACCTTAGGAGGTTGGTGGGTGGAGAGGATGAAAGAAAGATGAGCAGAGTTCATGAGCGTGTGTCTGTGTAAACACACATGAGTGCGCAGGCACACACACGTTCCCGGAACACACACAAGTGCACGCACAAAAATCCCAGGTGTGCATGTGAGCACACCCACATAAACACTTTAGAAACACACAGAAGTTGCTGTGTATGGAATTCTGGGTTTGCAAATCCATCTCTGAGTGCGCGTGCACTCACACACACACACACACACACACACACACACTCACACACACTCACACACTCACATACACACACACTCACACATACACACATACACTCATACACATGGCCCGCCAGCCCCCAAGAGCTGCCATATCAGAGAAGACGTGGATATAACTTGGGAGCTGCCTGCCTTTCCCCCTGTAGCCACTCTCTGGCCAGCTCAGCCCTTTCTCCCTAAAGGAGAGATCTGTAACGGTTTCGGAGGCCGGTAAGAGGGCAGCGCCGTGACTGCCCCTAACAGGACGAGAACAGCAAAGTGGGGGCTGCACATGGTTCATCGGCATCATTGACATCATGGCTCTGGGAGTGCATTGTTGGAACCGTCCTCTGAAACCACAATTACGCAGCTGAGAGCCGGGTCCTGTGTGTTTACAGTGTGCCGGGGCAGTGGAAAGAGACCTCTGTAAACACTGGAGAATTGCGAAATCACGTTTCCGAGTGTCTGCAATGTGGGGTGGACCTGTGTTCCCGGGGGGGCGGCGGGGGAGGTGTGGGTTGGGGGGCAGCATTCAGCAGATCCACCGGGCCCAAGCTCTCAGAAGGCACAGCCTCTGCATACGACACCTTCTGGTCAGCCATAGCTCGCTGTGGCTGAATCTGGACTTAGAGCAATGGGTGACTGGTCTCTAGTCCCCTTTCTCTGATGTCTGTGGGTACTGGCCCTCGCCAAGATTCCTCACAGATCTCAGCAGCTCTCTCCAGCTCTCTCTGCGCATGCCCGCGAGCGGGGGAGAGTGCCCCTGTGCTCAGCTGTGCGTGCTGAAAGACACGGTCTCTTCATGCTTATGTGCATTCACAGAGACCCACTAAGGGGGACCCTCGTTAGAGAGGGGTCTTTGCAGCTGTGGTCACGGAAGCTCTGTGTGGTTAGATCACGGGGACTGTCCCGGCAGGACCTACATGACACCGCCATGCTCTTGTAAAGGAGACGGGAAGAAATCAGACCGAGAAGCCATGTGACCTCAAGGTAGCGCTTAGAGTAGTGTGACCCCCAGTATTGGACCCCAGGACCTTCTGAGCTCTGAAAGAGGCAGGTAAGACTTAGCCTGTGGCACTGGAGCTAAGACCCGACCTATAGACCGAAGGGAAGAACCTTGGTGCCCCCTCTCTGCAGTGTGGTACTTTCCATAATAGCTCTGGGACGCCAGAACCAACCGGCTCTCTTCCCCAAGGCCACTCTGAGTGGTCAGGATGGACATGTCCAGGGTGCTGGGCCTGCCGGAAATGGCAGTGATGGGAAGGGATGGCCCTAGAGGCCCTGGATGGGGTCAGGGCCAGATGCCCTGTGAGGCGCTGGCCTGGACAAAGGCTGTTCTCTAAGAACACGCATGCGCACATGCATACATCTGCACGATGTGTAGTCCACACCCATGTATGTGCATACCTACAGTCATGTAGCCATTGACATGTGCATACTCAGATCTTCCCACGTGTGCCCACAGTCAGGCACACTCTGCATGCCGACGGGGAGGGGAGGGGAGAGCCTTACAGGCTGCGTTCTGGGCTTCTGGGCGTGCGGGTGGGGGGATTCGTTATGTTAAATGAACTGGGAAGGCCTGCCACCTCTGGGTGGCAGTGCACCCTGGCTGGGACCCTGGACTGTGTCAATGGCTAAAGGGAGCTGAGCATCAGAATTCATCCTTCACGCCTTCCTCACCGTGGACGCGACCCTACCAGCCGCTTCTGGCTCCCGCAGCCTTGACTTCCCCGCCATGATGGTCCGTACTCTGGAGGCAGAATGAACTCTTTCTCCCTTAAGTTGTCATGTTATTTTTATCATCCCCATGGAGGGGTGGGAGGAACCAAACAAACTAAGTTATAGGTCAAGTGACAATATGGGCCCGGGGGTGGGGGTGGGGGGTGGGGTAGCCAGCAGGTTGGAGATGGGCAGGCGAGGGAGGGCCGTGTTTAGCTCAGCTTCAGGATGACAGACATCATCCGGACGTCTGCCTTCTGGGTGCTCACCAAAGTAAAGGGGGAAGGAGGCCTCATCTTCAGAGCTCAGTGGGTGGCTCCAGGGACAGAGCCTTCCTTCTCACAGCCCACTGACCCCAATTTATAGTTGGGCACCCTGGCCTTTCCCAGAGCCGGCCGAGAGATGGGAGACTAAACAACCATGTCCACTTCTCATTTCCCGAAAAACCCTTTTGGCCAAAATAAATAGATGTCCATCAGCTGCTGGTCCCTGCTCAGGGTGGGAGGCTCTAGTTTCTGGAGGACGGAGCAAGCCAGCTGAAACTCCAGGGCGGCCGATTGCTAGGCCCCTGGGAGACCCACACAGCTGGGGTGGTTTCCTCCTGAGCCCAGAAAGCAGTAAGAGCCAGGTCACTCTCAGGACATTCTGCCCACGAGACTTGAACCCTGCAGAAGCCCAGAAGCTACATGAGGGCCTTTGCACAGAGCATCATGGCTCCACTCCATAGCTCAGGTCTCTATGTCAGCAGTTCTCAAACTGTGGGTCACGACCCCTTCTGGGATCAAACGACCCTTTCACAAGGGTCACCTAAGACCATCTGCATATCAGATATTTACATTACGGTCCATAACAGTAGCAAAATCACAGCAATGAAGTAGCAACAAAAATAATTTTGCAGTTGGGGGGTCACCATGACATGAGGAACTGTACTAAAGGGTCACGTTAGGGAGGTTGAGAACTGCTGCTCTGTGTCAACTGGTTACCTTACAGGCTAGGTGAGCTGGTAGGGCTGAGTTTCAAACCTAGACACTGATCCTTGGTGTACAGACGCAGTCAGGACACTTCACCCGAGTATGTGGGGGCAGCGTACAGGTCTCCGCCTCAGGGGCTCTGCCCCCAAGCAACCTACAACTGAGAATCCTGCCTTGTTCACTCCAAACACCAGTCCTGCTTCCGGCCCGTGTGATGGTGTTGCGTGAAGCCCTTTCTTGGGTTCTTGGGGTGGGGCCAGGAAGAACACAGGGCTTGTATCAGAGTCTGGAGGTGAACCGCACACAAAACTGTGGGTATGTCAGTTCCCCCGGGCTGACCCACACATGAAGGATAACTCTCATCCCATCTGTAGAGGTCTACGGTCACTCACAGGAGATAGAACCAGAGTTGCGAAGGTGACGGAAGAGGCCAGCACCACGGGGAGGGAGGAGGAGGATTCCCACTGTGGGTGAAGAGTAGGCGGGTAGGTCAGGATAACAGGCCGGAAGCAGGGTCCGGGGCCTGGCTTCATGTGTCCATGTGACAGACTGGAACTCTGGGAACTGGTTGGACATTCCTTTCAGTTGTGGTGTGTGTTTCAAAGACACTTGAGTTTGATAGGGTGGACTTCTGAGGAACCCTTTCCTTAGCAATATGTGGATTTGATCCACAGAAGGGACAAATGGGCTACACACACACACACACACACACACACACACACACACACATACAGATAGACACACACACACATACACAGACACAAACACAGGTACACAGACACATACACACACAGTCACACAGACAGACACGCACCAACCTCAATCTTAGCTGAAAACTAACTCTATTTGGGTTGCAGATCTAAATGTAACGTGCAAAACTAATACACACCTAGCCCATCACACAGGAGAAGTCTCAAGTGGCCTTGGAGTATTGATGGCTTTTTGGACACACCAAAGAAGGCAGACTCCACCAAGGAAATGGTCAACCAGGCCTGTTAACGTTAAACACTCCTGCTCTGGCGCTAGATATGGCTACTGCATTCATCTGGTGGGCGCGCTGGTTAGTTTGTCAACTCGACACAAGCTGGAGTCCTCTGAGAAGAGAAAAACTTGCTTTGAGAAAACGCGTCCATCAGATTGGCCTGTAGGAAAGTCGGGGCATTTTTGATTAGCGACTGAGATGAGGGGCCCAGATCACTGTGTCCCCCAGTAAGTGGTCCTGGATTGTAAGAAAACAGGCAAAGGAACAAGCCACAGGGAGCAGGCCAGTAAGCAGCAGTCACATGGCCTCTGCTTCAGTTCCTGCCTCCAGGTTCCTGCCTCGACCTTCTGCCTGACTTCTGTGATGGGCCGTCAGTTGAAAACTTAGGAGAAAACAAAACCTTTCTCCCCAAGTCGCTTCCGGTTAGTATTTTATTGTAGCAAGAGAAAGCAGTAATAATAGAATAATAGAAAGCTAGAACAGAGGTTCAGAACCACCTGTAACTCCAGCTCCAGGGGATCCAGCACCTTCTTCTGGCCTCCAACGGCACCACATATATGTATACGTACCCACAGACATATATACATACGTAAAAATAAAAATAAATTTAAAAACCAACTTCTCTTCCGCGAAAGATGCTGGTGAGAGCATGAACAACCAAGCCGGGCTAGGAGGAAAAATCTCTGTAAATGGCACACGGTACCCCAAATATGCCAAAAATTGTTACTACCCATCAATAAGAAAACGAATAACCTACTTTTAAAAAAGGTACCAAAGGCCTGAACACTTCTCAATAGCGCAGAGGCTTCTGGGGTGGATGAAAGAAAGTTCCGTGCCTCGGAAGACAGCTTCTTGAACACTCCGTGGTCTTCCCAGACACCCCAGCGAGGCACTCTGGGTCATTATCCAGGGGACCTGAGGAGTCATTGCTCTGCTGTGCCGCCGCCTCCGCACAGGTGCGCACAGCGGCCGCGTACCTACTCGCCAGACTAGGCCGCAGCGGAGCTGCCCCGTGGTTGGCGAATGGAGGACTAAATGGGCACACCCAGAACCACGCTCGTTCCGCACAGAAGATGTGCGCCATGCCTTGAGAGGACAGAGAGCTTTACACACACACTGTGAAGTGAACCGGTCTGAAAGGCTTTGGGCTGAAGACTCCCCACAGTGCGACGTAGACCATGGGGACAGCGGGGATGGGGGGGTGGGGGGAGGAGAATCTGGTGTAGCGGAACACTTGGAAGAAGTTTTTGTTATTTTGGTTTCTTTAAAATCGCAAAAAAGGCGTATTTGGATTAGGTTTGTGTTCCCACCCCAGCTGTGGTACAGATGTTTAAGCTTTGGGTTTGGAAGGCTTGCTGCAGGTAGCTGTAATCTGGTTGGGTGCAGGTGTTCTGGCACCTGTAGCTTGTTTTTGGGATGGTGTGCCGTATGGGTTTATGGGAACTTTTGACTTAGGGTATAAAAAGCCTGAAGCCCCAAGAGTTGGGGTGGGCGTTGGCTGGTGGTTTTTTGGTTGGGTTGCTGTCGTTAGTGTGATAATTCCTAAAAGAACAAAGGTTGCAGAGATTGAGTTTACAGACCGTGAGCTGAGACGCTAGTCTGACTCACTGTCAGCTAGTCCTCTTCGAGCTTAGGACAGCCTAAAAGAGGCTGTGAAGATTTCTACCTTTCTCTCTTTCTATATCAAGGCTGCTTGTAAAAGTGGTGAAGATTTCTTTCTATCCTTCCTTTCTCTTTCCCTCAATTGAGGGTAAAAGATTATAGCGTACTGCTACAATCTGGGTCTATGGGGTCCTGAAGGTGGGGTCTGTATAGGTTGCACACATGGGGTTTTAGAGCCAGGGGGCTGTTATATGTCACGGTAATGGCAGATATATGTCATTGAACATTTGTCCAGACTGGTAGAATGTGCACCAGCAGGCGTGAACCTGCCGCCCTCCTGAGACAGTATTGTTGGGCTCGCCAGTACAGTGTGGGTGGGACTATGTAGCAGGCTCTGTGCTTACACTACCTCTGCTGGTTGCCAGCCACAACCTCTCCCAGCTGCCAGGCTTGCCTCCCAGGCCCCTGAGTTGGTCTCCACCTACCTCTAGGTGTTCGGAATGTAAAGATCCTGCCCACACGGACCTCGGATGCCCTGGCAAAGGCTGTGTGCTATGTGGAAAATGTTCAGATATGCACAAGGATCCTGTCCCTAGGTGTGTCCCTAGGTGTGCCTGCTGGGATCCTCCGTGGGCTGGACCTCAGGATGGCTTCCATTAAAATGCAGCCCCTGATCTCCAGGACCAGACTGGACCCACAGTCTCATTCCTGCCCAGAGCCCTAGATGGCTGGGATGCTCTGTGGCCTTCCCTTAACAGCTGAGGGTTCTTAGCTCTGCACCAAGCTGAGGCTGTACAGGTGGTACCCGGTGCATGCCTATGGGAGTAGCAGAGTCAGACTTGCATTTGCTTTGCCTGCCTCTCACTCATCAGTAAGACGTAGTTGAATACCTACTGTGGTGGCTCAGCAAGGAAGACACGGAGGCATAGTCATAGGTGCAAACCCTGCCAGACCTCAGCATAGGGAACCACTAACATGGCAAGAGCCATCCTGGACAGTGGGACCCTGAGCGTCTCATCTCAGGGGTTTTTATTGATTCCTAAGCTCCTCGGGTGTTCTACTGATAGCACGTGCAGATCATGAGCAAGCAGACATTTCTTATACAAAGCCAACACCTGCAGACAATACAGAACGCCAAGGCCTAGGCAGCCCATTTCCCAACAGTGCACAAAACCATTTTAAACATAACTAAAACTAAACTTCCGCATCAGTAAGGACATGATGTTAGAGTGGAAGGGATAGGAGAATGGGGCCCAGTATGCGCCTCCACTCTGGGGTGGCTGGGGAGGGTGTTGCCCCCATCCCTGTGCGTTCTTCACATCCATTGTGTCTACTTCTACCAGCCCTGGGACAGTCTCCCTACCCTCAAGTGTAGAGTCCTCTGTCCCGCCATGCCTTTTGTGTTCCCAAGTCACACTCCCGTGACACCGTCGGCTCCTCGGATGCTGGAGATATGGAAGAAGTGGGCAGAAGGCGAACGTTCCCAGGATCAGTGGTGCTGAGACAGGCGCTCCAGCCCGTTCAGTTCAGGATCACAGGTTCAAGGCTGAGCCACCCTCGACCTCTGGAGGGCGATAGAGAGTGCCTAGCTCCACTGGGAGAAATGCCCCGGACAGGAGGCACCTCCAGCGGGATCCACCCCACTTAGATACTAGAGACACATACCCGGGGCCGAGGGGCTTGAAAACCACCTGAGAGCCGCAGCCTGCGGGCCCAGAGCTCCTTCCCTCATTAAAACGCCAGCCCCATATCAGAGTCCCCAGACCCCAGGCCTGGACGGTCTCTGCTCCACCCAGCCTTCTCTGCAAGGACAAACAGTCTCTAGTCAGGACCCCGGCAGTGGGGTCCCCTCTACCAGACACCCTGCCCCACGGCGCCCTGAGCACCTTCCCATCTCCAGCTTACACCCAGTATGGGGGATTAATCTTCCTGCAGTGGCTGGACTGGGATTGACCTCTATGCCCAAACCCTAGGGGATCCATGTGAGTCCCCCCCAATCCCCATCTCCTCACCCTGGACTCCCATCCTCCAAGGATAGCTGACCCAGACCCTGCCTTAGAATAACATGGCTCCAGGGTGCAGGAAGAGAGGCCAGGCCCCGAAGCAGTGCCCCATCCCCCCTAGCTTTCAACCCTCCCACAGCTTGCCTGTCAACTCCTCTGCTTCCTGCTCTGGGACTCAGAAGGCCGCCCTTAAGGCCTGGTTTTCCTCCTGTGGTGAACAACAGGATCTCATTCAGAGGCGGCTACCCACAGCTTCCCAGGGCCCACTCAGATGGGAGGTGGTCAGAAGTCCCATGGATTCCAGACAACAGGGGTTTTAATGACTCATTTCTGAGTCAGGTCAAGGTCAAAGGGCACAGTCAGACGCTTACCCTTCAGGGCACAAGGGAGACACAAAGGTGGTGGGCGTGAGTGGGAGGGGCCACCTGTGTCAGGAACCGGGAGAGAGACAGAGTGTGAGAGCCTTGGAGCATGGCTGAGGGTGACTGTACGCGTCGGAATCGGTCAGCATGACATCTGGCCTGGCATCTGAGGCCAGCCATTGCCCCTCCGTGTGCCCACCCCCAGGCCCAGGGAGCCACGCTGGGCAGTCCGCAGGAAGGAAACCAGGCATCAAGGGCCTGACCAGCCCGTCTGGCTGTCGTTGACGCCCTCTTTGGGACCCTGGTGCCGGCCCGTCCGAAGGCCAGCTGAGGCTATTCTTGGTGTCCTGACCAGGCGCTCCTTATAAGGTTGTGTCCAGTCTCGAGGTGCCCTCGGAGCACCAGGGCCCAGTTTGCCCTCTGCCAATTGGACAGTAGATGGACATAGCCATCTACTACTACCAAGGCCGTGCCCCCTCCTGCTTCCTAGGAATGTCCCTCAGATTTCTGTAAAGTTAAGGACACTTTGGCCTGGGCTGTGTGTGGGAGGAGGGACTGAACGCAGAGCTGAGCGACCTCATTGTAGTGGTACAAGTCTTTGCCATACTGGGAGCCAGTGGCGAGGGCTTATTTTTAGATATTTCTAACCCAATACCTGGAGTGTGTCCAAATAATACACAGGTTTTGGTGGTGCAAAAATAAAACTTTTTGGTGAGTCATCTGATGGAGAGAAAACACCCAGGTGTGCATCAGCCAGTTCTTCCTGAGAGCGACAGGCTGTTTCCTCCTCCTGGTCCCCTGTGGCGCAGGCGCACCCGACTCACACAGATTTGTGGTCGCTGGCCATTCCTGTCCTCTTAGGGCAGCGGGGTCATGGGCACGTGTTAGCAGCAGGAGCCAGAACTCAGGTTAGCTCTCCCCTCCCTGAGCCAGCGCTGACCTGCAGACGCACTGGCACAGTACTGGAATGCAGGCAGGGAGCTGTCCGGGGCGCCCCAGCCCTGCCAGCTGCTGGACAGTACCGCGTGCTGACTCGTGAGAGGGCACGGAGGAAGGGGAGGCTGGTCAGGCTTCTGACTCACCTCTGAAGAGACATCTGCAGAGGTGTGAGGAGAGCACCCAGCCCCGTCCCTAGGAGCTTCACCAAGGCCCGAGTGAAGGACTTTATCCCGGTTCCCTCCCCGCTTGTCAGTCATAGTGTCCTTTCTCAGCCCCTTCCAGCTGTGGTCCTTGAGCCTATGTCGGATGTTGAGTTCACAGGAGGATGAGGACCACTGCCTCGGGTGAGGGCTTTAAAGTCTTCCCAGTTTCCATAGCAAGGCTGTCACTTGGAGTGACGGCTGGTTCACAGCTGCAGAAGCAGCTGCCACTTTAAACAGCTGTTTGTTGACAGTGCGGAGGGAGGATAGGAAGGACTGCTTCCTTTCATCTATTTCCTCTCAGACACACCTCCTTTCTGTGTGTCCAGTTGGGCTTCTGAGGACATGGCGCTGGTGGCCCTGGAAGGTGCTCAGATGCTTGGCCCAGCCTGAGGCTCACACACAGCAGTCTCCCGGGCAGCATCCAAAGGCAGATTAACGATGGCTGTCCCAGAACAAAAACCTCCTGGCTGGCCACTCTGGCTGCGCCCCCTCTCCCACCTGGCCGGTGCGGAAGGCGTGACTCACTTCTTGAGGGTCTTTCTGTGTCTGGCTTGGGGTGAGTCTTGTATCAACAACAGAGCTGGGCTTTGCTTGGCAAGCTGTAGGGCCATTTTTCATGACGATAGTGGGGACCATTGACCTCATCCATTTGGCTGACATATCCTTGGGTTAGTCTGAATTTACTGTTTCCCGAACCGGCTGCTTCCTTTGTGTTTATTTTTCCCCTTCTCCCCTAAAACCTGCACCCCATGGCATCCCGGGTGCCTTGGGCTGCCTACCCAGCATCCGCTCTGCGTTTAAAACACCCTTCTAGCTGGTTCTCCCGCTTCCCCCCCCCCCCCGCTCCCCCCGCCCCGCTCCCATTCTCCATGCTGGCACTTGTCCTTCCTCCCGTCATCAGCCACAGTCTGAGTTCTCCATGCTCTCCCTCCTTGGTGAGGGTGCTCCCTGGGGGAGGCCCAGGCATGAAGCCATTCCCTCCACCTTCCTGAGAACATCACTGTCCACCGTGCTCCTCGGTGGTGCTCCTCCACCCCATTCCCTCGAAGCTGCCGTCCTGGGTGTGGCTGGGGTCTCCAGCTCTACCTCCTGTGCTCTCTGCCAGACAATTCCACACGTTCTTTCCCCAGACCAGGCATCGGCTGAAGGACTGAGCCATACTGGTCCTGCTGGGAGACGTGGACTCTGTATCTGCATCATCTTTCCCAAAAGCGCCTATGGCTCGTCCCAAACAGCCCGCCCAAAGCCTGCACTGCCTCACCCCATACACCTAGTCCCTTGACAACCACATTAAGATTACGGACACAATAGGAGCTGAGGGGTTCATCCTCTAGAAGCCGTGTCTGAGAGCCGGGCAGTTGGACACGGTCCCAGACTTGGTCTCTCCAGAGAGTCCAGTATGACTGGAAAGCTGCCCCCTACCCCAGTTAGCACGTCTTCTTTGCTCCCGTGTCTCCCAGGGTTGCCTCCTCTGAGTTTGCCGCTGATCACGACTCTTTCCCAGAACCACCCTGACCTCCCCTTTCTCTAACTGCAGTCTGTCAGCTCAGCTATGATACCTCTCTGGCTGGGGAACCTGCCCAGAGGCCGAGGCAGGGTGGGAGACAGGCCCTGCTCCGGTCAGCATCACAGAGGGCACCTCTTGTACATCTGGCTCCTCTGCCAGCCTCTGCTCTTAGCATCTTACACTGACCAGAGCCAAGAACACATGCTCGTATTTCAGGATCAAGGGGGGCATTGCCCTCCAGATTCTCAGCTGACTGCACCTAGTTGCAGGACACAACATCTCCATAGGTCGTGATTCCTGTGGGCTGTGGTCTTGCGGGCTATGATCATTCCGGGAATTTGTCCCTATGGGTTGTTGTAGAAGTGTTTTCAGTTACGTATAAAATAATTATTTCTGTGAACTGTTGGGTGAGGGGCTGCCTAGGTCTTGGTGTTTTGTATTTTCTGCAGGTGTTGGATTCATGTGGGGGGGGATGTTTGATTGCTGGTGATCTGCACGTGCTATCAGTAGACCACCTGAGCTCAGACACTTGGGGTTCCACGGTCAAGTACGGCATTGGCCACGATGGTGGTTCCCTCTGCTGAGTTTTCACATACGAAAAAAATGCCTCCTTGTCTTCTTTGGTGAGACACCACAGCAGCTTACTGCTAGAGTGGGTTACGATCCCATCCGCTGTGGCCCCCATTCACTGTGGTCTCTGTGGCCTGCAGTCCTGTGGGCTGACGTCCCTACAGCTATGCTGTGACCCATCATCTGCCCTTCCAGGACGCTGGCTGGGCCCTTTCCCCACAGTCTGAGTTCTGAGTTCGTCTGCGTCCTAACCTTGGCCTTGGCTCAGCTCACCTGCGGCCACGTGCAGCTGGCCATGCCTTGTACATTTCAGGTTGTCATAGCCCTGTCTCCACCCCTGGAGCTTTGACATGCTTCATTCTCGCGCTCCGGGCCCACTCTCTAGAGTCAGAATCAAGATCAGGTAAAGCTAGCCCAAGTTGTTCCCTGGGACTCCCAGCAGCCATGGCGGCCTCGGTGGTTATTTTGAATCACTCACTTGCGTCAGCTGCATCAGAGTTGCCCCCGTACCCCCAAGGCCAAGGCGGCCTTGACTTGGTGGGAGTTGGCTGGCATTGAAAGGGGCTCTGTCCTCGGCAAGGGCTTCACCCTGGACGGACACACAGGGCCTTTGTTCTCTCCCAGAGCCCCAGAAGGCCATCCTCAGCCGTGGCTCTCAAAGACGTCTGTCTGGCTCTCTGTCTTTGCAGGACTTGTCTCTCCAGGCCACGGACCTGGCTGACTGAGCTCTCCCCAGCCCGTTCTGGGCTCTCTTCACCTACCTTTGTGTGCTGGTTAGTTTTTGACAATTCAACACAAGCTGGAGTCGTCTGGCAAGAGGGACTCTCCATTGAGAAAATACTTCCAGCAGATTACCTGGAGGGACAGTCCATAGGGCATTTTCTTGATTGTTTGATGTGGGATAGGAACCGCCTCTGGGAAGGTGGTCCTGGATTCTGTAACATAGAAAGCTGAGCAAGCAAACCAGTAATCAGCAGTCCTCCACTGCTCGGCTTCCGTTCTGCCTCCAGGTTCCTGACTTGAGAGTTCCTGCTCTGACATCCCACAGTAATGGGCTCTAAGTTGTCATTTCAGATAAACCCTTTCCTCCCCAAGTTCCTTTCAGCCACGGAATTTACCACAGCGATAGAAAGCAAACTAGGGTACTTCTCTGCCTGGCCACTGTCCTGGACCTTCCCAGCAGGCCCATCTGACACCTACAGCATCCACGTCCAGTGTCTTCTGGCCAGGCCGAGGCACACGGAACCAAGGGACCACACGGAAGATACTGCTTCAGGAGCACGTTGGCTGCCGGCCAGCCCCACCTGGGTTTTGGTTGGCTTTTATGGCCACCGTAAGCATTCATTAATTCGCTCACATACCTGTTGTGCTTTGTAATAAATGTCACACTTAACATCAACACTCTCGGCCTGCTCATCCCACCTCCATCTTTGGATCCTAGGCTAGTGCTTGCTGCTCAGTCCCTCTGGCCCCTCCCCGTTCAGTCTAGGGTACAAGACAGAGGTGTGTTCTATCCTAGGACCCTCTGCTCCTTGACACTCAGCTCTAGGCCTTACCCCCCCCCCAGGTGTTACTTAGACTCTTTGCATGATCGGGGTGCCTCTCAGCATCTGGAGATTCCCACACCCACCCTGGGCATGGCAATGGTGACAGCTGTGGTGAGCCTCTGTTCTTGGCTGCTCCAACTCCTCTGGGTTTTGGTCCCCGGTTAGACCAGCCTTCAAAGCCCATCCCCAAGTCACTTCTCCCAGAAGGCACTACTCCCATCCCCTGGTAGGGATAGCAGTCCTCTCCGCCTTAGTGCAGCGGAGAGACAAGGGGTCCACGGGTCACCTGTCACCTTGTCCGGTGTTCTGAAAGTGTCTGAAGCACCCACCGTTCGCATGGACCTAGGGTTCGCTGCAGAGAGTAGATAGGAAGAAAACCAGAGGCTGGCGCTGGCCCCGAGCCGCACGCAGATGGCGGTCGTGTGTCTCCCAACTAAGGGCATTGGACAGTGATCGCTCTGATGGTACCACCTGGAGCTGATGAGTGTGGTAAGGTTGCTGGGTTGGGGAATGGCTCAGGCCTGCATACAGAGGTAGAGACAGAAAATCCCAGTGTCCTTGGCCAAAAGGAGGAACTATGGGAAAGGAGAGGCACTGAGGCAGAGCTACATAGTACACGGGAGATGGGCATACCACCAGGAAGCAGGGAAAGGACAGAGTCCGGGTGTAGGCCATGGCCAGCACCCGGTGTTGGGACCAGGCCGGGAGCTGGTGGACATGCAGACAGGTGGCCGAGCTTAAGAGCTGGAAGTGGGTACTAGGGAGAAGGGAGGTGCCCAGCATTACTGACGAGGTCATAGGGAAGACTCACATTCCCACCCTGCAGGTCCCTGGTGGAACTCAGTCCTGTGGTGTCGTGAGGCTGCATGTCTCCTAGCCTCGCAGGAAGCCTTCTTGCCGCCTGTGAAATGAGACAGTGATGCTGGGTCTCTGGACCATGAAGGAGGAGGAAGAGGAGGTAATGTTTCTGCTTCCGGCTCACTGAGGGCTTGCAGCAGAGCTGAAACCCCCACCCACCCTGGGCACAGGGTGGTGCCCTGGAGGCCTTGAAGCTGCAGCTGTCCTGTGAGGCTCCCAGCTCATTGGCTGACTGCTGGGCAGTGAGCCAGTGGGCTCTCCTGGTAGGTGGCCGCTGGGACAGGTACACAGCAAGGATGGCCTAGGAGTGGTTGAGTCAAGGAGAGCCACATTTGGAGAGCTGGTGGGTCCTTGAAGAAAGGAAATGCAGAATCCACATCTAGGCAAAAGACAAAGACCCTTTAGTATCCAGAACCCACAGTGTGGCGTGAAGGACCCAGGAAGGAAGGACATTCCTGATATTGGGGGTGGGGGCTGCCCCAGGACCCGCCTGTTGGGTGGTTGAGGTATAATCGCTTCATTGTTGTGAAACCCCAGGATGGAGGAAGGACTTTCAGGTACAGCCGGTAACTGTGGCTTGCAGCTCTCAGCAATTACAAAATCCTTTTCGGATTCCTTTTCAATCGCCTCTGTCCACGGACGCACAGACCTCACCTTACCATCCTGGCCCCAACCTCACCAAACCAGCTGACTCCCCTGAAATCACAGACGGTCTCCTTAAACACGCACACTGTCTGAGCAATAACTTTCAATTCAGGGAAAAGTTGGAAAGGCAATGGTGTGTCCTTGCACCCTCGATGGCGGGCAGCCTGAAAAACCGCAGGATATTTGTCAAAACCAGGAAATCACAGCCGAGCAGTGCACTCTGCAAACTGCAGACTGTCAGATGCCCGGGAGTCCCTAGCATTTCAGGACTGGGCTCCCTGGCTCCTTCCACAGGTGGCATTTTTCCCTGTCTTTCTTGAATCTTGTCACCTTTGAGCAGGAAGTTGTGGGACACCCTTCGGCGTAGCCTTGGCTGACGGCTTCTTCTGTTGTCACTCTGGGTGTCCTGGAACTCACTCTGTGCACTGGCCTTGAACTCACAAGAGATCTGCCCGCCTCCGCCTCCCAGGTGCTGGGATAAACCGCCACCACCGCCACCCTCAAGCTGAGGTCTGAGCTTTTAAAGAAGAAAGCAAAAAGGGCAAGGTGCCTCCGGTCACCTTCCCGCTGGGGCAGCTAGCTGCCTCGTTAACCCAGGTGACCTTAGCTGTCATTGCCTTCCTCTGCCCTGCTCATCGAGATCGAGGCCGAGTCCCCCGGCTCGGGCACAGTGAGCCTCATCTAAAGGGCCTCAAAGCCACAGCAGAACCAGGTGTGTCTTGGAGAGCCACGTGGAGGCCACTCCGCCCGCCATACCGTTTCTTCTTCTTTCCCTCCGTCGGGCTGCGTGTGTGTGTGTGTGTGTGTGTGTGTGTGTGTGTGTGTGTGTGTGTGTGTTAGTCCCGCGTCCTTCTGCAGAGGAAGAGGCACGCGACCCTGCAGTCTCAGCACGCACTTCGCGGTCACCCTGTCGGAAGGCGTTCATGGGTATCCACTTCCTTCTTTGAGCACCCGCCACATTTGGGAAGCCAGTGAGTTCCTTGAGACACAGAGAAGCAGAATCCACATCTTGCCAAAGGACAAAGGCCCTGCAGCACACAGAACCCACGGCGTGAAGAGCAAGATCCAGGACGCTCTGAGTAGCAGCGACCGTGTTCTTGCAAGACTGAGCTGTCCGTCTAAACAGATGGCAGCTTTGCGCCACCACAGCCAGGATCCAAGGCAGCCCTCCATCCAAAGAGACAACCCCCCCCCCCCCGCCCTCCGCCACATCACCTTTTCTTCCTCCCTGTCCCCTCCCCACCAGCCTCTGGCACCCACTTGTCTGTCACCTTCGTGGGGCCTTTTCTGCCGCTGAGTCATGTCTGCTGACGAATGGGCCTCAGCTTGTTGGACAGCTCGTCTTCATTTGCTGTCTACTGCTGTGATAAACACCAAAACCAAAAGCACCCTGGGGAGGAAATGGTTTATTTGTCTTACAGGTTAGGGCCTCCCCATCCTCAGGGGAGGCTGAGGCAGGAACCAAAGCAGAAGCCATGGAAGAATGCTGATTACTGGCCTGTTCAGCCTCTTCCTTTCTTTTTTTTTCCTTTTTCTTTCTCTCTTTCCTTCCTTCCTCTCCCTCTCCCCCGCCCCCCTCTGCTTCAAGACAGGGTCTCACTATATAGTCCTGGTTGTCTAGGAGCTCACTCCATAGACCAGGCTGACCTGGAACCCACAGGGATCCACCTGCCTCTGCCTCCGAAGTGTTGGGATTAAACGTGAGTGCCACCATGCATGCTTTCTTACACAAGCCAGGACCACCTGCCCAGGGACCTCTCCCAGTGGACTGGGACCCCTCACATAAGCCATTAACCGAGGAAATATCCCCACAGGTGGACATTTTCTCACCTAAGTCATTCTTCCAAACGCGCCTGCAGAGGGTCAAAAACAAAAACGAAAACAAACCAAGCAACAGTTTGATACCTAAAGACTCTGATATTTTCACTTCCCACCACGACAAAGAAAGCTACAGTGAGTGGTCCACAAAGGTTCCGGGCGTAGACACGGGCGGATGCACGCTGCCGTCTACATCTCTCTGGGGTAAGCGCTGTCCGGGTTGTAGGGCACGCGGGGCTGCATGTCTCCATCTGCTGGTGACCTAGCAGAGACCACTCTGGGAGGAAAGATTCCCTGTGTTTACAGCAGACCACCCAACCGGGTTTCTGGGGGTCGGCAACACAGATGCCCAGATTGGGGTATATTCAGAGGTCACCCCGATCACTCACTTTGGAATCTGGAGTCTAAGACTATGGTGCCACAGGGTAGGTCCTTCTGGGTGCTTTCTCTCCTTGGCTCGTTAGATGGCGTCTTCTCCTTGTGCCCTCAGGTGACCGTCCCCTAAGGACAGTGTCATGTTGGATTAGGGCCCGTGATGATCCCTTCACCGCCTTAATGATCTCAGCACCCCATCTCTGAATGCAACGTCATCCCTGGGTCCTGAGAGTTAGGACTTTGAGATTTGGACTTTTAGGAGAAAGCACTTGGCCCTCCGTCATGTTCTTCCCTCTGTCCGTCTTTACTGTGGGAGCTTGTGTTACTTGGATCCAGCTGAGCTTGTAGTCTCTGACTGCTCCGTGTGCCTACGATCGTCAGTGCCCCTTCAATGTTCCCAGCTGACCCTAGACACGTCCACGCCTGGCTGTGTCCTTGCCAGAGGCAGGATCTGCAGCCTGGCCTAGGGAGAGCCTCCTCTGCTGGGAACCCAGCCTCAGACGCTGCCCAGCTGAGGGTTCACACTCCCCTTTAGGTAAACACTGGACGGTGGCTGTGCCTCACTGTCCCGGGGAAACCATGTCTGGGTGCCCCTTCAGTACTGCAGGGGAGAGCTGCTGGGGTTCGCCTCCACCTTCTAAGCCCTCTCTGGCTTCTGGAGGAAGCATCTGTGCCCTTGGCTATCACCGTTGATCATCTCCTCCTCCGACACCCCAAGTGCTAACCATCTCCAGGCAGCTCTTCCCTCAGCTCCAGCTGCCTATCCCCGCCTCTTTCCAGACCCTGCACGCTTCCTGTAACACCAGTTTGCGTTCTGTTCATCTGTTTCCTCCGCTGGGCCCTGAGGTGGAAGCCAGGCGCCTCCCAGCTGTCCCAGGATTCTGGTGAGATGTCAGGGCCACAGCTGCCTGCCCCGTGAGCACTTGCACATCCATTCGCCATCTGCTGGGGGACTGAGACCCCGGAAGGGACTCCTCCTCGTGGTGGCTGGCAGGGCGCGTCCCCGAGAATTGCTCCATGCTGCTGTCCTCGGTCAGCGGTGGCCCCCATGAGTGTCTTCCGTACCTCAGCAAGTCAACTTAGTGAGATCTAGAGTCAGGGGAGATGGGTCTCTGGCTGTGTCTGTTGCAGACTGTGTTGATTAGGTTAATTCACGTGGGGAGATCCACGCACTGTGGGTGGCACAGTTCCCGGGGGCAGGGATTCTGGATTGTAAAATGCAAAGACTGAGCTGGGCACATACGTTCATTGCACATACTGTGGATGTCATGTGACCAGCTGCCCCACCTCCTGTTGCTGGGACTTCTCTACTAAGATGGACTGCAGTCTCATACAGTAAGCCAAAAAGGAACCCTTCCTACCTTCCTTAAGTTTCTTCTACCTACAGTGCTGAGGAGGGCGGTTCTGAACTTCAGATTGTAACCTGAATAGGCTTTTCCTCCTTAATATCATAGTCTTACAGCCGGGCAGTGGTGGCCTATGCTTTTAAACCCAGCACAGAGGCAGAGGCAGAGGCAGGTGGATGTCTATGAGTTCGAGACCAGCCTGGTCTACAGAGTGAGTTCCAGGACAACCAGAGTTCCAGCAGAGAAACCCTGTCTCAAAAAAACCAGTGTGTGTGTGTGTGTGTGTGTGTGTGTGTGTGTTTGTATTAGTCTTACAAGTCCAATGAAATCAAATAAAAATATAATGGGATTTTCTAGTTAATATCATTAGGGATATCCACTTTTAAACGTGACGGTTAAAGCAAGTAGTTTCCATTTTTAGATTTAGATTTAGACAGAGTTTCTCTGTTGTAACTCTGGCTGTCCAGGAACTCACTCTGTAGACCAGGCTGGCCTCGCACTCAGGGATCCGCCACCTGCCTCTGCCTTTGAGTGTTGGGATTAAAGACATGTACCACAACCATCCAGCTAGTAGGCTTTCTTTTAAATGGCACTTTCAGGTTTATAGGAACTCACGCCGTCCCCATGACTCCCCCTGCCCTTATCTCCGTCATCCATAGAAAACCCGGCGGATGTGGATGTGTTCTTATTAACAACACCGTGAGTTACTTTCAGATTTGCCCCCTGTCCGGCACTCTGTGAGGCTGGACAAATATAAAATGACATGTGACCAGTAATTTGGCTCTGGTTAGCAGGTTAATGATCAAACTGGGCCTTGTCAAGATTTCAAACGTAACAGTCATAACCTTTGTTTTACACACACACACACACACACACACACACACACACACACACACACACACATATTTTCCTTCTGAAAATATTAGCCTTGGAAGGAAGCGTTTCCTTAGGCAGCCACCTTTCCTTCTCCAGGCATTAATCCGCCGAGCAGTCTGTCTATCCCTCTCTTATCTGAGTTTACAGACAAGTTGTCAGGAACTTCCTCCTCTGGGAGGAAGCTTATATCCAAATGGAATCTCTGACTCAGAACTCCATTAGCTCAGCGGGAGCGTGCTGGCGCTGCAGGCTGGAATGCTCAGGGAAAGCAGCCCTTTCCCCTCACAGGCAGGCATCCATCCGCGCTCACTCACCGGCTTCTGCCAAGAAGCCGTCAACTTGCAAATGGAGGCGTCGGCATTGCCACCTCCCTTGGTGAAGCAAGGCAAGCTCTATAGAAACAAACTAGAACTGCGCTGAGCTTTGGCAGGCAGTACTTTTTGGGACCAGGTGGTCCAAATACTATGCTCTGTGTCTTCCTGGGGTCCCAGGACAGAGGAGGGGGTAGGGGGACAAGGAAGAAAGAGGAGGGGGAATGCTTTCTCTCTCTCTCTGGAGGGAACGGCTTGCCCAGTTATCCTTGAAGATTCTTAGTCCCGTCATTTGAGAGGTGGAGGCAGGAGAAAAAGAAATTGAAGGTCATCCTCAACGTCTTATGGAGTTTGGGGCTAGCCTGGACTACATGAGACCCTGTCTTCAAAAAAAAAAAAAATCTTATTCTGGTGGATATGTCCAATTTTAAAACTATGCAAGCTTTCCTAAGTGGAAGTCTCTATACTGTTGATACACATTTCCTCTGTGGTATGCTGGGCACCTTCTCGGGTATCTCATACTAGCGCAGGAGAACGTATTCCACAGAGAATTCATACTCTTCATTGTTCCAGGCTCTTCAGGCTTGGAGCGGCCCCTCTGCAGAGGAAGGCTGCTTTGATCTCTGAGCACCCAGGGAAGGGCTGACTTCTGGTCCACTGTCCCCACCATGGGCTCCCCGGGGCTGTAGAAGAGGCTCTGTCAAGTGAATCTGATGACACTGTAGGATTCTGGGGATTGCCAGGGGATGGTGGCCTGGCTGCAGCCCAGCCTCACTGGCTGCATCAGCACCAGCCTTCCCTGTAGACAATCTCTGGAGAGGGGAGAAAGAAGCTCTAGAAACACCCTTTAAGATGGTACTGTAAGCGGGCTGGAGAAATGGTTCAGCGGTTGGGAGTACTAGCTGCTTCTCTAGAGGACCGGGGTTTAATTCCCAGCACCCACATGGCAGCTCACAACTGTAACTCCAGATCCGGTGATCCATGGCACTAGGCATGCACGTGGTACAAACACACGCGCACACACACACACACACACACACTCACAAAATACACACACACACACACGTGCGCACAGATACACGCACACACTCTCGCAGACAAAATACACACATACATAAAAAAATAAATCTTTCATGCCTGGGATGAGATGGCAACTTCGGCTAAAACTCAGAATGTCCACATGCCACGGTCAATCGCATCTGGCTTCTGTCAGCACATTTGCCACCAGGCCTTTTAGAACCCAACTCCCTTTCCAACAGGTCCAGGTCTTATCAATCTTTTCCATCGGTTCTTGCAGGCCCGGTAACAGCAAGCCCAGGAATTTGACAGCGTATGTAGAAAATCCGAAGAATTTATAGATAAGTCCTCTAGATTAGAGGTGAGTTTAGGATTGGTGCAGGTCCCAGTTGCTTCTCTCTGGGACGGTGCAGGTCTTGGCTGTTTTTCTTGTGCAGGGATAGTGGACGATGGCTGTGCTGACACAGACACATGGATATGCTCCACGAACACTCCATTTTTATTCACGGTAGGTGAGGTTAGAACTTGTGAAGCATATCTCAAGAAAGCAGCTGTTTTTTAAAAAGTGCGTGTGGCAAAGACACTGGGTAAGGATACATGTACATACACATCCACACAAACATGCTATCAATGTGTGCTCAGGCCAAACACACACACAGTCTCATCACAGATACTCACATACAACACACATGAATGGGTACACTTGAGTTGTAGCCTGAACATATGCGCACTTATACACGTGTACACATGCGTGTGTTTACATGCATACTAGTCTGTCCTCGGCATGCGTCTTTACATGCACGTACCTGAGTGTACACATCTGTCTAGATTCCTTGACCAGTACACATCTGACTAGATCCCTTGGCTTGCTCTGGAACCCTTAGTTTTAGCACTGGTGAGCAAGGACCTGTGCTAACCCCAGTCTGGGCTGAGGCTTCCCTCATGCCTACCATTCCTTTCTTCTGTGCTCATGAGGAGACCACAGGCTAGAATTCCGCTGACCCAAGCCCTGGGGACAAGGAGGTGGTTCAGTCCACCCCTCAGGTCCTAGAAGATCCAGGACTGGCTTTATTCTTCAGTCTTTTCTAATCTCTAGAGATAGCAGCCTAGGACAATTGGCCTGGTGATGAATTAGCAGATAACAGCTTTAAAATGTCATGGAATTTAAGGGCAGGCTTTTGTCTGATGTGGCGACACCAAGAAGCTGTCTGGGAGCTAAAGCCCTTGGAGCCTAGGAGTACAGTTGCTGTATTGACCAGTAAATTAGCCAGGGCAAAGAAAGAGGGGAGACCTGCTCCTCCCAAGTTCTGACTTGGAGGCTCTAGAGCGTAGATGGCTAAAGGGCTTGGGCAGGGGTGGAGGCTGGGGATGACAGCCAACCCTGAGGACTGTTCTTTGTCTTTGCTGCCCACTGTGGTTCCTCCCCATGGCCACATCAAGTTCAGAGCCCAGAATGGCAAACGAGCACATATTCAGGACAGGCAGCAGACCCAAAGGCCAGAGATCATAAGGTCTCTGCAAAGAGAAGATCCAGGAAAGGCCAGCAGGGGACCTTTGGACTATTAAAGGGATGAGTGAGACGTGCCTGCATGGTATCTAGGTACCTGCAGGGAGGTCTGGATGGCTGTGTGATGTCCAGGTGCCTGTGTGATGTCCAGGTACCTGTGGGATGTCTGAGGGCCTCTGGGATGCCCTGGTGCCTGTGTGATGTCTGGGTGTCTGTGGATTGGGGCAGTGAAGCTTTGTAGAGAGCTTTGTCATGCTTGATCTTGGGTTGATATAGACCAGGTAGATGTCCATGATCAGAGCAGCCTGCTGCCTCCAAGAGCCATGGTATTGCCTGTGATCTGTGCTCCTGCCACACAGCCTCACTAGCTGGACTTGATTTTCTTTTCTTTTTTTTCTTTTTCTTTTCTTTCTTTTCCCTCTTTCTTTCTTTCTTTCCTTTTTTCTTTCATACACAGGGGTGGGAGGGTGTACTAAGGAGGAATGGGAAGAGGGTGTTATTGAAATACATTGTATGAAACTCAAGTTATTAAGTAAAAGTATTATTTTTTAAAGTGCTGGATGAGAACTAGCCAGTGTGTATTAGAGAAGCTGCACTAGTCTGTGAGTGCCTGCCCAACCGCCCCTGCACAGCCTGTACACGCCTCGAGGTCTGAGATGAGCACCGCCATCTCCCCCTCTGGAAGTCCCAAGTGAGAGGCCCCTGTTTTAGGGGTGTATCTGTCTATGTATGTCCCTGATAAGTGTGTCTCTTCTCCCACAGCCTCTAGGAGTTAACCTGGGCGCACAGATCCTGGGGAAAGGAGAGCCTGGGCAGAGTGCACCACCCACCCTTCCTGTGGGGCTGAAGGCTTATCTGCCCCTCCCAGGACCACTTCCTTCCTCCCACACAGATAGATGATGGGGAGCCCATCCCTGGAAAGTCTGACAGCATGGTTACAACCTGATCTCTTTCCATACATTAGGTGGCTGCACGCCCTGCTGAATGCCGGCACCTGGGATTTTCTTCCTGTTGGGGGCTGGCTGGAGGCCACAGGCTGGCCTCGGGGGCAGCAACTTGAACTAAGAATGTGCCACAGCCCAGATCCCCTTCTGTGGCTGCTGGGGAACCCCAAGCCTGGGGCCTGAGATGCTGGGCCTGATCAAAGAGGGCTGTGTGGAGGGTGCTTGACAAATGTGCCTCGAGGGGCCTTGTAGAGGAAGGCCAGCTGCAGAAAATGGACAGCTGACCATGTCCAACACCCACACCTTGCTAGTGCTCACTGCCCTCAGAGACCGGCTGACAAGTCCAGTGTGTTCCACCAGCAGCTCTGGGCCTGCCCCACGAGCCCCCTAACCTGACTCCTCCGCCTCTTATGGCCCACGGCCTCCCTCAGCCCCCATTCACATAACCCTCATCCATGCTTCTTCCCACAGATGGTTACAGGGCTGCAGTGGGTAACACTTGGCTCAGGTTATCTTATGTGTAAGTCACACTCAGAGGAGAAGCGGCGGCCCGGCTTCTTGATCCCTGAGGTCCTGCACCGGGCTCTATCTCCTCACCTGTCTGTAGCAGCAGGACTCACCATTGCCTGCTATGCTGAGCAATGTAACACATACCCACATGCAACACATATACACAGCATGCACAGGCTTGCAGACGCGTGTACAAATGCACCACACGTATGACATGCATGCACACACATGACACGTGCGCATGTGCTTGTGTGCACATGCACAGGTGGAAGCATGCACATATAGTGTTGTTTTGGGTTGTACAGTGTTATATGCTGGAGTCATGGCGCTGGGCCTGTGAATGTGACCCCCCCTCAGGAGATGGAGTCTTTCCAGATGTGTCTGCTTCACAGGAAGACTCTGGGGTGGGCTCCACACACATGGCTATGCTCTTATGTAAAGAGAAGACACAGACACAGGAAGTCACACGGGAAAAACACGTTAAAAAGAACGCAGAGACCGGCGTGTCCTACAGCACACGAACCAGCAGGATGACAGGCAGTTGGAGAAGTGGTCAGCAGGAGAGGAGGACAGAGCCCGGTCCAGCCCCTTCCTCACCAGTACAGAGCCGCTGGCCTGTTTGTATCCTTCTCCCAGACCTGAGGAGCTGAGATGCAGAATCTCTGTTGTGTAAATCCGTATGCTTTACCGTGGTAGAGCCAGGACACTGACACGTCGGTCCCTGTGCGTGCATGCGCACACACCCGACAATCACACAGGCACACGCGTGCCCACACACGCCTGATTGACATACTGATTTACAGACGAGGCCCTGAAGAGATGATTTAATTAAAGTGAGGTCATCAGTAGATCTTGATCCAGAACAGTGTCAGTGTCTTTACAAGAAGATATCAGAACACAGACACACACAGACCATACTGTCTGCAATCCCAGGAGAGAGGCCTTGGGAGGAACCTGAACTATGACAACCTGCTCCCAGCCTTCAGGGGCATGGGGCAACATGTATTTGACTGTTACTTGAGTCCCTGCCTAAGATTCTCCGCCGTTACAGCCTTAGGATGCTCAGAGTCTCCACTTGATCTGGTGGCTGACGTGACCCTGAGGCCACTCCTGAGTTAGGGATTCCAGGAAAAGGAAAGGAGTGCAGCACCTGAACGCAGACACAAAATGCTTTGCGAAGTGTAAGAGAACCAATACTTAGGAAAGAGACATTATATTGTGTAATTTAGCTCAGGAGTGCCAGCTCCTTAGCTACTGATAAGAAATTTAATCTACTACAGTAGCAGAATAAAAGAATCCTACATCCATTATCTATTATATGTGTGTGTGCGATTATATGTAATATGTATAATACTACATACATCACTTATAATCCTATGAGATTTTAACAAATGTGGGAAAGTCACCAAACACACACCCGTCGTCACCGATAACAGCTCCCTTCGGGTTAGAGATGAAATAGAAATCCTACAATCTTGCATGGCTCGCCTATGAAAAGCCTGCAGCTAAAGTCAGGTTTAAGGGTGAAATGCTGAATGCTTTCAGCCTCCCCCACTTTTGGCTCACATATAAGGCAAGTTTGCTTGCTCGGGCTCAGCAGTGTACTGGAGGTGTTAGCCAGTGCGTACGGCGGGACAAAGAGATACGCGTAAGATGTCAAAAAGTGTGCTTGCCATTAAGGTCCTGGTTTTTATTCCAACTTCACTGTTGTTTCATTTCTGTTGCTGTGCTAAAAACACCATGACCGAAAGCAACTTAGCAGAGAAAGGGGTTTATTTGGCTTACATTTCCGGGTTGCTGTCCATCACTGAGGGGAAGTCAAGGCAGGAACTCAAGCAGCCAATCACATCACATCCTCACTCAAGAACAGAGAGAGAGACGTGTGCACCCATGCTGCCTGCTCCCTCCTGCGTACATTCAGCTAGCTTCCCCCACTCTGACTCCGTTCAAGGCCCTGCCTTCGAACTGACGCCACCTCCTTCCGGGTTGGGTCTTTTCCCCCTCAATCAAGACAACCCCCCACAGACACACCCATAGGCCAACCCAATCTAGACAGTTCCTCATCTGTAGCTCTCCTTGGGTGAGTCTAGGTCGTGGCAAGTTGACGAAGACTAACCATCACACTGACCTCTCTGCTGGACACTGGGCTACGGGCGTGGGAACCACAAGGCTGCCCCCCACAGGGGATGGAGAGACCACCAAGGCCAAAAGGCCAGGCAAGGCCAAGAAAGTGTCGTAGATCGAAGGAGCCCGGAAATGCTGTTGATGGAGCCCTGGATTGCACCCCAAGACTGGGACTAAGGGATACTGGGTCAACAGACACTTACTGTGGCCTGTCAGCTTTCTGGTCTCGTCTTACCAATGTGGTCACTGACTTCTGGTGTTTAGAAGAATATCCGTGTGCCTGGGCAACATGTACCCCGTGACACATGGACATAACACCTCTTAACCTCCCTCCCTGCCTTTGTCCTGAAGCCCCTCAGGCGAGAGGAGATAGCGGAAATGGGCCCAAATGCAAAGACTTAGCAGGAAAGGGTGAAGATTCAGAACGGCCCCTCTCTGCTTCTGTAACTTTAATTTTCTTTTTCATTTTATTTTAAAACAAAGCTCACTCCCCCCCTCTGTGTGTGTGTGAGGGGGGAGTTAAATTTAGTAAGAAAAGCCATTTCCTTCAAAGGGAAACAGCCATATGTTCATAATCACAACGCGGAGGCCCTGGGTCCAAGTTCACGGAGCTGTTTGCCAGCAGTGTGCTGAGGCTGCATGTTTTCAAAGCTGACCTTGGCTCCCTTGAAGGGCGGGGGAAGCAGTGCTCTCTTCCTAATCAGATGTCCTTTATGACGAAGAATGCTTGGTTGTTGGCTTTGGGTCGTTCTGTTAATGATGCCTTCTGGATGACCACATGCGGGCCTCAGCCTGCACCCTCTCTCGATCTTAAGGTCGTTGTCATTGCCCCTTGTCACATACTACCCTGGGGACCCAGGCCCCCCACAGTGAGCTCCGTCTGGGCACTAGAGGTCTGATTCACAATCCAGTAGGCTCTCCTGCCACATAGGGAAGGAATGCTCAGTACACGGGGTACCATGGCTTTGGAGCCTTAGATCCCAAGTATCAGCAAGACACCTGGGTAGGAAGTGTGACAAGAAACCTGTTTCAGATACAGAGGAGCTGGCCAAGGACATCCTTTCCTAAGACCCCAGGACTCCCTGTGGGAACTGAGATCCCTGTCGTGCTGACGAGTTTTATGTCAACTTGACAGGAACTAAAGTCATCAGCGAGGAGGGAGTCTCAACTGAGAAAATGCCTTCATAAGATGAGCTGGGCCCAAGGGCATTTTCTTAATTAGTAATTGATGTGGAAGGGCTGAGCCCACTGTGGGCGGAGCCATCCCCTGGGCTGGTGGTCCTGGGTTCTATAAGAAAGCAAGCTGAGCAAGCCATGGGGAGCAAGCCAGTGAGCAGCACTCCTCCATGGTCTCTGCACCAGCTCCTGCCTCCAGGTTCCTGCCCTGCTTGAGTGCCTGTCCTGACTTCTATCAGTGGTGAACTACTTGGAACTGTGCATGAAATAACCCCTTTCTCTCCCAAGTTACTTTGGTCATGGTGTTCCGTAATAGCAATAGTCAACCCTAAGACAAATTGGTACCAGGATCACAGGGTGTTGCTGTGACAGACCTGACCATGCTGTTTTTGGGAAGATTGTGGAAGGACTTTGGAACTTTGGTCTTGAGAAGTCAATGAGGGTTCGTTTGCTGTGGGAGCATGGAAGGTAAGAATGTTGAGATCAATGTAGCCTTGGAGGCCTGGCTTGTGCAGCTCCAGAGGGAAGGCTGAGGCTTACTTAAAGACTCTATCAGAGACATTTGCTATTGTGAGTTGAGAATCTGTGGTTCTGGCTAGCTGGGGCTGAAGAATCAGCTGCGATTATCAAGAGACCAGAGCCACTGAAAGAAAGCCTTTGCCTTGCCGGGATACTCGACGCTGGTCAGCCGGAGCTAAGAAATTAGTGGGTGATCAAGAAGAGACCACCGTCACAGACTTGAATCCTACAATCCGAGACCTGCCCGGGTCCTCGCTTCCTGATAGACAGAACTCCTCCCTGGGAAGAGACAGGGGGCATCTGTGTGCCCAGGGAGGGTTGCCCCAGCCTGTTCCGGCCTCAGCCAGGTGGAGATGTGTCCTGTATCTCGGAGCCTTCTGCTGAGCCTTCTACCACAGAGCTTCTCCAAGGAGCTAGAACCAGTGTGTATGGGACCAAGTGCTAGGACAACACTACGTGTAGGCCTCATGGGGGGACCCGTCCTTGCCTTCTTGCCCCTTGGCTGGCTTCTAGAGAAATTTGACCAAGAAGGCTCAGTACGGGTCACATGGCAGACTTCCAGGTCATACTGGAAGGCTCCTGTAGACAGCACCCTTGACAGCAGGGACACACTTGATGAGACTCTGGGGGTCTGGGCAAGAGGTGAGCAAGGCATGAGAGTCTTCTCTGACTTGGCCTTTAGGTGAGACTCCTGCCCTGCAGGGTTTGGGTTATGGGTCACAGATGCCTCTCTTAAACCCCGCCCCAGCACATCCAAATGCGAGAAATTGTATCTGATTTGACAGGCGGCCTGGTGCTGCCATTTAACTAGCACCACCTTCAAATTGTGACCTCACCTTAGAGTCTCTCCATGTGACCCCTAACGCCTTTAATAGCAGGGATGGGGCTGGATGAGCCTAATCTTTTGCTCTGCTGAGGGATGTACTCCTGGTACTTCTGTTGGGTAGAGTGGGGGATCCCTGACTGCTCCTGGTCCCCCAGAGCTCAGCCAGGCTCTCTTGGCTTCTTGAGACCAGGGGAGACAAAAGGTTCTGGCTCCTTTGGCTTTGGAGATGGAACTGGGGTTAGGTGGTATCCTCCCCACTGGCCCTTGTTTCTGCTCCCATCTCCCGGGGTCCCTGGCCCCTGACTCCATCCTCTTTCTAGCTGCTCCCAGCACCCATGACTTCTGGCTGCAGCCCCCAGACAGTGCCCGGTGGAAGGTCCTGGTGGGGTATGACTTTTGAAAGTACAGTGACCCCCCTCCCCATCAAAGATTCTCCAAACCCAGACTCTACAGGAGAAAAAGGTCCACTGATGTCCTGCCCTATACCCTGGGCAGACAGCTGTCCCAGCCTTTGACGGGTATCACCAAGTGGAGGAGGAGGAGGAAGCTGCCTTGGGAAGGCAGAGTTGTGCAGTTGTGGAAGAAAGTAGAAGGGGTTGGGTCACAGACTGCTGCTTAGAGGGAGGTCTGTGTGACACCTCCTTGTCCGTCCCTCACCCCAGTGCTTCATCTTGGCATGTTGGTTAGTTCTGATTGTCAACTTGACAGAACTATAATCACTTGGGAAGAAAGGCTCAGTAAGGGATTTTCTAGATTTGGTCTGAACAGGATTTGTCTTGTTTGTATTAATTGGTATCTGAAGAGCCACCATCTGTGGGCGGCTTCATTCCCTAGGTTTGATCCCTGGACTGTGTAGAGTTAAGAAAGCTATCTGAGAACTAAGCATGCGTACATTCGTTTCTCTCTTGGCTGCGGGTGTGATGGGACTAGCTGCTTAGGTTCCTGCCTTGACCTCCTTGCAATGACTGGACTCTAACCTGGACTTGCAAGCTGAACGTCTCTTAAGTTGTTTTTGCCTGAGCTTTTTATAACAGTGGTAAAAACAAAAGCAGAACACCAGAGAGGCCACAGAGCACCTGGCTTGGGACAATTCTCCCTGCCAGTGGCCTTTCTGGCAATGGGGAGGTAGGTCCCATGTCTCCCTAGGATGGGGACTTTTCTTGCAGCAGCATACCCTGGGGTCCTGGACTACTGGCTGACATCAGGATTTGGGGCATAGAGGAGGGTGTGGTGGGGACTGCTCCCCGAGAAGGGAGGATCTCGGTGACACTCAGGTGAGGATGTCATCAGGAGACAGCCACCCGTGAGAGCATCCTGCTGGGAGCCAAGGAAGCTGCCCTGCAGGAGGCCGAGGTCCCTAGCAGAGGCTGAAGTGAGAATATCCCCATGGGGTAGATGTTGCTTGCAGGCTGGTTCACACTGTGAATCCATAGCAGCAGCAATCAGAGAACTCTGACGTGTCCCTGTCCTTCCCTGGGTGTCCTGCCTTGGTTTCAAGTGAAGATGCAGAGTTGTTTGTGTGTGTGTGTGTGTGTGTGTGTGTGTGTGCATGTGTGTGTGTGTGCATGTGTGTGTGTGTGTGTGTGTGTGTGTGTGTGTGTGTGTGTGTGTGTTTTGTTTTTGTTTATTTTTTTCCTTGATCAAATTTCTTTGAACTTATTTTTCTTTTTTCTTGATAATCCTGACCTGAGTTAGGGTGTAGGGAAAGGCCCCGACCGACCCCTCCTCCCGTCTGCACCCTGGTTCGCGTTGCTCCTAAATCTGAGAAACCTTGACGTGTTTTGTTTGAGAAGTCACTGTGGTGACCCCAGCCGGGTAGGCAGTGCCGCCACGAGGTCAGGTCCTTGGTGGCTACGGTTGAACTCACAGGCACCAGAGGCACTCGGCTGTCTGGAGCACAAGATAGATGCCTGGATCTGGGGTGGGGGTTGAACTTTCAGCAGGAGAGATCTCAAGTGAGTGCTGTGTGGGTTTGCACAGCACTGTTTTCCTGCAATGGGGTGCAGGCTCCGTTAGATCGCCTCTGCACTGGTCCCATGTCATGTGTCCCATGTCGTGTCTTAACCCCAACCCCCACCCCCACCCCCGCCACACTGTCCAGAGCTTAATCACTCCAAGGCTGTGATGCGGGCAAATGTGTTTTTGTTGTTGTCACTGATGTTCTGTTTAAGGGAACACACACACACACACACACACACACATGTCCTTGTTTGCAGATGGAAACGATGCCATAGACATACTCAGCCATCTCAGTGCTCCTCACGTGTCCAGCTGACTTCCTGGGAGGAACATTTTCTCCCTAAAAAAGATTTAGGAACCTCCCTACTTCCTGTCTGCATCTCTCTGTTCTTTCTAGCCCGTAGGCAAATTGCCAAGGCTGGTGCTCCGCGGTCTCACTCTCAGAAACTCTTCCTTGAGGCCCTGGGAGACAAAGCCGGGGTGGCGAGGCCTGACTCAGCAAGCTGCGGGCCCCAGGGTGCTGGCGCGCAGTCACCGCCTGAGTCAGTCTTCTGCAGTGGGTGCCTCCTGGGGCCTCTTCTAAGGCCGAGTTACGGCTCCTCCCTCATCTTTCTGGGGAAGCTTTTTCGGTTGCGAGCGGATTCTATTTTAGACCACGTTTTCTTTCCGAGCCCCGGAAAGATGGTCGCTGAAGAAAGTGGAGTGGAGGTACTCTCTCAGGGCTGTGCCGGCCGCCTCTCCCAGCCTGAGCACCGGGCGTGGCTCCTGTCTTGGCTGCTGTCCCGAAACTTGCGAGCAGTCTTGTGCTAACCTTACTTCGTCTCCAGGTCGGCCCGTCCCTCAGCCAGGAGCCTAGCCCTCTCTAGGAAGGGTGCCGCTTTGGCCAAGACAGGCTCTGTGGTGGTTTTGTGTCCCCGACGGTCAAGACCATGGCGAGGTTGGGGTCCCGGGACATGGGGAGCTATACTTCCTCGTTCTTTTTTTGTTCAAGACAGGGTTTCTCTGTTGTAACTCTGGCTGTCCTGGAACTCACTCTGTAGACCAGGCTGGCCTCGAACTCACAGAGATCTGCCTGCCTCTGCCTCCCAAGCACTGGGATGAAAGGTGTGCGCCATCACGACCCGGCTACCTCCTCCTTCCTACTTGTTCTGAGGACTGGACTTCCTGGCTCTATCCCTGCCCACACGCATGCATACTTGTTCAGGGCAGATCAAGGGAGCCCAGGGAAGTGACTCTGCCCTGTGCCTTCTCGTCTCCAAGGGCACAAGCTTGTACTTCCCTGACATCCATGAGCAGCTGAGCATTGTGGCCTAGCTGTCTCCACTGTGAACCAGATCCCCGGACATTTGGTTACCTATTCAAACCCCACATGACACAGCCACACATCCTGACAGCCTCCTGTCTCCACCCTCCATGACGCTCAGCAACAGGACTGTGCCTGGACAATACCTAAGGTGTCTGTCTGCTCAGCAGCGCCCCCTGGGAGGCCTCTCTTCGGGTCCCCTTCCTTCCTCGGGCTTTGCAAGATCACAGATGACAGTCCTAGAAAAGTATCTGGTGGGGCAGAAAATGAAGAGTCTATGGAGCAGGATAGCTGCCCATAACCTTCCCTGGGAACCAAATGCGGAGCAACAATGTAGTAACGATGTAGTCGTACACCTACTGTGTTTCTCAGCAAAGGTGACACGGAGGCATTTTTGTAGATGAAAACCTTTCCAGACCTCAGCAGAGGGAACCACTTGTTGTGGCAAGTACCCTTCCTAAACAGTGGAACGCCAAGTGTGTCATCTCAGGGGGTTTTATTGACACAGAAGCTCCTCAGGCGGTCTACTGATAGCACGTGCAGATCATGAGTAATCAAAGATACCCTACATTAATCCAACACCTGCAGACAATACAAAACGCCAAGGCCTAGGCAGCCCTTTTCCCAACAGTGCACAAAACAACCATTTCAAAGATAACTGGAAATAAACTTCCGTAACAAGTCTTCACACATGGGTATATTCACAACATACACACGTGCACATGCCTCCGTACACACGCACATACCTTGTCCCCCCCACACACACACACATGCACACACACATCCACAAGCGTGTGTATCTGGAATGAGTGGCTGGGACCTGGTTCCCTGGGATGGGCTTGAAGGTGCAGAGAGTATCCCAGCTGTAGAGAAAGCACCTCGGCTCTGCTCAGCTAGAAGTAATAGCTTAAAACAGAAGCCTCCAGAAGTGGCTTCTAGATGGGCACATCCAGGATGGGCAAGGGTTTCCCACAGAGCCGGGGTGTGGGTGGGGAGCCGGGCGGGTTGTTAGCATCCCAGGCCATCTTGCCCAGCCCTACAGTACAGTTGCAGAAGGGCCTACCCGTGTCCTTCCCCCACCCACTGGATCTGAGTCACCCCCAAGGGCCGCTCTGTTCCCAGGCCCCACTGACCCTCCTCTGAGCCTGGAATGCCACCAGCTGCCTCAAACCTTGTATCCAGCCTCCTGATCCCCAGTGATCCCCCACTGACCCACACACACACACCCCCACACACCCACACATTTCCCCTGCTGGCTAATGGAGGCTGGTGAGGTACCCAGAGGATCGGGGTGGAGTGTGTCTGGCTTTTCTCCTTTCCGTTTTGTGTGAACTTTCTTCCATGCTTGGAAACACATTTGAGGGCCTGTGGGCTGCGACGGGCCTCAGCCACAGGGAACCTCCTTAGGAAACAGGATGGAGGAGCCTGTGTTCTCCCCGAGGGCCGCCAGGCCAGCCTCAGCCATCACCTGCCCTGGTCCTGAGGTCTCCGGTGTCTACGCTAACCCTGATCTCAGCAGAGCTCTCTCTCCCTTGGCTGAGCCTTGACCAGGGGGCCCACGGAATGAAGGAGACAGAGGACACAGATGATGCTCACTCCTGGAGGTCTTCCTGTAAAGCTGCAATCTAAGTTGTCAATTGTCACGTGATGCTGGAGCTCACTGAGCCGCCCTGGAAGTGGAGCTGCCCTCTCCTCCCCATCTCACACCCAGGCAAGTCTGTCTCAAAGTATCCTCTGAGGTCCCTTGTCTGGAGCTGGGCTGGCCCCGCTAGCTGTGTGACATGGAGGGAAGGGAACATGGTGCCCTTGGGGACAGCTGGAAGGTGAACCATTTCCAACTGAGGTGACGAGCTGATCCCATGGTATCAAAGCGCCTGCAGCGGGGAGGGGGAGCTGTGGGAAGCTCAGCCATGGGGAGAAAGCTCAATGGGCCCCCGCCAGCTGATGCCCCAACTTCCCTGGTCGGTTTCTGCTGGTGCTGTGAGTGTCCGGTTCAGTGACATCATCTCTATCTGCTGCCTCACCTGAGAGGACTCTGCTCTGCTTGGAACTGGCGGGGGTGGGGTGGGGGTGGGGGGGTGTTGGGGGGAAGATGACTTAGCTGTCTGCCTTAAAGGGGACCTGGTCCATTTACTGGAACATACACTGGATGTTTTGAATGCCGAATTTGATGTTTTGCTCTCTTTTTACTTTAACTTGTATACACACACACACACACACACACACACACACACATATATATACATACACGCACATGTGTGTGTGTGTGTGTGTGTGTGTGTGAGTGATTGCTGCCTCTCCCTCACAAGAGGAAAAGAAAACCTAACTCTCACTGTGTAGCACCTTGGCCCTCCCTCTCCTGCCTCTCAGTGGGGGATCACCATCAATTACGGGGTTCCATGTGGCCCAGCTTCCGTGGTCACTGCAGCTGAGGACGCAGCAAACTGCAAGTCACCTGGCCCTCTCTGCGATTATCTCAGGACGGAAATCCCCGATTTCCCCTGTCTCGGACGAGATTCACCCTGTAGTCCAGGCTACAGAGCCATCCCTCTACCCCAGCATCCATAGGGCCACAGTACAGGCGTGCACCTCCAAGCCTGGCCCCGACTTCCTTCCTAAACAGCCCTCTGTGCTCTCAGGCAGCTCTACCCCGCACCCCGAACCCTCCCACCCAGATTCCATACCTATCTCCTGGTTAGACAGCCTGGCCGGTCACCTCCCCATCCCTTCAGACACCCCCCCCCACCTGTCTCTGTAAGACAGCTGACTGGCTTCTCCCTGGAATGGGTGCCCGTGGCTCATTTGATTGATTAAAGCACGCATGGGTGGGTAATTGTGTCAGCCCATCTGGGTGACACGCCTTGTGTCTTGTGTCACGGTCTTTACGTGGAAGGAACCTAGCCAGCTCCGGCCATCGACTCTGATCGGCCCTGTTGCACTGCCAGGCGTTAGCCCTGCTTCTTCTGCTGCATTGGAGCAGGAATTGCTGCAGCCTGCTCACCCCACCAGGGTTCAGATGGCCGTGTGAGTCATACCCCGGCCACTTCCTTCTGGATATATTTCCCAAATAGCCAGAGTTTCACTACCAGCAGCCAAGAAATTTCCATCTGTTCCGAACATACAATTAAAAATAAATCCAAGCCAGAGGAAGGTATGACTCAGCAGGGTCCCAGGGAGTCTCTGGGCAGCCAGCGGCTAAGCTGGCCAAGCTCTGGCTCCACCCCCTTCCTTCGTTCACTCTGCAAATGCTGATCCAGCTCCCCACTGTGTCAGGTTCCCTGTGGACGGCTTATGCAGGCTGCATTCCCGCAGCTTGTTATGTCAGGCCAGAGCAGGGCCAGGTAAGGTGGTGGGGCTCAGGGTAAGAAAAAGAAAACAGCTCTCTTTCAGGTCATGGTTTGGATCTGAAATGTCCCCCACAGGCCTTGGAAGCTGGTTCTGCTAATTGGTGATGCTATCTGGGGTGGAGCATTAGGAGGTGGGGACCTAGCTTCAGGAAGGAGGTCCTTGGGGATACCTTGTCCCTGGCCCCTACCGCCTGTCTGTTTCCTGCCTACCGTAAGGTGATCGATGGCCACCCAGACATGGTGGCCATGGTGTCTGAGTGACCATAGACCAAACCTCTAAGATCACGAGCCAAAAATAAATTCTCCTTCACGTTTTCTGTTCGGTGTTTGGTCACGGTGTAAGAAAAGTAACAAACACAAGACCCGCGCTTACATCGGACAGAGGGAGAGACAGACAGACAGACGGAGAGACAGAAACATGGAGGGGGAGTAGAGACAGAAACAGACACACACGGAGAGAGAGACAAACAGAAACAGAGACAATTGAGGGGGCCAGAGAGATGCTCAGTAGTTAAGAGCACTTGCTGTTTTTTCAGAGGACCCGAGTTCAGTTCCCAGCACCCATGCCAGGCTGCTCCCAACTACCTAAACACCTCTGGCCTCCGAGGGCACATGCACATAACCCCTATGCACACACACATACATAGTTAAAAATACATGTTCAAAAAATAATTTATTATTTTATATGCATCGATGTTTTACCTACGTGTGTATCTGTGTGAGGGTGTCAGATTCCCCGGAACTGAAGTTACAGACAGTTGTGAGCTGCCACATGGGTGCTGGGAATTGAACCTGTGTCCTTCGGAAGAACAGCCAGTGCTCTTAACTGCTGGGCCATCTCTCCAGCATAAGTTTTTGTTTTGTTTTGTTTTTTAAGACATTGATGAGCCGGGCTATGGTGGCCCACACCTTTAATCTCAGCACTTTGGAGGCAGAGACAGGTGGGTCGCTGTGAGTTCGAGGCCAGCCTGGTCTCCAGAGTGAGTTCCAGGACAACCAGAGGTACAACAGTGGAACCATGTCTCAAAAAACCAAAAGAGGCACTGATGGAGGAAAGGAGAAAAAAAAACCAAAGAGACAGAGAGACAAGGAGACAGAAAGAGAGGCAAGAGAGATAGGAAGAGACCAAGATAGACAAAGCCAGAGAGAGGTGGAGAGAGACACTCACACACACACACACAGGGAGAGAGCAAGAAGAGACGGAGCCTCGAGACATCGCTGGGCCAGCTGCTCATATTCAGCAGCATGTAGAGATGTCGCCATTTTGCAACGTATATGCTGCCGTTTGCCTGCCGGAGCCTAGTCCACTTTGAGACATTCAGGGACCACCCTCCTGTCCTGCGTCGAGGTGTTTCCAACCGAGGTCAGTGTGAACGCTGTGTCTGAACGACCTGCCCCCAGGTCTTTACATCTTCCTGTCACTTGGGATCGTGATTTTCCCTTTGGCCCCGCCGCTAGAAAGCATCGCGTTGTTTAATTCGCAATTTCTGGGTTGGTGGGGGATCAGTGAGCATCGGTTTCTCCTGGGATGATACACTGGTCCAGGTCTAGCTAAGCCTACATCTTGGGCCCGTGTCTTACTGACCTGAATAATCTCCATGCCTCTTACACAAAGCAGCTGTCTGTTCTGGGAATGCTGTGCACCCCAAAATTGTCTTTTTTTTTCATCCTCTTGGTAGGGTCCTCTGAAAACAGAAATTTTTTTTTTTCTTCTGTGACTCTAGGACAGAGCCCAAGGCCTCACGCATACTGGTCCCACACAGGGAGCTGCTTTCCAGCCTGAGGTCTTTCTTTCACACGGTCCGATGTGCGCTTTTCCAGGTCTGATGAAAGGATCGTGACTGTACCTTTCCTTCGTCACGTTAAAACGTTTTTGTTTACATTTACCTATTGTGTATGTGTGTGCGCACAGTGCCCGTGTGCAGTGCCCGTGTGCGCGTGCTACGACACTCCTGTGGAGGTCTGATCACTCTCCGTTGTGTGGGTTCAGGCTCGCACAGGTAGTCAGGCTTCCTTCGCCCACCTTGCCAGTCCTCCTCTGTTACGCTGTAAACGTCTTGTTTTACCCTTCGCCTGTCGAGGGGTAAAGAGTCCGGAAGGGACACTGAGGAAGAAGGAAGGAGTTCTTAGGTTCACATTCTCCCTACAGACGTTCAGTTCACTTAGCACCTCGTCTGCCAACGGCCAGTGGGGTGTCTTAGAGCCAGCTGCCCTCCTTACCGGGTGCCTAAGGGCCGGGCGCCCTCCTTTGGTGGCGTCAGACGCACCTTTACATCCCGTCATTTCCCCCTTTCTGAACGTTCACTCTTGTTTCCTGTTTTAGAATCCGGCTGCCAACCCCTGATGTACCCTGAGTCGTTTGTCTAATGTGTTTCCCAGCATTGGGGGTAACAGCTGGTTTCTCGTCTGCTGGTTCTTTTTCCTCTCTTTCTGATCGTCTTTTAAGTTTTTTCAATGTTGTCATTATTCCACATTCCCACACGGTTTGCTTGTTACCGGCCATTCATTGTTCTGTTAACGGTTGATTAGACATCACAGGCTCCCCTGGCTTTTAAGAGGCTGACTTTTCAGGATTACTATGTTCTTGTCCGACAATGCCAGGAACTTTGAACGCTGATTCTGTTCCTGTCGTGGGTAGAACAATGCCCTATGCCCTCATTCTAATCCCCAAAGCCTACAAAATTACCCTGGGCCCACCCAAACTCGTGAGCTCTGAAGGGCAGTGTGCTTGACATAGTTTTATGTCAAGTTGACATAAGCTAGAATTTTCCAAAAGGAGGGAACGTTAATTGAGGGAAAAAAAAATTGCGTCCATAAGATCCAATTGTAGGACATTTTCATAATTAGTGTTTGGTGGGGGAGGGCCCAGCCCATTGTGGGCAGTGCCACCCCTGGGCTGGTGGTTCTGGGTTCTATAAAAAAGCAGGCTGAACAAGCCACAGGGAGCAAGCCAGTAAGCAGCACCCCTCCATGGCCTCTGCACCAGCTCCTGCCTCCAGGTTCCTACCCTGCTTGAGTTCCTGCCCTCGCTTCCTTTGATGATGATCGGTGATGTGGAAGTATAAGCCAAATGAACCCTCTCCTCCCTGACTTGATTTTGGTCATGGTGTTTCATCACAGCAGTAGAAACCCTAAGACAGGCAGTGTGCTTGCCCATCTTGAGCTGGGAGATTCCGGCGTGAGGAGGTCTCTGTAGGTATCTCTGGTTTGGAGTTGAAGAACAGGGAAGAGGAACGTGGGGCCGCCTCCTTAAGCAAAAGTCAGCTGACAGCCATGAGGAAACCAGGTCCACGATGGTGGGAACTGAGAGTCTCGGGGTAACCCTCCAAGGGCCTCTAGACCCAGGTGCATGGAGCCTTAGCTCTGGCCGTGAGAGGCCTGAGTAGTGGCCCCACGTGGACTCGCCACACACAAGCAAGAGGGAAGAGGTTGAGCCACTAAACATATACAGCACTGAAGAATGAGGGCACCTCCCGTCTACTTGTTCTAGCTCACGAATTTAATTTAATTGAGACAGGGTCTCATATTGTCCAGGTTGGCCTCAAACTTAACTATATAGCCAACAGTGACCTTGAACTCGGATCCTCCTGCCTCTACCTCACAAATGCTGGAAGTACAGGTATGCACCGCTACATTGATTTATGCTGAGCCAGAGACCGAATCCAGGACCTGGTGCATGCTAAGCAAACACCCACATCCCATCCCCGGTCCTAGGTCATGAACTTTAACCCACCTAGGCTTCCCTACTAGACGTCTTCAGTGACCTTGGTTAGCACTGCGTGCTCCCTGCTCTGCTTTGCTCTTGGTACCATTCTCCAAGTTCCTTATTTATTTTTGTTTATGTATGTTCTTGTGACTGAATGTCACGAGCCTGTGGTGGCCAGAAGAGGGTGTCTGAGCCCCTGGTGTTGGAGTCACAGGTGACTGTGAGACAATGTGGATGCTGGGAACTGAACTCAAACCCTCTGCAAGAGCAGAACTCTTTTTTTTTTTTTTTTTTTTTTTTTTGGTTTTTCAAGACAGGGTTTCTCTGTTGTAACCCTGGCTGTCCTGGAACTCACTCTGGAAAACAGAGGTGGTTCCAGGAAACCAGGGTGGCCTCAAATTCACAGAGATCCACCTGCCTCTGCCTCCCGACTGCTGGGATTAAAGGCGTGCGCCGCCACTGCCCAATTTAGAGCAGAACTCTTAACCACTGAGCTACCTCTTCAGCTCCAAGCTTCAAAAGATGATTTTGATGGTTTTCCTGCCTCAGGGATATCTTTTAGTTTTCTATTGGGAACAAATGATTTCTGCTTTTGTTCGAATGTCTTCATCGCTGTCTTCGATAAATGATTTCTTTTGCTGGGTAGAAGATACACAGCTATAGATACAACGATACTGCTGACTTGCAGCCCTTAGCATAAAATAAACACCTGCAAAGTCCACATCGATTCCCATTGATGAATTAGCGCATTAAGAGGAGTGAGGGGAAAGACTACCCTGTCACTGTTGTAGCCGAGACCTGCGGATGAATGCTAAGGTTCGTGGGTAGAACGTTCAAAGAAAGCCAGGACATTTGCATGGCTTCAGTATTAATGTTCACTCTTTCCTGGCTCCAGGAGGTGATGCTTAGCTCCCCCCCCCCACCCCTTAATGTAGACTGAACCTAGAGACCCTCTTCCCATCAACAGAACAAAGAGGTAAACAGTGAGTTGTGCAGGAGAAACTGGGAGAGTGCCACCTCACCCAAGAGGCCAAGGCCGGTGTTATCCATGACAGGTCGTTGTGACCCTCCTGGACCACGTCCAGTGTGATGGGAAAGACATTTTCCTCTGATTCCTCCCAGAAGTTCATACCCCAGTCTAACCCTGAGAGGCACCAACAGCCCCAGTTGGGTTTTGCAGGGCTCTGCCAAGTGTTCTTCATGAGTATCGAGGTCATGAAAGAGCAGAAGCTGAGAAACTGTCCCAGGCAGGTTTCCTGGAGCAGAGGACACTGGTGAAGGGTTCCAACAGTGCCATCTGATTGACAGCTTGCACCGAACATAGTGTCTCGGTCGATGATGATACCATAGGGAGCGTAGTGAAGGCTACGTGGTGACTCTTGGGTAAACATACAACTGTCCTACCTAAACAGTTTGACTAACTGATTAAAATCTTACAAACATCCATGTGGAACTTTCTCTCTGTACTTTCTAGAGATCTGGTTCTGCTATCTTCTTGTTAAAGCTAGCCACGAGTCCTACCTCCTTTGATAGCAACTCTCCATTCTTGCTGGAGGCTGTCTGTCTGTCTGCAGCAGCCGGCTCTGGGATGTGTGACACATCTTTGTATTTGCTGCGGTCTTGTCTGGGCTCGCACACATTCGGAGCTCGTTGGCTGGTGACTCACATGGCCTCACACGCTCCTTCTCCTCCCTCGGACTAGCCTGGGCACGGTCTGATGGTAGAGGCAGAGGCGTGGGAGGGACAGGTTAGCTGCTGGTCTTCCTCAAAGCCTGGAGGTTCTCTGACATCATTTCAACGAAGAGAGCCATGCAGCTTGGCCAGTGTGAATGAGAGCAATCAAGTCTCCCACGAAGATGGGGTTCGGGGAGTGAGCCTCAGTCTGCACTTACTACCAAGCTACCAACATCCTCTGCAGGCCAGGCATCAGAGATCGCTGTTGCTCGCTGCTCTGACGGGTGCAGGGCAGCTCTGTCTCTTTAGCACCAGACAACATGCCCTCAGAGTGAGGTTTAACAAGCACTGCACTTGATATGGAAGCTAGGTTCCATTCTCTTCTTATCTCCTTACACTGACCGCAGAGGCTCCAGGGATCCCCCACTTGAGGGGACTGCTCCTTGGCTATCTGCGAGAGTGTGCACTGCTGAAAATTTGACCTGAGAGTCAGAATCAAAGGTCCAGCATCCCACACAACCTAGACTGGTCCATGGGCAAAGACCTCTGGAGCCAGGCTTTGCTGTGGACATTTCCCATGGGCTTCTCTCTGATGGATGAAAGACTAAAGGAGGAGGAACCATTCCAGAGTAACTGGATCCTCATGTCAGAACCAGAGCAGCCTTGTGATCCAGTGGGTAACCAGAGAAGCTGTGTGATCCAGTAGGTAACCAGGGAAGCCGTGTGATCCAGTAGGTAACCAGAGAAGCTGTGTGATCTAGTAGGTAGCCAGGGAAGCCGTGTGATCCAGTAGGTAACCAGGGAAGCTGTGTGATCCAGTAGGTAACCAGGGAAGTCGTGTGATCCAGTAGGTAACCAGAGCAGCCTTGTGATCCAGTAGGTAACCAGAGAAGCTGTGTGATCCACTAGGTAACCAGGGAAGCCATGTGATCCAGTAGGTAACCAGGGAAGTCGTGTGATCCAGAAAGTAATCAGGGAACCTGTGTGATCCAGTAGGTAACCAGGGAAGCTGTGTGATCCAGTAGGTAACCAGAGAAGCCGTGTGATCCAGTAGGTAGCCAGGGAAGCCGTGTGATCCAGTAGGTAGCCAGAGAAGATAGGTGCTACCCACAAGGACCCACGCAGCTCCTGGCAGGGACTCTGCTGGAAAAACCAGAAGGGATGGTGCATGTGGCATATCTATTCCCCAGAAGCATATATTCCATCTAGTCCTCCATCTCTTCCCCCCTCCCTGTCTATGTATCCTCTCGGCCATGCTACTTCTTCCTTGTGGAGTTCACACCAGAGAGGTTTAATATTAACTTTTTTCTTTCCCATCCTCAAATTACAAAATGGAAAAAAAAAAAAAAAAAAAGGAGAAGGAAAGGAAGAAAGGAAATCCCTTTAGCAGACTGCCCAGTAGCTGGCGTGGCTCTGAGCGCTGGCTCGACCTGCAGCACCAGCAGCTCTGTGGTCAGCGGGGACCTGGTACCAGCAGTCTCTTGGCTTCTGTCCACTTCCCTAGAGGGAGCTTTGACTTCTATAAAAAGCAATTTCCTAGGCCTGTGATTCAGCAGTAAGAGCAGAAGCGCCGGCTCTCAGTTGAGGAAGGTCTGGGGACCATATTCCAGGACCGTGTGAGGCCCAAGAGCTCTCAGCACTTACAGGGCCAACGCTGGTGTGGTCACTGTATGTTCCTTTTAAGGGGAAGACTGGCTGGGGCTGCTACATGTCTGTCAAGCATGTGCAGAGTGTGTAGGTGAAGTGGGTATATGTGAGCCATGGGTGTGAGGTGTATGTGTGTGTGTGTGTGTGTGTGTGTGTGTGTGTGTGGTATATGTGAGGGTGTGTTTGTGAGGTGGGCGTGTGTGAGGTGGGTCTGAGTGTGAAGTGTGTGTATGAGGTGTGTGTGTCATACACATATGAAATGGGTGAGTATGAATTAAGTGTGTGAGGTGTGCGCATGAGGCGGGCGTGTGAAGTGCGTGTGTGACATGTATGTGTGAGGTGAGCGTGTGTGGTGTGTTTGAGGTGTGTACGTGAGCTATGTGTGTGAGGGGTGTGCACAAAGCAGGTGCGTGAGGTGTGTTGTGAGGCGAGCCTGTGGCTGGTTGATTGTGACAGGAGCTGTGCATGTGCATGCCTCTTGCCTACAGAGGGAACAGCCTCACCCTTGCGCTGTCTGCTGCAGGGAAGCCCACCCGAGGGCCCACAGTGGGTTTGCTGGGTCCCATGAGCTCATCACTCATGTGAGCTTCCCACAGACAACTCTGTCCTGGGGTCCTAGAGTTTGAACCGGGGTTCAAACTTAGAGATGGTCTCTCTAAGATCGGACATACTAAGTTGACACACAAGGACACAGGGCTTGGAGAGAGTGTAGTCTCCTTGGAGCGTGGGGCTGGACGGCAGGGAGGGACGGCGCCATTCACTGACCCCACTAAAGGGGAGGGCACCTTGTTGACTAGACTAGACAGGAGAGCGATGAGGTTGAGTAAATTCAGACCGCCATATTGACTGGGTAGGAAGTGGGCTAACCTGCTGATTGGTTGTTAAGCAGAGGGTGCCCAGATGACAGACAGGAAGGAGGCAGAGGGCATTATTGTTGACTGTGAGAACGGGAAGAAGGTGAATCCCTTTGTTGACCCACTGGTTGAAAGCAGTGGGCACTTGCTTGAGAGACTGGATGGGCATCCACTACCTGGATTTCTAGGTGGCACCCCATTAACTGAGCATCTGTGGGCTTTTATCCTGGGCCCTCCCAGCTCCATAAGATAACAGACTATGGGTTTCCAGGGTCCCCTGAGAAGCAGCTAAGCAAGAGTGGCCACAGTGGGCCTGTCAACCTTTCCCTCAACATCAGGGCTCAGTGTCCTTGAGTGACTTCCTACTGCTGGGAAGAAAGACAAAGATGCTTGCAGTGAGAAGGCCCCACCCACCCCATGCTTCCCAGTCATACTCCCACAACCCACCACCCTCAGGAGCAGAACCTCCCTGTCCTTTGTTTTGGGCTTCTGCAGTGTTTATCACTTTCTCTTAGGATGGTTTATAGGTCCCAGTATCTGGACTTCTTTAGATTTTTACTTATTGTCTGGAAAGCGTCCAAGCACATAAAATTTAAGCGAAATTTGTACGTTACCACCCCCCCCCTTCCTCCTCCTTCTCTTTTTTGTTTTCTGAGACAGGGTTTCTCTGTTGTAACTCTGGCTGTCCTGGAACTCACTCTGTAGACCAGGCTGGCCTCGAACTCACAGAGATCAGAATGCCTCTGCCTGCCCAGTGCTGGGATTAAAGGCCGCCGCCGCCGCCACCACCACCACCACCACCACCCGGCTGCCCTTCTTCTGCTTGTCAATCTGTCTTTTGTGAGTTTCATTTGTGGACCTCCATAACAGAACAAGAGCCCTAGACTATGCTGGTGAGGAAGGCCCACCTTAACCCCACCCTGTGTCCCAGGATTGGCTGATGACACAGATATGTTGGGGGAAATCACTATGACAGCCTTGTGGTTTGTTTTTTTTTTTTTTTTTTTTTTTAAAGCACAGATAAAACATATGGTACTAGCTTTGTGAAGAGCCCTTCCTTGGAGCTGAGAATAGAGACTCAGACTCCAGACTCCCACTTTCCTGGGCCCCCTAGGCTGGAGAAAAGAATTCACCCTCACAAAAGCCCAGGAGTGTCTTGGTGTTCCAGGGATCCACAGTGAACCTAAGTTCTGTGACTTCCATGGGAGTTCTACCATGGGACTGGGCTTTCGGGAGAGTGAAAGACCGTTTCACCCTGTCAGTTACCGGCTTTAGAGTTTATTATTGTAGTCTTCCTAGGACGTACGTTGCAGCCGGTATTTATTTGTGGAAGGAAAGAAGACATTAAAACGTTTACTTTGTTACAAAATAAAAACCACATTTCAAGGAGGCCCCCCCAATGTCAATACAGCAGTGGAGAATGGGGCAGCCTCCCCCGGGACACTCTGGGACACAGGACTCTGGAGGAAGCTCCCAAGCTGTTATCCTCTCCCCTCCCCGGCACCCCCTCCCCCCCCAACATAAATAAACCACATTCTAAAGCTAACCTCCTGCTGAACCTCCAAACTGAACCACAGAGAGAATCCCAACCCCAAACCCGGTCATTTGTCCAGGTTGGGAAAATCGGTTTTGGTGTACAACGCTCTCTCTCTATACACGGTGACAGTGGGCAGCTGCCAGCTCTGGCCCCTCTAAGCCCTCCTCACACGACTGCAGGGCTGGGGTCTCAGACTCAAGGCATTCAAAGCCTTGAGGCGCCACTCACCCCCTCTCATGGGCCATTTCAGGCAGGACCTAGAAGAATGTCTCCTCCCCTAGACAGGATGCTGTCCTTTCTTAGCAACACACGCAGGAGGGAAACCAGCTGGGTCACCTACACCCTCAGCGAAGGAACGGGTTCCTCAGTATAGTTCTGCAGGTTCAAAGGTCTCACCTAATCGGTGGCCTGATACGTCTCACCTCCAGACCCCATGCGTACCCCCGGAGACCCGAGAGCAGCTCATTTTGTCTGCGTTCCTTTCCCTTTACTCTTCAAAACCTCTTCCTTCATGGTGGGTATCACTGTCTATTTGACTATATGGCTCCCAGGTCCCCCCTCCCCAATATGTCACCCATACCCGAGCCTCCGCTCTCCTCCGACCCACAGATCTGTACCCTCCCTGAGCCCCTGCAGCCAGCCACTGACTACTTCTCCAACTAGGTCTTCCAAGCCCTAAGGCCCATAGATGTAAACCATACTTGCACCTCCAAGTGTAGACCCTGGCCTGGGGGGGGCTGTGTCGGGACCCCATACTCGCCAGTTCTCACAGCCAACAGGCCACAAGGGAGAGGAGGACACTGAGGCTCAGGGACGTGAACCCAGCTGGGGTGCAGAGCTAGGTTGTGAGCCAGGTGACCTTATGTTAGAGCTAATTCTCCATAGCTCCTGGTCCCAGGAAGAGGCAAGTCCTGATCCCAGGAAAATGCCCCGGGCTTCTGAGCTGCTCTGTCTTCTCAGTTTATGCTGTCTGCCAGTTCATTTCCGTGTGCCCCTGCCTCCGCTGGGACAGAAATGGCACTGCTGTCTTGCAGGGTTCAGACCCTGTGGTGGTTTGAATAGCAATGGCTCCCATAGGCTCAGATGTTTGAATGCTTAGTCACAAGAGAGTAGAACCATTTAAAAGGATTAGAAGGATTACAAGGTGTGGCCATGTTGGAGGAAGTGTGTCACTGGGGTTGGGCTTTGAGGTTTCAAAGGCCCACATCAGGCTCAGGCGCTCTCTCTCTGCTTGCAGATCGGGATGTAGCTCTCAGCTACTTCTCTATCACCGTACCTGCCTGCCACCGTGACCGGACCAAGCCTTCAAGGGCTCTCTGCAGGGTCTGGGTAACACATCCATCCCACAAGACTGAAGGCACAGTCCCTCATGGACCCACTTATTCTGCTCTGCAGGAGGTGACCAGTCAGTCCTTAGAAGGGGACAGGAGCCATCCCTCAGATGGCACAGAGCCTAGGTCCTAGCCCTCCAAGGACTGATTCTGGAAGGCCCAGTTAGCCATCTACAGGGTTACTGTGAGCCACTGAAGCAGGAACAGTGTAGCTCAGAGTGACAGCCATGAAATCTGAGACACTTCAGAAACAGGCCCTTCACTGAGCTCTGCTCCCGAGGTGTAGGCAACTCAGTGACGGTATCACAGTCCGGAAGCCCTCTGGGGCTAGCAGAGCACATTCCTGAGTATTTAGGACTCTCCCTGTGGCCCTTGCTAGACAGTGTCTCCTGCAGAAGATTGTCACCTGCACTGACTGTCCCTAGGATCCAGGCTGTGTTGGGATTCAGCCCCCTCGGTGCCATGGGCTGAGACAGTCCCAGTGGCCCATAAACAGAGAGAGAGGTTGTGTGCAGCCAGCTGACCAAGGTCCTATGGCGGATGGAAGAGTCTCCACCCACGAACAGGCTGGGCTCTCCCGTCCTGATGCTCAGTTTATGAGAAGCACATCTGCCTCGGAGCTCTGCAGGGTCAGGCTGATGCAGGATAGAAGATAGAGAATTATGGGGCATTGGATGGGTAAGGAGCCCTTCACTACGGAGTCTGTTTGAAGCCTCTTGTGAAAAGCAAGAACTCTAGCGTTATTTACATCATTTGCCGTGAAGGCTGCTAACATAGGTGATACTACTCACATAGAAAGGGATTTTATGTTAAAATAGCAATGAGCCAGGCCTACTTCCTGAATGCGTATCATTCAGGAATGCAATCATCTTGGGGGGAGCCATCTCCCCCCCCCCCCCATGCTTTCTGGGAATCTCACAAGACTGTTAACTTTGTTTACATTGGAGATAAGCTACCTTCCTTCCTCCCTGAGATACAGTTAACTTATCCCTGTGATTATCAGGTGCCCTCAGGAAAGATCCTGTGATGATCCCATTTAAATTCCTTAGAAACCGTTTGAAGAGAATGTTTGAAACTCACCAAAATCCTATCTGTGGCTACAATGAAGGGTTAGGGAGGCACCTGGGTCCATAAAGGGTTTGCCATGCAAGCAGAAGTTGAATTTGCCACCCCCCCCCCAGTAAAAGAAAATAGAAACTGGGCATGACAATACACACCTATAATCCCTGGGGAGGTCGAGGCAGAAGGATCCCTGGTGCTCAGTGACCAGCCAGTGTAGCCAATTGGTGAGCTCTAGGTTCAATGAGAGACCAGAAATAAAGGGAGAAATAGAGAAAGACACCTAATGTCAGCCTCTGACCTAGAAACACACATACACACACACACATGCATACATACATACATTCACACACATACACACACATACACATACACACATACACATACATACATACACACACATACACACATACACAGACATACATACATACACACACACACACATACACACACATACACACACACACATACACAGACATACACACATACACACACATACACACACACACACACATACACACACACACATACACACACACACATACACACACACACACATACACACACATACACACACACACATACACACACACACATACACACACATACATACACACATACATACACACACACATACACACACACACACACACACATACACAGACATACACACACACACATACACACACACACATACACACACATACATACACACATACATACACACACACATACACACACACACACACACACATACACACACACACACAAACAAGTATACATATACATAAATAAATTAAAAGTACTAAAAGAAAAAATCTCTTTTAACCCTGCTTTATACTGAGATTCTTCTCTGTGTTGAAGCCAAAAGCCTGGGCTTTATGTTAGTAAGGTCTCCATAAAGATGTCTTCCGGCTGCTTCGGTGTCAGTGTCGAGCTCATCCATGACGTCACCGACAAGGTAAAGGACCTGCATACAGCGCACGGGAAGTTCTGAGAGCTGGGGCAGCTAGCTCTCGTGTCTAACAGGTATCAGGTTTTAGTGACGTAAAAAGCCCAATAGTGATGAAAACTCTGTCGCTGCAGTGATTTCTCTGGCTGGGTGGGAGCCACGCCAGCAACAGCCCAGCGATGACGGCGGCCCCATATGCTCCCCACAAGTTCTGCTTCCAGCACCCCAGAATCAGGGACACAGTGCAGAACTCACACGGAGGCTGGGAGCCAGGCTCGGTCCTGTTGGAGTTTGGTGACCATGTCCTGCATGGTGGCTGGACCGAAAGTCCCCTCTCGGGTGTCTGGAAAAGAGAAAGACGGGGGATGGGGCTAGAGGTGGGTGGGGTGGGTGTTGGTGCTGTCGGCTGTGTAGTGAGACTGCTTTATCTGAGGTTCGGGGTGATGGGATGAGTACAGCTGGAGACAGAGGGAGAGACAGAGGGTTTGGCAGAGCCTTGGGGTATGTGCCGGCTACTTTTACATCAACGTGACCCAAGCTAGAGTCATTTTGGAAGAGGGAACTTCAAGCGATAAAACGCCCCCACCTGACTGATCTGTGGGCAAAACTATGGTTCCTTTATTTGATCAATGATGGATGTGTGGGGGCCTCTGCGTCAGCTCGTGCCTCCAGGTCCCTGCCCTGACTTCCCTCAGCGATGGACTGTGGTGTGGAACTGTAAGCTGAAACAAGCCCTCTCCTCCCCAGGTTGCTCTTGGTCATAATGTCTTATCACAGCAATAGAAACCTTAATGAAGACTGAGCAGAACTTTCTAGGAGCACTGTCCCTGCCAGGTGGGCTAGGCAGCCCCGTGGGAAAAAAGTGGAGGACATAGGGCCTGTTCCCCAGTGCTTCATGCCCTTTCAGTTCCAGGAAGGTAACCCTGTAGCCAACTAGCAGGAGGAGGGAACACGCATGGCCCCTGTGCAGCCCTCTGGGGGATGCTCTGAGTCCATGTTCCTGGAAGACCTGGGGTCAGGGTCTGCCCACAGTGGGACGGGCTCCTCCACAGCAGAAGGGCAGTGTGCCTCATCACAGACAGCTGGATCCTGCTCTGTTGGATAGCAAGGTCTGTGACCAAGGCACCTTACAGCCCATCCGCACAGTCCCAGGCGGAAGGAAACTTCACTTTCTGCAGATCATAACCACCACCCCCTCAGATTTCCCCATTCGTCCCCAGATTTTTATCCATTCCTGTGTCCACCAGACTGAACTGGGCCTCAGGTGGGGAGGAGCAGAGCCTGAGGTGTAGATGTGTGCAGCCCATGCTGGGTTCTGAGAAGCCACATTCTAAGTGTCCAGGCTCCAGCCAACCCCCACCCCCACCCCCACCTGTGCTCCCAGCTATGTGAGGAATCCAGCCCTTGTGCAGCCCACCAGCATGGGGTGGCTGCCATGGCAACGGGGCGTGCAGGGTCAGGCGCATCCCTTCATTGTGAATTCCCCAGCCAGCAAGCCAGGGCTGGACAGGACTGCTCAAGTGTCCAAGAAGGTGGGTGGTCCTTGGCTACAGGGCTCTTCCCCCTACCTGATGGGGCTCACGGGGCCTGCAGGGAGAGCTTTAGCTGCTCTGTTGGAAACTGCAAGCCGACAAGATGTGAATGCCCGTAACCTCCCCACCAACTCAACCCGCAAGAAAGCAAGACTATATCTAGGCTCTGTTCCAGGAGGTCCCACACATGACACTTAGCACTGCTAGCCCGCAAAAGTCAAGGTGACCTTAAAGAAATCCTGGCTGTTTAAAAACGAGCTATCCCAGGAGCAGCAGAATGGTTCATCCAGGGACAAATCTCTGCCTCTGTTTTTCTTTTAAAGATAGCGTCTTGCATTGGGCAGTGAGGGGGTATGCGTGTGTGTGCTTGAAACCAGCCCCATTGACTCAGGATCCGTAAGATAAGAACAACTTACCTGTAACATGCAGATAAGAGCTGTCTAGAAGACACTGTGACCTGCCTAGAGGGTGCCAGGCTCTTCCTCCTGTCATACTCTGTGCGAGAGGCTCAGCACTAGAGCCATTTTTTTCCTAGGGAATTGACTCCAAGCATCCCTTCAATTCTAGTGCACCGCCCAGCTCAGCAGGGCCCCTGGAATGGTCAGAAGGCCCGGCTCCGCCTCACAGGCCTGCTGCACAGCACATGGGGACCCTGTGGCAGTACAGGAGACTTGGCAACACTGCTTTCCCACAATGCTATGGCCTCTGCAGTTTCTTTAAATAAAATACAGCCAAGTCTTGATGATCCCAGTCTCGTGTTTGCAAATTCACACTCTGGGTAAAATGTATTTGCAACCCCCAAGTCAATCCCTGTAGCAGCACTATTAGGGTTATTCATAGATAAAGGTCATTTAGCAATGAAGACTGTGACACACACACACACACACACACACACACACACACACACACACACACACACGCGCGCGCGCGCGTGCTCCTGGAGCTAGGGCAACAAGTAATACTCTGCCTCCTTGTATGTGTGTGAGTTTATGGTATGCAAATGTGTGTGACCGTGTGTGTATATGCATGCCTGTGTGTGTATGTGTGTGACTGGGGGTGTGTAAATGTGGCTGTGTATACCCTGACTCACCACGCCTGTTCCCCAGGCTCTCCCACAATGGCTGTGCTGTAACTTTTGCTCTCAAGGCACATTTAGGCACCCCGAGGCTCCTGCCTGACCAGAAGGATCCACAGTAAAGATCCTGCTCATTTATCAAACTCCAACTGAATGTGAAAAGAAAGAGAGGCAGCAAATGCCAGGCCACTGTAACAGCCAGTCAGCAGGAAAAGCTGGCCGGTGGCTAGTTAAGCTTCCTTCCTTGCCTGTTCGGAGATGGTGCCTTTCTGGGGATGGTGGCAGGATACTGATACACATTCCTTCTCCTGACTCAGCTACTGGGTCATGGTGTAAGATCCCAGGGAAGGCCGGATCCCCAGTCCTCACGGAATGCTGGCTCTTTGCACCGGAACCTCACTGCTTTGAGAACAGCTCCCGATCCCAGGCGTGATACCCTGAAAGGAATGTTCCCCCAGGACCCTTGTCTAGGGATCTTCAGGCCAGATATCAGAGGCAGACCCTGCTCAGGAACATCTGTTCAGTCCCCAAAGATCTTGTGGCCTGAGGTCACAACATTCTCCAGCTCTGAGGAATTCAAAAGCTATTTCAGACACTGGCTTTTCCAGGATGGCCCGGCTAGACCAGTGGGACCGCTAGGGTGGGAAGAGGCTGGACCAATGCTAGGGTGAAGGGGATGGAGCCCAGGATACCCTAGCAGGAGAGGCCCCAACCTAACAGGCTGGCCTGACACAGGCCTTTGGGGGGCTGTTCCCTCCACCTGCGCATAAGGAAACTGTATGTTTTTGTTCTGATTTGATTTGTTTTACATTGGGTCCGGCCAAGTTTGCTGTTACTTTCTCCAGCTGATTGGATAGTTCTCGTGTATCCCATCTCGGTATCTTCAGGCGAATGGAACAGGTTATTGGCTTGTGCTGCTTCTGACTGCTGGACTTCCCTTTTCCCCCTGTTCCAACACACCCCTCCTGGTTGTTCCTCCTCGTTCATGGCTGCATGACCACCCCACGGTGCAGCCAGGTCCAGAGTGTGGCTTCCTCTCTGGAGCCCAGTGCCGCTATGAACAAACCAAGAAGTTGAACTGCAGCCCATAGGGTTCAGATGTGGGGGACAATCTCAAAGCCGTCCCCAAAGTAGGAGTTCACCTCTTTCCAGTGGGCCTGCAGCCACGTCGCCCCCTTTTGCTTTGTCATCCGTCTCCAATCACTGCTGAGGCTGATCTCCCATCCCTTCCCCCACCTAAGGCCGTGGGAGTCCCCTCTTCTGTTTTCCCACTTCCCTGAGATGCCTTTCGTTCGTCTGTGTCCCTTACACAACCTCATGACCTGGCCTTTGTGGTTGTGAGTGTTAAACATTTCTCCCTGTTGACAACGTGCACTCAAAGGGCAAACATCCTCCACTTGAAAGTTCTTCCCACTCTTCCACAGCTGCCCCTGCCCAAACCCCCCACTCCTGTTCCTCTGCATCCCCCCCTCTCCCCACCCAGGCCCAGGGCTAGGAGGATAGACTGGACTTGGGCTCCTCCTTGCTTTTTTGCCTTTTGAGGGGTTCACCACCACAGGGAGGCCCTGCAGGTGGGCAGAGCCTGGAGCAGGGCAAGGTGGGGTGCAGTCCTGGGCTTCATGGAGTGTGGAGGAGTACGGGTCTTCCTGCAAGGCTCCTGGGTGGTAGAAACACCGGGAACCGCACATACCGCGCTCGGGGCTCTTTAAACCCAGCCTTCTATCTTCCCCCTCAAACATCCCTCCTCTGTCCTCTGCTTCTCATTGGGACCCTGGCCGTGTTGATGAGTTTCTGCCCCTCCCAAGCTCTAAGTGAAAGTCACTTGCATTCCCTACTCGGGTTTTATCTTGCATTTCTGACATTGACCTTAATTCCTCGGAAGCCACTTCCTGCAGAGTAACCACTCCTTTTCAGTTCAGTACGGCTTCTCCACTGACCCCACATGGTCAGTTCTGCCCATGTTCAAGTCTGCTTGGTTCTCTCCCCAGTCCAGGCAGCCATTTATCTACCCTGTCATCATACATCACCTTGATTGTGCGATTTTGGTAATGGTCCCATCATACGTGTTTTGTTTATTTTTCCCATTGCTATAATAAAATGCACGAGACGGGCAACTTTAGAAAGGAAGGGTTTGTTTGTCCAGTTCAAGGGTCCAGTCCATCATAGCGAGGACGTGGCAGGCGCATGAGGCGGCCGGTCGCATTGCATCCAATTAGGAAGCAGAGGTAAACGTTGATGCTCATCCGTGGGCTCCTTTTGGTTCAGTTTGGGGTCCCAGGCAATGGAACGATGCCACCCACATCAAGGAGAAGTCTCTCCACTTTAATTAGCCAAATCTAGAAATTCCCTCACAGACATGCTCAGAGGTTTGTCTCTGGTTGATTCTAGAACCTTCTTGTAAAGTTGACAGTCTCAACCAATGTGGTAGAAGAACGCTACTTCAGAAGTGTCCGCTGTCCCTGGTTCTTCACTTTCCACATATGTTTTAGAGAAAGTTCCATCAAATTCTGTTAAAATTTGGGCAGGAAATGCACCAGATATAGGCAATCATCTGGGGAGAATTGTTGGAACAATCACAGCTACCATATCCATAAAAATGGTTTACCTGGAACTCACCCCATAGACCAGGCTGGCCTCAAACTCACAGATCCACCTGCCTCTGCCTCCCAAGTGCTGGGATTAAAGGCGTGCTCTGTCACCGCCCGGCCAAGCTACTTGATTTTTATTTGTTAATTTTGTATCTTGCTTTTCTGCGATTGTGTTGATCAGCTTTAGGACTTTTCTGATAGTCTAAAAAGATCTTTTATGTATTGAATTATATCATCTGCAGTGCAATTAATGATACCTTCTGACTTCTTCCTTTCCTGTTTGTATCCCTTTTTTCTCTTTTGGTTTTACTGGTCTAGCTAAGACTTTATGAACTGTATTGAACAGTAGTGGAGAGAGTGCACGTCCTTATCTTGTTCCTGATTTGTGTGGAAATTCTTTACTTTTTTTCTCCACTTAGCATAATGTTGGCTGTGGGCTTGATGCATATAATTATATAATTATATATATAATATAATAATATACATTATAATAATATAATTATATGTTATTTATATATTGTTATTATATTGAGACATGCCGCCCGTATTCCTAGATTCTCCAGGACTTCTATCATGAAGGGATGTTTCAAAGTGCATCTTAATGAAGTTTTCAATTTTCACCCCAGAGATCTCATACATCTTTTAAAAAAAGATTTATTCAGTGCTTGATATTCCATGATACTAATGTTATTGTGTTCTCTATTTATACCTTTGGGGGGGTGTTGTCTGCCACTAGTGTACAGCTAAGTTTTGTGCATAAGTATTCTATCTGAGGATTTCATTAAGCTCTATGATTTGTAGTAACACGCCTATAAATTCTTCAGGGTTTTAATGTAAACAATCATAGCACCTAAAAACAATGACAGATTTCCGGTCCCTTCTTCAATCGCTAATGGAGTATTAGACAGATTTAGGTTCTAGGATAACAGTCCCATGGTGGTGGGTTCAAGTTCAGTCAAGGAAGACCTCTCTGGTGATTGGAGGAACACAAAGCAGAGGGAATGTCTCCATCCACAGTCTCTAAAAAAGATGAGCGTGTATACAGGCTGGTCAGTGGGAAGGAGGCCGGTGCGTGTGTTGAGAAGTTCTAGGTGATGTCGAAATGCCTTCTAACCACACACGATGTTTTAAGATTTGGATTTACTCCCTACTCTTGAGAGTCTCACAGTTGCTTCCCAAAGTCGAGTGTCTAGAGACCGGGCAACCTGCCTTACTTACTGTCTGACCGAGGTTCCCTGTCTGTTCAAAATGGTGTGGTGTAATAGCCACTGTGTGTAGACTCACCAAGGAGACAGGGTGGCATATTCATAGGCTCAAACCCTGCCAGACCTCAGCAGAGGGAATTAACATCCTGGCCAGCGCCATACTCAACCGACAGTGGAACCCTGAGCATCTGAGCTCAGGTGTTTATATTCTTTCAGAACTCCTCAGGTATTCTACTGATAGCACGTGCAGATCATTAGCAATTAAACAACCCCCCCAGAAACCCAACACCTGCAGATAGTACAAAACACCCTAGACAGTGCCTCACCCAACAGTGCATAAAACAATTTCAAGCATAACTAAAAATAAACTTCCCCAACAGGGTGGAAGGCTCAGAAGTCTCCTGGAGACTGGCTCATGGCGCCCTCATCCAAGGGTGTGCATTGCTCCTCTCACCTGCCCCCCAAGCTTGGGTAACAGCTCTAGGAATCCTACTAAGAGGACCCACTCTGGGAACCACAATAGCTGGGACCTACTGCAGACTCTGATGCTCCCCTGGGGCAGAACCAACAGGTGACACCAACCTTCAGAGGCAACTCCTGTCATGCATCTTTCGCAGGCCATCTTTCTGGTGCTGGTGGGTTGTGGGGCAAGCCGCCCATACTTCAGTGTGTGGATGTGGGTCTGTGGCCTCCTGGCAGGCTTGAGGAGTGAGTTTCAGGAATCTGAAACCTAGGTGACTGTTGTATGACAGTTTCCTTCCAAATTGAAACATTCCATCCTTAAACAGGAAGGTAAACAACTCACAATAGCTTCAGGAAATCCCTGAAACTGACCAGATTCCTCCCTGCCCAGTACACAATAAAAGCTGAGTCCCTTTCAGAGGATGGGAAACCTAGCTGCAAAAAAAGAATAAGACAAACAAAGCTTCAAAGCAAGCTGTGAGACCAGACCAGCTGCCCTGGAGAGGTTTAGACCCACTGAGATACCTGGAAAGGATTCTCCCCAACCTGCTAAGCTGCCTGCAGGCTGTGCAGTGTGCTCCAGATTCCCGGCTTTGTGAGCTGTCACCCGTGCTGGGGTGGGCTTTGGTGATGCAGCTGCGTTAGTCAGTTCTGCTCCTGTAACTCCTCGCCCATGCTCCTGTGAGTAACCCCAATAAAATTCGTTGGTTCACCAAGTTAGACTTTGGTAGTATCCATACCTTGGCCTGGCGTGGGTTCCCTATCTGGGGTCAGTAGATGTGTGTGTTGTGTCTCCCCAGGGAAAAGTTTATCACACACCGACTTACTTCACCCTCTGCTGGCTCTTTCTGCAAAGAGAAACATGTCTGGTGCCTTAGTACATCTAGGAGGCTAGAGGTGGGGCTCTCCATACCTACTGGCTTGAGGAAGCCCTGGCTTCCCGCTGGACTTGAGGTATTGAGGGACCTCCACAGTGAGGTCAGCTTGGGGAGATGCCCCTGGATGAGGCCAGGTTAACGAGGACACAGAATAAACTAGAATAGAGAAGATATTAGGAATAGGGGAGGGCTCCAACCACATTCAGCCTTTGGCTCAAACAGAACACTGACCCTGGGCACACTTGAGACTGCGGCTAAGCAGGACCATAGTTAAGCCCTGGAAGAGCAGAGCAGAGCTGCCAGCTTGTATAAGAACCTCCATCCTGGAAGTTACCGTGACCGGAACAAGAGAGCCTGCCTGGCCTATCGCTCAGTGGTGAGCACTTACTTAGATTATCCGAGACCCTAGGTTCCATCCCCAGCACCGAAAAATAAGTAAACAAACCCCAGGAAAGAGCAGGAACATAGTGATTACAAGCTCTGGCCTGTACTGTCCCTGGTGAGGGTCATGTACTGCTCATTCATCTTGCTGCCTCTTCCCTGCACCTCCAGCTGTCCTTAACAGACGAAGAGAACACCTTCCCTGCTTACAGCTCATCAGGTCTCTGTATTCAGAACCTATCAGTAGCCCCGCCAGGACTAAATTCAGACTTCCTTCTCCTCCTCCTCCTCCTCCTCCTCCTCCTCCTCCTCCTCCTCCTCCTCCTCCTTTTCGCCCCCCCCCCTCCTTTCTATGTTCAGGACTGATATTGTTAGGGCTTCTTACAGTGGTTAGAGCCTCTCTGTGTTCAGAGCGCTCACAGTACAGGATATGTGTCAACTGAAACTGCCCAGGAAAACTCAGCCTTCTTGACAGCAGCCACAGGATGCTGCAGACCCAGACGACACATCTGTGGGCAGACTCCACTTGCCTCCTTCCTGGATCTTGACGGGACTCCAGTCACATAGACCCAGGTACACAGAACCACGTGAGCATTAATAGGGGCTGTACTTGGATAGGTCAGTACTTGCAAGGATTGCTGGACCCTGACAACCTCAGTACTGGTTGACCCAATGTGTATGCATGTGCGTATGCGTGCGTGCGTGTGTGTGTGTGTGTGTGTGTGTGCGTGTGTGCGTGCGTGTGTGTTCATGTATATGGGTATATGCATGGAAGTACATATATGTGTAGCTATCCATGTGGGAGCCAGGTGACAACCTCAGTTGTTATTTCTCAGCCACCATTCACATTGTTTTTTGAGACAAAGTCTCTCTCTGGCCTGAAACTCGCCAAGCCCACTAGGCTGGCCAGTGAGCTCCAGGGCTCTGCTCGCTTTGGCTTCCATAGCAGCAGGATGACAAGCACACACCACCACACCCGGGGTTTTTATTTTTTTTAACGTGGGTTCCGGGCATTGAACTTTGGTCCTCGTGTTTGCAAAGTAGCACTTCACGGACTGAGCTATATCCTCGGCCTTCCTAGAGTAACTTCTATAAGTGCTTCTTTACCCCCAGCATATCCCAGTTTTAGATGGTAAATTGCACCTCACTGTAGCCATGCCATCCTTCGCGCCTCCACTGGGAACTCACTGTATGGATTTCCCTTTGATCAGGCCCCAGGTGCCTGGAAATGGCCACTCCGGGTAGACAGGTACCACCACCAGTGACTTCTCTAAGGGACAAGCCTTGCAGAGGATTTTGTAGGAGCTACCTCATAAAACCCACACCTGGGAACTAACCACATGGATCCTCCATCTCTCGTCCAGGGGCTTGGTCCTCCGTCCTCCTTGGGACAGGGGAAGATGTCCCAAGACTAGACAGCAAGGATGGCGACAGGCAGTGCAGGCCTTCCAGCACGGACCAGCGCCGCTCAGGTGGGTCCTGGGGCTCTCTGCCATGCCATGCTGCATTTCAGGAGGAGTTCTGCGTACACTTACTTCATACACTTACTGTTGGCTGAGTGACCGGCACTCAGCTCCAAGGGTGAGCAGGGAAAATCTGCTTCAGACTCTAGAAGGATTCTTCTATATCCCTGTCGTGAGACATACAAGGCCCCAGTGAGTGACCAGGCCACATCAACCGGAAGGGCGTGCCCAGCCATGTCAGACCTTGGCCAAGGCCATATGGCCATGCCTGTGCCCCTCTTGGGCCAGACACTTTGAATTTGTCTTTTCCTCTTCCTCCGTTCACAGAAACCCCTAGAGGGAGGCAGGGGTGAGGGCTGGACAGAAAACAGGAAAAGGGGAAGCAGATGGGGAGGCAGGGCGGGGCTGGAGGAAAGAGGGAACAATGTGAGAGGGGGGAGGGGAGCAAGGGGATGAGGGGCAGACAGGGCTGAGAGCCTCCACAGGGCACAGTGAACTGTATAACAATGCAGCCCTGGCCTGGGCAGGGCTCCTGGGCAGCTCCCTAGGCTCAGCTCACTGAACCCTCCACTTCACAGTTCTTGTTTTTCTCTCCCTGTAGCTCCTTCCTGTACCCCCAGGTCTCCTCTTGGGTTGGGGTAGAAGCAGAAGCATTATGGTGTCCCCAGGGTACCCTGGTGACAGAGGGAATTTGTCTAAATGAGCCAAGCTGAGAACATCTGCAAACCTGGTAGACCATTCTAGGGACATCTGTAGATTAGACTGAAAACATATAGTAGACCATTCTGGGAACATCTGGTAGACCACTCTGGAGACATCTGGTAGACCATTCTGGAAACATCTGAGACACTACTGTGGAGACATCTGGTAGACAACTGAGGAGACATCTGGTAGACTATGCTGGAGAACTATGGTAGACCATTCTGGAGACATCTGGTAGACCGCACTGGAGCCATCTCATAGACCACTCTGGAGACATCTTGTAGACCTCATTGGTGCTATCTAGTATGCCAGGCTGGAGATATCTGGTAGACCTCACTAGAGCTATCTGATAGTCTAGAACCTTCTAGACTTTTTCCTTATAACCTCTTTTCACCTGAGAAATTTTTATGCAACCCTGGTTTGTTTGTGTGTGTGTGTGTGTGTGTGTGTGTGTGTGTGTGTGTGTGTGTATAGCATACAAATAAAACATTTATTGTTAATAAATCAAAAAATTTGAAACAATTATTTGGTACACATATAATTTTATAATATATTGATATGAAAGTAAATTTGTATATCAATGAGATAGACATGTTTGCTTATTTTTACATGAAGAAATAAATATTGGCTTAATATTTAATACTCTGGGACATAGGGCATATTTTTTGGAGTTGACTGATATTTTAATTTCATAATTGTCAATGCTAAGAAGGCTACTTTATAAACACATGTAGAACAGAAGAGCAGAAGTATTTCTATGGCCATTTTCAGAAGTTTTTTTGGAAATTCTGTCTTGATTCCAAGCCAAAATTAATCTAACAATTTTTAAAAATAAAATTGAACTCAGCAACCCAAAGAGCAATAAATCAAACTTTTTTTTTTTTTTCTGGGTGACTTAGAACTCTGTTAGTAGACCAGGCTGGGCTCAAACTCACGGAGATCTGCCTACCTCTCCCTCACTAGTGCTGGGAGGACACCCAGCAATATATATTAAATTTTTAAATGAATCATACATTCAGAAATCTTTTACTGTTGCCAGATTTTTACGACCCCCCTATTTAGATGCATTATTCCAAATGGTTTGTAACCCGAAGCTCAAGATGCCCAGCAGTAGACCACACTGTGGCATCTGGCAGGCCAATCGGGGACACCTAGAAGACCACTCTGGAGACACACTCTGGTAGACCAGGATGGAGATATTTTGCAGAGCACAATCTGGAGACAGCCGATAGACCACTGGAGACATGTGGTAGACTGTTCTGGAGATTACTGAATAGGCCACTTGGGTCAGAGTTAGCCTACCCGACTGGTATTGGGGACAGACACCCTTCACGGCTGGGAGATACTTGGAGGTACCTTCTCACGGGACAGACTTGAACCAGTAAAGTCTTGGGGACCTTGGTCACCAAATGCTCCATCGTATCACCCGCTCTGAGAGGTGGAACTTTCCTGTGAGCCTTTCTGCCCTGCCTTCTTCATAGTCTTCCCTATGGGCGTGTGTACTCATATTCAGCATTGCCATAAACGTAGATCATGCTATAGGTATTCCACGCACTTTCCATTATATTTTATTTCCAATTCCACTCACGTTAATAACACGTTTCTTTTCTTCTGGTGATTGATTGATTGATCGAGACAAAATCTTGCCGTATAACCCAACTTGGCTTCCTTGTGCTCCCCCTGCCTCAGCCTGTCAAGGGCTGGGGTCACTAGGTGTAGCCGCCACGCCTTGGCCCTGACTACTTCTTGCTTGGCTTCTTTTCCTCCTGCATCACAGGGAAAAATGCCGTGTGTACCAAACGATTCAAAGAAGGGGAAACTGGGAAACTGGATACAGAGCAAATGGGGAGGCAGACATATCAGGCAGCAGTGTGAAGGCTAGCAGAAAGTATCCACTTTGGCGGGAGTTCAGGGCCAACCTTGTCTACATAGCAAGTTCAAAACCAGCCTGGGCTACATGAAACTATTTCGAAAAAGAAAGGGAAGAGAAGAATAGGAAACGCGCTTTGCTCCACAACACATAAATTTTTAATCAGGAAATACTGAATTCTGTTAACCACTCTAGAATTTATTTATAGCTATCTTTCGACCTAGCAACGTGGTGATGTGTAGTAATGTACGTCCTGATGCTGACCTGTCCTCATATTCCCAAAATGAATTGGATTTGAATTTTTTACCCTTCGCTTCCTCCTCCACTTCCTCTTTGTTGATGGTTGGTAAATGTATAGCTGGCTTCCGCTGGATAGGACATTACCTCAATGTGTAAGTGAGATGTCTTTAATTTGTGTGCGTGTATGTGTGCACACGCATGCACTTGCACACACACACACTGTGTACATGCGTCTTCTTTGTCTGATGTAGTTCTGGAGGACAGACCTATCTTGTCTAATTGACTGGGGGAACTTCCCAGTTTACCGTGACCCACAAGAATGCCTTTCATTACTTTTTGCTATTGCATAATGAAACTGAGTGTCCATGGAATTACTGAATATGCACTTTTTTTTTGTTTGTTTTTTGGTTGTATGTTTTTGAGACATGGTTTCTCTGTTGTGACTCTGGCTGTCCTGGAACTCACTCTGTAGACCAGGGTGGCCTCGAACTCACAGAGATCCGCCTGCTTCTGCCTCCCGAGTGCTGAGATTAAAGGTGTGCGCCACCACCGCCCGGCATATGCACTCTTTTGTGTGCAGCTGCCGTCTGTGGTGGTGTTTGTGAACTTCACCCACCAGGCTCTTCACTTGTGAATTTAACACCGCCGACTCTTGCATTCTGCTGTGGATGGGCTGTGGATTCAGATGACCAGTTCCTCTGGGAACATTCCTGCCCGTGTCTTGAGGGGATATGCGTAGCTGTATCTGTTGGATGTATTCCCAAGAGAAGGATTCGGGGCTGGACTGCATTCTTCACTTTGCCCGATATGGCTAGTTTTCCAAAGAAGTTGTACTACTTTACACTCCTACCAGTGAGAAGCAAACATTCCGGATGCTTGTGCCCTTTCTGAGACTTGACATCATCTGCACTGTCCTTTTTGACGGTTCTCCCGATGATTAAGAAGGGGATGCATCCATTTCTCATCTCTGTGGGCAGGTTTGGTTTGGGTATAACGGCCTCATTCTGTTGCCATGGAAACCTGATAAAGCTAGAGCTTTATACAGGATTGGTGCTCATGGCAATAATGATTCCTGTGTGGCTCACTGCTCCTGGAATTTACAGGCCTCAGTATGCTCTGGAAACATCTGGAGGTGACGTCGTGGATATAGGAGCCCGCAGGCATGGCCTATACCCACACTGGCTCCTTGCTGGACATCATGGCTGCCTCAGAACTGCACTCAGGGTGTGTGTGTGGGGGTTCTAAGTGAGTGGAGTGACCCATCCACACAGGGCTTGCCCCCCACATCTGGGCTGACACCGGTAGAAGAGGAAAACCTGGCCGTCATTGTGAAGATCAGTTGATTATGCATGTGTGACTCGTTTTCTGGGTTTCTGCCCTATTCTGTCCTGCTCACTGGTGTATCTACCCCTCTTCCAGTGGTATTCTGCATTGGTTATCACAGTAAACTACAGAACGTAAATTTATAGTTTTGAAATATTGAAAATATTTTGAGCACATTCTCCCACAATTTAATTTGATAGTGTGGGCCACTCCGAGCCCTTTGTATTTTGTACAAAGTTTATGAGCAGCGTGCTAGCAGTTACAGAACAAACTTGCTTAGGCCTAACATGGGTTTGCGTTTATTTCTACATCAATTTAAGGGAAAACTAATTTTTAATAGTTTTCAATCTACTGACTTAAAACGCCTGCCATAACTATCTTCTTATTTATTTTATTTAGAATGTCTTCAATATCAGTAAAGTTTTGTAGGTCTTTGGCGCACAGTTCATCTCAGGATGGTCTGTGCTTGTTACAGGTAGCGTTAGCTCAAACCTAGAGTCGTCTGGGAAGAGGGAACCTTAACCAAAGGATTGCCCCAATCAAAGGGGCCCATGGCCATGTCCGAGAGGTATTTGCGTAATTACTGATTGAGGAAGGAGGGCCAAGCCCACAGTGGATAGTGCCAAGCTCAGGCAGGTGGGCCTGGGCTGTATAAAAAGTTTTCGCATGCGTCTGGGAGCAAGCCAGTAAGCAGAGTTCCTCCGTGGTTTCTGTTACGGTCTCTAACCCAACAACAGAGAGCGAACTAGGTTAGTGCTTTTATGCTATTGCGTGTGTATAGATTTAAAAAAAAAAATCTTCTTTTTGCATTCTTTAATCCCTAAGCAACCACCACTGTGCTTTCTACTTCTCTTGACCAGCTATTCTAGATCCCGTGTGTAAATGAGAGAACGCAGTCCTGTCATCCGTGCCTGGCTTATTTCACTGAGCGCGGTGTCCTCCTGACTCCTCCCTGCGGTGACCTGGGCAGACCTCCCTTTTTAATGGCAGGATGGTATTTTATTGGGTCCTATCAAATACACCTTCATCATCCTCTCATCAGTTGGTAGACACGTGGGATGATTTCCTTTGATCATTAACGGTGCTGCAGGATCGCAGGCACTCAGATAGATGTCTCTTTGACATACCGACTCCATTTCCTTCGCATGAGTACGCAGAAGTACGCAGAAGTTGGATTGCTCAGTTATATGGTGGTTCCATCTTTAATTTTCTGAGATACTGACATACTGTCCTACAGTGGCAGTGCCAGTCACACACACACACACACACACACACCGGCAGCGTGTAAGGATCCCTTTCCCTCTACACCCTTGCCTGTAGTGTCTCTAATCTTTCTGATAGTGGCCATCCTTGAAGGTGTAAGGTGACATCTGATACATCTCCCTGATGTTTAGTGTTGCTAGACATGTCCCCTTAGGCCTCTTGGTCACTTGTATTTCTTCCATTGAGAAATGGCGTCCAGATCCCGCTGCCTATTTCTGGGGGTGAGTTATTTGTTTCCTTGCTCTTCAGCTGTTGGGTTTCTTACTTACTGTGGATGTCACCCCTTCTCAGATGTGCCCTTTGCAGGTGTTTCTCTACCTCTCTGTACCTGTCTCCTCCCTCGGCTGATTGTGTCTTTTACTCAGCAGAAGCCCTTTAGCTTGATAAAAGTCACATTTGTCCAGAAAAATCATTCTCCAAACCCAAGCGCAGAGTTTTGTCCAGACTCGCGGATGGAGCCTTTGACTATCCATTTTTCTGGTACTTTTATATTTTAAGGACCTAAATCTAATCTCCGACCATTCTAACCACTCTAACCATAACACGCCATTGCAGATGGTGTGTCTAGGTCTAACTAACTTTATTCTTCTGCACGTAGACACACAGTTTTCCCCACCATTTGCTACAGGGACTGTCCTTTTCCTAGTTTCATAAAAAAAGCAAGTGACCGGGAATGCGTAGATTTATTTCTCTACTCTGGTTTCTTTGCAGGCATCATGGCGTTTTGATTCCTGTCATGTTGAAATGGCCAGTGCGGCAGCGCGAGGCGTCGAGCTTTGTTCTCACTCAAGATTTCTTTAGCTGTTTGGGGTCTTCTGTACCCTATGAGTTTTAGCTTTTTTCTCATTCGGCGAGTTTTGATAGGGATCGTCTTGAACCTGCAGACCGCTTTAGATATTACGGGAACCCTCACAAATGCTGGTTTTTCCTACAGGACAAACCCAGGCCGCCTTGCCGTGTATTCGCGTCTTTGGCCTCTTTTATCCGTGGTTTACACTTGGCAGCATAGAGAGCCTCTGTCTTCTTACTCCTAAGCATTTTATTTGGGAGGAAGCTATTACAGGTTGGATGTTCTTCATTTCTTTTGGGGGGTTATGTTGATTTTTTTATTCCACAAATTAAGTGAGTGGCCTTTTGGTGAAGACCTTAAAGTTTTTTTAAAATATGAGTTTATATTAGGTTTAAACACAAGCTATTTTAGGTTTGAACACAGGTTATTTATTTTCTTTCTGTCTGTCTGTCTTTTTCCAATTTAGTGACTTTTATTTTTTTTCTCTTACTTTCCCCCAGCACGTTCTATAAGTATTGTTTGGGTTTAAATTTTGAATTATTTGTTGTTGGCATCAAGAATTGTATTTATTTACAGATTTATTCTTCCCCTAATAGCTGCAACTTTTATAGCTTACAAATTTAAATACATACATACATATACTTATATATGTTCTTGTTACATAAAACCCTCTCATATGTGAACAGATATTGATCTCTTCCTTTCTAATCACTATGTTTTTCTTATCCAGCCTCTAGGATAGTGCTGTATGCATCCAAGTAACGAGCAAATGAGACTAGCACACCCTGTTGCAATCCATTTGTTAAGGAAAAGGCACTTGGTTCTTCAACGCGAGGCATGTGTTGGATCTCTGTGGGGGTTGTTTAATTGCTAATGATCTGCTCGCGCTATCAGTAGAACACCTGAGGAGTTCTGAATCAATAAAAACACCTGAGTTCAGAGGCTCCAGGTTCCACAGGCAATATGGCACTGGCCATGTTGGCGGTTCCTTCTGCTGAGGTCTGGCAGGGTTTGCACTAATGAATGTCTCCAGGCCTTCCTTGCTGAACTCCACAGCAACGTACTGCTACCGAGCAGTTTCCCAGGCATTGTTGTAGTAATCTTCGTCGTCTTTATCTCTATCCTATTTTCCTCCTCCTCCTCCTCCTCCTCCTCCTCCTCCTCCTCCTCCCCCTCCTCCCCCCTCCCCCTCCTCCCCTCTCTGTTTGGTTTTCTTGAGACAGGGTTTCTCTGCGTAGCCCTAGCTGTCCTGGAGCTCGGCACCAACTGGCCTCTGTTAAAATAACGTTATGGCGCTTAACGGAGAGTCCAGAGTTGAATTTTCCAATGCTCTTTATTAATCACAAACCATGTCAAATCTCAGGGAATCCTATACCCGGGCAGCTAGGCAGAGAGCTCACTCCAAGGCTTCCTCACCCCATGCTCTTCTCTTGGTTCTCCTCCTGCTCCTAGCTTCTTCTTCCTTGTTCTCTGCTGTCTGTCTCTCCTCCTCCCCCCTTGCCCTAGTTCTTTTTTATTCCAAATCCTCTCTCTGTCTCCACCCAGCCTTCCAATATACCAATCAATGGAGCCTAACCTTCATCTCCTTAAGGCTAAGGACTGTCCCATTCTTGTGGAGAGCCGGATAGCCACTCCTTTGTTTACTGGTAGGCAGTGAATCCTTCACTTGCTTCAAGGACAGCTTCCTGGAACATTATCCATAACTAAAATCTCCCACAACAGGCCTCAAACTCAGGAATCCGCCTGTCTCTGCCTACCAAGTGCTGGGAGTAAAGGTGTGCGCCACCATGCCCGCTCATCTCCCGCTTCTAAGAAAGTGTCTTGGGAAGTCTGGAATGGTACCCCATCTCTTTTTCTGTTGAGACTTTTGCCGGCAGGGCACATTCTCAGAAGTGTGTGCATGCGTTTGGCGGCCACTCTGCGGCTTCAGTGCTGTTCTTCCTTGGGTGTCGCTCCCCCTTTTCTGAGACAGGATTTCTCACCGGCCTGGAACTTTCTGATTAGGCTGGCTGGCTAGCTAATAAGCCCCAGGGAACTGACCTCTCCCTGTCTCCCTCTCTGGGGTTATAAACGTGTGCTACCATGCCCAGCTTGTTTTCTTTACATGGGTTCTGGGAATAAACTCAGGCTCTCATGTTACCAAGGGAGCTATCCCCCCGATCCCCTTGTTCCTGTTTTATAGTCTTTTAAGTTTTTATTCTGTTCAGACAGGGTTTCGTGTATCCCAAACCAGCCTCAAACTCCTTATGTAGCCAAGGATGACTTGGAATTTCTGCTCCTTCCTGCATCTAGGTCCTGTATGCTGGAATTAAAAGTATGAGATCAGGGGATTGAACCCAAGGTTTTGTGTATACAAATCAAACACTCCACCACCTCGGCTACATTCCCAGTCCCTTTACTTCTTGTAAAACCTCTAGGGCTGCCTTGAGGTCTATAACAATGTTTTTAAATTTTGGATTTATTTAATTTTATGTATATGAGTGTTTTGCCTACATGTATGTATGTGCGCCATGTGTGTGCCTGGTGTCCAGGGAGGTCAGAAGGAGTTGTCAGATCCCTGGAACCTGGAGTTATTGATGGTTGTTCAGCCACAATATGGACGTTGGGAATTGAGCCTGGGTTTTATGCAAGAGCAAGTGTGTTGGGAAAGTTTATTTCTAGTTATGTTTGAAATTGTTTAAAGCACTGTTGGGTGAGGGGCTAGCCTGAGTCTAGGCGTTCTGAATTGTCTGCAGGTGTTGGGTTTCTGTGGGGGATGTTTGATTGCTAATGATCTGCATGTGCTGTCAGTAAAATACCTGAGGTGTTCTGAAAGAATAGAAACACCTGAGCTCAGAGCTCGGCGTTGCACTGTCCAGGTTGGCGCTTGCCAAGACAGTGGTTCCCTCTGCTGAGGTCTGGCAGGGTTTGAGCCAATGAACACACCTCCTTGTCGTCCCATGTGAGCTGCCACGTTAAGTGAACAACTACAAATGGCACATTAACGCGGAGCGGGGCATCACACCAATTAATCCAACGTAGAGACAAGGAAGAGAAAAACTGCAGACCTCACAGTGTCCGGTAAAGTTCGTTCAGGGAAGCTGCCAGAACTTAGAGACTAAGGTATTAACTGAAGGCTCCTGAAGGAAGAGGAGAGAGGGAAAGGAAATAAAACTCTATGAAGAGAGAAGGCTGGGAAATTAATAAATACGTGAGGAAAAAAGCTCCGAGGTGAGAGCCACAGAATGGAGGCCCTTAGAGACGAAGAACTCAGCTGGGAGCAGGAAAAAGCAAGGTTCTAACTGCTTTTCCTGATCACAGAACCTATGCTCCCTCCTGCCGCTGGTGGTGGTGGGCTGTTTCACGAGCTATGAGTTTTCTGATGGCTGTGTTGTGTGTGTGTGAAGCTCAAGATGTTGTGCTTGAGGTCTATGAAGAAGGGTGTGTGTTTACCCACAGCGGTGGTGAAAAAGAATGCCAAACTGCCAAGACTTTGCCAGATATTCTTCCTACTGGCTCAGGACCTCCTGCTGTTGTGGAAGCCACTTAGAGCCAAAAAGCCGCTTAGTTAAACTGACCAGTTTTTTTTTTCCCCCCCTGCAAACCCAACTAAGAGAAAGACAATCAGTCCAGGCACTGGTGCTGGTGATGAGAACTCCACTCATGAGGGACCTTTACTGTAGACAAAGTGACTCTGCAAACCAGACTCTGTCTTAAAATCTGGAAAGTTTCCGAAAGGTCAGCGCACAGAAACAGTCTTCCAGAACTGGCAAGGTTGTATCTCATGCTGGCAGCTGAACTTGGTACTGTAAGAGTCACCCAGCTGTTGCGCGTTTTGAAGGCAAGAAGGGGTAACTAAGTGGAGTAACTAAGTTACTGGAGAGTAACTAAGGCTTGGCACCATGAAGAGAACCCAGGAGAGGCGACTGGTGAAAGTGCAGCCCATTTGCAGCAAGGGAACCCCGTAGATTTTGAGATGCCAGTATCATGGGATGACCACCAAGAAAAGCAGCAGCCAGAGCCTGGAAGATAAGCTGTGTATGCAGCAGAGGGCAGAACCAGAGAAGTGATCCAAGCCCTTTGGAGGAGCCCAGAAGATCGTGAGTAAATTCCAGATAACTGGCATTGATGTTTTTCTGCTGTCCTAAGACACTGAGAAAGCTTGATCGATGTCTGGTTTCATTTGGTCCTGTGCATTAGCAACACTCATGATTGCTCCTCTTGTAAATAGTTTTGCTGGTGTAGCGTTAGATTTTGTTGTAGAGATAAAAAAGCAATTTTTTGATCGGCTTATACAGAAAAGGGGAAATGTTTGGGGAAGTTTACTTTTAGTTGCGTTTGAAATTGTTTAATGCACTGTTGGGTGAGGGGCTAGCCTGAGTCTAGGGCGTTCAGTATTGTCTGCAGGTGTTGGGTTTCTGTGGGGTTGTTTAATTGCTAATGATCTGCCTGTGCTATCAGTAAATTACCTGAGGTGTTGTGAAAGAATAGAAACACCTGAGCTGAGATGCTCGGGGTTCCACTATGGAGTCTGGAACCAGGACGGTGGTTCCCTGTGCTGAGGTCTGGCAGGGCTTCCACCTGTGAAGGTGCCGCCTCATCTCCTTGGCTGAACCACCATAGCAATGAACTACTACACAAGTCCTATCTTTCTTTCTTTCTTTTTTTTTTTCTTCATCCTTTTTATTTTGGGTGGGGGGGGTTTCTCTGTTGTAACCCTGGCTGTCCTGGAACTCACTCTGTAAACCAGGTTGGCCTCGAATTCATAGAGATCCGCCTGCCTCTGCCTCCCAAGCGCTGGGATCAAAGGTGTGTGCCACCATCATCCGGCTGTAAACAAATGCTTTTAACCAGTGAACCATCTCTCCAGCCCACATCTTAATCGGTTTACCCTCAGATAGCCTTTGTCTGTTCACACACACAGTGAGGGTCCAGGACTGCATTCTCCCGGCTCTTCCCTCCCATCATTGCCATACATTTACCTTGTACACACACTATCAACACAGAACAGCACCTCCGGGTTTCCTTTAGACAGTTATCATTTGAAGCAATTAAAATACACTGGAAGCTGGGCATGCTTGCACACGTCTTTAATCCCAGCATTTAGGAGACAGAAACAGGCAGAACTCTTGAGTTCAAGGCCAGTTTGTTCTACCCAGTGAGGTCCAGACAGCCAAGGCTACACAGTGAGACCCTGTCTCAAAAACAAAGACAAAACCCAGAAAGACCAAGCAAACAAAGACAAACAAAAGGTACTGTAAATCAGTTTCATTTTATATTCCTCTCTTCTAAGACCCATCTCTCTTTGTAGATCTCACGCTGTCTAATAGATTCTGTCTCACGAACACCATTGGTCATTTCCTCTAAAGCATGAACTACACAGTTCTTGTTTGTCTGAGGTAGTCTTTGTTTATTTTTAATTTTCAAAAAGGTGTTTTCCATGGCTAAGGATTCTGAATCAGTGAGCCAGGTCCGGTGGCATAGGTCTGTAGTTTGTCTGCTCTGGAGGATGAGGCAGGGGGATTGATTGCAGGTTCAAGATCCGCCTGGACTGCCAGTAAGTTCAAGACCAGCATGGGCAGCTTAGTGAGACGTTGTTTCCAACAGAAAGAAGCAGACAGGAAGAGAAGAGGAAAGGTAGAGAGGGAAAGGGTAAAGGGACAGCGGGGGTGTACTTACTCAGTATACACAAGGCCCTAGGTTCAATCTCCAGAACCATGAAATAAAATACCTTAAAAAGAATTGTAAATCAGCTCCTTCTGTTAGCAGCGCAATAATAATGCACTGCTGTGATGGATTTGTGTTGCTTCTGGGGGAATCTGCTGTGTGCAGTCCTCGCTTCTTTCTTCCATGTATCTTTGTGACCCTCTGCCCTCCTGTAGTCGTTAAACCTGACATCAGCTTGATTTGACTGAGGGACTCTGGGGTGATCAGCTAAGCAGACTTCCATGTGTGACTGTAAGAGTGCTTTGGATGATGATTGGCCTTTGGACGTCGCTCGAGAAAAGACTTTTTCCCTGGACGAAAGCACCTCTGCCCAGCGGGATGGGGGCTCCCATGGAGCAGTGGGTGGGGGGAGAGGAATCCTATGCAAGCATTTTTCTGGAGCCCGTGAATCTGCCCTGCTGCCATCGCCATGGACACCAGACTCCGGCTTCTTCAGCCTTCCAATGTGCGCTCATGCTGGGGTGGTCCAGCGACGCCCCTGGCTTTCATCCTTGAATGGAGGCTCTATTGGTCCCAGATTCTCGCAGTGAGCAGCTACTGGGTTTTCTGGCTCTCTGGCATATATATGGCCATTGTTGGACTATCAACCTCCAAATGTGTGAGCCAATTTAATGATTCCTGATTAAAATCTGTATAGATGTATATGTACACACACACACACACACACACACACATATGTTCTGTTCCTCTACAGAAATCTGAGACTTTCTCTGTTTTTTTTTTTCTTCCTCTCTCTCTCTAGTTTGAATGTACTACACGTGAGTTTCTTTTTCTGTTTTATTTTGTTTGTTTTAGCCTTTTGGCATCTGTCCTGGTAAATGTTTTCTGAGCTCCTTCATTTTATGATTTCGGGTCTGTCATTCATTTAAAAATTTCTCAAGCACAATTTCTTCAAACATTGCTTCCCCTCCCCCTACATGTGTGCTTGTTGAAAATTATCCTCTGTCATGAAGACAACTATATCGTTTCCAGTCTCTGTGTGTGTGTGTACATGGGTGTAAGTATGTGTGTGTATATGTGAATATGTGCGTGAGTACATGTATGTATGTGTGTGTGTGTATATGAATGTGTGCGTGAATATGTGTATGTGCGTCTAAAAAAAGTTTTGTAAATGCCACCAAAATGTAAATGATATTTTTAAAAAAGAAGGTATTTAAAATGTATCTAAAATGTAACAGTTTTTCTCTACTGCTATTTGACTCTGCCCCTCTGTTCCCTTCTGCTAGATTTCTAACTTGTAACTTTTAAAACCTCAGTTAGCTCAGAGGGTTAGGGAGGGAATGAACGGATAGGAAGGAAAGAGAAACCTTTCCAGCCCCTTTTTGGCTGTCTTAATCTGCCTATGTCTGGGGAACCCAACTAACTCTATCCCGCTCTGGTTCAGCCTCTCCCAGCACGGCAGTTACTGAGAAGATCCAAATTGTAACTTTCCTAAAACCCTGGTTAGCTCAATTTATCTGAGCCTTATTTCTCCCTGCTTCCCTATCAGCTTTATTTCTGCCTGCTTCTCCTATCATCAGCTTTTGTACTCTCCATTTCCCTATCCTGCAGCAACTCTGCTGTAATTCTTAGCTCTAATTCTTAACTTCCAACTCCATGGCACCCCTCTGGAAGCAGGAGGGGAGCAGCAGTACCTGCAGCTGGAACAGCCAGGCACCATGCTGAGGACTGCCATGCTCCTCGCCCCCTCCCCATCCCAAACCCTGGCTCTTCAAGCACACAGGAGCCTCTGTGTGTGTGTATGTGTGTATGTGTGTGTGTGTGCGCGTGCGCGCACGTGCACATACTAAGGGCTGGAGATTGAGTCTTGCTCCCCCAAGCAAATCCCGTATTTATATGGAAGAAGAGAAAGTGCACACAACAAGCATTAATTGAGATTTTCCTAAGCGCACATCTGTGTTTTCAGGTATATATTTTTTTCCTTCTACAGTGATTACTTCTTACTTGTATATATGAAGGGAACAAAACCCTAATAGGAAAAAAAACTGACTATTAGGGGGATACTCGGAGACAGCACGACCTGAGGGTGTAGGACACTATGGAAAAACACGGTGTGTTTTTAACAGCCAGCGCTGTATCCAGGCACCGCATCCACAACAGAGAGCTTGTCTTGGTGCTTTGTTTTCTGTAGCACTGTTTATGACTCAGGCCCTTTGAAGAATAATCTTCACTGTGTCTGGGAAAGACAACCCAGGTTTGGTATCTCCTGCCCCCCCCCCCCCCATCACCAAATTCCCCAAAGATGGGCTCACTTCTGCCCTGAGGTGTCAATCAGGGGAAGGAGGCAGGCAGCATACTCTGAAGCTGTGGAAGGCTGGGACAAATGTGCCGCCGCCCCCTGTCCAGGATTCCTCTCAGGAGCTACAGACAGCCCTGGGGGGCTACATCCTGCCACCTGCAGAGGCCTGCTTTTTTTTGGACACATAATTGCGCTCCAATCGTCTGATTGAAGATTGAAGAGTTAGGTCTGCTGTGGTGGAGGTAGATGGGTCTGGGAGGCAGGCAGAAGAGACAAGAGCCCCCTCTTCCACCCCCACTCCTGTATGCACCCCAGACTCCTCACCCGGGGCTTAGCTTCCAGGTTGATAAGACATGACAACAAAGATAGGATCATCGAGACCCAGAACATGCTCCCACATGTATGTATGCGTGAATTCATGCCGACCGACACACATGTGCATACTATGTGTAACCCTGGAAACACGCACACGGACTCGGTGGACTCGGGAAACACGCAAAGACCTGCCAGGCACAGACGGTGCGCGGACCTATCCTCCCCTCTCCCCTGAACTAGTTTTGCAAAAGAGTACAGGGCAATCAATCATTTCTGCTCTTAAAGAATGTGGATCACAGTCCTCTGGATCGCCCTCTTCCTCGCTGTGCCCTTTTCACCTGGACTGGGACTCCAGGTTTGAAGGCAGAGAAGTGGGGATGTGGGCCAGGTGGATGGGCGAGACTGGGCAGGCCCCCGGGTCCGGGGCAGGATCCGGCCTTTGAAGCCTGGAGAGGATGGGAATGATGTGAGCAGATCAGAATCCCAAGCCGGCCCCAGGCTGCAGCTGCAGAGCGGCGGGCAGGGGGAGGGCAGAGCCGGGCTAGGTCAGGAGGAAGTATGGGAAGGACAGGGAGGAGACTCGAGGGGCCTGGGAGGTTGGGGAGGAACTCTGGCATGGGGCTGGGGGGTGGTGTGGAGGGACTTGGTCTCTGGTCTGCAAGGAAAGCGTGAGTCACTTCAGGTGCTACAGGCTGGGGTTGGGGGTGAGAGGGTCTCGGGAGCTAGGCTGAGCCTCTGGATGTTTCTTTGTGGTTCGGGAGATGAGGCAGGCTAGGAAAGACAGTGGTGATGGGCAAGGATGAGGTCCAGGGAGTTTGGGAGAATGCCAGTAGGCCAGTGGGAATGGCTTTCTGGAATCTGGGAGGATTTGCTGTCTGATGGGTTGCGCATCTCTGATTTGTTAAGGGCCAGGAGTCCATGCTGTTCAATTGCTGGAGGAAGAAGCCCAGAGCTGGGTCAGGTAGGGGAATCTGGTGGGATAGAACAGGGTCTTGTGTGTGTGCGTGTGTGTGTGTGTGTGTGTGCGTGTGCATGCATGAGTGCTCAAAGGTGCCTGCTTGTCTCTGGGTGCAGCAATGGTGGGGATGGAGATAGAGGCAGAGGTCACCCCTGGGCATGGCAGGCTCCATAAGATATGTACACCCACAGAGAAGGTGCCCATGGGGGTGTACCATGGGCAGCGGTGCAGGGAGAGCACCTGCCCTGGGCTAGGAGCTAATGGAGATGTTGAGGCTGGAAGGACCCCAGTGACACACCCAATGACCCCAGATTGGAGGGGGTTAAGAAGTGACCAGTGCCCATCTCCAGTTATTCGCTGGGAGTAGACGTCTTCAAATCACTGGCCTTCCCGCTGTTCACGCGGACTGAACATATGTCCCGCAGTGGACATACGTAATGCATGTGGGATGCCCCTGCACCTTGCCCTGGGTTCAAGCCTGGATCTCACATGCTGCCTCTGGCAGCTTCGTGAGACTTCTTGTGTAAGGGAAGAACACACGCGTTGGAGACACTGAGGAGAGAGACAGACTGCCATTCAGGGGGTACTAGAAGCTAGGATAGATGTCAGCCCTTGTCTACTCTGCTTGTCCCCAGGTTCTGATTCCACGGGATTGCTCCCAGGACTCTCTCCCTGGCCCCGCCCAGCGCCCGTAGCCCCGCCCATCGAACTGGCTGGCTCCGCCCCGCCCCGCCCCGCCCCGCCCCTGCCCGCCCCTGCCCTAGCGAGCAGCAGCGGTCGGGAGCGCTGTGGGCAAGCGGCTCACCGAAGAGCTGGGCGCAGCATCCGCGGCGCGGGCTGCCTGGTCTGCGGAGATGGCGCCCAGGTTCGAGCTGCGTGTGGGCTGAGGGCTAGAGGGTGTAAGGGGGCGAGGGACGCCCGGGACCCCGATAACCTGTGGCTGTCGTTCGCAGGTGGCACAGGCTCGGGCGGCGGCGCCTCCTGGACGAGCTCACCGGTTTGGTCTTGCTGCTGGTGGTACGCGTGGCCTGGGCAGAGCCAGGTAAGCCCGGGTGGGAACATAACTTGGCGCCCCGGTGCCCGTCGGGTCTCCCAAGCCCTTTGTGCAGGTCTCTGGCGTGTCCCCGCGACAGCCGCTTCTTACTCCGCACGGTCGGCCGGGAGGCGGCTACGGCCCGGGCCCTGCGCAGGTGGCGGGCGGCTGGAGCGCAGCGGTCGCGTGCTGGTGGCACCTCAGGCTAGCCATTCATTCTCTAGACTCCTTGCGCTCAGAGTCCCGGGGTGCTGCTGGACCAGCGTGGTGCGAGCTGTCCGTGTCCCTCGCGGGGTGACCAGACTTGAGCGCCTCTGTGGAGAAGTTTGTGCGCTCTGCGGGCTGTGCGCTGCCGGTGGCCAGCCAGGAGCCCAGGCGTCCACCGGGTGGCCCACCTCGCTAGCGTCGCCCTCCCTGGCCTCATTCTCATCAATGCTTGAGCGAGAGGCCTCGGCGGATCCCTCCGGGTCCTCGGGAGGGACTGTGGGTGGGGTTTGTCACGGCTGAGAACGACCGAGGAAGGTCGTTAAGTGTGTGGCGTCATCGTTGGGTTTCCAACCTGTTGAGGCAAAACTGTGCGCGTTTGCCCCGGGCCGGTGGCCGGCCAGTCTTTGTGCACCGCTGCAGGGCCAGGCCCCTCTCCCGGAGTCTGCTATGGTGTCGGGTTGCGCGCGGTCCCTTTTGATGCTGCAGAGCGCCAAGCGTAGCCAGGCTGGCAACAATGCTTCTAAGCCCCACCGATTCGTTGCCTCCTCTGACCGAAGCATGTGCGCACCGAGGGCTTCCTTTGCCACCAGCTCTGAGATCCAGCCGCTAATCAGCAACTGGCTGCTCTCCTCCGGCTCAACACGTCCACGGAGCTCCCGAGTAGGGGGCTGGTGTAGTGTCAGCCGGCCGGGGTGGAAACCCCGCGCTTTATCACAAAGGCGCCTGCCGGTGACCTCCCCGAGGAATCAAATCGCTACTCTGCCCACTCTGTCACCTGCGGTAATCACAGGCCTCTTGCTACAGCATCAGAATAGATGCGAGATGGAGAGAGCAGAGGAATCACTCTGGGAGGGAAAAGTGAGTTGGTCCCTTGCTCCAGTGGCTTAGTCACTGAGGGCTAAATAGGAGCACAGGGCCTTCTAAACAGAAGATCTGAAAAACACCTGTTGGTTGGGTAGCAGATAATTCTTTATGTATTTGTGTTAACTGTGGGGGAGGGGGGCACGCCTTGCAACTGCCAGAGATGGGTCTCGGCCAGGCCGATCTTAACCAACCACATGGCACTTGGGGCTATTAATCAAATGAGGGACCTGGCAGGGACTGCAGGCATAGGGATTTGTAAGCGGAGGGCCTCTTCTGAAACCACTGATGCTGGAGAGACCAGCATCCCTCCCCCATCCCCCCACCCCCAACTAGACTTGTTTTCAAGCATGGAAAACAAAGGTGATGGTTTTTAAGTTTAGCCTTTGAATGGAACAAACCTGTGTGTCAGTAAGCTTTGGTGAGATCTAAGGATAAGAGAAAGTTATGTCAGTCCGCTCTCTGTGGCTGCTGTAGAGATTTGCAGCCTTGTACCCTGGGGCAGGAAGGTCCCTCCAGAGATGACCCGAGGAATGTGGTTGCTCTGTGTCCTGGAGGTTGAACCGAAAGCTGCTCCGCGGGGGTTGGGGGGTGGTGGCTTGTGTGCTTACAGTGGCCCTCCCCCCAGCATGGCCTGGGCTCCTCATCCGGGAGTGCTGGGATAATTGATGAGCTCTAAATTACCGAGGAAGAGTTAGTGTGCCTGAAATCCTGAATGGCGAGGTGTGATTTGCTCTGGTCATGTAGAAGTGCGCTCAGCAGACGTGAGGGCTACCTGCATCTCCCAGTGTCTCCGTGCTGACAGTGCCTGAGCAAAACCTTTTCTGTTTTTTGGGGGGCTGGTTCTGTAGTTGTGGTTCAGATGCTCTGGATTAGCAGGATGCACCTTTACCCTTAATCTGCCTTTGTTATTGGAGCTGCCATACCACCTGTGACTCCTGGGCCATCCTGTACCCCATATAGCGTCTGCAGATTTTCCTCTTGTGGACTCACATGTGCCTTTTGGGAGGGGTCTGTGAGGAAAGAGGACATTCCGAGAAGGCATCCCCGGGGTGCTCATGGCCACAATGAAGCTGTCTTCACACCCACCTATCCCCAGATATTTATGTGTTTACTTCCCCATCAGATTCCCTGTGCTCTCTGTCTGGCTCCTGGCATCACCAAGACTTCCCACTGTCTAGGGCTATGTTAGCACACAGTAGGACCCCTGAGCTGCATTCCCTCAGTAGGTCTGCAGGGATGGGGCACATGGGCACTTAGTAATGTTAGACTCTAAGTCAGTGGGAAAGGGCTCCCCTTCCTGGCTCACCCACTAGGGAGTCTTCAGGATTCAGATGCAAAGTTTTGAATTTCAGCAAAACTTGTTTTTCAAGGTACTCCTGTTTTCCTTCAAGGGAAGGAGGACTGAGAGAGGGGAAGCCCTCTTCAAGGAAACCTAGAAGGCGTGAGCTGACCTCCCCAGGGTGCAGGGAGATGGCCTGGCTAATCAGGCCAGAGCGCTGCTTCACTCTACTGTTCCACTTTGAAAATGTACTGTACAGACACGAATACGCACGCGTGTGCTCGGGGCACAGGTGCGTGTTAATGTGGCGTTCATACATGCAAATGTATGCATACAGACGTGCACACGTTCACCTAATACACTCTCCCACATGCCCACATGCGAATGCATACATAAATACGTACACAAACAGGCACACATTCCCACAGCCACACACAAATGCATATCATTCATGCACACACATACATACATGTAAGCCCACACCCACCCACACACACACATGCAACACCATCCACAAAGGGAAAACACAACATACACTCACTCATGGAAGCACATGGGCATGCCAGCACAGTTGCACACACATATGCACACACACATACGTTTGTTTGTTGTTTTTTTTTTTGTCTATGTAAAGTGCTGAATTTTGTCTCCATCTGGGTTGTTGGGAAGACTGGGTTCAGTGGGAAGGCCAAGGGGTCCTGCGTGGGGTATCCAGCCTCCTGATTTCATGGTGTGTGGACCACTATTCCATGAACATCTCTTGTACCACAGATGCAGACTCAGGATTCATTGAAGATCTTCTCTCGGAGAGGTTAACTGTCAGAAGAGAGACAGGTGGCAGCAATGTTCCCTTCCCAAGGACGAGCCTGGTAATCTGTAGTGGAATGATGCTTCAGGCTGACCCCAGATAGGCGTACCACACAGGGCCTAGCAGAAACTCCCAAGATCGGATGCTGGAGAGTGTGTGCGCGTGTGTTTGCATACTCACAAGCTCAAGCATGCATGCGTGAAACACTAAGAAAATAAAAAATATATGTTTATGAGATTGAAAAAATTGGTATATTTTTGAAATACAAGTGCCATGGTGAGGTAATAGGACAATTTGGGAGCACCTAACATGTACCCCACAGGCTGAACAGCTCTGTTCCTCTGGCCAGCTCGTACCTGTTTGTCTAGATCTAGCTCCCACCCTGATGTTACTGGGCCTGGGATTCCGCTTTTGCCAGACCTGGGTTCCTCCCTTGGAGCCATCTTAGAAGGCTCCCCAACACTTCAGTGGTCATGCAGGCCTGTGTTCTCCCAAGGCAGCAGAGGACTAGGGCAAGCTTTGTCCTGTGTGCCCGGATACCGGGATGGCTGTCATCTGTCCTTGAAGCATGGATTCCCCAGCCCTGACAGGGGACTAGAAAGGCTGGGTATTGTGGGCAGCTAAGAACCCTTGGTAAAGCCTTTTATACTGCTCTGTTTTTTCCTGATTGGGTGCCTCTCCTTACCTCGCTGTAGGGGCATTTCATGACGTGCAATATGTCTACACAGTCAGCACTTTGTCTGCTCTGGGGATAGGCAGCCCCTTTAGGCAGGGACCCTGGGTGTTTTTTGTCCATGCACTAGCCATGCTGGCTGGGGATGTGGGAGCCAGGTTGCCAGCTGAGAGATGCACATCAGGTTGGTGGGTCTGTGCCCATGTGGGGTGGCTGTCGGGGAACTTCGGATCACAGATGCGCTGAGTCAGGTCAGCTTCAGGCTGCAGGCGCATGTCTAGTCCCTGCCTGTGGAAGCATATCTTTTCCCTGGCTTCCCTCACACAGGCAAGCCTAAGCACAACCATCCTGGCTGCTGCAGAGAGCCATAGCATGGAGAGGCTGTCCACAAGCCTGTACACCTTTCTGGAATTCCGTGCTGGCAGAAAGGGTCACTCCTAGCTGGTGTCCTGTGGGCACTTTGTATGCATGGGGGAGGGGCTGTAATGGGGCAGGGGTACTGAGCCGAGCACCAGGCCATGTGTGGCAGGTCCTCAGCCAGGCCCAGTTTCCAGAAGATGAGTATGTTCTGGAGATGTATGCAAGAAGTGCTGGGTCCAGCTGGTTACCAGAACTGGCCATGGGGCAGGGTTGACTCTAAGGTGTCCCATAGAAAAGATGCTGCATAGACAAAAGGCTCAGAGATACTGCAAGAAGATTGGGTGGGGCTGCCTGTGGAGAGGGCTCAGTGATGGGTTATGGGTAGAGCCTAGGTTTAAATTCTGCAGGCATCACTCCATCCATCTGCTCCTCCTTCTATCTGTCCATTCATCCATCCTTTCCATTCATCTTTCTTTCCACTAACCATCCATCCACCCATCCATCATCCATCCACCCATCCACCCATCCACCCACCCACTAACCCATCCATCCATCCACCCATCCATCCACCCACCTGCCCATCCATCCATCCTCCCACCTACCCATCCATCCACCCACCTATCCATCCACCCATCCACCCACCCCCCAACCACCATCCACTTATCCATTTTTGTCCAGAAACACTCACTGTTTTTGTTTTGTTTTATTTTGTTTTGTTTGTTTGTTTGTTTTTGAGCAGTTTGTAATTAGCAACCTGGCCTCCTGTTTCCAAGCTGAGCTTAGATGTCTTTGAAACAGTATCAGATTTCTACAGCAGGCTCCCCAGCTTCCAAAAACCTGCCAGCACAAGCCATTCACTGTGAGCAGGAGCAGGGACCTGAACTGTTGCAAAAGCTGAACTGGAGGGAGCTCAAAGGGAGAGCTTGTTTTAGTAGTAGTCAACCTTCCTCTCAGCTGCTCCCGGGAGCCTGGAGAGCAAGGGAAGAGCAGTGGGTTTAGCTGCTAAGGCAGGTCATGTTGCATGACCCCTGCAGACCCGAATCCAGATATTCCACACCTTTAGGACAGAGAGGCCTTCCCATGTAACGAACAGAGATCTTCTGGGAAGGTATCACCTGCACTTGGATGGCCTTGCTGCTTGACTCTGTTGGGGGGTGGCACCAGTCTCCCAGGGCCTTTGGTAGACAAAGCCCCAGCCCATTCAGTTGGCCCCGTGCTGCTTGGGGCCATGGGAGAAAGGGGTCAGTGAAGCAGTCCTGCCTTCTGAGGTCTCTTATCATAAACTAGGTGTTTTCGTGGGAGCAACGTCTGTGACTTCCAAAGTGGCTAAAGAGGCCAGCCAGCAGAGTGGTACCCAGCATTAGTGGGGAACTCGGGAGGCTTCCCTTCACCCCGGGGTTGGTCCACACCTGGAGGCATGGGCAGAGAGGGTGCACCGGTTTCCCGGTTACCTGGCAGGCACCTCAGGGTGAATGTCATGCCACTGCTATTCCACTCTGTCCTTGGAGGAAGGAAGGTAGACGGCGTGTGTTTGCAGACGCCAGCAGTCTGGGGGCCTCGGGAAGAGTGAGTGGCGATGGGGAGCAGGGCCTTCTCTTATCTCTGTGGAGGCAGAGTGCCCAGGGCCTGGGTTCCCTCCAGCTCCGAGTTCTCACGCTCCTTATCTTGAGTGCTTCCAGTCAGCGCTGGGGCTGGGCGTGGGGGCTGAGGTAGGGCCCCTCCAGATGGGCAGAGCTAGCTACTGTCACTTCAAACATCCTGATAATTTGGTCAAACGTTTCGGAGTTCTGCTCCTGAGGGTTAACTACTTTAACACATCGATTGACCACCACGCTCTGCATTCATCTCCTGGGGGATTTCTTTCCTTAAAGCTTCATGTTTGTCGTGGCGGTAGCTTAGCATGTTTGCATGTTAGCCCCGTTTGCAGTCAGCTGACAATGCATAGCATTTTTCTCTGTGTTTACGACTTCTAATCCAGCCCCTTGTAGTAGAAGCCTACAGTGACAAACACTCTGCTCACGGAGGTCCTGTGGACCAGTTCACTCATTTTGCTCATCTGTAGGGAAAAGACTGCGTGAGGCTCGGTGTCTGTTCTGGGAAGGGCTGGGGAGGCCAGGTTCCTGCCCCGGGGATGGCACAGTGGGCTGGGAACTTGTGTAAGAGAGATACATGGTGGGTGTCGATTCCTCTCCACTGGACTCTAGTTCTTGTAGCAAACAGTTGTGTAGTCATCAGATCCTGGGGGTTTTATCTGTCAGGAAGCCTGGCCTTCTGATTTGCCATCATAGGCGGAGGCTGAGATGGTGGCTGAGAGCCCAGGGTTTGGGTTCGAATCTGACCCTGCTCCCCGTGCTATGTCACATGAGGCGGCTTCCCGACCCTTTGAATGTGGCCGGTGATGGTTTGCTTGCCGTAAGTCGATGTGGAATCCTATCCTAAAGAGAGCACAGTTGTGTCTCAGTTTCTCCCTGAGTCCTGACCGTCCTAGGCCGGCTTCAGAGGACTCCCAGTGCCTTGGGGGGGGGGGGGCTCTGTCTCAGCTGCCAGGCAGTGCCATGGAGAGATTGGCATCAACAGGAGTAGGAGGCATGCTTCTGGAACTCTTAGCCCATCTGTGAGTTGGAAAAGCCGCCACTTCTCAGACTTCTTCTGAGGCTACCCAAGGTGCCCAGCATGGTGACATTAACTTTCCATGAGGTCTCAGAGAAGTTTCAGGGCCACCTGTCTGCTTCTGCCTACCAAGTATCTTTATAGGGCTGGCATCATTTAAGGAAAGCTGCTGAGTACTCACAGGGCCATCCTGGACTCAGGCTCTGTCTGGGGAATGATGAAAACTCTCAGCTTCCTTCCCATCGTCTCAGTCTTCCAACCAGAAAGCTGAGAGCCACCTTCAATTAATCCCTGTCTGTGCAGGCCTGGCTTCCTTACCTGCCCTGGCTGTGGGTCCGGGCAGGGTCCCAGCCTCTGTTGTCCACAGCGGTCCTTTCCCTTCTCACTGTGTGGTGGTCCTGGCTCCTTTCTAGTCACCTCCTTGCTCCATAGAAACCTCCATGCCTGTGCCCTGGGAGTCTGTGAAGGTAAGTAACCAGGACATTATCACGATGTGGCAAAGGGTTCTAGATGAGACAGGGAGGCCCGGGACCGAGTCATGTGAACAGGAGGGCCTCCAAGCTGGGAGAGAATTCAGGGCCGAGAGCTCACACCCTCGCCTCCTGTGTGACCTCAAGAACCTCTAGCCCTTGGAGGAGAAGGAGGAGGGATACGCAGAGCCCAGGTGCCCTATCTCTACTTCTCATTCTGGCTTCTAGCCACCCTCTTCCATCTCCTCCCTCCCCCCTCCCCCGACGCCCTTTCCTTCCTTCCCTCCTTCCTTTCTTCTTTTATTTTTTGTTTTTGTTATTTTGGAGACAGGGTTTCTCTGTTGTAACCCTGGCTGTCCTGGAACTCACTCTGTAGACCAGGCTGGCCTCAAACTCACAGAGATCCCGCCTCTGCCTCCCGAGTGCTGGGATCAAAGGCGTGCACCACCACCGCTGGGTCTTCCTCTTTCTTTTTGCTTTTTCCACTATGCAGTAGACTCACATCTTGCTGGCATGGTCACCGGGCACCTGCTCTTGGCGGGCAGCCTTAGTGATGACCTCTGGTTCATTCTGGGTCCTTGGATAACAGCCCTATCTCCCGGAGAGCTCCCCTCCCTCAAGGAATCCAAGACCTAACTATTTTCTTGATGAAATGAATCTGTGCCCTCCACCTACCGCCCCCTCAAGGAAAGCAACCCAGTGAGATGCCGTGGGAGGTTTGTAACCAGAGAGACCACCCATCCTACTTCTCTCCCTTTCCTGTCATTGTTGTATCTGGGAGGGGAAATGCTGATCCTTTAGACTAGCGGTTCTCATCCTGTGGGTCACGACCCCTTTGCGGGGGGGACTGGGGGGAGATGTCAAATGACCCTTTGACAGAGGTCGCGTGAGACCATCTGCGTATCAGATATTTATGTTACTGTTCAGAACAGTAGCAAAATTGTAGTTACACAGTAGCAATGAAAGTCGTTTTATGGTTGGGGGGAGGGGTCACCACAACATGAGGAACTACGTTAAAGGGTCGCAGCGTCAGGAAGGTTGAAAACCACTGGCCGAGACAGACAGGCAAGGCTTGACCGCTGGTCCTGGAGCTGGCTGAAGTCTGGCCCCTTGTGGACAGCTCCTCTCTTAGTGTATAGCCTGAGGGACTTAGGGACGGCCAGCTGGCCAGCAGGTCTGTGCCAGACTGGAAAACACAACCAGTCTACCCGTGAGGACAGACTCCAGCCTCTACAGATGGGAGGCTTAGTAGACGAGACGTAGGCCTTCACCTGGCGTGTGTAAGGCTGAAGCCCGAGTGGTCCACATCCTCACCTGCAGACTGGGAAGGGTGACTTCCAAGTCAGAAGCCTCAGTGGCTGACATGATTGCAGGGTGCTTACCAAGGGGGGTGGGTAGGAGAGTCAATCAGATGTGAGGGTGGGGGTGTGATTATCGGAGTGAGAGCATCTGAGGGAGGGTATTTGAGGTAGAGCAAGGTTCAGGGGTTGCCGTGCTGCTGGTCTTAAGGTGGAGGCAGCCATTAGGTAATGCAAATACCTCTAGATACCTTCTGGGAAAGCTGGGGTGGTCTGCCCTAAGAGCTCGGAGCGCCCAAACTCTGCCAACACCCTGGCTTCCCACTCATGACCTCCAGAACCGTAAGAGAGTAAACTTGTGTTCCGTGCAGCTGACTGTGGGCGTTTGTTCGTGTAACCCCTAGAAACAGATGTGGCGGCTCCTCGTCGGCTCCCTGAAGCGGAGGAAGCAGCAACTCGAGGCGCTCTGAAGTGTTTTGAGGTCTGATCCTTTTCCCACGCAGGATGCCCTGGAGCGTCTCCGAGGCCCACCGGTTAGACTCGTAGTGTATCTAGGACCACACGAGGATAAAGATGCTCCTCTGACAAGCTAAAGATGAGCCCTCCTCCTGAGGACGCTCCCTGACCTTCAGTGGACTTCTCATTGGCACGTTTCCCCAACACAGCCTACACAGCAGCCTCTGGAGCCTCTGTACCCCTGGGTCTGGGCTTAGGGCCAGTTGGCCAAAGGGTGAGAGTTAGAGGACAGCTGTTGGTGAACAGCACCCCCTTACAGGGAGTGGCTGCCAGGCTGCCGGGAGGCGGCGGGAGTGCCCATGAGCGCTGGCCCCGCTGTTCCTGAGATACGGTGGGAGTGCTTCCAGGCAGGACTCACAGCCTGGGTCGAGGCTTTGCAGAGTGGGGGTCAGTCTATCCCAAGTCAGACAGACCACTGTCTGGGACAACAGGATACATAGTATAAACGCGCTCTCCCTCCCATCCTGCCTATCAGCCCGGCACCTTCAAATCCTGACCGCTCGCTCGCGCCAGGCCCAAGGAACGCGACGATAGTAGGCTTGGAAACGTTTTCCTACAGTGAAGCAGATGGCTGCGTGCCCGGCAGGCTGTCCATCGGGCTTGTCTGTGGGCCAGCGGCTGCCAGTCTCTGGTTGTTCCGAACACTGCCCAGGCCTCGGCTGTCTGGAGTGACTCATGACTTCGGTTATCCAGAGTGAACCCGACAAGCCCTTAGCCCGTTGCAGAGACACGTCGGCAGATGTGGATGCGTGGACTGGACCTTATTCCTTACGGAGCTGGCCACGCTGCACCCACCCCCTAGCAAGTGGGCTTTTTAGAAATTTTAAATGACATCTCTCACTTGTACAGAACCAAACCAACCATGTCAAGCTCTCTGCTTGTACCTGGGGAATCGGGACCTTTCTCGGAAAGCACGTGTGATTTCGAATGCCTCGGAGCCAGCCTTTGCTTGGGTGCTCATCGGGGCTTCTGGCCTGTCCAATACAAGGAAAAGGTAGAAGGGCTTCCTTGAAGCTTACCCCGAGAAGGAGAGCTTTGGGGGCTACAGCCAGGGCCTGTCAAGAGTGTGGCGCGTGTTTCGTTTTGCATCTCCAGCCTTCACCTATCATGGAAACTGACGGGCCCCTGTCTTATCCCTTGGGGTCTGCAGTGATGAGTTGGCCATGTCGGCCTGGACTCCCGTCCCGAGTCAGCCAGCCCTGGCCACTCTTCCTGAAGGCCTCGAGCTGCGAGGGCACTGGGCCACATGCAAACTTGAGCCAAGCGTCTTTGGAGTAAGGAGTCTTGCTTGTGCCAGGGAAATGGCACAAGGCTCAAAGCTGTGATCCAAAGACAGGGCAGGTGGCATTTCGTTTCTCTCTTCAAATTCAGGATTTGGGGGTGGGGTGGGGATTCAGGGAAGTACGGATTGGATCGAGGCGGTGGTTCTGAGCCTCCTGCCTCCAAATACACCCCGTCCTTTCCCTCCTGGCTTCCCAGGGTTTCCCGTTATTCCTTTCCTGGTCTCCCATCATCCTCATCCCTCCTCTTCAAGCTCCCCCCACTACCCTGTCCCTTTTTCCATCCCCCTCCCCGTGTCTCCATCTCTTCTCTCCCAGCCTTCCAGAAGCCTCCATTCCTTGCAGTCAGCGCACATCTCAGCGGGTATTAAGTTCAAGCTAATTTTGTTTCCGATTTCCCACTATTTAGCAACAGTTACCAGCATAGCCAGCCCCTCCCCACGTCACGCCCTATTTGTGCCCAGCCCCTTCGGGAGACTCCATTTCCTCCTTTTAAAGCATCCCATTGTCCTGTCTGGCCAGCATTCCTTCCGAGATAAGGCGATACAACCCTTTCTTGTTCTCAAGACGTTCTATTTGACCTCTGCCCTCGGGTTTCAGTGAAGGGTTTTAAAGGCTTTCTTTCCTGTCCCAGCTTGCCGGTCTCTGCTCAGGCGGTGCGCACCTTGGGGAATCGCTCCGTGCAGGCTGCTGTGACAGAGTGGTTCTGAGGCAGAAACTAAGCTGCTCTGGACGCAGCTCTCGTCCCATGTGGGCTGTGTCCTGGTCACTTAGACCTGACCGGAGTGACACCAGCTGGTGTCATCTGGGCTCTGGGCCGCCTTATTCTCTCCTCCTGGTGAAGTGTTGCAGTCTGGGCTCCCCTGAGACCTGCGCTGGGGCTCCCCATCCCATGTCTGGACTCATCTGGGGTTCTCATCTGTTTGTTTTTGAGACAGGGTTTCTCTGCATAGCCCACGCTGTCCTGGAACTCACCCTGTAGACCAGGCTGGCCTCGAACTCAGAGACACCCCCCCCCCCCCGAGTGCTGGCATTAGAGGCGTGCACCATCGCGCCTGGTTTATCTGGGGTTCTTGATTTTCCTCTTTGGAGCTGTTCTCCAGCGGTGGTTCTGCACCTGGCCTGTCTGCCACAGTGTGGCTGGTCAGTTCGTGTTCCTGCTGTCATTGTGGCTCTCTAAGGGCTCCCCAGTCTTTAACACGACCCGCACCCCATTTCTGCTTCCTCCCTCACTTAAGAGGACCTTTAAACATGCCCGACGCCCCAAGCTGAGCCTGTTAGATTAACCTGAACATTAACCTGATCTCAGCCAACGGGGCCATGGTTTGGCCTGATTTTTTTTTTCTGTGCCAGGCAGAACCAGGCCACTTCCCTGAGGCATCCTGCCGCAAAGCAAAGCTCTCCTAGACACACTCACCGAGTCTCTTTCTAAGCACCTCCCCTTCTTCCTTCTAAGCCTTTTCCTGTAAGTCTTGGCGACCTCCGCGTGGCCCATGAGTCCTGCCCCTGAGCCAGCGGCACCCAGTTGTGCCCTTGCCTGCACTTGCCCACACAGGCCAAGAACCTCGAAGGACGTGGAGTCCGACACGAATACTTGTATTATCGTCACACAAAGCTACGTGATAAACGAGTGGAAGAAACACACATGTACCAGGGAAGAGAGACCACCCACCAGCGCCAGACTTGCTGTGGGCATGTCTGCGTGGCACCTTCTTTTCTGAAGAAGCAAATAAGTGACACAGTACTGTGCAGTTATGGGACTTGCGTGTGACTGTGCGTGCCCTCCTGGACTCTGTCATTTACCAACAAATGTGAGCTTTAGGATGCCAAAGCTTGTTTGGACAATTCCTCTTCTCTGTTGCCTCAGGGAGCCTTAAGTCCTTAACATGGCCACCCCCTGGGAGGAGCGGGGGGGGGGGCGCGGGGGGGGGGCGGAGGGGGGAGGGAGCCTCTGTTCGGTACCTAGAGTCCCAAGCTAGAGAATTCAGTCCTTGAGACATTCACGTGCACAGCTGATATCGAATAGTTACTATCTTGAAAGATGTCAAAATAACTTAAGAGTTTCACGTCCATGACAGAACCACTTTAAGTGACTCTGCTGCCGTCCAGTCCTGCTCCTGGACCCCTCAGAGCTGCCAGGCCTGCCGAGGAGCCAAGCTGCAGAAGGCGCGTCCGCACTTGCGCTCCCTCGTGGGCTCCGGACCAGCGTTTTCCTGGTCCAGCATTTTGTCCTGGCGCTGGTTAACACAGAGAGGTGCCTCGGGCTGAGGGGCTTGCTTACCTGTGACCCTTCCTCGGTCCTCTCTCTCCTCCCAGGTCCTCCTGTGCCTCCTGCCTCCTTCCATCCGTGACTCTGTTTTCCTTGGCACGTGGCTCTCTAGGGCTCAGGGCCATATCACCTCCCAGGGGGACCAGTGTATCCGTGAGACTGGCTCCCTATTAGGAGTGGCTCCCTTCTGCATGCCTTCTGTGTGCCTCACATTCAGCGCTCCCCCCTCCCTCACCCCCTGTGTGGCCCCTCTTTATAGTCCCTCCCCTCTGCATCCTCTCTGTGTGGCCCTCTGTGCAGCCTCTCCTTTGTGGCCTGTGACTCTGACAAGGGAGGCTTCACCAATATGGATCGCTATAAAGGGGCTTAGGTGGCACAGACTCGCTAAGGCCCCCTGGACCGCTCACAGAGCCAGGGGATGGAGAAATAGTGCTCTCCACAGAGCAGCCAAGGCCGTGGTCTTTTGGGCCTTAGCCTCAAGGCAGCGGTGGCAGTAAACTGACTTCATCCTGTCTTAAGAGATGAGTGGGTGGGCCGGGCGGTACTGGCGCACGCCTTTGATCCCAGCACTCAGGAGGCAGAGGCAGGCGGATCTCTGTGAGTTCAAGGCCAGCCTGGTCTACAGAGTGAGTTCCGGGACAGCCAGAGTTATAGGCAGAGAAACTCTGTCCCCAAAATACAAGGTGGGGGGATGGGTGAGAAGCTGGATTGCCTAGGTACTAGGTACTCCTTTCTTGTGCTCTCAGAGAGAGGTCAGAGGGCTTCTGGGTCCATGAAGGACTGGTGCTGTAGTTTGAGACAGCTATACCAGTTCACCGAGTCGGAGTGCTCAAGAGGCCATACTCTGTCCTACTGAGGCTCGGGATCTGCGGGTGGCCTCTTCCATCCTGGAGGCTGTGAGCGTTCCCCTCTGAGGCCGCTGGGTGCTTGGCTGAGACCACCCTTCTCTGTCCTTGCCACATTGGTAGGAGCTGGGTTGCAAGCTGGACTTGTCATTTTCCACCAGGCACAAGTGTTTTTTAAGCAGGTTTAACCAGACATTTCAAATGAAGGCCAGGAGCTCAGGCTGATGGAGAGAAACCATGATGGGCCTTGTGGGGTGGGGAGGGGCTCAGTAGGGCGCTGTGTTTGAAGGAGGAGCTCAGTCACCAGACCGTACCCTGACATTTTCACAAGTTTTGCTACGACAGTACTGCTCATCCTGCTCCCCTCAAAGTCTTTTAATCCTCCTGTCTCAGCCACCATGCCTAGTTCCAGCCTCGGTTTATTTATTTGAGACAGTGTAGCTTACTATGTCCTTGAAAAAGCTCTGCTCGAGGACTGGGGTGACAAGCCCTGCGTGGCTGAGCCCCAGCTTCAGACCCAGGCTGTTTTAATCACATCCGTAGCCGCATTCTTGTTATGGGTCTGGCAGCCGGTCCCAGGTGGGTCTGACTCAGATTGAGCTGTTTAGAGGTCCATGTATGGGCACACAGAACCAAGAATGAACTTCTGGAGGACGGTGAACTTAGATACAGGTGAAACGGTCCCTCACCTAGACCTTGGGCTAGCGATGAGTTCTCATGTGCTTCAGCAGCTGTGGGAGACCAAGTGCTGTCTCTCGGGCTAACCTCGGCTCCCTCGTGCTCCTGACACTGTGAGTGAGGTGCCACTGACCTGGTCCGGTAGCCGGAGGCTCCGTGCCTGACTAGCCCTGGGCTCCTGTTGGATGTGTTACAGTGTGAGGTGTAATACCTGGTCATTAGCTCCTGCACCTATTGCCTGGCAGGACTGTGGGCAACATAGAGTTAACAGCGGAGCCCAGTGCTGGGAGGCAGTGGTCTCCAGTTCTTTCTGTGCTAATTGAAGACGTGACATTCCGGAGGATGAAAGCTTCTTTGTGTGGAGCGTGGAGCGGGCAGGCAGCTGGGCTCACAGCCCTAGGTCAGGTCGGGCCGTGTACTGCGGCCCCAGAGCAGGTAGCGCATGGCCCTGGCTGAGGAATGTCCCCACGAGGCTCCAAAAACAACTTCCTCCTTTATTCCTGCTATCAGCTCCCAGTGCCTACCGATTTGGGTCCCAATTATAGGTGGGGAACCGGGGGAAAGGTTGTGCTGTCTAGACACTAATCCTGAGATGGAGTTTCTTCTCCACTGTATCCCGGCAACGGGATTACAATTGGTGGGAGGTGGGGGTGAATTCCCTGGGACTGGGCCAGGGGTCCCCAGCTCCTTCTATTCCATACAACTTTGTGGTGTGGGAAGCAGGGCAGGGGCAGCGGGGAAGCCCCTGTGGAGAAGGTTGCCAACCCAGAGGTCGGCATGCAGGGCTCTATCAGGTGTGACGTGAAGGCGGGGTACTGCCAGTTCCCCAAGGTCTGCAGTAAACTGGGGGGAGGCTGAGAAATGACCTGAGGACCCATGGGCAGCCAAGACTTTGGTCTTGGCTACCTGTGGTCAAGGGCAGGCACCTGCTCCGCTCTGTCCCAGGCTGCTCATATGTCCCGACTGCTGATTGCTGTCTTTCCAGGGGCAGAGGGCAGCCTCTGCTTCTGCCCGTGTACTCTACCCCTCTAGACTTGGAGACTCCCGCTACATACCCGCACCCCCACTCTGCCTCTTCTGATTGATTTCCTCTGTGACGGCAGCAGCAGCTCTTGCACGGGGCCAGGGGATTTGCGCCAGCCTGTCTCGCTCCACACTTTGCGGACATCTTGAAGAAGGGTGACAGGCAGGTGGCAGGCTCTACTGGACTTTGCCTCCGGACTGGGTTCCTCCTCGGGCAGTGGGACCTGACCCTCACGTGTGTTTGTTATGCCCCGGCCACTGTAGGGTTGCAGTTCAAATCATGTGTCAGGTGTTTGTGTTCCTTATAGAGGCACTCACTGACGTGTTCAAGGCCAGAGAGCTTCCCTAAGCAGTGTATTGCACTAAGAGAGGTCCTGGATGGGTGAGGCAGAGCCACAGAGACACATACAGGCCAGATGTGCCGTGGTTCACAGCATCGCACCCTTGGGAAGGCAGGGAAGAGGCGGCTTTGTAGATGGACAGTCAGGAGTGGGTACGTGTAGATGAAGCTGCAAGAACAATTAGACCCGATGCTTTGCGGGGTGGTGGTCCGTGCTGGCTGGAAAGAAGCCCATGCTGCCTGAGGCAGCCAGGAGTGTGCATTCTCGTCCCTTAATGGAGAGTCTTATCCACTGGACAAGTGCATTGAAGGCAACTTTAAAACTCAGACATCTGTGAAGGTGTACGTTTGTCATCCCGGCACTTGGGAGGCTGAGGCAGGAGATTGCCTTGAATTTGAAGCAAGCCTGGGTTACACAGTGAGTATGTGTCTCAAAGAAAACAAAACAAACAAAAAACAAGAATCAAACCAAAAAACAAAAAACACCTCAGGCCTGGAAGTTTCTGGAGCTGCTGTCCCGAGACCCTTGTCCTTAACACTGCTGCTCCTTGGGGGCCTCTTTGTAAGTGTGTAGGCGCACATGTATGTACAGGTGCACATGTGTGTGCGGATGCTTGTTCCTGTGGAGACAAGTCAAGTTCAGGTGTTGTTCTTCAGGATTCTGTTGGAAATGGGTTTCTCATTGGCTTGGAGCTTTGACTGTACTGGCTGACAGGCGACACCCCTGACCCCAGGCATCCTGCCCCCGTCTCCCCAGCACTGAGATTACATGTGTGCCACCACTCCCAAACTTTTAATGGGGTTTCAGGGATCAAACTCTGTTCCTCGTGTTTGTATGGCAACCACCTAACCAGCTGAGCCATCTCCCCAGAGACCTTTGAGGTTGCTAAGCACTGTATGTCATGTATGTGAAACCACAGGGCTTTCATTCATTCTCTGTGCTGCCCATGGCATGGTCGCACTGGTCTCAGCCCACATTAGCACATGTATGCATATATACATTCAACCTGAGGCTTAATGTAGGCAAAACCTGAGTCCGTGGAATCTTCCAGAGACCACTGTGAATCTTCCCTCCTCTCTGCAGAGCACCAGCTGCCATGATGATGCCATTAGAGCCAACACAGAGCAGACAAGGCTGGCGCTCAGTTCCTGCAGCAGGAGCAGAGAAGGCACTCGTTGGTTGTTGTGTGAATGGCTGTCTTAGCTCCTATTGGACGTGACTGGCTCCTCCCTATCTATTGCTTGATGCAGGACAGGGATGAGGGGCAGAGGGCAGGGAAGATACAAGGGCTGGAGTCTGCTCATGACAGGACAGCTGTCCTGTGACTCTGGGTTAACACACTGGGCAGAGATAGCCACCTGGTGGAGGACTGTCCTGTAGGACCCTCTGAGGAGCAGAGTTTAATTGTACCAGAACAGCGGCTCCCCTTTCCTGATCCACAAGGTAAACTGAATTTGTAAATGGCCTCCGAGCTTAGGGGAATTGAGAATGTCCACGTGCATGTCTGACATCGTCAGTTCCGTGAGCCGGGCCACCGTCTTTTGGGTGCCTTCTAGAGCTGCTAATTCCCGACAGAGAAAAAGGTGTGGGAGCCCAGGTGAGTCACACTTAAGCTGGGCCTTTGGCTCTTGTGCAGTGTGGCTTCATTCCCTCGAGTCTGTGTCTACCTGGTGTCTCCTCCCCCTCTTCTCCCGAGATGTGGCACGAAGCCGTAGGCTCTTGGCCACTGAGTCACCGTTAGTGCTGACTTCCTAGCTTGAGCGTGTGTCAAACATTAACAGGCTGGCCCCTGTTGAAGAATAACTCATTTACCCTCTAGGCTATGATGTCCCAAAAGGCGTGGCCCATTGTGCCCTCCAGCTGGACTGTTTGGGGTCCACTCTGCATGGTCCTTATAGGCAGTGGCTGGGCTCACCCAGCATTCCTGGCCAGAACACTTCTGTTTGGTGTTTCGGTGTGGAATCCGAGCTGTGGGTGGTGGGTGCAGTTGCTTCCCACTGGTTCAGATGTCCCTGGCAGAGCCATTGTGGTGAGTTACGGCAGCTGTCCAGCAGGCAGCCAGGCCTGGGAAGCTGGCAGAAGAACAGTCCTGTAGAATCAGGCGCTGGCCTGTGGACTACGGAGTCTCCTGGTAGCACCTGACCTGCCACTTGTAATTCATGCAGGCAGCTGGACAGACTCACACTCCCTGGCGGGCCCTGGTATGGCTGTCGGGGCTGCACAGTACCAGCTTGCACCGTCTCTGATGTGGGAGCAGCTGGATGCAGAAGCAGCTTAGGAGTCTGTGGCCTGTTCTGTGATTTCTGATCTTGTAAACCTCCCTCTGCGCTCCTTACTCCCCAGGGTGACCAGCCGAGATCCAGAGCTAAGAGTTCTCCTCAAGGCCCCCCAAAACAAATGACTGAGCCTTGATTTGAACTTGGGTTTCAGTTTTAAACCCTATTCATATCATAAAGAGTAGGGAGGGAGGGAGACAGAGAAAGGATAGTTGCTGAAGATCACGCCAAGACATCTGTCCTCGTTTGAGATCACAGAGAGATTTGTTAGTGCCTGCCACCTCGTGTGAAGGGCCAAAGTCCCTTGACTGTGGATCTGCTGCCTGGGCCTGGACCCACTGTGTTCCGGTGGCTGGTTCCCGCTGTTCCCTCTAACATGGGAGACTTCAGGAAAGGGTTGAGTGTGCTGTGTCTCTCCTCCTTCCTGGTCTGAGTCAGGAAAGTGAATCAGCATCAGTTTTTTCGAGACAGGGTTTCTCTGTTGTAACTCTGGCTGTCCTGGAACTCGTTCTGTAGACCAGGCTGGCCTCGAACTCACAGAGACCTGCCTACTTCTGCCTCCCGGTGTTGGGATTAAAAGCGTGCGCCACCACTACCGCCACCACCGGCCAGCATCAGTTTCTTAAGCTGCTTATTTTGAATGGGTGTTTTGTGGAGAGTTGAGTTTATTTTCAGTGAAGCAGGTTCCTTGTGCAGCTCTTTTCACTGGTGACATGTGTCTAATGCATCTCGTGATTGCAGCAAGAGCTGAACAGAGAGTATACAAGGCCCCCAAGGCCAAGGGGGGTCACCGTATGGCATCAGCCAACGTAGTCGAGTCTGAGCTGACTTTGGGATGTTGGGGAAGGGAGGAAGGAGATGGATCCCAGCCCCACTTTCAGTTGAGGAGTCTCTGGCTATGCCCTGAGACTGCAAAGCAAGGAGATGGGCCAACCAGTGTTATGGGGCAAGGCCAGTGGTCCGCAGGTGGTGGGGTGAGGACCCAGGCGGCAGGGCTGAAGCAAGAATGTGGCTCTGAAGGTCTCCTAATAGGGCCACACCCATCTGGCGGCTGTGATGCACGCCTTTAATCCCAGCACTCGGGAGGCAGAGGCAGGCGGATCTCTGAGTTCGAGGCCAGCCTGGTCTACAGAGTGAGCTCCAGGACAGCCAGAGTTACAACAGAGAAACCCTGTCTTGAAAAGCCAAATGAGGGGAGGGCAATACCCAGTATTGGGCTTACCCTGGGGTCAGTGGCAGTGTTGCCATTGTACCTACCAGACGGCAGTGGAGCCTTAGGAGACCCTAGAAACACAGAGTGGTGGGCATGCCGGCACAGACCAGCAGGTGCTTCCCGGAGGAAGTTCCGAGGACCTTTCAACTTTGAGAACACGCCCCTGTGTCTGTCTCCGAAACACGGCTAGCCCTCTGGTACTCAAAGTGGCCAGCAGGGGAACCAGTAGGCACTTTGGCCCCAAGCCACCTGCGAGCACCTTAGGGCAGGAGTTCCCGAGGCATTTTCTCTGGTTGGTCTTTGTGGTCCTGAACGGTGGAGGACAGCATCATGAGACGGAGCGATGACAGAGGAGGTGCCGTAGCAGGGAATCATCTCAGGGATGCTCCTGGACACTGCTCACACTGCCTTCATGAAGGTGACAGGCTGGGAGCCCAAGCAGAGAACATGGACCTGGACCCTTGCTGGGCTGCCCATCCTGGGCCCTTGCTGGGCTTTTTGTCCTGGTCCTGTCTGACTCTGGAAGCAGCTGTGGTACTGCCCTGCCTGAGCACCAGCTACCCAGGGGCGACCGGGCCTGTGGAACTGCAGCACCTGCTGGGGAATCAATCCGCTGCCTTCTTCTGGATGTGGAGGTTGGCCGGTCATTCTGTACAGCGAGTTTGAGGCTCTTTCCCAGCTTGCTCCAGCTCAGGCTACAGTAGTCTTAACTTGGGTTTCAGCCCCACAGGAAATTCGGTTTGGCCCAGTGTCAGCTTGGCCCAGAGGGCTCTGGTATCATTCCGTACCCTCTTCTACCGCGTTCAGGGCCCAGGCTTGAGACCCATGCACTTCCTCCGTGGATGCTGGGAAGAGACTGCCATGAGGGTGAGCAGCTGTCTTGGCGTATTACGCCCCACCTACCTCTCGGGGGAGGTTGCGGTAGTACCCGCATCTGTGCAGAATCCCTTGGGGCCTGTATGCTCTCTTGACCCTGAGACAAGCGTTGCCTTCCTTACCTCTATCTCAGCCAGGGAGGCCTGAGAAGTTGTAGTCCGTATGGGTAGTAACCCTGCCGACCCCTTCTCAACTTTCTGCTTCCGCTTTCCCTGCAAGATTTTCTCTGCTTTGATGTCCCCGCAGGATTCTCTTTGCTGGGTGTCAGAGTACACTGGGATCTATACTAAGCTGGAGCTAGGACCTGTGCCCTGCAGTACGGGCTGGCTCCTGGCCTGCTAGGGTGGGGTCTTTTATCCACTGCGATACCGCTTACTAGCTGGGAATGTCATTTGGGTGGTAACTTGGGTGCCCTTAAGGCTTTGCCATGGGTTCATCTCCCAGTGGCCGTGATCCTTGGCAGTGATGCCACCCGCCTCTCACCCATCATGCTCCTGTGGTGGGGCTGCCTCTGTCCTTTTTCAGGGCTCTGTGGTTCATTCGAGGCTACAGGACCCAAGAGGGACCATGACACTGAGACTCATGCCTGCCCTTGAGTCGGGGGGGGGGGGGGGGCGTGGTGAGTGAGGGTGGGAGGTACTGAGTCAGGCCGGATGCTGCTCTCTAACCCTGTCTTGTTAGGCAAGGGCCCACCTCTTACTCAAGGTCGCCATGGACCTAGGAGGCTGAGTGAGACCACTCATAGTTCACGTCTGCCGAGGGGCGTCTCCCTAGCCCCCTGTTCTCACCTAGGTGGCCAGTGTCTACAGGGCTCCAGCTCCCTCCACTCCCCATCCCCCAAAGAGGCTCCCTCTGCCTCCATGCTAACCTCCGACTTCAAAGCCTCTGCAGCTGTGCTGGTGTGGGCAGATGAGAGCAAACTCCAGGTGGGGAGAGAGCCTTGCATATCTGCACTCAGTTACAGACCGCTGACCGCGCCGGCTTCCGCTGTGTTGGACCTGCGGTTGCTTGCCTCAGTCTCTTTTCTGTACAGGGAGGGTTCCCGGGGGACTCTGAGCACCCAGCTCCCGTCGTCATCATACTGAGCTCCCTTCTCCATTTCCTTGTCATCAGTCTGCCGGGGCAGGTGCCGGGCCTGCGCTGGGTCTGCAGGCTCAGGAATGTGCTGGCACCTGGCCACTCCTGGGCTCTGAGCTCAAGTCTGACTAATGAGGTGACTCACCTGCGCCAGCCCGAGATCCCCAGGGCTGCCTCCCTGATAGTTTGGTCCCTTGCTTCAAATTGCTGGGTGGATGTGAGGCCTCCTGGGTGGGGTCCCCATGGACTTCCACAGATTGAGTAGCCCATGGCTGCCCTTGCTCTCCAGAGCACTGTTACTGGGCACCGAGCACCTTGCTACCTTGTGAAAGGTGGTGGCCTGCACCCACCGTGGGCTGGATTGGGTCCAGCCTGGGTTGGAAGGTGTTGGGATTTGAATCTGTCCCCCACAGGCTTATGTTTCGATTCCTAGGTCCCCAGCTTTTGGTGCTACTTGGAAGGTTGTGGAGCCTTTAGGAGATGGGGGGGGGGTCAAGCTGCTGGGAATAGAGAATGGGGGGAGGGGGGGAAAGAGTAGAGCATTGACGATTCTGCTTCATCCACTCTCTCTTCTGTCTGCATCACGTGGGTAGCCACCGCCTCGCAGTCCCGGCTGCCGCGAACCACACCCATGCCCACTTCCCTGAAACGGAGTCAAAATAAAGCTCATCTCCGTCATACCAGGTCTTTGGTCAAAGCAATGCAGAATTAACTAATGAGAATTGGAGTCGCTGCTGCGGTCTACGGGCCGTTGGGACCAGTTTGTGAAAAGGACGGGAGTCTGTTGGGTGTTGTGGTGGGGTGGGTGGCAGAAGGCTTAGGATTCGGTAAGCAGGCCTTAGTGGACGATGCGGGCGGGAGCTCGGGAGACCAGAACACTGCTAGAGATTCGCATTCGTGAGGTTTCGGGTGGGAACGAGGCCTCGGTTGGGAACCGAGTTAGGGGACTGTCACGTTATATTCAGGAAAAGAACAAGACTGCGTTCTTTCTATATCCAGAAAATTGGAATAAAAAGTAATGGGTGGTAGTGGTGGTACACACCCTTATTCCCACCCAGCACTCGGGAGGCAGAGGCAGGCAGATCTCTGTGAGTTTGAGGCCAGCCTGGTCTACAGAACGAGTTCCAGGACATCCAGCATTACAACAGAGAAACCCTGTCTCAAAAAAACAAAAACAAACACAAACAAAAAAAGGCCAACAGCAACAACAAGAAATGGGTTAATGTATGTGGTAGAGACCCCTCTCCCACCCCTGTTGAAGTCCCCAGGGTATCAAAATGCAAATGCATTAGAATATCTTTTTAAAAGAGAGAGCTGAGGGGATGTCCAGCAAGGAGCGACCTGCCAAGGGAAAGGTTTGTCAAAGTTTAGTCAATCAGCTAAACAGGCCTCTGAGAGGCCTCCCAGTCACGGTCCGCTGGCGCCTGGCTACTTCTTACGTTGGCAGCAGAACTTGGCATTGTCTGTACGGTGCTGGTTTTACAGGTGTGAGGAGCATTTAAGGGTTGTAAGGTATTGTGCCAAGGTTTAAACACACACATACACACACACACACACACACACACACACACACACACACACACACACACATACACCTGTGAGGCCATACAGTGTGTAACAGGATCAGAGTGCCTGTGGAGGCCAATGCAGGAGGCGTGGAGGGTGAAGCCCAAGTTAACTGGAGACCCCAGGACATTGACAATGTCAAGAACGTGGACTATCTGCCAAGGAAAGCTGTGGGCACTTAGTAGAGCTCATCAGAGAGAGAGAGAGAGAGAGAGAGGGGGGGGGGGGCTATGTGTCTAGCTAGTGGCAGGGCAATCACGGCGGGGCCATAGCTACGCCAGCCGGAGCTCCCATCCCACCTCACCAGGGATGCTGGACGCAGGGCTGCAGGGTCTAGCGTTTGCTTGCCTTGGCCAGCTCTGCCCTTGCTATCGCCCACATTCCTCCGTCCTGGAGTCGGAGTGTTTATTTTGTGCATCGCGTGTCGTAACTACGCAGCTTCTTTTCGATTTCGCAGAGCCTCGCCGTTAAGGAGTTCGCCTTGTGCTTCAGGAGAGACTTTGGACTCTGGAACGGCACTGGGGCTGTTAAAACATTTTGCGTTATGAGTCGGGCCGTGAGCGTCTGTGGGGCCAGCAGAGGAAACTGATGGCTTAAAACAGAAACGTCTCCTACAGGCTCTTGTTTCCGAGCACTTGCCATTCTGTTTAGGAAGTTGTGGAGCCTTCGGGAGGTGGGGCCCGCCTGACAGAAGCTGGGTCCTGGGGCAGCCCTTTGAAAGTTTCTGTCTCTGGTTCTGTCCCATGTGTCTCTGCTTCCCGACTGCCCCTTGTGAACAAGCCACTTCTTCACTCCGCCACGGACTCCATGGTGCTTTCTCCGCCATGATGGACATCAACTGCCTCAGAACCCAAAGCCCAAATGAATGAACCTTTCCCCCCTTGGTTTCCGTCAGATCACTGGTGTGAAAGTAACTAACATAGATGGGCTGAGGGACATGAGCTCAAGTGGTTTCGAGGAGTGCAGTGGTTGCTGGGACACCGTCTGAACAGACTCCAGGGGAAGGTGGGTCGGGAGGGGTCCCCCAGGCTGCAAGGTGTGTGCAGAGAGGGTCTGCAGGTTAGGAGAGTAAAAGAACAGCGGTGACCCACGACAGGCAGCTTCCTCTAGTGCCCTGTGCTCTGTCTTCTCTGCGTGGGAACAACAGGATCCTACGTCTTCACTGAGCTGAGTTCTCACAGAGTAAAACAGCATCTCACATCGAATGGTCCGTGGGTATTCGGTACCATTGTTACGTTACTCAGCAACCATTGGGATCTAGTTCTAGAGCATTCTCATTGTCCCGAAAGGAAACCCTGCATCAGCGATGGTCCCAGGAAGCCACTAATTCAGGGGTTCTCAGCCTTCCTAATGCCGTGACCATTTAATACAGTTCCTCATGTTGTGGTGAGCGCCCCCTCCCGACCATAAAAATTATTTTCATTGCTACTTCATAACTATACTTTTGCTGCTGTTATGAATCATAATGTAAATATCTGATAGGCACATGTCTGGTCTTAGGTGACCCCTGTGAAAGGGTCATTCGATACACCCCCTCCACACACCGCCAAAGGGATCGTGACCCACAGGTTAAGAACTACTCTGGTAATCTGTACCTCCCCTGGATCCGTTCTATTAATTCTCCGTGTTTGCCCATCCGTCTATCCATCCATCCATCCATCCATCCATCCATCCATCCTCAAACTTGCCTGGAAAATTCCCCTTGTGTTTGCTCTGAATCCATTTCCCGCCTTGGTGACACCGGCTCTTCTTCCCTGTCCCCAAGGTTCACCACGGGTATGGAGGATCCTTCTCTAGTTCAGACTCACACATCTTGTACCTGACAGGTCATATGACTCCCTCAGGCTACAGGACACCTCACAGGGACGGAAAATGCTAGGTGCCTCTTTGTTCCGTGGTCAGATGTTACTTTCTTTTCAGGCCATTATATTCATGGTTGTTATCCCTTGGGCCAGTGGTTTTAGCTCTTTGGTAAGGTGTAGGATGGCCACTTTGACCCTGATGACCGCCTTGACACTAGGCTCTTCTGCCTTTCTAGGGATCCTGCCTCAGTGCTTGGGCCATCCCTGACACTTCCTTCCTCAGTTTCCCAGCATGCTCTAGTGCCTTGCTGGTACCTGTGTTATAAGAGTTATATGTCCATGCATAACGGTGTAGACCCATGGTTCACGGCTCGGGGTATCCTGCCTCTCTAGTACCCTCCTACCTTCATTCTGCGTGCTGGACTCTCCCTGTGGGTCAGAGCTATAGTCCCCAGCCAGCTGAGGCCCTTAGCCCATGACTTTCAGTACTCTGGTGTCTGATGACTCTCCTGTGGAGATTCACGGGCAGGATCTTGGCCACCTGTGTGTCAAGGGGCTCATTCAAAATGAATGTCCTGTGATTCTCTGCCTGAGCCTGGACAGGCAGTCAAGGAGGCTTCGGGGTCATCCTTGGTGACCCTGGCTCTAGTTACAAAGGCAGCAGACGGAGAATGTGGGTGGCTGGGCTAAGTCTCTGGAAGCCCAGGAATGTCGAGCAGACTCCTCTCAGCCTGGGGTCCTAGGGTAGACAGCGTGTGTTTACTGTAAAGAGCACAAAGTATGAGCCTTGAGGGCAGTGGGCAGATCCTGGCTGCAGGCCCAGGCCCAGGCCTCCATCCGCAGAGCGTGTGTCCCTCAAAGCAGGCTTTGGCAGGTGGGCAAGCCTGTCGAGTCCATTGACAAGCACAGCAGAATCTCAGAGAATTAGGAACGGTGCCCCGTAGAGAGCAAACCCAAGGGATCCTTCTACTTCCGGCCCCTGGCCAGCCTTAACTACCTGTCCACAGGTTTGTCTTCCAGGTGTGTCTATCCATCTGGAAGGTGGCTGGCAGGGGAGGGTCACATTCTGTCCACAGTGGTTTGTCTGCTCCGTAGGTTGGCCTGGGAGGGGCCTGGCACAGAGCAGGGTAGCCTCCTTGCCCCCTCTACTGTGGACTGATGGGTGCTTTCACTGGGGTCTGAGGACGGTGGAGAAGGAGGAAGGACTCCCACTGAGTACCTGTTGGTACAGGGTCTAGGGAGGCAGCGGGTTCCACCCGGCCCATGTGGTAGCTATAAGAGCCAGGGAGAGGCCAGAATCCGAATGGCTCAGAGGGGATCATTCTGATACCTCTGGAAGATGGTGACTTTCTCAAGGTCCCTCAGACCCTGTGTGATTCATCTCAAAGGCTCGGACTTGGGGAGAATCATGTGCTCTCTAAGGCTTTCGGTGTCTGCCTTTGATGTGGTTTAGGCATGCTGCTCTGGATGGCCTGAGCCTTGCGCGTCCATGGGGACAGTAGAGCTATTGCCTTTGGTCTCCAGGGCCACCAGCTGGTCCTGCTTTGGGCAACCTTGAGTTCAGCTGGACTGGTGTGGCCAGCATGTTTCTGCACAGCAGGTGCCTTTCTAGCCCAGGGTGTTGACCATCTTCACTCTTCCCTTGCCCAGGATGTCAGGGCCTCATGGATACTGTGGGCGTCTGCCCTACCGGGACCCTCCTGCCGTGCCCACTGGCTTCCCTCCCAGCATGTCAGAGCTGATCCAGATTGAAAGGAAGGAAAATAATGGTGAAGTAGAGCCTACTAACAATAGCCCCAGGCCTCTTCCCGGCACCACCAGGGGGATCACTCAGGGCTGAAGGTTTTAGGGTCCCAGTAGGGGCCTGCCAGAGCTAGGTGATAGACACCCTCACAGGGTCTCGCTGAGGTGGGACTTGAGGGGATGGTGACATGTAAGGTGCTGACCCCAACCTTCATGTCTCCAGGCCACTTGGTCCATGTATAAATACAAGTGGGGTAAGTGGAAGGCAGTCTGGGGTGGCTAGGGTTGGCGAGTCCTCTACAGATGAGACATGCCCCACTCCCATTCATTCTAATCCTGCTGCCTCTGGCCGCACGGGCTTTGGGGAGAGCCATGTTGTCACTGTGGATCTGGAAGCTTCCGTGGGCTCTCGCTGGGCCGGAAGCTCATCTTTCAAGCAGGCAGCCCAGGAGGATATGCGCAGGTAGAAAAGGGTAACCCCTCCCCCCTTTCCCCATGCCCCTGTATGCTGAGCTGGGAGGACCTCGGGGTGCCCGAGAAGAGGGAAAGACCCGTGCCTTCTGCCTTGAGATCCATCTACTGTTCCTCACGACACATGCCAGAGACCCGAGTTACCGCCACCCTGCCCAGGTCCCCTGTCATCTAGAAGCCACCCACACCCTGTGTTTCTTTCTGCTCTACCCTCCAGAGTGACTCTGAATGTGCCATTAAACTCTATCTGTAAATGTCTCCTGCAGGCAAGAGGTCTCTGCGCCCTTCTGCCATATTGACCGTGACAACCCAGAGAGGCTCCGAGAGCCAGCCGTTCCCACAGACGATAGTTTTCTTTGAAACTCTGAAACCGGCTCGGCCAAAGAAAATAACAGCAAGCCTTCCCTTCTGAAAGGGTCCCGGATCCCTTTAATGTTTAACTTTGCTTGACCTTGTCAGCACTGAGAAGGATGAGGAGGGGGCCCTGCTGTTTGTTCAGATGGAGACAGAAGCTTAGAGGATAAAGGGACATTTTATGCCATTTTAAAAATAAGAAATGATAAACCCTTGAGTGTTCTCGTTAACATTCTTAGACGATTTTAAAATACCAAGTCAGCAGGCTTCATCCTAGGACCTGCGAGGAGTCTGAGAACATGGGGTTTGTCCTCCCAAGGGTGCTCCTCTCCAGGACCACCCCTCAGAGAGGGGGACAGCCCGTCTAGCAGTGTGCACAGGATCCAGTCCCCGGACCGGCGTGAGCTCTGTCCCTGTTCGCTTTACTCCGACCACCAGCCCTCCTTTCTTCCATGGTGGTGGTAGGGGTGGGGCACTGGGGCACATGTCCTCTTTAAGCCTCAGTTTTCCCCTTTTGCAAATGTGCCACGGACATACGCAGCGCCCCTTCAGACGTAGCTGTCTTCTGTGGATGGTCTTGGAAGCCCCTGACTCTCTTCTATGAGCGGTGTGATTGGACATGGGTTTGGAGGACCAGCTGCTTGATGCCCGTCCAGTGTCCGTTGCTCAGTGTGTCACTGAGTTCTGACCCCCCCCCCACACCCCTGCTCCCCATGCCAGCAGAGATCCATCGAGACCTGGCAGCCATCCTGGGTGGACCTGGGGAATAGATAAGAGGTACCCACCTAGCAGAGGGAGACCCAGCTCAGCTCACACTTGTCAGCTGGGGTGCAGGAGGCGGAGAGGCTCGGTGAGTGCTGCAAGCAGGGTGAGTGACTGGTCCTCTGTTACTGTGCGCTACCCAGGACAGCCGGGAGTGGTGGTGCATGCCTTTAATCCCAGAATTTGGGAGGCGGGGGTAGGCAGATCTCTGTGAGTTCCAGGCCAGCCTGGTCTACAGAGTGAGTTCCAGCACGGCCAGAGTTACAACAGAGAAACCCTGTCTTGAAAAACCAAAAATTAAACAAAGCAAAAGACAGGCCCATCTTCTGTAACTCCCCGAGGGCACTCCTTGTGATTTTGAAACTCGGTATGGAGTCCATTCCTAGCTCCCATACAGAGTGAAGTAGCTTTGCGTTACCAGGGTTCTGGGGCCGGCCCACGGTTCCTGTGCTTCACGTGGGGTGAGGCCGCCGTTCAGTGCTTTAGGAGAAAGACTCGTTTGCTGAATGGCATTAGCAGATTTGTCTGCAGCTGGAAGCTGCTCCAGGCTGACCCATAAAGATGAATTCCAGATGGAAACCCAAGGCTCCTCAGGGTGAGGTCTGGGGCTGGGGCAGTCTACAAAGTGCTTGTTCGGAAATAAGTATAAAAAGTGACATGCTTGAAACCTTTATGGCAGCTTGGCGTGGCTGAGACAGTTTTATTGTATGTTACAGGATTATTTGTCAGTAATGGACGAGGGGCAGGACAGGCCCTTCCCATGATCAGAGACACCGGGGGCCCAGAGTCCAGATGCGAATAGGAACTCTTAAAATCTCATTTAGGACATCCCAGGGCCTCACATAGGGAGGACTACAGGGAGGCATGGGGACAGGGGGTGGCGAGACCGTTTGGGGTAGGGTGGGGGCATGCACAGAAACGGGATCCCAGAGATTGGTCCAGACCGCAGAGGAGACTCACACAGCCACAGGTTATCGGGCTCCCCGAAGCTGCTCTAATTAGTGACCATGAGTTTCTGGGCTTAAGGCTGTTTATTGGTACCCAGTTGGAAGTAGGAAATGTGTCTGACTGATTACAGTCAGGAAGTGTAACAGGCAAGTTCCTGCTGGGAAATCATTCTGCCTTTCCAAGCCTCTAGAAGCCACTCACCCCCCTGTGATTCTTTCTGCTCTGCACTCAAGACTAGGATGGCAGAGAGCCCCGCAGGCTGAACGTCTTCCCTCTTCTCCCTAACAGAGCCCAGTGGGTTAGGCTACCTCATCTCTCGGGCTTCCAGGGTGGAGTCGCTGGCAAGTGTCTTTATGTTCACCTGCAGACTAACCCTGCCACGAGACACAGCAATCATAGCTCCTAAGGACTGGGGCAGGCCTCGTGGGTGTTGTTCTGCCGAGCTCGCAGAGAAAAAGACAAAAAACAAAACCAGTCTTTTCTGAACCTTGGGGCATGGTGGGCCTGGGCTGTGGCTCTATCCGAGAGTGTTTACTTGGTCCTGGGGAACGGGAGACCTGGGTTCATCACCAGCACGTGTGGAGGGGGCAGATCCACTCCCAGTATAGAAAGCAAGGCAGAGGAGCTGCTCTGTGTGCCTTGCTGCCCAGATTCTCGGGTCTCTACCCCTTGGTCCCAGGGCCCCACTCTGGGAGTTGGTGCCTCACACAAAGGAGTGTCACCCTCTAGGAGACAGCGCAATACCCACATTGGTAGCGGTATGGTGCTGGACCAGGCAGGCCCTGGTGATGCAGGCTGGATGGAGGCTCAGAGACTGCTGGCAGGATGGAACTGTCCACATGCCTTCACCAGTGGGGGGCCTGAGGAGGTCCTTGGTAAAGGGAAGGCAGGGTGGGGGACCATCTATGGGCTCCATCTATGCCTGTGTGTGCTTCCTGTATGTACTGTGTAAGTGTTCATGTGTCTCTGGTACACATGTATGTGCATGTGTGTATGTGTGGGATTTATGTGTTTGTCTCTGGTTTGTGAGTGTATCTGTTGCCTGTGTGAGCATGCACTGTTCTCTTTGACACAAAAGTGTGTGTGTGTGTGTGTGTGTGTGTATAAGAGCAGAGGTGTGGGCAGAGGTGTCGTGTGTGGGTTGTGGGCTGAGAAATTATTCCCTCACTTTCTGAATTACTGTATGTAATTCCTTTCCTAATATAGTATCCCACAAAGAGCCAAAGCAAACGCCTTAGTTCCGAAGTTAGGGTTAGGGTTAGGGTGGGTTGCGACCACCTTGAGGGGTTGAACGACCCTTTCACAGAGGTTTCCTAAGACCATCTGCGTATCAGATAATTCGCAACAGTAGCAAAGTTACAGTTATGAAACAGCAACGAAAATAATTGTGTGGGAACCGTGTTACAGGGCCCCATCATTAGGAAGGTTGGAAATCACTGCCTTAGTTGAAAGCTTTGTTAAGTGGCTAAGAAATCCCGGATCTGTGGCTCCCCCTGGTGGCTGGAGGCTAGTCTGGGAACATATCCAGACAGTCTTGTCTGCTGGACTACGCAGGTTTAGGGGTTTGCAGGTCCAGAGTGTTTTCCTGGGGTCCCTGCCTTAGTGGACACGTGCAGGCTGGCACAAGCCACAGCCTGACTTGAAGGAACCTCAGAAGATGCTCACCTTGGCGGCTCTGTGCTCACCAGGTCCTGATGTGTGAGTGAATCATGGTCTGCGTGCAGTTCCGCAGTCTCAGCGGTGTGGGTGGAACTTGGAGAAAAGCTCCCGGGAATTGTTTAGGCGAGGCTCTGGGCTACCGGTTCACTTCTTTCCCCATGTCTTCAGAGCTGGTGGGAAGCTGATGTTGAGGTGCCAAGACTGCTCTGGCTGACCCTCTGGTGAGTATCTCTCACCCAGCTCCCAGGCTCCAGGAGATGGAGAAGAAAGGGGTGGGCCGTGGCCCCGGTCTGCTGTGTGGCTTGGTTTCTGACATAGCTGCCCCTTCCTAATTGCATTCCGTGGACTCTGAGTGGAATTTATTGTGTCCCTTGACCATGTGCCACCCGGCGAGGTGGCTGATGAAGAGCCAGGAAAACAGCTGCTGGGTGTGGCTTGGCGAGGCCACAGGTGTGTTTCTGGGCTGCCACTGGGAGGAAGTGGGTGCTTCGGGTGCCAGGTGGGCTGCCCAGGCTGGGGTCCAGAGCTGACAGTGTCCTCCAGTGACCAGGGACCTCTGTCCCTATGCTCCTGCGGTCGCTACCTTCCTGCTGTACTAGAACTTTACAAAGAACCTGATGCCAGTCCAGGAAATCAGAACAGACTGTTGGCCATGGGCCCAGGCACAGCATGGCCCTGCACTCAGGGGAGGCTAGCCTTTCTCCAGCCATGCCAAGGTAGTAATGAGTCCTCGGGACAAAGACTACCAAGGACCTCCTGTCCACATTCTGGCCCTGGGAATTTTCACCCCCCCCCCCCCCCCCCCGTTGTCCCACAAGGGCAGAATTCGCCACAGCTCCCAGAATCTTGTTTACTTTCTAGCAAAGAGTGCCGTCAGATGCCCTTCACATCTCTCTCCATGCCTTTGGTGTGTCTTGCAACCTGATCCTTTAGCGGGGCTTTCTTGGGGAGCTCTGGAGAGGGTGGTGTATAGACCCCAGGCTGGGCATCTCTAGCCTCTATTGAGGGGGTAGCATGGGGTGGAGAACAGAGCTCCTTTTGTACATGGGCAGCCAATATGAGCGGCTCTCAAAGGCACAGGGTCCTCCTCCGAGGGGAGATGCGTGAGCTCTCAGAGTTCAAGCAGCTCTCAAGCCTGTGTGAGGAGTGGCCCTGAGACTCCCTGGGGTCAGCTGACTGAGGGTTGGGGGGAGATAGTATCCCAGGATAGCTTTTGAGGGGACCAGAGACTGGATCCTGGGGATATACTGTCATGGTTGATTAAAAGCAAGCAAGCATAGCAGTACACCTACGGTACGGCTCAGCAAAGAAGACAAGGAGGCATTTTCATAGGTGCAAACCCCGCCAGACCTCAGCAGAGGGAACCACTATCATGGCCAGCACCATACTGGACAGTGGAACCCTGAGCGTCTCATCTCAGGGGTTTTTACGGACACCTAAGCTCCTCAGGTGTCCCATCCCTAGCATGTGTAGATCACGGCGAATCAAACATCTTTTACATAAAGCCAACCCTGCGGACAATACAAAGCGCCACGGCAGCCCTTCACCCAACGATTCACAAAACAACCATTTTAAACATAACTAAAAACGAACTTCTGCAACGAGCAAGCAACGTGTTGAGGAAAGAGGGAAGGGAATAAAGAGGTGGAGAGTGGGGAAAGTCGCGGCTGGCCAGCAGGAGCCTGTGCCTGCAGGACCGGCAGTGTGCGGGCAGGCGCCGGTGGGCTCGGAAAGGCCTCTCGTGACAGCCTTCAGTGACAGCCAAGCCCTGTCTTTCCCTTCCTACTCCTCACGGTCCCGTTCCTGCCGTTGCTCTCTCTCCCTTTCCCCACAACTGAAAGAAGACCGAGGTCCTCGCTGTGGGCTTCCTGGATGTTTTTCTCTTGCCGCCCTGTCTGCCCGTGATACTTCAGAAAGTTTTCAAACGGAAGGTTCTGAGGAATAAAATGTCCGTGGAATGGCTCTAGGCGGTGGGGCCTCTAACCTAGGGGAGGTACCAGGGCTGGGCTCCCATTGTTTAGTAAGCAGTGCCTCCCCCCCCACCCCCCCACGACCCTCCCAGTGCCTGGGATGGTGGCTAAGGCCAGAGGAGGCAAAGGGTTGCACAGTGGAGGGGAGAGGAGGCTCGTGGACAGCGAGGCCCAGCCTGACACCTGCTGGCCCCTCCTGGCCAGGGCCCCTTGTGAGGCGAGGTCAAATCGTGTGCTGTGAATTAGCAATGACTGCAGGCCAGCCTTTGGCTATGTCCAGCAGAGGCCACTGTGACTCTGGGAGTTCAGCCTTTTTTTTCCTTCCTGCTCCCATTGTGCTTGAGTGGCTGTAGGAGTCTCTGGGGCCTCATTGGCAAATCCAACAGCTGCGGACGGGACCACAGGCCTCACCCTAGCTGCCCCAGGTTCCCTGGCGTGTGGGGTCACTGAAACCTCCGCCTCCATCGCTTGATCCCCTTCGGGTCTTTGTCTCCCTTCTGTCTCTTGAAATAACGATTGCCAGATTCATGTTCAAACTGGTAGTCCAAAGGGTCTCATGTTGGGGTCATTGACTGAGTACATTTACCATCCTCTTTGTCCTTGCAGGGCTGTCCACAAGTCCTGGGTGAGACAAGGATACTTAGCCTCTGCAGTGACTCCGACACTCTCTGGACCACCATAGACGGGGGGAAGAGGGTCTCACCATAGAGAGGGGAGGGAGAGGGTCCCATCATAGAGAGGGAAGGAAGATGGTCCCAACATAGATACAGGGGAGGGAGAGGGTCCCACCATAGAGAGGGGAGGGAGAGGGAGGGTCCCACCATAGATACAGGGGAGGGAGAGGGTCCCACCATAGATCAGAGGAGGAAGAGAGTCCCACCATAGATCAGAGGAGGAAGAGGGTCCCACCATAGATCAGAGGAGGAAGAGGGTACCACCATAGAGTAGGGGAGGAAGAGGGTCCCATCATAGAGACGGGTGGGAGAGGGTCCCACCATAGAGACAGGGGAGGAAGAGGATCCCACCATAGATACAGTGGAGGAAGAGTGTCCCACCATAGAGACAGGGGATACAGGGGAGGGAGAACCCCCATGGGCCCTCCCAGGAGAGTAGGTGAGACAGAGAGGGCCCAGGGACATCAGAGCATTAGGGGATCCCTTGAAGCACCTGTCTGGCCCTCATACTCCTTCCTTGTTCTGGAGAGAGGGATGTAGATGCAGAGGGATGGGTGAGACAGGGCCAGGTCCACCCAGAGAGGAGAGGCCAGGCCTTGTAGGGTGCTACCCAGAGTTGCTCCCAGGAATGCCTACCCTCATCCCCAGAGGACTGTGGCCACCAGCCAGTGGCTCAGTGTGGCTTTGCATGGCCAAGCTTTGTGTGTGGCCACCTGGAGGCATATCATGGGCCCAGATACTGCTCTGCATGACTGGCTACTGCCTGCCTGGCCACTGAAGGCAATGGTTCTTAAGAAAACCACGGATACCCTCCTGTACCTGGCTCTTTCTCTCCCCGAGTTTAAAGTCTGTTTGTGAGCATGCTCTTGTGATTATAAAGAAGTCATGAGGCCGTGTATTCTCTGGCTACATCAGCTGCATCGTCACAGGCCTCTCTGGCCTCCGGTGCATCCTCACCCGAGCTCTTAGCCTGCCTAGCTCAGCCAGCTCCACTGTGATGGTCAGGTTCCCATGCTGTGCTGGTGTGTTTTCCCCAGAAGATGAGCATGCTCTGCCCAGCCATAGGGCTGAGTGACTTAGTGTTGGTTGCTTCTCTCCCTCTGTACCCGCGGGGTCCTGCTTCCTTTCCTAGCACGTGGCTAGGCTATCGGCCACTTAACATAGCCCCCAGGAAGGAAACCACCGTTAATGCCCATAATTCCAGGCCAGATCCGACTTTCTCAGAAGCAACAGTGTATTATGCTCAGCCTAATCTTGCAGACCCCCGGACCCCAGACAGTGGTAGTTTCCACTTACGAGCCAGTTAACCCTCTGAACAGCTGAGTGGCCCTGGCAGGCCTAGGTCACGGCTGTGGGGGGGTCACAAAAGTATTAGCAGATTTGCAAGAGAATGTGGGTAATGCATTGTGGGTCCTGGCTCCAGGGCGTGCCTGACCCCGTGGCTCCACCGAGGCCCCACTAACCCAATTATGGCAAGCCCTCGTCTCCCCACCCTTGGGAAACCCAGTGGTGTGAACTTGCCCTCCTGCCTTCCGTGAAAGGATCTAGTTAATAAACAACTGTTAAACCCGAAAACCAAACGGGGGGGACATTCACTTTCTGAGGCTGCCTAGCTCTAACAGGGCAGCCCGAGGCGTAGGTGTTATTTACCACCTGTGACTCCACTACCACTGAGGACCCCCACCCTGGGCCGAAGGCCCCAGGCCCTGGACTCCGGTCTGTGCTGTGTGTTTTCCTCAGTACTCATAGGTCCTAGAGGCAAGATCGGTGCCGCGCCTATACTTCGGTCCGTGTGAGTCATGCCCCGTGAGAGGGGTTGCCCTCCCACGTGAAGGATGAGGTGATTGTGTCCAGTCAAATATTAATTTCCCGGGTCAAGAGTCTCGGCTTGAACGAAAGCTCAGGCTCTCTGTGTGCAGAGAGAGGAACAGTTAACTTCAGACAGCAGGGACAGGGCACTTTCTGTGTGTCACCCACAAGCGCGTCTCACAGAGGGCCCGGCATCCCTGGGCCCCAAGGCTTCTAGAGAGGTGTCGCTGTACACCTACTGTGGCAGCTCACCAAGGAAGACATTTTTCACAGGTGCAAACCCTTCCAGACCTCAGCTGAGGGAACCACCGCACCGTACAGCGGAACCCTGAGCATCTGAGCTCAGGCGTTTTTATTAGTAAAGAACTCCTCAGGTGTTCTACTGATAGCACGTGCAGATCCTGAGCAGTCAAACACCCCCCACATTCATAAATCCAGCATCTGCAGGCGATACAAAAATGCCACGTCCTAGGCAGCCCTTTTCCCAACAATACACAAAACAATTATTATTATTTTTTGAAATAAAGCTTAAAAAAAAAAAAACCAGAAATAAAGGGAATGTCATCCCTGCCGAACAGGCTGTTGTGCTCCCCTCCCCGTGGTTGTATACCACCGGCCAGTAGGCACCCAGACCCTCCGTCAGGAAGACCACTTCATCACACGGGGATTGCTGTCCCTTTGCTGGGAACCTTCTTTCCTAGGGCCGCCACGAGTCCCAGGTTCTGGTCCTGGTGGTCACCAAAACCACCTTTCTTCATTTTGCCGTGAGTTTTTCCAGAGCCGGAGCCGCAAGGCCGCGAGACTGAGACCCTCCAGTGTGGCATACACCCGAGGATGCTGGGCGGGCGGGGTGTGTTAGTTGAAGGATGGAGGAGAATGTATCCATGTGGTGGGTGGGGAAAAGGGTACAGGGCTCAGCTGCCCCCCTGTTGTCATGGTGTGGGGTCCACACGATGGTGGGCGAGAGGGCACACTCGCTAGTGGGTGGGTCTGATCCCAGCAGCTGTGTCCAAAGCATCCTTCAAGTGCCGGGAGCCCACGCTGCTCTCTGAGGAGGAGGTGGGGCAGGGAGCTGCGGAGTCCAGACCAGCAATCTGGTTCCTGAACAGGCCCCCTGTGAGTTTGGAAAGCACGCTGACTGTGTTGCTGAGGAATTTTATAATTTAAGGAAATCATGAATAACTTCCTTAGAAAACGAGACCGAGAACTTATAAAAGAAACATTGCGTGAAATCCATGGGAAAAAAAAAAAACAAAACGAAGCAAAAAACCAGCCTCGTTAAAGATCAAACACACGCAGATTGAAGATCTTGGGGTTTGGAAATTCGGTGTGGGTGTTTTCTTTTTGCCACCTTATTGACATAACTCGCAAGCCTGCAACCCACTCATTTAAAGATATAATTCCTCGTGCTTTGGTGCATTCCAGGATAATACTATCAACTTCAGAACACTTCCTTAGACCGCTTGACTCTCAGCCCCCTCCCCAACCCCTGCCCTGTCGCAGCTCTGCTTTCTGCCAGAGATCACCAATCCTGGGTATTCTGTGTGGATGCATGGGATAGCGTCTCGCTCCCTTCACTCAGCAAGGTGTCTCTGGGGAGTCTCAGCCATCTTTCGCTCACAGCGTACCGCGTACCAGTACTTCATTCCTTCTGCGGCCGAATAGCGTTCCGTGGTACGATCGGCCACGTTATGTTGTTCAGCGGTGGGCGAGCCATGGCTTCTCTTGCACTGAGTCCTTTCCCAGCTCTGTTGTCTGCCTTTGTTTCTGGCGGTCTCAGTGGGTGAGACACAGGGACTTGCGATTCGTACTTGTGTTTTCAGTGGCGGAGGATTCGGCACCTATGACCACGTTGGGAGTTTATCTCCACGGAAGCGGTGTTCGTTTGGTCTCTTCTGTCTACTACTGTCACGTTGCGGATTCTGTATGCATCCCGGATACAGATCCTTAGCAAGTACTCAGATGCAAGGCTTTCTTCCTTTCTCGATGCCATTTCGCTGTCCTGAGATGCACTTTGCCTTTCTTTGTTCCTTAAGCTGTCAGTGTCATAGCTAAGAACCTTTCGCCAAATCCAAGGCTGTGAAGGTTCATTCCCATCTCTTCTTTGTATTTCGGTTTTCCTCCTCCTCCTCCCCTCCTCCTCCTCCCCTCCTCCTCCCCTCCTCCCCTCCCCTCCTCCCCTCCTCCTCCCCCTCCTCCTCCTCCCCTCCTCCTCCCCTCCTCCTCCCCTCCTCCTCTTCCCCTCCTCCCCTCCTCCTCCCCTCCTCCTCCTCCTCCTCCTCCTCCTCCTCCCCTCCTCCTCCTCCCCCTCCTCCTCCCTCCTCCCCTCCTCCTCCTCCTCCTCCTCCCCTCCTCCTCCCCTCCTCCTCCCCTCCTCCTCCTCCCCTCCTCCTCCCCTCCTCCTCCCCTCCTCCTCCCCTCCTCCTCCTCCCATCTTCCTCCTCCTCCCCTCCTCCTCCTCCTTCTCCCATCTTCCTCCTCCTCCCCTCCTCCTCCTCCTCCTCCCCTCCTCCTCCTCCTCTTCTTTTTCCTGAGGCAGGGTTTCACTGTTCTAACTCTGACTGTCCTGGAACTCACTCTGTAGACCAGGCTAGCCTCCAACTCAGAGATCCGCCTGCCTCTGCCTCCCGAGTGCTTGGATTAAAAGCGTGCACCACCACCGCCCAGCTGAAAAGCAACATTTTTAACATCAGAAAATTAACACATTATATCAATAGAATAAAAATATCTCCAGAAAAGGCCATCTGACAAATCCATACCCCCTCTGGAAAGAACTTCATGGACTTAGCAAATGACATTTATGAAGAAACAGAGAGCTGATCTTAGTGAAAGGCGGGCCGCTCCCCTTGGGGTCGGAAACAAGGCACCGGCATCTGCCCCACGGCTTCTATTCAGCGCTGTCCTGGAAGAGCAGCCAGGCCAATTAGGCAGGAAAAGAGCTTAAATGACATCTGCATCGGGAAGGAAGGAGTGAAACTATCTCTGTTGTGGATGCCGGGCCTTGAATTATAAAAAGGTCTCAAGGAACGCACTAGAAAACAGAACTAACAGGTTCTGCAAGATCGCAGGACGCAAGATCAGTATTCAAGAACTGGCCTGTGTCTGTGGCGCGCAGACAATTCACAACAGAAGTCTGGAGGAAAAGCCTGCTTATAATAGCATCAAAGATTCAAAAATATATCAAGGAATAAGGCTAACAAAAGACCTGTAAAGTGTATTTGAAAACCATTAGACAACACTGGAAGAAATCAAGGAAGTTCTGAGAAGAAGCCAGTGGTCCAGCCCAGCTGCTCAGAGATGAGCACAGCTCTCACTAGAATTCCAGCTGTGCAGAGAGCCTCATGGGACCCAGAATAGCCAGACAATCTTAGTACTGAAAGGCGTTCTTGGTCTGTAAAAATAAAAACGTGTTCTGCTTGGGGCAGGTGTGGGTGGTTCTAGAGTCTGTGGTCACTTGGGAGTGCATCCTGGTCAGTTTTCTACAAGTGAACATCACATTTCAACTCCGAGAGGTGAGGTCCTCAGGAGCCCCCAGCCACTGAGCTCCCTGCCTTGAGTTTATTTAATAGAAGACAGTGCCTCGCTCGCTCGGCTTCTCCTGGAGCCTTGCCTGGTGGTTTTGAAGGCTCTGCAGCAACAACCTCTTGAGCCCCAGGGGCCAATGTCTGAAGAACATCTCTTCCACCTCTGCTGAGTCATCTGAAGTCCCCTAGGGGAAGAGATGGAAGGAGCAATCAGAAGGAAACCTGTTTCCCCAATAGTTACCGCACCCCTTTGGATCCACGGGAAACTTGGCCATGTTTTTTACAGGCTGCCTGTTTCCTGTCCATACATATCCATGTACATGAATATCTGTACACAGTAATATCTGTGCATCGCATGTACATACACCATGCACATATTCGTGGACACACCCATGCAATCCATGCACACTGCCATTTACATGCGATCCAGTGCACACACAGCCGCAGACATCCACATGCAGGCTCACGTTCTTGTGTCCACTTGCAGGCTTTCTCTTGGGATGAGTTGCAGCCTGGGACTCCTGCCTGTGTCCTCTGAACAGTCTCTTGCAGATCCAGTGTTCTTGTCACACCTCAGAAGCTTGTGACACCTGTCTGCCAGGCAACAAAGAGGCCATATTCAGATACCCTGCCATCCTGATATGCGCTATAGATGCTTTAAATGTTTCTATCTACGTTTCTATTGACTTAACTTTGAGTGCTCTGTCTGCATGGGCACCTGCATGCCAGCAGAGGGCATCTGATCCCATTACAGATGGTTGAGAGCCACCATGTGGCTGCTGGGAATTGAACTCAGGACCTCTGGAAGGGCAGTCAGTGCTCCTAACCTCTGAGCCATCTCTCCAGCCCCAAATGTTTCTTTTAAAAATATTTTATTATTTTAAAATGTGTATGTGTGTGTGTTAATGTAAGTGCTGTACCTGTGGAGGCCAGAAGAGGGCACCAGACCGGGGAAAAGAGAGTTACAGGCAGCCCCGAGGGTATGAGGGCTAAACCATCTATTTTTGGCCTCCTAGAATGGCTGCACAGTGGCGTGTGGTTGCCATAGTGACGGGGAGTCTCCTTTCCCAGTGTCTCCTTGATTTGGTAGACACAGGCATCTTTGGGTACCCATGTATCTGGGGGGAATGGGAAACTCTCAATGCCTCCAACTGCTTCCTTCTGTTTGACCGTACTCAGACTTCTGCTAAGATCTCTGGACCACGTGTCCTTGCAGGGACTTCCCAGGAGGAGGGCTACCTAAAGGGCTAGGCAGCCATGGAAACCTAGGGGTTTTCCCCAACTTTGCTTTCATCAGTCATCCTGATGACCCTGGCTGCCTTCCTCAAGCAGGCTCAGTGGAGACTCCGTTGGACCTGCTCTCCTGTGTGTTTCTAGATACCCCCCAGCCCACGGGTGGCGGACCAGGCACTGCTTTGTCTTTTAATCGGGAGCCAAAAGCTTGTCGGTGGTATGTAACCACGAGTGGAAGACTCTGGGTTAGGGGCTGGAAAATTTGGAGCCTGCAGGCTCCCATGCTCTGCCAGGTAGTAGAGTCTCCAGAGCCTGGGTGATAAGGGGGGTCGGGGCGGGGGGGCTTGACTTGGTCTGCTCCCTAGGGAGGGAACGGTTACAGGACCAAACGGAGACAGAAGGAGGTTCTGTAGGCCAGTGGTTAAAAATTAGATGGAGTGTTGCAACGTGCCCTCTGCTGCCTTAGGCGTAAGTTTGCGTGTTTGGTGGTGGGGCCGTGCAGGCTTTTCAGGTGACCGAGCTCTACCAGGGATGTGGAGCCCTGGCCCCCTGGTCTCTCACTGCCTAGCTGCCTCTTTTTACTCTCCAGGAGAGTTCCAGGTGACTCTGACTGCCAGTTGGGGACCAGAGAAGGCACCGCTCTCCTAAGACACTGTCCAACTTGTCCATGAGCCCTTCCTGAGCTGAGGAGCCTCGAAGGGGCATCACCAGAGCTTTCGCCCTTTATCCTTTGCATTTGAAAACTTGGCTGTGAGCACAGTGCCCGGCAGAACGTTTACAGCTGCGCCCAGATGATGGGGGCTGCCTCCGGCACAGAGGACCATGGAGTAGTGCTTGAATAGTTTTCTGGTGAACTGTCTCCTGATGGGATGACAGGTGTCTAGGCTGTGTCCCTCAGACGTTTGGGGACACTTGTTGGGGTTTGGCTGGGTCAGTGGGTGGGACCAGGACTGACCCTCTCAGGCCCCCACAAGGCCTGAATCTTCCCAGAGTGGTCTAGAACACACTAGCCCCAACCAGTGGACACCGGGGAGAGCCGTGGGGAATGCAGGCAGTAGGCTATGGTGGCTTCCTGGCTTCTCCATGGCTGTTACTTCCTACTCAGCTTTGGGACAGGCAGCGGCTAGCCCCGAGAGGCCCATGGGGAGGTAGGAGCTCCAGAGATTCTCAGGGTGGCCTCCACATGAGACACCTGGTAGAGGCAGAAGTGCTTCTGACCCTTGAGCTCTCAGCTTTCGCCCCAGAGCCATCCCGAGACTCACAGCCTCATCTGTCTTAACTCCTCATTCCGCTAAGAGCCGGCTCCTGCTCACATGTGGGTGTCTTGGAGGTTCTAATGAAAATAAAAGACCGCATTCATTATTCAGGAATCCAAACCAGACCAGGCGGGCCAACAAGACAGAACAAACCCTTGCTTGGGGCGGGGGCGTGTCTTGCTGCTGCCGTGAGAGGGTGGAACCTTCTAGAAGAGACTGAGTGCTGGGAGGAATGGTACAGGCAGAGCCAGAGATTGCTTTCAGATGGGTGCTTGCCCCTTGTGCCCATGGTGACAGTAGGAGGGCGTGGTCCCCAAGCCAAAATGACCCTGGCCTGAAGAAGATTTGGTGTCTTCCGGGAATGTAGAGGGTTGCGTTTGGTACGGGGATGCCCTAGGACACAAGAGTATGGCAGGGGGTTTGCAAACAGGAAGTAGCAGGGTTGCAGGGACAGTCTGGGCTCCTGAGGGTTGTGTAGGAGTTTGCCAGATTGAAACAGCTGAAACGATGCCTTTAGGTTTCCAATTTGGTAATTCTCTGGTTCCCAAGAAAGCCTTGTGTCCCTGTCATTCCTGAGCTGGTACTGATGGTGCCGAGGGCGTGGTTCCTTGCATGGCAAGAACTTACCGTGACAACCCCCAAGGACCTCGGCGGGCAAGTGTGAGGAACAGCTCGGCTCATGTCTTGGTACCTTGATTCTGAAACTGAGATCAACTCATTCATCCTTCCAGGTGCTTCTGGTTTCGCTAGAGGTGATCACTCTCTGGTGCTTTCTCCGGGGCTTTGCTACTGCCCACCCTGACCTCTTGAGCCCTGCTGGCTGGTGTAGGCAGGTGACTCTAGTCACCGAGGGCCAAGAGAGAACCCGTATTGACTGTCTGCCGCTGTAGGGGCCAGCTCGCACCAGCCCTTGAGGCCATATACCCCCAGAGACTCAGGAGACCATCTGCCCTATGCTGGCTGCTCGGTCAGCTCATAGGTGAGCTGGGCAGAGCACAGGCTCTGTGGGACAGCTTGCTTTCCAGGTTCCACACTATGGGAGCCCTTACATGGCTTCCGGAGGGTTAGAGTAGACAAACTACAAGGGCTACTCCAAACAAGGCAGGCACTGGTGCCTAGGGGTAGAAGTGACACGTTTCCTCACAAGGCGAAGGGGGCAACAGAGCAGGAGAGACAGCCCAGGGTCAGACTCAGACGCAATCACGGAGGGTCCGGGAAGTGACTCCGTTCACAGGCTGCCAGTGGATACTGGTTTCTGGGAAAGTCATCCTCACAACTGGCAGAGAAAGGGGAAGCTGCGAGCTGAGGGCTGGGACTCCAAAGCGTGGTGGGGGCTTGCTTCTGCGGCATTGCTGTTCGGAGGCTGGTACTAGGGGATGCTGAGGGTCAACGGCCATGTTTCTGACCAATTCCTCCTGCTCTCTAGGGGCTGGAGTGCGGGGCTCACGGGAGGTACCCTCAGTCTTCAGCGGCTGCCAGTGCGATTGAGCCCAGTGTGGGACAAGTTCCTTAAGAACTTAGATATTTGCTTGAGAGCCACGCCCCTCCTCCCCTGTCCCTCGATGTTCACCACTCAGCCCACACCTGCTGGGGGTGTGAACATGAGTCAGATGGGTAGGGAGTCTGGCCTTGGACTCTCTCCCACCTCACCAGGTTCTTAGCCCCTAGACAGTGACCCTCTCTGCCTCTCTGATGTAGGGATCTCTCTTTAGCTTGGGATCTCTCCCTGGCACTGAGGCTGGGTTTCATCAGGACCAAGCGCTCTCTACGCTTCCCACAGACCCTGCGAGACCCCATGGCCTCTGTCTCCAAAGGGCCTGAGGTCGCCCTTGACCAGGCGGAGAAGTGGGTTGGTGCTGCTCCTGGCTCCTCGGCTTCTGTTCCACCCACCCACCCAAAAGGGTGACGCATCATCTGAACCCCTGACCCATGCTGCTCGTAGGTACAGGTGGCAAACTGAGATGCAGATAGGAGCCTCTACACGGGGCTGGGAGGGACAGAGAGGATGGCTTCTAGTGGGCCAGGATTTGGCACTCTGAGCATGCAAGTGTTTGTGTGTGCACACGCACACAAATGTATAAGCATGAACACGTGTGTGTGAGTGTACCGACCGAGTGGGCGTGCATATGTGTACACCTATGTGGGAATGTGTACATGACTGAACGTGCATGTGTGTGCACATGTGCATATGCATGTGTAGGGCAAGACTCCTGGCGGGAGCCATCAGAGCCTGAGCCGTGACTCCATCCGTGGTACTCACAAATGGGTGCTTCGTATGTGATATTCCTGAAATGGGCAGCAAGTTGTGGGTGGGGGTGGAGGGGTGGGGGGTGGAGGGGTGGGGTGGGAGGGGTGCTAAGCGTGGTGTGGGCACTTGGCCAGAGGGCCTCTACCTTCCTATACAGGGCCCTTGACATAGGAGCTGGTGCATCGTCTTCCTCCCTGGCTCCTGGGTCCACACAGGAATCTCTTGTTGAGTCCCTGGGTGCAGGGCCAGCCTGCCAGGCAAGTGGTCCCAGGAGTAACCATCTGGATGGGGAGGGGACCAGGACGAGGCATGAGTTTACAGTCTCCCCTCCCCCTCCCCCCTGCCATGGAGCCAAGTGCCCTCTCCCCGTACGTGCCAGAGAGGAGTTCTGGACTTCTGTCCCGGGATTTTTTCAAGGGACATTTTGAGGCATGAAATCACATTAGGGAATTTTCCAGCAGACTGTTCACTGGGCTTCTCTAAAACAGATGAAAGCATCATGTGGATTAGCTTAGAGATGCAGAACTCGGAGGCACAGATGTGTGCACATGCTTTCCCCACTCCCAGAGAGGGACTTGGTATCCAGCTGTTTGCAGCTGAATTCCGATCCAAACAACACAGCCCTGTCCTTTAGACATCCATTGATTGGTGACTCCCCATAGATTGATCTGGGGACAGTCGAGGACATGTGTCCGGGGCTATTTCATCACCCGTACCATTGCCACTGCCCTCGGCCTTGGGGGAGGGTGACAGTAACTCTGGTGACAGCTCGGAGAAAGTCAGGCCAGGGGGAACTTGGGCAGAAGAGACAGCTGGCTAAGGCCATAGATGGGGTACAGGGCAGAACATGGTTGGAAAGCCGCGTGTGCCTGCGTGATTACATGAGAGTGCACGCGCTTGTTTGTATGAGGAAGTTCGTTTCTGTGCATCCTTGGGCTGCCAGGTGCCAGGCGCCTCTGCCTCTTACCGGTCTGTGCTCTTGAGCCAGGCCCACAGGCCTCTCTGTGGCCCCGTTCCTTCGTTCTGTGGCGTGGGTTCTCACAGGGCACCGGCATGCGCCTGGCTGGTGTGGGGACTCTGCCGGGCTCTCCTTTTGCGCTCAGTCCTGTAAGATTGCCAGTTTCAGGGAAACTGTTCCTGTCCATCCAGATTCTTTTTGGCACTGGGGAAACTGAGGGAGGAAGCCACGAACTCTATAAAGTACCCATTAGCAGCGCTGGAGAGGGGTCCTGCCCTGCTTTAAGTTTTCATCGCTAGGAACCCCAGACCGAAAACAGGGAAGGGACAAGCGTAGGTGAGACCCAGTAGGTGAGACCCAGTGTTGAGGAAACCAGTGCGGGGGAGGGAGTGACAGCTCTGTCCCTCCGCTGGGCCCTTCCGAATGGGGCCGAGGGTGGCCAGCCTTGGCGGGGGTGACTCTCGCCATCTTCCTGCCTGCTGGCGGTGGGGCCCCTTGGCTTCGTTGAGATGTTTTATTCTCTCATTCTTGGGCCTGTGCCTGAACCCCGAGTTCCCGCCCCTCCCCCTCTGTAGCTAACCTGTTTCTGCTGGCCCACTTCCTTCAGCCCAGCTAGGGTCCCACTTCCTCGAGGGCTACCTCCTGTCTCCATACTCCTCCCGTCCTGCGTAGGGCACAGGCTCCGGGCACCACGTCCTTCCTGTAAGAGTCACTCTTTCAGCGTACCATCTGGACACCGAGGGCCTAGAGGAAGCCGGAGCAGCCGCTCCTACTGCCTGTCACCAAAGAGCTGAGACGCACGCTGGCTTGGACTCGGTACAGGGTTGGAGAGGAGCAAAGTGCTTCCTGGACAAATGCTGACTTCCTGGGTTCGGGGTCCCAAGTGCTGGTCTGGTGGGAAGTAATCGGATAGATGGGGGGCACCTGCAACGTCCTAGGGAGGCCAGGCGCATCCTACCAGGCCCTTGAGAGGGGGCGCCAGGACAACTCACAGCCCCAGTGCTCCTCACTGCCGCACATTTACTCCATCTTGGGTACCACTGGGGTAAGATTTTGACCCATTTCCGTAGTGATGGGCATAAGGCAGAGAGCTGCGCTCTGTGGGGCCCTGGGTGCAGATCTACGGGACACGGGTGCTTACAGGGCGTTGTCTCCTTGGCTCAGTTGTTACTAGTGTGTTCAGACCTCCCAATAGCCATGTAAAAGCGGCAGTATTTCCAGAGCTAGGGAGAGGCGAGGGTTCAGAGACAGGCAGATCCCTGGAGCTTGCTGGCCATAGTAACCAATCTGTGAGCTCCAGGTTCAGTGAAGGCACCGTCCAAAGAGAAAAAGTGGAGGGCAGTTGATGAAAGCATCCGCCGTTGACCCCTGACTTCCCATCTGTGTACACACACACCTCTGCATGTACACGTGTGTACACAGTCACACAAACATGCACACACACATGTTATACACCCCGACACACTCACCAAAATAAAACAGACAAAAGAAACCTCAAAGGGAACAACCGTACAGGAATCCTTTCCAGGGCCCGGTGTCCGCACGGGTCTGCCCGCTTTCCCCAGAGCGGACAGAGCCTTGGCACACGGAGAGCGCTTCGTGCCGAGCTCACCCCGCACGCAGAGGCCGCCGTGCAGACACAGCGCAAAGCCTGTATATTGGGATGCCGGTCGTCGGGCTTAGCCCCAAACCCTTCTCTCTAGTTCCCATCCCCATCTGCATGTGACGGGCCCGGCTGCCCTGTCTTCCCACCACCCGTTGCCAATCCCTGGGTGATTTCATTTCCTGAGGAGCCAGCATCAGCAGAAGATGACAACACTAGCCACTTTTTAGCAAAGGCTAAACATTAACCATTATCTCATTATCTCATCAACCATTATCAAGTCCCCCAAGTCTAGCTTTCCAAAACGGCTGGTGACATGTAGCCACGTAGCCAGGCAAGCGTGCCCCTTCCTCACCTACATCTTGCTGTTGCCTAGGGCTCCCAGGCTGGGCACCGAGGCAGGAGAGGCTACCCCTCGGGTGGGAGTTCGGAGCCGGCACAGGAAGATGTCCAGCCTCGTCTCTGAAATGAGTGGTGTAGGTGCCTGCCTGACCTCACGGGGTAGGGCAGTTACAGTGAAGGCACTCCCAGCGTTAGGCTGCAGGATTGACAAGCCATCTACAGCTCCCGGCTTCTGGATACAGCGAGGTCTCATCTGAAGCTGTGGGAAGGAAAGGAACAGGAGCAGCACGGGAGGCAGACAGCTGCAGACCGGCCGGGGGAAGCCACACCTCAGCAGCCGCAGTGCCTACCCTGACTCTGTCCTCTCCTGGGATACAGCCCAAGGGGGTGCCTGATGATGGCAGAGTCCCATGTAGTCCCCAGCTCTTGTCTTAGCCTCTGGAGCTCACTCCCAGCCTCACTTTGAAGGATTTGGGGTGATTAGAGTGTCCCCAAGGGGCACAGGGAGTGCCAACGGGCTCTTGGGGTCCAAGGGATGAATTGGTAGCTTTCGGGTTTGAACAGGTAGGAGGGCTGCAGGCTGGTGGGGACTTGGGAGAGGAATGGACACCCACCCTGTCTCTGAAGCAACAGTTGTAACAGAAGAATTGAAACTGCAGCAAGCTGAACATTTTTCAAACTCCATTTCGTCACTGAATGGTGGCCAGCAGCCAGGACTTCCGGGTACTCTCCAATAGAAGCAATAGGAGCTGGGGTGTGGCCTCCGTGTCCCCGAGGACCCTGGCCTCCCCCACTCCCACACGCACGCTCTCGGCAGAGACTCTGTGGCTCTGGGCTGCTTTTCTGCTCTGTGGCTGCTCCTGGAGGTGCAGAGAGGAAGGAGTTAAATGGAATCTGAAGGTACCGGTTGGTGGGTCACCTTGATTCTCAGGCTTGGTTCTTCTGCCCTCTGTAAGTGGTGCAGGAGTGAGACTGGGGGAGGGTAGGGACCTGGCAGGCCCCACCTCCAGGACCACAGGAGCCGCCCCAGCTCAGAGGCTTGCACTGCCCTGATGGCTCCCAACCCCAGCAGACGCCTCTGCCTGCTGCTGCTACTGCTCTCTTGCTGCCTTGTGCCGGCCAGGGCTGACCAGAATCCCCTGAGTCCCCTAAATCCTCTGGGGTGGTTGTGGTCCACCAAGACTGCTGATTCCTCGGAAGAACCTGTCTTCCAGCCCCAGAGCAGTTCACCTGTGCAGCCCACAGAGAACCCCCCTGTGCACCTGGTCCCCCAGGATGGCCTCACAGAGCAACGGTCAACTCCTGCCACCTTCCACCGGCCTCTGGAGGAACAGGAAGCTGGCCAGAGTGGGACCCCTACCACCCCTGCTGTCCCCGCACCCCCGTCGGTCTCTGCTGCGAGTCCAGACGTGAAGGAGGAGAACGTTGCCGGTGTTGGAGCCAAGATTCTGAATGTGGCTCAGGGCATCCGGAACTTCGTCCAGCTGTGGGATGAGGACACCGCCACTGAGAACTCTGCTGGGATGGAGACCTCGGCCTCCTCCATCCCTACAGTCCCCCCCACTCTCGCTGAGCTCTCCAGTGCCCCCCGGGAGACCGAGAGCACTTTCTGGCTAAGCGGTGGCATTCCACGTTCCCCAGATGTTCAGGCAACCGAGGCTGGCATGCTGGCTGTGTCTACCCAGCCACCTCCCTCACTGAGCAGCCTTGAGCCACCACTGAGAAGACCCCCAGCGCCACCAGCACCCCCAGGTAGAGCTTTTCTCTCTCCTACACAAAGCAGGGCTCCTCCCTGGGGGAGCCAGAAGCCCCCCAGGCAGCCCCAGCATCTGGAGGGGAAAGGACTCTTGCCTATGGCATCCAGGCCCAGCCAGCAACACCAACACTCTGACACGCGCAGGCACATACCTCTTCTGCATCCCTCGGTGACGGGTCCCTTGGTGGCGGTATCTCAGACTGTGCACAGTTTGCTCTCTCTTCCTTCCTCTGACCCCTCAGCCCAACTCTCTCAAGCAGCAGCTTTCCCTGGGCTCCCTGGTGCTTGGGTTTCCCACATGGCTACCTCCTCAAGGCCCGGGCTTTCTAATGACTCTGCGCTGCCTGGAACTGGCTCTCTGACTTCTGCCAGCCGGTGCCTGCCCCTACCGCCCACATTGGCCATCTGCAGCCACCTAGGTATCAGGCACATCTGGCTGCCTAATCACCTGCGCCACAAGAACGGTGCAGAGGTAGACGCCGCTGCCTGGGCATGGGGGCATCTCCTCCAGACAAACTGCCACCCCTTCCTCGCCTGGTTCTTCTGTCTGCTGCTGGCTCCCTCGTGCGGCCCCGGCCCACCACCTGCCCTGCTCCCCTGCCGCCAGTTCTGCGAGGCCCTGGAGGACGAGTGCTGGACCGACCTGGGTGGGGGCAGGCTGCCGGTCTCCTGTGCCTCGCTGCCTTCTCAGGAGGATGGGTACTGTGTGTTTATCGGGCCAGCTGCAGGTAACTGGCTGCCACTGCCCCTTTCCTCTCTGCTTTGTCAAGAGAGCTCAGCCGGAGCCCGGCGCGGGATTCCCGCTGACCCCTGCTTCTCTGAGCCTGGTAGTGGCACCGGGGTGGTGCTGGGGTGTGGTGTCGTGTACGGAGGGGAGAAGGCTGGGATCTTGGGTGGGCGTGGCAGGCTCTAGGTCTGCAGGAGGTGTGACAGGTTGTCAGCTGCCCCAGGTGCCCCCTGAGTGTTGAGGTTGTACTTAGTCCTCACCGTGGTTCGGGTTGAGTTGGGTGCTTCCTCAGTCATGGGGGGGTTGGAGGGGTCGGGGGGGGGGGGACTGAGAACTGAAGCCGGAACGTGGCTTTTCTACCCAATTCCAGCTTCTTTGTCCCTGTTCCTAGTCTCTGAGCCACATTGGCTGAAGTTTCTCCGTCACAGGCCCCAGCCCCCTACACAACCCACATGATTCTGTCCAGCCAAGATCTAAGGCTCTGGGGTACATAGCTCCTGGCTAGGTGATGGGTGGAACAGAGGGGAGAGCACTCTTCAGATTATCCCAGGATCAGGGCAGGGCAGGAGCAGTCAGACCAGGTCCCTGGATAGTGCTCCCAAGCTGTGCTCCTGACACCTCAGCCACACCGTTTGTGTTGGGAGGCCTTGGCCAGGCTGCAGGACACGGTGCCTGTCGTCTGCATAAGGGGAAGTGGCCTTGACCTTTAGTCAGTGGGCTGTGGAGCTGGGCGGCTCGGTGTTTGCTGTAGTGATTTCAGGTATGTAGCAATGCAGCCATGAGGGTTGGCTGGCCTCCTATGGGGATCTTGTTGGGTGCCAGCAGGATGAACTTGGATGGTTCTTGGAAAGCTGCTGGCCAGCAGAGGCCCAGAGCCCGTGCAGGCCTACACAGGGCAGGGTCCTACAGCTAGGGCAGGGTCAAGCACCAGACAGGTAGGACCCAGTCCCAAGGAAGGAGGCACACGGGGGGCTGGAATGGAGGGACAGGTGGGCAGGAGGACCACCCAGAGGATGTACACAGAGTGTGAGGGACAGTCTCCAGGCCTGAAAGGGAGGGGATGCCCCAGCTGTGGCCCCTATTGCAGCCTTCCCTGGGCTTCTTTCCTAGAGCAGGCCCATACGTCCAGCTCCTGCCTGTGAGTCCCACACACATTCTGCCCTTGAAATAGCTGAATGAGAGGGACTCAGGCTGCCTCCCAGTTGAGGTCCACACCTGGCCACAGCTGGCAGAGCCTGCCTTGTAGGGTCAGCTCCACGGGGATGTGTCATGACAGGAAGACCTAACCTCTCACAACCTCTGTCTGGGCCATGCAGGAGGATAGGGAGTCATGTGGACTGCTATCTGGGGTTAGGAGGGGCTGGCCATGTGTCTGTTTCAGGGGTAGCCAGAGGCTATGAAGGCGTAGGTCCTAATAGGTGCTGGAAGGAAGACCAAGCCTCCTCTGAGTGAGGGCTCAGCCACGTGGCGTGCAGGTCCAGGGCTGGTACACATGGTTCTTAGAGTAGAGCTTCATGGGACGCTGACATTTTGAACTGCAGCTGCCCGGTGGCTAAACATCTGGACACATAGGCTGCATCCCTGGTAAGGGCCTGGGGAATTGGTTCATCAGTACTCCTGGCCTACATCCCTGCAGGCCACAGCTGGGTGGCCAACCTCACTGAGATAAGGCCCCTTTCCAGGCAAGGCAGGGGGCGATGTGGGGTTCCATGTTAACTCAAGTGAAGGATGGGAGAGTCCTTTACTGTCTCTGGCCTCTGAGCCTCCCTCCGCCAGGCTCCTCTACTCCTGTTGGGCCTCTGTGGCTGGCTGGACACTTCTCCCTCAGTGTGGAGTTCCTGGTGGGACCAAAAGGAATGAGGAAGAGGGCTTAGCCCTTCCCCACAGTGTTACCTAACCCCCTAGTGGTGGCTGAGAGGTTTTAGAGTGGGAGGCGTTGGGTTTGGATCTTAGCCCCCATGATGCTGTGCAGGTGTAGGGAAGGTCCTTGACTGTACCAGAAAGCTTGAGGGTTGAGTTCCTACAAGAAAGCATGCACTGCCTCTCCGGGTCCGACAGGAAACATGGTGGATACTTCCCACCGTAATGTGGGCCCTCTCCTATCCCCCTCATGCAGGCCAGTGAGATTAGTCAACCCAAGTCCTGCAGCCACCCTAAACCCCTGGCTTCGCATACCTGGCCTTGTACTCCTGACTCAGCACGCCTACCTACTTGGACTTACATACCTGGCTTCAGTTAACTCGAGTTTCTGTTTAACTTTGATCTGAAGAGACAAGACATTTCTATGGAAAAACACCTAAATACCTACATCCCACCAGGTGCGGCAGTCCTGGCTCTATACATTGACACATCTAGCCTTGCACACCTGGCCCTGCCTAGCACCCCGAGGTGCTCTGTGCTCACTTGTCTAGCTGAGCTTGTAGTTCCTCACCTATGCCTTTGCTTCTGACCCCTAAGGGGAACCAGGAGGTGAGTGACTGGTGCCAGGGTGTCGGGGAAACATTACATCATTCAGTCGGTATGTGAGGTGATAACGGAGAGGTAGAGGGTCACCCCCTGGGAGCTCCCTGACGTGGCTAAGTCTGCTGCTCACGCAGCTGGGACCCTGGGAAGGGTCTTATGCGCATGGCTTGTCCCTTAGGTACGTGAGGGTGTGCAGGAGTTCTGCACCCAGGGTCTTCATCTCCTCCACCTGCTCTCCTGCTCTACCGCTGGGCCTGCTGCTGCCTTCAGGAAGTCCTTCAGCTATCTCGGTGGGGCCTGGGAATGACACAGAGCTTGGCTTAAGGGGCTGGACCTGGGCATTTGGCCTTAAGTCGCAAAGCCCTGCCTACCCTGTGAATGACAACGGGTCCAATTTCCCAGGGAGCCCGAAGGCACTTGGGAGAAAGCAAGATCCAGGGAGTCCAAACCCTCCATTTACAGCAGGCTTGCAGACACATTCAGTGCAACAAGGGTCACACGCAGTGTAACCGAACCTCTGGTCCGTGTAGACCATGCTGGGAGGTCAGAGGGTGTTTGGAAAGCAGCGGGAGTATGCTGTGGGGGGCTCTTCTGTGCTCATCACTGTGCACAGATACTCCCTCCACCGAGGACCCCGTGAGCCCCCCAGCCAGTCACACCTTATATCTGGCTCCTGAATCAAACTGCAGCTGTTACTTAGGACGCTTCGGTTAACCTGAGTTTCTGTTTAACTCTGATCCGAGGAGACAAGACCCCTCCATGGAAAAATACCCAAATGCTTATCTCTCCCTCCCGGCAACCTGCAGATACATATTATGTGCATGTGCTAGCTGAGCTGCTCATAGACATCCCTTCCTCCCAGACATACCGGACCCACTGCCCAGCCAACTTGCTGGGGCGTCCAGGCCTAGGGCCCAGGTGAGCTGCAGCCATGTAGGGACCTGGAGAGAGTCTGCAGGAACTGACAGTTAAGATTTTAAAACGCGCAGTGCGACGGCTTCATCTACAGTCACGCACTTGTGTGTGTGTCGTACTGGGGGTTAAACCTGGGAGCCTCACGCACGCCGGGCAGGTTCTCTACCAACACACCAGCCCTCTCTGAGCAGACCGTGCGCATAGCAGTGTCATCTGCGGTCACCTCCATTGCACCCCAGGTCTGAAGAACTTGCCCAACTGCCAGACTCGAGTTCTTTGCCTTGGGTTCATGTCTCCCCATCTCCCCATCTCCACCCCCGCCCCTGCCAGCCAGACACCCACCCCTGTGCCCTGCATCTTTACGTCGTTACAGTCCCGCTGTGAGTGAGGTCGCCTGGTGCTCGTTCTGTGCCCAGCTTGTTCTTCTATGTTCCTTCGCGTTCCGTGTTGTTGCACGCCTCCTCTTTATCACGACCCTGTCTTGGCTGCCGTGAAGCGCGCTGCAGTAAAGCTAGGGTGTGTCTTCCACAGCCTGCCCCCAGTTCCTTTGGATGCTGCTGATCATAGCGGTCCTATTTTGAGTTTTTTTTTTTTTTTTTTTGGTGGAAGCTTCAACACGTTTCCCCTGGTGGCTGACCCAGATTCCATTCCCGCCAGCAGTGTAAAGGGCTCCTCCCTTTTCTCCACCACCTGTTGCTTCTGGCTAGCAGAAGTGAGGCGGCGTGTCCCATCTCGGGTTTTTGTTTGTGTCTCCGCTGGCCTGTGATCTGGAGATAGTGTGTGCTGTAGACCGAGAGATGTGCGCTCGGGACTTTCGCCTGGTTGGAAGATCAGGATGGTGACTGTTTCGTTGAGCTGTGTGGATTCTGCATCCGTTTTGGGGATTTACCCTTTCCTCCCATGGACTGAAAGAAACTTGGAGCTGAAGAGGTAGCTCAGTGGTTAGGAGTTCTGCTCTAAACTGGGCGGTGGTGGCGCATGCCTTTAATCCCAGCACTGGGGAGGCAGAGGCAGGTGGATCTCGAGTTCGGGGCCAGCCTGGTCTACAGAGTGAGTTCCAGGAGAGCCAGGGCTACAACAGAGAAACCCTGTCTTGGGCGTTGGAGGGGAGAGTGCAGCAGAGTCTCCAAGTGAGCATCATCCTTCCCATTGGCAGATGACCACGCTATCCTTCCTTCCGCCTTAGGGAAGTCACCGATTTCATGTATTTTTATAATGATAAAATATACCCAACATAGAGCATACCGCCATGACCATTGCTACAGTACAGGTCAGTGCTGTCACTCACCATCAACCGTCTACCCCCAGAGCTCCCACACCCCCAGCTAGAAGTCCATCTCCATTAAATGCTAGCAGCTCTCTGACCCCTGCACCTGTGCACCACCTTGGGGAGCTGTGTGTTCAAGTCCTTGGTTCTGCTTTGTTTCCGCTTGTTCCGTGGTCGTATCTGAATTGCTCTCCTGCATTCTGGGTATCGGGTGTTATGCTAGTTACCTCTCAGGTTGCAGGGTCTGACCCCTGACAGGAGCAGCTCAAGGCCCACAGCTTGAGGGCAGGGTCCACTGTGGCAGGGGGAGGCAACTGTGACCTGGCACCCACAGTGAGGAAGCAGAGAGCCGGATGCAGGAGCCCAGGTTGACTTTCCCTTGTTCTTTGGTCTGCGGGCTCCAGGCTGGTGTCTGTGAACTGTAGCATGTGTGAGCTGCACAGCCAGGGCACTCTGGGAAATGAGCAGGTGGGAGCAGCCCTGTTGGTAAAGGAGGTGGGGATTGAGGATTGGGAATAGCTTTCAATGCATCTGAAACCCAACTGTGCATGTGTGTGTGTGAGTGAGTGCATGTGCACGCCTACATGCATGCACACCTGCACACACACACTCACCCCAGAGACGCTGTTGATGACTGTAGCGTTGGAAGAACTTGTAAAACCGAAAGCTGTGAGTCTGCCAGCTTCACTCTTTGTCCAAGGTTGCTTTGGCTTCCTTGAGATTCGGCATGGGTTTCAGGACGGGCTTCTCCATGTTTGGCAAAATCTATCGTTGGGCGAACTGGGACTGTAGCTCTGCGGTAGAGCATTTCCCTACACGGGCGGCATCGTGGGTTCAATCCCCAGTGCTGCCAACATCCAAACCAAGCCAAAGCTATCATTGGGATTTTGATAGGGATTGCCCAGAAACTAGAGGTCACGTCGCTTGGCTTTTATACTGGCTGTAGTTTGAATGTGTCTCTCCAGAACCTAATGAGGTTGTGTGGCCTTTGAGAGGTGGCTGTGGGCTCTGGTCTCCTGAGAGAGCTTAGTACCCTAATGAGGGGAAGGGGGTAGTGTTCTGTTGTACGAGGACACAGTCCCCTCCTGGGGACACAGACAGTGCCATCCTAGAAACAGAGATTAGACCTCAAAACACTGTGAGAAGTTCGCTTCTGTTAGGTGTAAGTCGCTTAGTCTTGGTTAGCTCCAGCAGCACGGTGAGTGTGGGCGGTGCTTCGTTTCTCTCTAATTTCTCCGGCAAGGTTTTGTGGCTTCCACTGTACAAGACTTTTGTAAGCGTGTGATTCTTTCCTCTGGTTCTCTATGTGGAACTGTGTTGAGATTTCCTTTGTTCGTTGCTGTAGATGAACACGGTGATTCCTCTGTTATCAGAGGTGTCTTGCTGGTTGGCTGAGCTCATTCGTTAGCTCTGTTATCAAACTTGGAAGTCATAACCTGTGCCCCAATTCAGGTCTGGCCACCCATCCTCGATAAGCCAATTAAAAGTGGAGAGCGTGAAAAGGAGCTTTATCCAGTGGCCACATGGGGAAGAAGGAGGAAGAGATCCAGGTAACCTCTTGAGTCTGTCTCTGGGTCCTGATGTGAGAGTTTAAACAGAGGCCCAAGCATGTGTACATCTAAGCAGCCCTGTCAAGATGTGGTCCTGCTAGTCACGACCCAGCATCCGCTGGGCTTCAGTCTCTTCCTGTAAGGTGGTCTGATAAGGTGTTAGGAGTGTGTGAAAGAAATCTCTTTCCAGGAGACAAGTTCCCATTCTGGAAGGTGCCTTTGCCTCCTCTCAGCATGGGATTCCTAGGGGAAATTCCCTTTTTTTTTTTTTAAGGGGGAGGCTTGTTTTAACAATTTTAGGGCAGATTGAGAGACCCAGGGACCTCTAGAGTATCTTCATTTCTGCCGGACTGCTAACAGTGTTGTCAAAGCTTGTTGAATCTCAGGGTGTTTGATATTCAAGGCTATACTGACAGCTTCCTCCTTTCCAACCTGCCCGCCTGTGCTGCTGCTTCTCAACCGTGTCTCCTCCTTTCCAACCTGCCCGCCTGTGCTGCTGCTTCTCACCGTGTGTCAATTGGGTCCACACACGCACCCCCAACACACACACACATACACACACACAATGAATAGAAGTTAAGAGAGTTTGCCTTACACACACACACACACACACACACACACACACACACACACACACCTTGAATAGAGGTTGCGAAGACAGCTTTTAATAGACAAGACTCTTTTCTCACAGAGCATTTTTTTGTTTTCTCTTTTGAGACAGGGTCTCATGTAGACCAGGCTGGCCTCAAGTTTACCACGTAGCCAAGGATGACTTGGAATTTATGTTCTCCTGTGCCCACCTCGGGAGTCCTTCTATTAAAGGTGTACTATCACGTATACCTGGGAATTGAACCCCAGGCTCCATGCATGCTAGGCAAGCTCTCTACCAGCCGAGCCACACTGCCCGGTTTGTACTTGGTGTTGGTTGTGGGCTCTTCACACGTGGCTCTTTTGATGCTGAGATCAATTGCTTCTGTTCCCAGCACGCTGTGTTTTTATCATGGAACGGTGCTGCAGTTTGCCCAGTGCTGAGGTGGCTGGTGATTTCTGCATTTCGTGTGTGAACTCTCCTGAATGCCAGGAGTAGATTTCACTCAGCGTGCGCAGTTCTTTCAAGATGCTGAAAGGCTGGTGTTCTGTTGTCTTCGTGTCACTGTTCAGTAAGGGAGACCGGCTTGTAGTTGTTTCTTTAGTATCTTTGTCTAGCTTTGGGATTAGGGAAATACTGGCCTCATAGAACGAGACGGAGTTTCCTGTCGTCAGTATTTTAGGATAAGTTTGAGAAGAACTGATGGAAGCTCTTTAAATCTTTTACAGGCTTCTCAAAAGCACACCACTGGGCCCTGGGGCTTTTGGGGTTTTTTTGTTTTTTATTCCTCGGGTCTCCTCTAATTCTGTGTCTGTCCGAACACTCGCTTTCCGCGTGGCTCCGCCTGGCAGCTTTTGTATGTCTAGAGATTTACCCGTTTCATCTTGGTTTCATCGTGCTCTCTCAGCCGGCTCCACTCCTGTAGTTAGCGGTGGCCCCCTCTCCTCTGACCTGAGTCATGAGCCTCTCTCCCCACCCCGCCCCTTGGTCCACTTTACAAGGCCCATCAGTTATGTTGATCTTTCCAAAGAACTGGCTTTGCTTCCATCGATTTTTTTTTTTTTTTCCCCTCATAATGTTTTTCCATTCTCTGCTTTGTTGATTTTTGCTTCATTCTTCCTTATTTTTCTCCATCTGTTTGCTCTGGAATAGCCCCGTCCCCCAATTCTGTGTGTAGGTTGGGTTGTTTATTTGAAATCACTTGTCTTTTTCCCCTTTCAAAGATTTTTTTTTCCCCGTTTTTTCAAGACAGGATTTCCCTTTTCCCTCCTGGTTGGTTATAGTTTCTCAATTCCACAAGTGCTCTCCGTCTCTCTCTCTCTCTCTCTCTCTCTCGTTTTTCAAAAAAAGGTTTCTCTGTTGTAACCTCTGGCTGTCCTGGAACTCACTCTGTAGACCAGGCTGGCCTCGAACTCACAGAGATCCGCCTGCCTCTGCCTCCCGAGTGCTGGGATTAAAGGCGTGCGCCACCATCACCCGGCTTGTATATCTTTCAAAATGGACCCCTTCAAGGCTTCACAAAACTACCCCCATTTCACAGCGAGTCTGGTGCAGCTCATCTCTCCACAGCTCAGCTGAGCCAGGCCGAGGTGGACGTGATAAACTCTCTATGCTGGCTGCTTAGCTCGGATAATTCCCTGGAGCAGCTCCTGGGCCTTTCCCACAGCTGTTCAGTCTTACGCTAGCATGCTCTTGGGTGTGCCCTTGGATTCTGTGGCTATACACTAGGAGATCATTGGGTACCCGAGGTGGTCCAGCACAGAAGATGCTACTTATCCACCCTTGGCAGCTCCCATGTCCCCACACAGCTGCTGTCTGTGATTGTGTTTCAACGGGCCCCAGGAATTAGGAGCAGGGAGGGGCTGCCGTGGTTCTCGAGGGAAATATTTGGTTTAAGAGCCAGTTTCTCTAGAAGGTTTCATAGGGTTGGCAGTTGGGTGTCTCAGACATGGCTCCCTTTTGGTGCTGAACTGGAAGTTCCCTGACAGCTGACGTCTATCTACCTGGGGGCTGGGAGCATCAGATGCACGGAACTCAGGCCTATGCTCTGAGGGGCAGGGCTGCCATGGCCTGAATTCTACAGGGTTGGGAGACCAGAGAGAGCAGGGACAGGGTCCACAGGCTGACCAGCATACACAGCAGCCTCCAGAGCATGTGTGGGGACAGCCAGTGGCCAGCCCAGGGATGGAATGCACAGTGCCCAGGGCACATCCCTGAGAGAGCCTGTTCGCAAGCTGTGGGGCCCTGGATGTTGGAGCATCACGCACGCATGGTGGTGTATCTGCTCCATCCCATGGGAGAAGTTAAGTACCCCTGGGCAGCTCACGGGGCACTGGCCCAGTTGGGAGGCTTTTTTCCAGAGTGGGCAGACACCGGGTTGGACAGGAGCCTTGCTAAGGGAGAGATTCAGTGAAAGACTGTGTTCTCTTGCCCCGGTGCTGGTGATCCATCCTGCTGGGGTTTCCTCTTAAAGGTCTTGTCTCATGACGTGCCATACTGAGCCCTTGCTGAAGTCTGGCCCTTTCCAAAGGGCTATACCATCTGCTGATGAGGCCGGCGGTGCAGGCAGTGAAATCAAAGTTTCTGCAAAGTTGCACTTCAGCCTAGGAAGTGGACTGGCTGTAGTCTAGGGAAGAAGGCTCTCGGGCCCCTGTACCACATTCGGAGCATGGTCCAGTCAGGTGGGAGCACCAAGTAGTCTTCCTGGTGGACCCTCCAGAGCCAGGCCTTGGCTGTGCTTCCGGGGGCGGTGTTGGCTGCAATCGGTCCTACATGTAGCTGAAGGGTGTGTGTGTTAAAACACAGGCTTTCAGAATTATTTGCCAATTCTAGGGGAGGTGGGCTTTACCTGGGTAGGACCCCCATTTCTGGATCTGAGGTCAGATGGGTGACTAGAGGGACCTCAGCTTGCAAAGGGGCCACCCTCCTTCTCCAGATGGCCCCTGAGCACTCAGAGCGCAGGGCATGCCTTGCTCTTCACAGGGGCAGGAGCTCCCTGGCCTAGGCAGCCAGGCCCTCCCCCACTCACGACGCTGTAACCGGAGAACAGACCCAGTGATCTTACGGGCCTGGCATTCGGGCCTGGCATTCGGCAGCTACTCCCAACAGAGCCAAAAGGAATTTCATAGAGGAAATGGAAGGACTTGGGACAAGCTGGCTGTGGGTCTCTAGGGAGACCCATCATGTAGCATGCTGGTCCCTTCCGGCCCAGAAAGCTAACAGCTGTAGCCGGGCTGGTGGGGCACTTGGGTTTTTTGCTGTCTAAAAGGAGGGGCAGAGCGGCCCCATCTCCAGCCCTCGGGCAGCGAGCATGACTTGGCTTCAGAACTTCAGTGTGGACACCAGGGTCCCAGCATTTCCGGAGAGAAGGGAGCACTGTACCCGCTGTGATTGTGAAGGATCCCTGACCTCCCAGGTCTGGCCTGCCGGGCTTCTCTGCTCTCGGCTTTAAGGCTGCAAACACTCTGGCCTCGTGAGCCAAGCCCCCACCAAGCCGTGTTCATCCTGCACCTGGCCAGCGCCATGTCTGGTTGGCATTGGCTTAAGGAGCATGTGACGGAGTGAGGCTTACACGGATCCTTGAGGCAGGTCGGGTGGTCCACGTGGCCCACAAAGCTGTCCTTTGTCCCCCGAGGGATGTGCTCTGTGGTAGCTATTGTTGTCTGGTTTCCAGGGGCTTGGTGACTCAGCTTGGGGGTTCGGCATTTCCCACCCCATACTCTGTGGGCGCCTGGTCAGCCTAGCCCTGAGGCTGCAGCCTGACCTGAGGCATGGTGTTCTTGCGCGCTTGCACATTTCCCAGAAGAGCTCTTGACCGTGAGCATGCCCCCTGCCCAAGCAACCCCTCTCGGGCTTTATGGCGCCATACCGTTTGAGGGTATTCGGTGGCCCTGCTGGCTCTTGCCGAAGGTCAGGAAGGGCTCATACGGCTGTGTCCAACTCAAGATGGCGCTAGGAGTGACGTAGGTGAAATGGGTCGCTGACAACTCAGGAGCACTTGAGAAGAGCCATGAAGCTGGGCGCCTCTCTGCACAGGGCTGCCGCCGCCCTCTGCACCACAGTGTGATGGCAAACCTAGTGGTCAGAAACGGCCAAGGAAGAGCTGTCCTGTCTCCCTACCCTGGAGCATGTCCCAGCTGACACTCAACAGGCTTGTGAGGAACCAGAGTGAGAACCCAGTGTTAACTTAGAAACCATAACGTCCAGGCGAAGCCCGGGAAAGCCGACTGTGGCCATTTGAGTCTCCCAGGTTCGATGTGCCTCCAGCTGGGGAGCGCTGCAGGGGGAGCTTCAGGCGGGAATACCGAATGCTGCCTCCTCTCTCTTTGCACTAGAGAGAGGCCTTCCTCCACCTCTGTGCTGCTCCTGCAGAGTCAGGATGGGGAGAGCGGGAGGAAGGGGGGCTCCGTGCCCCAGCTGCTCACTCCTGTCTTGGGACATTTGCTTTGGCTTGTGAGCCCACTGGGGCAAGGAGAGGCCTGATGAGGCCACTTAGACCCGGATGAAGGGGTGTTAAGCGGCCCGCAGCTCCTAGGATGCTGCTGTGACCTGTGTCTGTCCCCGTGCGGCCATCTCACCAGATGCCCTTCTCTTACAGACAGTGCTGCTGAGGAGGTCGGGCTGCTGCAGCTCCTCGGGGACCCTCTGCCCCAGCAGGTCTCCCAGATCGATGACCCCGACGTGGGGCCAGCCTACATCTTTGGGCCAGACTCCACCAGTGGCCAGGTGGCTCAGTACCACTTCCCTAGACTCTTCTTTCGAGACTTCTCGCTGTGGTTTCACATCCAGCCGGCCACGCGGGGCGCAGGGGTGCTGTTCGCCATCACAGACACTGCGCAGGAGGTGATCTCGCTCGGCGTGAAGCTCTCGGGGGTGCAAGATGGACACCAGAACATCTCGCTGCTCTACACAGAGCCTGGTGCCAGCCAGACCCGGACGGGTGCCAGCTTCCGCCTGCCCGCCTTTGTCGGCCAGTGGACTCACTTTGCGCTCAGCGTGGACGGAGGCTCTGTGGCTCTCTATGTGGACTGTGAGGAGTTCCAGAGGGTGCCGTTCGCTCGGTCTCCGCAGGGTCTGGAGCTAGAACATGGCTCTGGCCTCTTTGTGGGTCAGGCTGGAACGGCCGACCCCGACAAGTTCCAGGTAACCTGTGCTGGCCCGCTGTGGGCTGATCCAGAGGAGGAGGGCAGGCAGGGGATGAGGGAAAGCCGGCTCCTCCAGTTGATGCTGTAGCCTGGGGGCAGTAGCCCGCACTTCCCTGCTTGTGGCTGGAGTGGCATCTGCTCCCCCCAATGCTTGTCCTTTGACACCCTAAAAGCATCACACAGGGCTTCATCACACTGGGCTTTTGTGAATTCTCTGAGGCCCCACGGTTTACATCTCTACCCAGCCTCCCATCCTGAGTTGATGCAGACCCCTTTCTCAGGTATGAGCTGGGGGGCTGTGGTGAGCTGAAGACACCAAGCTTAGACCAGGAGGGCGTGGGGCTCAGTCTGTGCTCCAGTTACCCCACCTGAAAAATTAACTCTCAGGCTACTTGTCAAAAAGTTAACAAGACAGGCCTGGGGATCATACACCTGCAATTCCACCTGAATTGGTGGAAGTTGGAAGGAGAATGTTCTAGAGCCCTAGGCCCATTTAGACTACCCTGTCTCCAAACAACAAAAATTACGCATTTGAAGCCAGTTACAGTAGGGTATTTCTTTGGCTGCACGCACAGTTGAGGGAACACCTACTGGTGAGGGGCACCCAGGCTTCACACAATAGCCCTGCTTATGCCAGCCATTCCGGGCTGTTTATATTTTAAATGAAGGCTGCGATTAGCTCCAGAGTTGCTGCGTGGCCGTGACAGGCCTGTGTCCCTGGGTCCCATGTCTCTCCCGTAGGAGGGCCGTCTTCCTGGAGATCCCAGCTGGAATCCCAGCCTCCAGGGAATGAGTGCGTGGGGACCCTCAGCCAGCACGACCCATGGCTCCTGAATTCAGTACTCCAGCCATCAGCAGCTGGGGGCCCCTGCCCAACCCAGACAGGGGTCCCTGTGTGTGCCAGGAAGGACATGACCCCAGGGCACAGACACTCAATTATGAGCCAGACAAGGCTCTCCTGTTGTCAGTTGTTGTAAGTCACAGCTCTGAACGCTGACCTTCTACCCCTGGCAGGAACTTTTTAACCCCCAGGGTTCAAGAGCTACCAGGACTTCGGCACCAAACTGGGCCCCTCCGTGTTTTCCTTCCGACCCCCAGACACGATTACCAGAAAGTTGAGCGTCACCATTTCCAGAGAGTGAGGCTTCCTTGTGTCTCCCAAGGGTAGGGCAGGCCCCACGGGCTCTGTACGTCTCCCGCTTCAGCCACAGAGCTGAGTGAGGGGTAGCAAGCGCTGATGAAGGCACAGCCTCACCCTGTGGCACTGACGGAGGAGCCCAGCCACCCTGGATGAGGTGGCCTCATGACTGGGCCTTGCTAGACTGTGTAAAACTGGTTTGCCCATTGGATACGGGGACAAGCTGTGTCTGGGCATTTCCATTTCTTGGTGTGTTTGTGAATGCAAACTTTTTTTTTTTCTTTTTTTTTTTTAATCTACCTAGTGTTTTTGTTGTTGGTTTTTGTTTTTTGTTTTTTTATGGGAAAGTTTGGCCACTTCTTATTGATTTATACGAACTCTTTATATTTGAAAGGAACTTATTCCCAGCTGTGCATACACACATTTTATTTCCCTGCCTGCCGTTTATTTTATTTTTCCCCTTAAAACCAACAACAACATTGGGGCATTTGAAGTGTTTATTTGGTTGAGTCTGGAGAAAACACCCACAGTCTGATATGAGGAATCTTTAAAGGTTGGCAAGAGGGAGGCAGGGAGTATTTAGGGACCTATGCTGGTCCTGTGCAGACCACAGGCTCTTCCCTAGCTGACCTCAGCGGTCTGACCCCGCCCGCTCCTGTGGGCCAGATCTCGGCGATCTTTTTCTCAGATTTAAATCGGATGCCAGCTGGAGAGAGGGAGATGGTGCCGGTGGGAAAACAGAAGATAGTTGGATTTAGCACACTATGTTTACAGACCCGGTGCTGAGGTCTTTGGGGAGGAGTCACTGTGCTGTGTGATGCATGACATGAAAGCTAGCCCGGCGTGTTGGGAGTCAGGGCCAGGGGACTGGGGGCCAGAGAGCTGGGAGCCAGCGGGGTGAGGATGCTCTGCCCCACCTACACCCCCCAGGGAGAGCCTGGCTGTGCCTCCAGCCTTCCCATCCTGCTTCTTGCTGGGTGATGGTCCCCACAGAGTGCTGTCATGTGTCTCCTGTGCCTTTGAGCTTGGTCATGAGCGTCAGCCTGGTTATCAGTGTCCTGTCGTTACAGCATGGCTCCTGAGTGCATTTCAGTACAGGCGCTGTGTCTGATATGTTATGTGTCCTGTAGTTAAGATTCTTCTCGACTTTTCTTCCTTCTGTTGGAGGTGCCTCTACCTCCTCCCATTCCTCTCCTCTTTCTTTCCCAGTGGGAGATGCCATGTAGGATTGGACCCAGTGAACCTGACATGCCGGGCCAGCACTCCCCTTGAGCCCAGTCCAACTCCGCTTTGTCTTTATGAGTTTTCCCGTCTTCTTGGCTTAAGGCTTCTTCTGTAGTTCGCTTTCGACCCCAGCACCCCTAGGTCCCTGGTGTCTGTGGCCCCAGGAGAGACCCTGCTAAGCCCAACTTTCCTGGTGTTCTCATTTAGCTGTGAGCATCTCAAAGTCAGTTTTCATTTCCTTCATCTAGAGCAGGCGTCCTCGACCAGCGGGTCGCGACCCCTGGGTGGGGGCAGGGGGCGCCAAATGAGTCTTTCACAGAGGTCACCTAAGACCATCTGCACATCAGATATTCGCATTATGGTTCGTAACAGTAGCAAAATTACTGTTATGAAGTGGTAACGAAGATAATGTATGGTTGGGGGTCACCGCAACATGAGGAACCGCGTTAAAGGGTCGCAGCGTTAGGAAGGCTGAGGACCACTGATAGGCCCATGGCTCAGTACTAAAAGCTCTTGAGGCTATGGATTTTCCTCAGGGTGCAGCCGAGGCTCCTCTATAAAGTAAATGACTCGTGTGCTGGCGCCGTGAGGTTGCCCCAGCCATCATCCGAACAGACTTCCCGTATGGGGCGGAGCAGGCGGCAGAGGTCAGGATCTGACCCCAGCAGTTCCCCCGTTCCTGCTCCGTGTTCTCTCTTACAAAGCTCCGCAGACATCTATTCATCCGAAGCGAGTGACCTGCGCTGGGTACCTTGCCACAGAGCACGTCTGCATTTCCTTCCTGGCCAGGTTAAGAGGTGAAAGGAGGCAGGCTGTGATGAAGTGGCCTGTAGGGACCCGGTCACAGGACGGGAGACCTGAAGTCAGAGGCCCACGAAGCAATGTGGGAGTATGAGTTTTGAGGGCAGGGGCCAGAGCCACCAGGGATGCGAGGTACTAGCAAACGGAATGGGCAGCATGGCCGGTCACAGGGCAGCAGGAACGAGGCTGGCTGTGGGCGGTAGAAAAGGGAGGGAGGGGAAGATGGGCCTGATGGAAAAGGGGTGGGGCAAAGAGGCCACCCTGAAGGCCACGGGGAAACCCAGATACATGAGGCAAAACCAGCAGATGGCCCCACATCATGGCTTCAGCCTCTGCCCGCTGGTCCGCCGCTCCTGGTACGTAGCAGGGTGAGCCGAGGCAGTGCGAGTGCCTCCTGCCGGTGCTGATCGGTTTTAGCCTCTTCCCTGTGATTAAAGCGCCCGTTGGTCAGCATGGTAGGGAGAGTTTCACGTGGCACTCATCTCTAAGTGCTCACAGTCCCCCAGTTTCCAAGGTCCGGATTGCATAACTTTTGGGTCCAAGTCCATTAAATATTTGCAGTGGGTCTTATGCCTTTTGTACGACTGACATCTCCTCCATTAAACGTTGGGAGAACTCCGGGTGGGAGTGGGGGGTGGGGTGGGAGGGTGGAAATATCACAAGGGCAGGACACAAAGCAGGACTCAGTGCAGGCACAGGTCTTTTCTGCCCTCTGCAGGCCTCTTCTAGATGCAGGCGCCCAACAGCCTTGTCTGAGGGTGTGGCGCCGTCCACAGCAGTGATCCCGTCTGCATGGGATGCTGTGCCCGTTTAAGAGACAACCGCACCCCTCCCCCCCCCCAGTGCCCCCAATACCATCATTGTACTTAGGAAGCAGTTCTCTATGTTTAAACCCAATTCCTCCCGACCCTGGGGGTTCTCAGCTGTCACCATGGCACCTGCCACTGCAGCTCCGGGTGGGCTTCTTGAGATGTCCATTCTGTTCTCGGATGCTGTGTTGACCCGGGAAGCTGGCCGACAGGAAGTGTGAGTCGCCCTACTTGTAATCTTGTGCTCTCTGTGCAATGGGCCTGTGCCTGAATAGTGCAGGGCTCCTGGGCATGGATGATACACACACACACACACACACACACACACACACACACACACACACATGCTCTCTTACACACAATCATGTGCACTTACATGCTGTACGTGCTGTCCTCATGCTGGCTGGTTGGAACTCTCAGAATCTCCCTGGACACAGCTAGGACAATTTTCACCATTAGTCCAATACTGCTCCTCTGATCTTTTGCGGGGTACAGATGCCAGTTCGGTTTTCCCCCTGACCTAGAGGCCTCTGTACCTCAGATTACCATAGCACGTGAGATAGAGGACCCAGGATCCCCGCTGTCACAGTGCCGGTCCTGAGGGGTCACTCTCTGTCTCCGTGTCCGAGCCCACAGGGTTGACAGGGGCCGGGGCTTTCTGCCTGCTGCTCCTCCTCAGAGACTATCCTCTCATGACCTTGGACAGGGCCCAGGTTTCCTGATGGCCAGTACATTGAAATCTGTGGATTGTGAGCAAGAGGTCTGTTGGTTTGAGGGCTTTGTAGGGATTCTGTCTCTGTCTTCTCAGGTGGACCGAGGGCACTGCGGTGACCCTGGGAGAGAGTGGGGGTTGGCAGGTGAGGGCCGAGGTCATGCAGAGGGGCCTGTCAGTATAGTTTCGTTAGTTTGATTAAAGCAAGGGATGCTAGTGTCTGGTCTGAGCTAGAATGATGGTTAGTTACATTTTCAAATGGCTGGGATAATCAAAAAAGTGTGAAAATTGCTATGAAATTCAGATTTCGGTGTCCACATGCCGAGTTTTGTGAGGACAGTCACACCTTTCCCTTGGAGTCGATGTATTGTTCACACAGGGGGACTGGAAAGCCAGAGGGAGGTGTTGCCCACCAGGCCGGGTAGCAATCCACCCCCCACCCCGCCTCCACTCAGGCCCTTCTGTGATTGGAGTTGTTAGCATGTCACTTTGGAATTGAGGGAGTGCAGTCTCTACTCAGTAAACTGAAATTAATGTAGCGGAGTACAATCAAAGTAAAAACATAAATGTAAACACGGGTGTTTACAAGTGTGTGTGAACTCCAGCATGTCCTGTAGGGAGGCTTTCAGGGTACTCTCAGACACCCTGGAGCCTGTGCGAAAGCCAGCGATCTAGACGCAAAGTGTGAGGTGCGGGGGGCGGGGCGGGGGGGGCACGTTTGCTGCCGGATGCCTCTGATCCTCATGGCCCAGAAACTGTCACAACTTAAAAGCCGGTTGGCAGTCTGATTCTTAGCCTTGTTGACAAAAGGGAGACACCCTGGTAATACCAGGCTAGGCCAGGGGGCCAACGTGAGTCAGAGGCTCTGCCTGAGCACCTGCCTCCAGAATCCCAGGGTATAATTTCCTCGCCCTGTTTTTGTGACCAAGTGTCTGACCACTTAAGAAAGGAAAGCAGGTGTTTATTTTGGCTTGCAGTTTGAGAGGAGACAGTCTGTGCCTGCGAGGGAAAGCATGGCTGCGGAAGCGAGAGGCAGTTGGTCACATTGGGAAGCAGAGAGTGGACAAGAGAGTAGGGTGGCACAGTAAAAATGTCACAGAGTCCCCCCAGTAACCCGGTTCCTTCAGCGAGACTCCCCCTCCTTCCCAAACAGTGCTGACCAGCTGGCGACCACCTGTTCAAATACCCGATCCACTGAGCGACATTTCATTTCCAAACTAGTGACCTCCTTCTGCCTCTGACTAGGGGATGATCTCCGAGCTCAAGGTACGCCAAAACCCCAGGGTGAGCCCTGTGCACTGCCTGGACGAAGACGATGATGACGAAGACAGGGTGAGTGATTGCTGTGGTGGGGGTCCACCCCCCACGTGAGCAAGGATCCGAAAGCGATGCTCCGGGAAAAGCCAAAAGATACCAGTGGGGTACCAGGAACCCGTGCCTTCAGACCCTTTCCCCTGCCTTAACTCTCCGTCGCAGACAACCTGGGAAATGTAAATGTCAGAGACCAGCTCATGGCGACACAGTGTGATGCAGGGGTCACGCTGTGGAAAGTGCACGGTGCTTGTCCTTGTATCGTGTGCGTTTATTGGGGGAGGGGGTGTCTCTTCGTGCGCTGTGTGTGTCTGTTGTAGGGTCTGTGTGGTCTCTGTGTGGTTTCGTCTGCTTGCTACCTGTGTGCTGTGTATGTACCCTTTTCTTTGGTCCGCTGTTAACCTATATGGCGTGTGTTGACTCTGTGTGCTGTGTATCTTTTGTATGTGTGGGGTGCGTGCTGTGTGGTCTGTGTGTGTCTCTGTGTTGCTGTTGTGTGTGTTTTCTGTGTGCTGTGTATCTTTTGTATGTGTGGGGTGCTGTGTGGTCCGTGTGTACGGCATCTCTCTGTGTGCCATGCCTCTGCGTGCCCCTGTTGTCTGCGTGTGCATGTGCACAATATCATGACGTATCGTGACAGCAACCCACCCGCTACCAGAGGACAGGATTGAGGGTGGGGAGATGTCCCATCACAGCATCCCTATCGCTGGTCCCTCTCGGGCAGAGCCTGGTTGTGTTTGGCTGTGAGCGGTAGAGTGTGTCTACCTCACACTCATACATATCCTTATATTTGATCCCATAAAGCTGTTACTTTTTTTCCAGGAGAGAAATCAGAAATGCAATCTAGTACCAGGTTCGAGTGGGCGGGTGTCTCCCGAGCATGCGCGCACTCCGCCCGTCCTGAGCTGGGTGTCTGCATGCCCGTCTCACCCGGGCCACCTTGACACTGAGCTGTCACTATGGTCTCTATAGACTCAGGTGGTATTTCTCCCCTGGGTTTATATTAAACTACATACCTTGGTAGGAGAAAAGGCCGGCCCTGGCCTCCCCAGAGCTCCTGGAGGCTGCGGGGAAGGGAGAACACGAAGGCAGCCAATTCAGGCAGGTGGTGGGTGGGGACATAATCAAGAAACATCTACAGTGTCGGCCCGGACTGGGGGTGTTTAGAGTACCTGTCCACCTGTCTCGCCTGTGCCCTAAGGTTGGCATCCTTGGACAGAGCAGCCAAGTCTCAGAGCAAGAGTACACAGGCCTGATCTAGAACCTTCTGGAGGGCCGTCCTGACTGGCCTGAGCAGAGTCCGACTGTTACGGACTCAGCATGCGTCTTTATTGTCCAGTTGGCTGGCCTGTCGTCGGTCCTGACTTCTGACTTCTCTCACACCCTGCAGGCGTCCGGAGACTTTGGAAGTGGCTTTGAAGAAAGCGGCAAGTCACCCAGGGAGGAGGTGAGGGACATTTTCCTGATCCAGGCAGGGGAGGGGCGGGTGCGATCTGTGCGTAGCGTGTCCGAGTGCGTCTGACATCCCAGCGGTCCCTCTGCCGTGCAGGCACATGTCTAGCGGGGACCAGTCTGAGGTTGGCCTTGCACTCCAAATGTACTCCCCTGCCTCCTGCCCTGAACAGGAGTGGGAATCTCTCCTCTAAAGAGAGCTTTATCATCAGAGGTTAGCCAGCATTCTCTGGATGCTGTTGGCCGGTGAGCGGCCATAACTGGTTTGTGTCTAACACGAGGACCGGGCAAGTGGCGTTGTAGGGAAATTTCTGGATAGCCACATTGCATGCTTTTTGCAGTCCAGGGTCTCGAGGGCACAGAGGGGACTGAAGGCAGAGGGACCTCGCCTCTCTGGGCCCCTAGAATCTAGTATCTAGAGAGTCTGTCTTTAAGGTGGATCTTGAACGTCAGGGCCAAGAAGACTGCATGATGCTAAGTACCTTGAGGGTAGGGCGCAGCGTCTGGCTTTTGAGTGTCATGCCCCACCTGTTTGGCTTTGTCCATAGACCAGGGAGATTGCTGTACTGGTATTCCATGGTGCTCCAGCCAGAAGCCTGGCCCTGCCTTCACAGGCAACCGTGAGGGGTTTCCTGCAGGGCCAATCCGAGAGTCCATGTGGAAACCTCCCTTTAGGGGGCTAAAGCCTCGGACCCCTGGTGTCCCGCGCCCACCCAATCCTGAGATGTCTGTGGTGTGGCAGGGGCATCAAGAGTGTCCAGGAGAGCCCCTCTGAAGCCTCACAGCACCACCCCAGCCGGTGTACTCCCTGGGGCCAATCTACCTGGACTACATTGTCACCAATAGAGAAGTCACCAGGAATTCAGGCCATGCCGGTCCCCTGACTGAGTATTTAAACTGGGCACAGGGCCGAGGGTGTGCAGGGTAGAGTAGCTTCCTCCACACCAACAATAAGAAGTTAATGCCGGCCCAATGCTTGGCCCAGGGTCGAGGGAAATGTCTCTGTCGTTGACTCTTAGTGAGAACACACATGCTCTATACACCCTATGTGACACTAGGGGACCCTACTTCAGGCATCAATCTCTGGTGTTCTCCAGGCACAGAAGTGTCTGTTCAAGGCCCAGGGAGACTCTTTGTCCCTGGTCCCCTGGTAATGTCAAGTTTCAGGAATTAGGGACTATTGAGGTATCTCACACCAACCTTCCAGGCTGATGAAAACTTTTAGCAAACGGCTCTGCAGAAAGTGCTGGAAAGTCATTCCAACTAACATGATGGTTTTTCTCACCTCCCTCCAAGCCTGTAAAGCATCCCATTTCATAAGCCATAAACCACAAAGCCAGACAGAACTGCCAGCTCATGTACGCATGGGACAGCTGCGTTTGCTGAGTAACAGAGCCATGTTCTCTGGTCCCCTCCTGCAGGATACCTCTCTACCTCCCAGGCTCCCCCAGCCACCCCCTGTCACTTCTCCACCCTTGGCTGGAGGAAGCACCACAGAAGATTCTAGAACAGAAGAAGTGGAAAAAGAAACCCCGGTAGATTCTATAGGAGGTAAACGTTTTTTGACGGGCTCTGTGTGTGCGTGTGTATGTCGGATGAGGGCTGCTTCAGGGCCACAACTGTTCCCCTCTGCCTTTGAAGAAGGGTCCTGGTTGGGCAGGCTCCTAGCTGGGCCCCAGGAGAATGCGGAACAGGCAGCCATGATGCGTCCTTCATTCTCCCATCAGCCTCGTGCTCTGTATCACCTTCGTGGTGTGTAGGAACCTCTCCGGAGAGGGGGCATCTTCTGGTTCAGGGCCATCAAGGTTGCTAGGAGACTGTGAATTGGTCCAAGGGAGGTGTCCTTAGGCAAGGCTGTGCCCCAGGTCAGCGTATAGGGTTGGCTATCTCTCCCGTGGAGGCTGCTCTCTGGGAGACATGCACAGGGCTCCTGGTCTGCAGAGACAGGGCTGGGAATGCCCGAGACATACCAAATATGAATTCTGTCTTGGGGATGTTCTGTGCTGCTGGGTTCCAGAGGTGGTAACCTAACGGCATGAATACCACCTCCTCGCGGCTCTATGGGGTTGAAGCGCCGTAGAGGTTATGTATGGCCCTCTGGGGGTCCCCAGGGCATCTCTGGACAGACTCTGGGGACAACAGGCCGTGGCTCCTCCTGATGTTGACAGGACTCAAGGACTCCTGACTGTGAGACATAGGTTCTAGACCCCCACCAGTCAGTACCTATGGCTGCCTGCCTTGGTTAACCCTCACGTCAAGCAAGGCTAGAAAATACGCACGTCTTGTGTCACGAGTGGGAACTTACATCTCACCTGGGCTGTGTGGGCCCCCGTTGGCCTAAACCCGCATCTTTCTGTGTTCTGGGATGCCAGAGAACTCAGAAAACATGGCCCCGACTCTGCCAGCCACCCCTCGCCGAGCAGCTCTCCTCCTCCCCCGACCGCTCTGTCTTCTGTCACCACAGACAGTCGGGCTTTCGGGAACTTCCCATGTAGGGTACACAGTGTGTATGATTTGCTTTTCTTGACACTGTGTCCCTTTTATAAAAAGCACCCACGTTATAGTCAGCCAACTGCTTTATCACCTACAGTGCATCTGTCCGTTCACCTGGTGGTGGGTATATGCTGGGTCCAGTTCGGGGTGGTCGCAGAGGAGGCTCTCCTGGGGCTTCGGACTCACCTACAATTGTGCAGGTGGTGTGTCTGCTTACCGCCCACCCCAGGGCGAGGAGTCTCTGCACATCACCTCAGTGAGGGCGGTCTTTAGGCACCGCTGTGTCACTGATCCGACCGAGGTGGCCTGTCTCATGCTCTCATTTGTGTCGCTGTGATGAAGAGCATCTTTCCATGTGCTTATGTCTCAGGGTATGTCTAGGTCTTAGGCCAATTTTTAATGGGGTGTATGAGCTCTTATTGTTGAATTTGAGAGTCCTTTATGTATTACGGATCTTATCATAACAGTTGTCTTCATATTCTCTCTCTCTCTCTCTCTTTTCTTAATCCCCTCCTACCCTGCCCTCTGGGAATATGAATCTATATCTAGATCTGTATCGTACCATACCTGTATCTTCATGTATGAGCGTATGTGAATGTGTGTCTGTGTGTGTGTGTGTGTGTGTGTGAAGCTGGTCTTGAACTTGGCACCCTCCTGTCACAGCCTCTCAAATGCTAGGATTACAGGCGTGAGCCACAATGTCCAGCTTCAGTGTCCAGCCACAATGTTCATTTCCTTACCACCCGCATCTCTAGGAAAGCAGGACTAACCTATTTTTGCTGAGATCCAACCAGTCAATCCACTCCTTTCACAGATCTCACTTCTAGTGTCCTCTAAGACTCGGCGCAAGGTGATCCAAACACCTACTTTAATTCTTTAAAAACAAAACAAAACCTCCCCGCTTGCTCTGTCATTGCCAAAAAGACCCCTTTCCCCCCGCCGAGCCGACTCCGTTTCTGTGGAAAGTCAGCCTCCACACCTGAGTCTGTGTCTGGTCCTCCTTGGGTAGCTCAGCCCTCTGTCTGCTCTCTTGCTTTGCAGTGGCAGGGTGTTTGCATGCTCTCCCCAGTTGTGAGCTGCTTTTGTTGTGGGTCACACATCCACGGAGGAGACAGAAAAAGCCTGCTGGAGTTTTGATGGGGATGGATTTGGTAGCCTTGCCATCTTGGTAATGACTCTTGAGACTCATCATTGCATTTTGTTTATTTAGGTCTTGTTTGGTTTCTCCTGGCAATGTGTGTGTAGTTTTAAACACCCCTGAGGCAGTTAGTTGCTTTCAGGTTTGCCAAACCTGAAGTTCTAGGAAAGTCTTAACTGCCGCAGGGAGGGTCTATGCTGCCCTCTTGTGGCCAAACATGGCTGTCGGCTCCTGCACTTGGGGCAGTCTGACTGGTAGATGGGGACTTCTGGGTCATCCTGGTCAGGTACCTGGTCTACTCCTCACCAGCAGATGAGCCCATGACAGGGTATGGGCAAAGACTGCCAGTGGTGCCTCTTTCCCGGAGAATGATCTTGCCCTCATAGCTCAGGAGTGGCAAACCCTAGACCCCCGAGAATGTGTAAGGGGTCTGAGCACGTGTAGCTAATAGACGGAGGCCTTCCACAGGTTTGGCTGAAGATCCTCAGTTCTTCTGCCAGGCACCCAGCTCAGCTAGGAGTAGCTGTGTAAACCATCAACCCTAACCCAAGATGGGAGCTCTATGCCCCCAACCAAAGTTGCACTCGTGGCAAAGATGCCACCACACAGTGCTCAAGAATCAGAGCCCTCCCTTGGTCTCCAAGAGATGTGACGTGTGGACATAGTAAATTTTATACAGTCTCCCACCAGTGAGAAGCTGCTAGGAACCACCTCCAGGTATTCCCCCCAGGCCTCTTGTTAATCAGCAGGTGATTAATCACAAGTGTCCGGGATGGTACTCCAGACACTCAGGAAAGACCCACCACCTGTGTGGTTCCGATCAAGATGAGCTCCTAACCCATAGCTGGCAGCCAGGCTGGAGGAGGGGAGCAGAGGGAGGAAAACAACTGTGGTAGAGTTGGCAGACTTCTACCTCAGGCTCAGGGTCACCCAGGCCTCTGTGGCATTTTCTGTTGCCGACCTTTGACATCTTTAAGTGTGGTCTTGTTTGCATACATCTGTAATAACCATTCTTACAGGCTGTAATCAGGCTGTCCAAAACCAGGCAAGCAGGCTGGTAGGCCAAATTTTGGCTCCAGCAGCGCTTGGTCGGACACCTAGGAAAGACACAAAACCAACACAACAAGAGAGCCTGGGTTGCTGGTCTCCATGGTTACTGCTCCTGGAGGAGCAGCCAGGGGAGAACGGGGTGTGGGCTGTTCATCAGGCCACCACTCCTTTATCAAGGTCGGACTCCCTGAACATGGCTGACTTGTGAAGGACAACCTCGTACTTGAAAAACACCGCAGTTCAGGACAGAGGTCATGACAAATGCCACAGGCATCCAGGCAGCTCTGCAGAGGAGGAAATGGCGTGTGTGAATTCACCTGTGTGTGTGTGTGTGTGTGTGTGTGTGTGTGTGTGTGTGTGTGTGTGTGTGTGTGTACGCGCGCGCACGCGCACGCGGGCATACAGGCTTCTGTGTTTCAGAGGCACAATGTGCATGACGGGGGCCTGGGTGAGGCATTTATGTTGGTTTCAGTTTCTCAAATTACATTTTGATGGTAAGGTGTTGAAACAAAACTCAGGAATCTTCCTGAAGGTCTCAGTTGTCACTGGGCTTGCTTTAAATGGCCATGTGAGTCTGCACTGACTTTGATTTTTCTCTGCTGTTCCCAGGGTTAAGTGGCTACTCCCACTCACCATCCTCGTGGCCCCTGTCCTCGGTGGCTTTTGGTGGGTGGAAAGTCGAGTGTCCGTTGCCTTGGACCCGATCTCCAGGGCTTTGATAGGTGGGATAGCAAGGCCTGGGCAGCAAACCTGAGAGCCTGGGGCTGCTCAGAGTTTGATGGCACCGCCTCTGCCTCTTTCCAGTGGAGACCCTTCCTGGCACAGATTTGAGTGGTGTGCGGGACGAGAGTATCCAGAACCGTGGAGATGGCTTGATTAAGGTGAGGCTACCTCCCCATAACCTTGACCCTGGGCACCCCAGAACCCTCCGCGCCTTCCATGACTCTCTGTGACCTTATGGAAGCCCTCAATACACACACCTCCCAGCCTGCTCTCCTGTGCTCTGCACACAGTGCCTCTACATACCCAGCCTGTACATCTCCCAACCAGGAACCCTCCTTCCATACCCCCCTAGAGTCCTCTCTCGTCTTCAGGGCCCAGAGGATACAGCAGCAGTGTGAGGTGAATTTGTGTGCAGGTTGCTATATCTATATCTTCTTTGTCCCTAGGGAGGTCTGAAGGGGCAAAAGGGGGAGCCAGGTGCTCGGGGCCTACCTGGCCCAGCTGGGCCCCAGGGTCCTGCCGGCCCAGTGGTACAGAGCCCTAATGTACAACCTGTCCCTGGAGCACAAGGACCCCCGGGACCTCAGGGGCCGCCAGGGAAGGATGGTGCTCCAGGAAGGGACGGTGAACCGGTGAGTACTGGCCTCCCCTTGTGATCTGGGCTAGAGCTAAGGTCTGTTGACTGGGGCTATTGGGAGAGTTGGATGGGATCCGAGCGGCGACACCCTTGGATCCCGGGACTCTGAGCAGCCTTCTGCTGTGCGCTGGAGCTAGAAGGTGGGCGGGGTGTGGAGGCCAGGCGTACCTAAGCCAGACCTGGACCAAGCTCTGTTGCAGAAGTGCTGTCCACAGCAGACGGCTGTCCGGGTGCTAAGCGTTTATAGCACAGGGGCTTTGAGGGCTGCTGTGTTTCCGTGCCCCATCTTGTGTCATGGTGGCAGGGCTGTCTTCCATTAACGGTGGCTTCTCTTGCACCTTACAGGGTGACCCTGGTGAAGATGGGAAACCGGTAAGTTTGCTTTGTCCATGCACAAGACACTATGCGGTGTTTGCATAGCATCCACGGGCCATCAGCACGCAGCACAGGGGTGTGGTTTCCCAGACAGGCAGGGTCAAATAGATTGTCCTTTTACATCTCACCACAGGTGGTAGTTAAGCCTTGCCTTCGGATGCTCATGTGACTACCCAAACTACCACAAAGTGGTGCAGATCTTCAGAGGGGAGGAAGCCCCACAAAGAGAGAAGTCAGAGTACAAGGGGGGGCGGGGCTGCAGTGCTGAGGGGATGGGGTCCTTGGTGCTGCCAGAGTAGCCACGGGGAGTTCTTTGTACCTGAGAGAGAGAGAGAGGGAGAGGGAGAGAGAGAGAGAGAGGAAGGGAGGGCACAAGCGCGAGCCACAGCCACTCTGAGACCACACACAGCCAGAGCTCATTCATAGCTAGAGGTCTTCCTGAGCCCACCCTGTCCATCAAGTTTACGCATACACATGTGCATTCACGTATACACACCCAGAGTAGACTTACCAGCTACTCTGCCAAGGATGTCTGTGGTTCCCATCGTTGACATCTCTGAAGAGGATACATGCCGTCTCCCTGGTGTTGTGATGAGACTCAGTCGGTACTCTGCATAGTCAGAGATGCTTCTCTCTGCCTAGCCTCTACTCTTGTCTTCCAGGGTGACACTGGGCCTCAAGGCTTTCCAGGGACCCCAGGAGACGTGGGCCCCAAGGGTGAGAAGGTAAGTATGTGCAGACCAGGGCATGGCCCCTTTTCTGTCTCAGTTCCTGGCAAAAAGTGGGGACCATGTGTCCTCAGTGTGACAGGTTTGTCTTATGTCCCAGGGAGACCCTGGTGTTGGGCCTCGAGGACCTCCGGGACCCCCAGGGCCACCAGGACCCTCCTCCAGACAGGACAAGCTGGTAAGTTTCACCCTCCTCCACACTGAGTCCCAGAACTCACCTCTAGGAACCAGCTCCTGATAGTGTTGGCCCAAGAAAATGGGCTCCCACTGCAGGCTCGGGATGGTGGCCAGGCTGTAGAGCAAAGCATGATGGTCTCATCTTCATCTCGGGCATCTTGGGTGGTTAGGGGACAGCTGGGTGGTGCTGCCTGGGACTGAGGATGGTGAGCCTATGTCCTGGAATGGCTTCTCTTACCGTCCCCTCAGACCTTCATAGACATGGAGGGATCCGGCTTCAGCGGAGACCTGGAGAGCCTCAGAGTAAGTGGCTACACCCCGCTGTCACTGGGCATGTGCAGGGCGTGGTATTTGAGACATCAATGGGGACCCTGGGGGAGGGACAAGAATGGCTAGGAATGTGATTATTGCTAAGCGGGGCCATGTTTTCTATGATGAACTGTATCTCTCATGTCTAGGGCCCACGGGGCTTCCCTGGTCCCCCGGGACCTCCGGGTGTCCCAGGACTGCCTGGCGAGCCAGGGCGCTTTGGGGTCAACAGCTCCTATGCTCCAGGACCTGCAGGCCTTCCCGGTGTGCCCGGGAAGGAAGGCCCCCCAGGCTTTCCTGGTCCCCCGGTAAGTTCTGATGCCTCCCCACCCCCTCCCCAGAGCACCCTCTTGACTGGGAATGGGGGGTGAGCATCGTGTGAGGTCTCTTGCCACTTCTGCCTCAAGCCTCCCATGCTCCATTCTCCATTCTCCATTTCTCAAAGTGGAGATGGTTCTCATTTTGGGTTACTCTTAGGAGGGGGGTGGGGGTGGGCTACCCTGTGGTTCTGGGGGCGATGACCTACTAGCTGACTCCGAGACACACATGTAACCACTCTGGACTGGATGGATACGTGAGCCTCCCACCGTAGCTTCTACAGCATAATCAGCAGCTCAGAAGAAAGGACCCATACAGCGGTCCCCGCACGGTGGTTCTCCGCACAGTGGTCCCCACACTGGGGAGGTACCTTCCTAGCCATTCATGCACCTTGTAGGGGAACCGACTATGTCCTGGCTCTTAGGAAGTGTGAGTGCCAGCTCTTACCTGCCCATTATGGGTCCTGTCCATCCATCTCTTTGTTCTTCTGTCTCCAGGGACCCCAAGGTCCTCCAGGCAAAGAGGGCCCACCAGGAGTGGCAGGCCAGAAAGGCAACGTTGTAAGTCAGCTCTGACAGGTCAGGGTGGATGTAACTGAGCACACACCTGTAGCCAGAGGGTGGTAGACACTGCATGCTTGGGGTCTTTGGCAGGTGTGTGCCATGGGGCGAGAGGCCGCGGACACAGCCTGTGTCCTCAACTTAAGAAGGTTCTTAATACTGTGGCCAGCAGGGCTCAGGTTAAAGTCGGGGTCTCCATGTGTGTTTCTGACCACTACAGATGAACTGGCAGCTTAGGAATTGGCACTTTGATTTGAAAGGGTTATATCAAGTTTCAGTTTAACTCCAGAGGGAGGCAGGCCAGCCCATGCTGATCCTGATCTGCTGTGGTCTCCTGCTGCTGAGGGAGGGAGGGAGGGAGGTTGGTTGTGAGGTAGCCTGTCTGGAGAGCCACTTCCAGTGCATTCTGAGACTGGGATGAGGAAGACCCTCCCACTGGTGCTGAGCAGGGGAAAGATTTTTTTAAATGAACTCTGTCCAGTGCTTGTCTATGTTTTCACCTGCCTGGGAGGTGTTCTGAGACCTCGTGGACACATTAGGCCTGGTTCCCCTCCCTGCTGAGCTCCCCAGGAGTTCCATCCCTAACAGACAAGTAGAGAGGCAGGCCCTCTCTCAGAAACCACTAGAACCAGCATAAGCAGGAGACAGAGTTCTTTTAGGGCAGGCAGAATTACCACAGGGCTGTTGGTTGGCTTCTCTCTGATTGCTACACAGATGTCTGAACCTGTTGTAATCCTGTCCTTTCTCCCCATAGGGTGATGCGGGCGTCTCAGGACCCAAGGTACAAGCCAATTTCCATTCTGGCAGAGCTAGGGGGCTACCTGCTCGGTAGAAGTACCCCAGTAGGATTCAGGGGGCACCTCAGTCAGCAAGTTCACAGTCTTTGTTGTTGTCTATGACCCCAGCTCTCCCAGGGTTTGGGGTGCATGTGTGTGTGTGTGTCTGTCTGTCTGTCTGTCTGGTCTGTTAATGCAATAAGACCAGAAGTGTCAGGCTTGAAAATGAGCTCCCGGTGGGCAGGTACAAAGCAAGGCTCCTTGGCAGCTCCTGGGGTGGCAGAAGTCAGTATTCTAGTATCAGAGCTGCATGTCCCAGCATGGTCCCTGGTGACTCTCTGAGCATCCTCACCCATTGCTGTATAGACAGTGCCATGCTGGCCCTCCTGTGTTCCAAGAGGCTACTTGGTTGGCGCTTATAGGAGAAGCTGAGGTAGCCCTATTTCTGGGAATAGAAAAATCCAGTGGGGAAAGAGGAGAAGAGAGCAGCCTGGGTGTCGGAGTAGAGATGAACACGTCAGAGGGAGACGAAGAAGAGATGGGTTGATGTGAGCCATGCATGTAAATATGCATACATGTACTTGTTTCTCTCTACCGTATGTATACATCTGCACAGACATTACTACCTGTACTCACATGCTCCTTTCTGTACATGCACTTGTGTCTGCACTTCAAGGATAAATAAGTGAAGTCTTTTACTGAGGTTAAGGAGCTGGCAACTGTACTAGGTACATGCGTAGAACTGAATAGCTACACCCACAGCTGGAGGTTCCCACACCCACAGAGACGCCTACATCCTCATTATACACAAAGGAGGGGGGAGGTGTTTGTAGAGGTAGCATCTGATGTAGCCCAGGCTAGACACTTTATAGGACGGTTCCCGTCAGGCAAGGCTGTCTATGTTTCAGCTAAGCTCAGGACATTTCTCCTGCTGTCACATGTCCCTATCAGCAGCCCAGGAGAGAATGGTGATAGTCTCAGTTTTCACTTCTAGAGGCGAATTGCCTGCAAGCAGGGTCCCTGGGGTATGGTGGCCTACCAGGTCCAACCTCAGGACTGACCTGCTTAGAGAAGAGCCCCTGAACCAGAGCCTGCCTGAGCTGCGAGTTCCTGCTGCAGCCTGCTTCCTTGATCCGTTCCCTCGGACTCCTAGACAAGTCCTATAAACATGTGCTTGCTTTTGCTGCCTAGGTCCTTCAGACTTACAAAGTCATGGTGACACCTTTGTCTTTGTTACCCCAACCACTTGGTGGCTACAGGGTCCCATGCAGACCACCCACCCTGAGGCTTTCTCTCCCTGTACCTTCAGCGGCCTGTCCTTCCTCCTTCTAACCGCTTTATCTGTTTCTTGCTGTCCCTGTCCCCACTGTCAGAGAGCCGAGACCCACCATAACAGACAGGCCCCTGTGTACAGCCCTCTTCGTGACTATTGAGCTGTGGCCAAAGCCACCGTGTTGGGCTTGAGCACCCGTGAATCTCATTTGAACCAGTTGTTTTAAATCAAGGAATCGTCTGTATGCCTCTGTGGAATGTGATTTATCTCTGAGTTTTCAGATGTTTGAAAGCATTGTAAGGAAGTGCACATCACTGGGGTTGCCTGGGGCTTGGCTGAAGCCCAGAGCCAAGGATCTTGTGACCTTGTCCTTCTGTCTGTGCAGGGGAGCAAAGGAGACCCCGGGCCTGCCGGTGTACCTGGAGAGCCTGGCTTGGGTGGACCCCCTGGACCAGCTGGACCTCCAGGGCCCCCGGGACCCCCAGGGCCCCCAGGACCAGGATTTGCTGCTGGATTTGTGAGTCTGGGTCACTATCAGCCCCTAGAAAGCCTGGGCTTTACTCCACAGCTGTCATCCCTCCAGACAGCTCACAGCCTGAGCAGAGCTCCCTAGACAGGGCCTAGCTCTTGTCACCAAGTGGGTTTCTTCTTCCCTATCTTTGGGCCCCCACTTCTGAGCCCTGAGCGTCTGGAAGGGCTGGCCTAGTGCAGACTTGACTTCTGTGTGCCCAAAGCACAAGCATTTATACCCAGATGTCCCAAAGTCTGTGGCTGCTGTCGCCAGCCCCTCCATCCTTAGCGGCTGAAAACCTACTTATGAACCCAGGTTCAGTTTCTCTTACTCACACGCAGACCAGAGCCCCCGTGGCCGAGCCAGATGTCTATGATCCAGATGTCTACGCTCCAGGGTTTGCTTACCACACGCGCAACCTGAGCTCTGTCAATCATCCATTACACCTTCCCCCATCTCCACTTTTCCCGGCCTCAGGGAAGGCTCCTTCTTAATGAGGACCAGAGACTAAGCATCTCTTTAATGTTCCCTTCAGGATGATATGGAAGGCTCTGGAATACCCTTCTGGTCAACAGCCCGGAGCTCTGATGGATTGCAGGTACTGCCCAGGAGCTGGGGCAGGAGGGTCCCAGGTCAGAGGTGTGTCCTTGGGATAGCCTCATGTAGAGCAGGGAGCCCACAGAAGTGTGGGGATGTGAGCCACAGTACCCTTCACCTCAGAAACACTGGGTTAGAAAAACTTAGTGGCTAACTGTCCCCAGTGGCAGAAAGAGAAGGGGTGGCAGACAGATCGGTCCTCCCCTATCTAATTCCCTCCAGGGTTGCAGTTTGAAGAGGTGGCAGATATTTAGCCAGAGTAGACTGGGGAGCCCCACCCCCACCCCCACGTATCTCTATTTGAATTAGGTGAGCAAAGAAGAGCTGAAGTCTCAAAATCTCCAAGTGTCAGGCACATCAGGGCATTTGCATGCAGGCACACACATACTGTATGGTCCTGCCTGGGGTGCCACCTCTCCCTGGGGCTACTGCCCTCCCCTGAGCAGCAGTATGTCCAAGCCTTGGTCATGGAGGATGCCAGGCTGACCTCCCAGTCTCTGGGGCCACCATAGGCGGATGACACTGTGACAGTCGTTAAAGTAACCATTGTTACTGCTGTTGTTCTTCGTTTCTTTAAAGTAACTATTGCTACTGCTGTTGTTATTTCTTTGCAATTTCTTTTCGTTATATAGTTATTTTAAAGCAATTTCAAATGTAGACAGGTTGTAAGGACAGCAGAAAGCTCTCCCATGCATTGTTCAGATACTCAGTTACAGCTGCCCCCGTGGGTGGCATGAGCCTGCTGCTCACGTCTCGGATTTTGTTTACACTTGAGCCAGGAGGTTTGGAAAGGTCTAGTCAACGTGTGGGGTAAACCAGATCCGGGTCACTAACACTGGTTTCCTCTGCTCTGACAGGGCCCTCCAGGGTTGCCGGGACTTAAGGTGAGTAAGGGGGTCCTTTCTGGGAGACCTGCCTAGTGAGTTAGTTCATCCTTTGTGAGTTCAGCACGGAAGTTTGCAGAAGGTTTATCAGCCACGTGCCCCTTCCTGGGCACTGAGCATTAGTGGGGGAGGGTCAAACCCTATCTTTCCAAAGCCTCACAAATTGAGATTCCTGACTTGGCACACCTGAAGCATGATAGAACTGTGAGGATTCCAGAAGCCACCGTGTTCCCAGCGTTAGGGACAGTAGGATGGTGCACCCTGGAGGATCTGAGAGTTTTGTCAGCCTCGGGGACACCAGCCCACAGACTCCACCTCCCTTCAGGCTTAAGTCAGACTCCCCTGGACCAGGGCAAGGGTGGAGAACACCAAAACAGTCCCCAGAAGGGGGTCCCGACCTCTTAACGGGCCTCTGTTTTTGCCCTTCTAGAACATTTTCCTGTGACTTACAAAACACTAGGCACGTCAAAGGGCTAGGTTCTCAGGCGGGCCTGTACTGGACTTCTTAAAATGTTAAGAAGTTACGTCAGGGGGCTTGTTTCTCACAGTGGGGATGGTGGGCCTGCTACCGGCTTCTGCAACATCCAGAGCAGTCCGACTCCCACGATGCTAGGGTGTTCTATACCTTCTAATGGTGTGGACCTCTAAGTCCTTCCTTGGTCACCCAGAGTCCTAGGACCCTTGGGAGGGTCCAAGTGCTGGGTGATTAATAGAGGAGAGCGTGGCTTGGTTTGGGGGTGGGCCAGCTGACACTCCCAAGTTCATGGAGCCCTTTGTCTGTTTAGGGGGATCCTGGAGCGGCAGGACCACCTGGAGCCAAGGTAGGGATGTCACCCAGGGTCAGGTGTGTTTTCCACTGGGGACGCAGAGGGGCCTGTAGAGACCAGAAAGCGTGGCCCACAAGCCTCAGTAGACAAGGGCGTGTCGGGCACATCTTAGAGACAGCAGGCCTAAGTATAGAAGACACAGAGACCTCTGTGCAATCCTGGCTTCGGCCTCCTGTCTTGCCCTCGTTTTCCTCATGCTTCATTCTTTATAATTTAACATGCCTGGTTCAGAGAAAACTACCCAGACCAAGTCCCTGCCTCAGGACACCCCTACCTACACCCGTACCAATAAGGGGGAAATGCTCTTCCTCCCCCACCCACCTCTTCCCTGCTACCGCCTTCGATTCTTCTGGTCATCTTCCTCACCCCACAAGGAGAGCTATGTCACCCTCCAGGAGTTGAACCTATAGCCAGCAGAATCCCGGGCTATGGTGGTGCCCGTGAGTGGTGGCCTCCTCTCTAAGAGTCTCTGCTGCCTGGCTTCAGGCTGACTCTGGACCTTCTACTTGTCTGTCCTAGGGAGAAGTCGGAGCAGATGGAGCCCAGGGCGTCCCTGGCCTCCCAGGAAGAGGGGGTGCGACTGGGCCCCCGGTGAGTGAGAGGGGAAAGGCACAAAAGAAGCCCCCAGGAAGAGAACTGGCATCCGAGGTGGCCCTCGGGGTACCCTTGGGCATCCGTGTCCCCCCACATGCTACACTGTGCCCCATGGAGCCAGATGCAAGCCTGCTGCTCAGGGTTCGGGGATGTCCATCTCTATTTCCCGAGGTTCTAGGGAACACAGAATCTTTGTCTGCATTGGAAGCCAGGCCCAGGTAGGCTGGTCCCTGAAGGGACTCTGTTCCTGCCTACAATGACCCAGCTCCTCTGTCTCCGCAGGGACCAAAAGGGGAGAAAGGGAGCCAGGGAGAAAAGGTGAGTGTCTTTGTAGCCATAGGTGCAGAGTGGATGAAGACTAGAGCTGCTTGGGCCTCTGGGGGTGGATTCCCATCATGCCCCAGCCACGGCCCCAAACCACCCGGTCACCTATGTGATCTCACAGAGTTGAGCAGAAATCCTTAAGCCAGCAAGGGTTAGCTCTCAGCTACTGTCTACAAATCTAGTACCCGGGCTGTGGATAGGCTCTGAGGTCCTGGCCAGAATGACCAGAATGGTGACCTCTCCTGCCATTCTCTTGCAGGGAAACCCAGGAAAAGATGGAGTGGGACAGCCAGGCCTCCCTGGCCCCCCAGGACCCCCAGGGCCTGTGGTCTACGTGTCTAATGAGGAAGTAAGTACACCGCGGAGTGCTGCGGGACTCACCCCTTAGCCTAGGTGCTGCCCAAAGTTGGTCTGACCACCTCATCAGGAGGCAAGGCGTTCTGGCTTCTCAGGTAAAAACCGGGTTGGCTAGAAGCTCCCTCCTCACCAAAGTCTCTTGGTCTTCTTGGCTATAAAGGCTACCATTGTCCATTTGTGGTACCCGAATCAACATATTCAAGAGACCTAGCCTCAGAGTGAATGGGTCCCGCAGAGCCCTGCCGCAAAACCAGGGACCAACCTGCTGCCTGAGTTCACATTTTCGCCCCCCCCCCCCCAAGAAGTCCAAATCTCCGGGTGCCAGAGGCGGAGCCCAGGGGAGCTGGGAAGGGAAGGGAAAGGCTATCCTGCTAGAGCTTGGTGTGGGGTGGTAAACTGGGCTCAAATCCCAGCCGCGGTTGTCGCCTGTGATCCTGGCTGGTTACTTTAACGTCCGGAGTTGGTGCCTTCAGTTCTGAGATGGTGCGGACAGTGTAGTCCTGGGAACAAGGCTGGGAATGGTCTCAAGATTGCCACTGCCAGTCAACCCCATTCAGGGGACCCTGGTGAGACAATAAGGAATGGGAAAAGCCCCCAGTAGGTGGAGCCACCTCCCCATGATGAACCGGAGTGTCCGCAGCTGGATACAGTCCTGCGGACTGTAGAGTGACACTGGCTTTATACTCAGACACAGGGCTGCTCCAAGCTGGGAAAGTGTTTCATGGGGGCAGGGGACTCCCCAGGATATGAGTCAGTTTGCCACCTGGGAACCTGCAGAGAGAACCCAGGCATACTGTCGAAAACATGATTTTCTTCTAAATTCTACTTTGGACTTGCTTTGCTGAGCTTGTGGCTAATGTGAGACCAGGTGCCTTTCAACTCAAAGGCAGCTTTTCTTTCCTTCTTCTTTTTTTATAATTTAATTATTATTTTTTTCCTGATGGCATGGGGACAGAGAGCAGTGGTGAGCACGCCGGGACCTGAGGTATGTGCCATCTTGCTTCTAAGAAAGCCTGCAGAGGTTCTAGGGAGCTGGGTCAGAACCCTGGTGAGAGCAGTGTGTCCCCTAAACTCATGCTGCCCTTCTTTCCACAGGGCAGGCCAGGGTATGCAGGCTTCCCTGTAAGTAGCTTTGCTTCGGGGCTGCATGCTTGCCCATCGTGGGACTGGGTACTGGGGTGGGACAGGTGTGTGAGCTTGGTGGGGATGGTCACTGCCCTTGAGATGATGATGTCAGGAAGATAATGAAGTCTGGAGGGTGTAGCATGGTGCCCTTGCCACCTGTGATTGTTCAGGACCCTTGGAGGGCTGGCACGTGACCTGGGAGCAATCACGGGGCACAGGATAGCGGGGATTATGGGGCTAAGGGACACTGGGTCAGGGACCCTCATTCCTATCTGGCCTTCACTCTAGGGACCTGCTGGGCAGAAGGGTGACCTGGGTTCCAAAGGCGAGCAAGGTCTTCCAGGACCCAAGGTAAGGGGGCTGGGTGCTGTCTGCTCATTTCCCAGGAACCAGCGTTCAGCTTCGCAGAGTTCAGCACAGGCCTGCCACAGCCAGGATGTGCTGTCCTGGCTACGCAGCTGGTGGCTCCTGATGCAGGCTGGGCCCTGAGGGTACCGGGCCAGGCTCTCCATCACCCCTAACTCAGAGGGCTCTGATCATAACCTCCCCATGGTGGGTTAAAACCTCCCTGGTGTTTCTGTCTTGGGCACGTCTGAGGCCTTGGGGCTCTGCTACCACCAGAGCCCCAACCTGTCCTTCCTGCCCTGTCATTCCAGGGTGAGAAGGGAGAACCGGGCACTGTCTTTGGCCCTGATGGCAGAGCCCTGGGCCATGCCCAGAAAGGAGCCAAGGTGAGAACGGGGTTGGGGTTCTCTGACATTGTGAAGACAGCACGGGTGGGGGTGTCCTGACTGAGGGGCGGGACCATGACACATAAAACCTCTCCTGAAGGGGGGTTCCCAAGCCTTCCCTAGCCTGCGTCTATGGCCCTCCCTTTGCCTCTTGCTACCGTCCAGGGTGTGTCCTCACGGTCCCCAAACCTGCCAGTGGCTTACAGTATCCCCTTGTTACTGTCTGCTGAGCTCCCCTCCAGGAAGGTTAGCGATACTAGCCATGGCCCAGTGGGCTCACTCTTTTGCCTGTGAGAGATAAAGGAACCCAAGGCATGCTGGGGCCACCCCGTGTACAGGCTTCCATTTGCCCTGTATAACTGAGGTATCTAGACCTCCTCTTCCTTATAGTCCTCAGCCTGCAGGAACCCGAGCGCAAGCCTGTGCTCAACTGGCCAGGATTTGTTCCCCAGACCGTGTGTCTTGGAGTGGAAGGCCACTCCAGCGAGCCTTCCCAAAGGGTCCTGGGGGAAGGACCTTGGAAAGCCTCGGTGGCTATGGAGGATGGATTCCCAGGCCAAGAGAACCCTCTGCTCTCAGAGGCACTACAACTAGCCAAATAGGAGCTGGGTGATCTTAGCCATATGCTGTGTGAGTCGGGTCCCACCCTCAGGGACCCAGCGTCCATCCATCTATGCCTCAAACCAGACCTAGGGCCTAATGCTGGTATCCTGTCCCCCTGGCATGGGTAGCAGCCTTGGATGCCAGCTTAGCCCATCCAGACGGCTGCAGGGACCCTAGGAGGCAGTGAGTGGGGATAGCATATGGCCTGACATACCTCTGATTCTCTGTTCAGGGAGAACCAGGCTTCCGAGGACCCCCGGTGAGTAGTGCCCTTTCTCAGTGACCCTGAGCTCATCGTCCAGGGTCTGTATCAACTGCTATGTTGAACACTATGGGGTCGGGGGTAGTTGTGCAAAATGGCAACAGGCAGCTTCTCAAAGATGGCAGCCCCGGACCTTTCCTGGGTGGCTCCTCCCTCCTCACTAGGGAGGCCCCACCCATCCTTCAACTCATGCTCTCTCCATAGGGTCCTTATGGGCGACCCGGACACAAGGGTGAAATCGGCTTCCCGGGACGGCCGGTGAGGATCTGGTGGCCTGCAAGTTGGACCTAGTGGGTGGAGAGCACTCGGGGGCTATAGAGGGCTAGGCCTTGGAGAAGATGGACAGCCATCCCCCTGTCCTGCCCCTGGGCACAGCTATTGTATCTATATGGCCAATGTCTTAATACTTATCTAAGGGTACTTAGCTAAGAAAGTCTGACACCCCATAGGAGGCCCTGGCAAAGATGGGGCTCTGACCTGGGTCCTTCTAGTTAGTCTCCTACCTCCCCTAGCTTCTGGGCAAGAGCTGCCTGGGGCTAGTGTGAAGGCTCGACCTCGGGAAGGATGGGACTGCACACACGCCATCTAGGGCCCAACAAGCCCCGCCACTCTGTTCTGCCCAGGGTCGCCCCGGCATGAATGGATTAAAGGGAGAGAAAGGAGAGCCTGGAGACGCCAGCCTCGGGTTCAGCATGAGGGTAAGTGTCCTGTGATGGTGAGTGGGTGGCTTGGAACACCAGGGAACAAGAATGGCTGGGCCAGGGTCTTCAGCTCATCTGTCGGGCCATCTAAGATGGCTGGCCGTGTAGCCTGGCATGTTGATCCCGATAGGAGTGCTTACATAAAGATGCCCGTGTATGTGTGAGTGTACTCAAAACCACACGTGCACAAGTATCCCTGTGTGTTCCTGTAACCAGACGAGGCAGCCACGGGGCTCTAGGGCATCCCTTCTCTAGATCCACCATTCCAGCTTTGTAACTTCTAAAAACCTCTGCTACCAGCTGCGCATTGGTGGCACATGCTTTTAGTCCCAGCACTCGGGAGGCGGAGGCAGGCGGGTCTCTGTGAGTTCGAGGCCAGCCTGGTCTACAGAGTGAGTTCCAGGACAAGTTACAACAGAGAAACACTGTCTCAAAAAACCAAAAAAAGAGAAAAACCTCTGCTATCTTAGGTACTAGGGGGTTTTTGTCTCATGGCATCTCTTGCCTCTTTCTACTGGAGGCCACCACGCAAGGACTCCCCAGGAGGATGGCTTCTAGCCTGTGACCCCTGCCTCCCACCTGCTTTGCCCAGGGCAGAGGTGGGCACGCAAATCCAAACATAAGTACTCCAGGGAGTTCCTACTCCTGATGGCCATTGCTGCCGCTGGTTTCCTGTCAGCTGCCTCTTCTGTGGACTAATTCCTAGTAATACCATGCAAAACCAAGGGCAAATTGCAGTGTTTGCCGAGCTGCGGGCCTGGCACGGTCACAGATCAATCACACCCGTCCCGATGGAAAAGACTAGCTCTCAGATTTTATCCTCGGTTGCAATTTTAAAAACCAGGTTAAGTACTGTTTGCCTTGAGTGTGTCCTTCAATTTGGGGTGTCAGTAATTACACAGATGCTCACGGCACCCCCTCCCCCAGAGCTGTCCTGGGAAAGGCAGGCCATGCAAGGTGACTTATAAGGGAAGGAAGCCCTAACCGTGTCTGTTCCTTTCCTGGGTCCTTGGGGCTCTGCACAGAGGCCCTTCACAGAGGCAGTGTCTGACTGACAGAACTTGGGCCAGGCTGTGCCTTCCCTTGAAGACATGAATGCAGACACATTCATGCGAGCCAAAGCCTTCTTGAATGACCTAGACCTGAGTTTGTGGCTAGTGACCCCAGGAGAAGCACAACTACTTGTTCTGGGGGTTATTCACAAACCCATGTGGCCCCACTTCCCTGAGAGCTCCCCTGGTCAGGAAACAGACAGATCCAGTTGGCAGGAACAGGGACCGAAGTCAGGGATGTGTTCTCGGTTCAACATCATCAAATGCATTTAGCTTTCTCATCTGGCTGCTTTTCAGAATCGTTTCTGCCCTTGTCTGGTGCCCTAGCCTATACTGATGGCTTAGCCGTGACCTTGACTGACCTGAGCTTTCTGTCCCTCCACAGGGAATGCCTGGCCCTCCTGGACCTCCAGGCCCGCCAGGTCCCCCTGGGATGCCCATCTATGACGGCAATGTAAGTGGCCAGAGCCTCGTTCTTTACAGGCTTCTCTCCCATCGCCGGCCTCGGAATCCTCTCTGGGTGTCTCTGGGATGGGTCTGTCTGGTAGGCTGTACCTGAGGGCAATGGATGAGCCATGAGTCCCCACAGGAGTAACTCTAGAGACAGCCTCAAGCTGGGATGATTCAGGTCCCTGACTCAGGTGTTGGGGGCACCCCAGTTTAACCAGAAGGGTAAGGGTTGACTTTTGAAGGCGAGTCACTGTGACTAGCACTCTTGATACAGACCCTGTATCCCAGAGTTCTTATGGGAACGGATATTTGGCTCTGGGGATGAGCATCAGGGCTTCTGGCCTTGGGGACCCAGTTAGACTTGCTTCCTAGGGCATTGTCTCTCAGCAGTCCCTCCGACTTGCTCTTTGTAGGCTTTTGTGGAGTCTGGCCGACCTGGACTTCCAGGACAGCAAGGTGAGGTCTCCGGGGCTCACGGTGCATGTGGGAAGTTTTGGACTCTGGGAGGAAGATGGCAGCAGGATGATAACCTCAAACTAATTAGGAAAAACCAGAGTCGTGGAACTAGACTCTCTGCTAACCTGGGTACCTTGTTCCTGAGTACCTCTTAGCTAGGTCATGCCTTCAACTCTACCCTAATATTGCATGCATCTGGCACTCATCTAGCCAGGGGTACTGGTGCTGGGATGACCATCCAAGATTTCTCATGAGTAGGTGCAGAAACAGCCCCACCCATCTATCAGTAGGGGCATAGAGCAGTGGCTCCTTCCTCTGCTCCATGCCTATGCTCCTCATGAGCGCTGATTCTGACTGTGCGCCCCCCCCCCAATCCATCCATCTGCAGCCTCGCAGGTCTAGGCCCTCGCTGTGCACCAGGATTGGGGACATTAGTGGGAGGGGCCTTGACCTGGCTTCCCTGATAGCCTCGGGGTCTCTTCCTCCAGGTGTGCAGGGGCCTTCAGGACCCAAGGGTGACAAAGGAGAGGTGGGCCCACCTGGGCCACCAGGTGAGCATATGCTTTGCACTGTCTAGGCTGAGGGTTGTTGGGTGCAGCCAGCACGAAGGTTGGACACCAGAGCCCTTGGGGTGCTGGAAACTCACTACACCGTGGCTTGCTGCCCAACCCTCTAGAGGGACAAAGCACTTTCTCAGCTCACGAAGTCTTGATAAGTCTTGGATCTTGGACACCAGGCAGCTTGGGGGCCAGGGCCTGAGAGAGCTGCTGCAGGGAGGTCAGCTCAGTGGGATGGGCCAGCTTCCTCCAAGACCATCTGGAGAAGCAGGATAAAAGTTGAGAAGCCTCCTGAGAGATAAAGGGAGGACCGGTAGGGGAGAGAACGGGGACCGTTCCCCCAGATCACAAAAGCATTGGCACACGTGTGCTAGCGGGATCCCTGCTCGTTGTCTCCCAGGCCTTCCAGAGGAAAACCAGACTCCAGCCCCAGGCTCTGCCCACCAACAGTACTCAGAGGGTGGGGCGTGATAAGGAAGACTCGAGCAAAGAACCAACCAGAGATGGAGAGGGAAAACCAAGTACCCAGGCCTCCTGGGAAGTGGTTACCAGCTGGGAGCAAAACTTGGGAGAGTACTGTTCCCCAAAGCTAAAAGGAACGAGAAATCATCTCAGAGAGCAGAGGGCTGTCTGGGTAAACCCTGGGACGTGAGAGTCCGGGGGACCAGGGACATGACTCCCCCCAACCCTGGACAGCAAGGGGAAGCTGGAAGAGGCCGCCGCAGCACCCGGCCAGTGGAAGCACAGAAAGAGAACAGAGAGTCCACAGAGAGAGGGCGCGGCAATGGTCTAGCACGCTGGTCACTGGAGAACCAGAGAGAAGCAGCAGCTGAGGACAAAATGGTCCAGAGTTTCCAAAGCTGAGAGAAGATCTTCAGTGCTTCCTTCCCATAGTCGGAGGATGTGCAAGAAGACCGGCAGAAGCAGGTACAGCCAGAAGACCCTGAGTGTTTCAGAGAAACTAGAGAGAGAGGCTCGTGCTCCGGAATTCCGCAGCCAGGAGTAAGACTCTACACAAAGAGGGTGCCCTGAGCAGCAAGCCAGCCTGATGAGCAGTACAAACCTCCTGGGAGAGACAGAAGTGGTGCCCAGAAAGGGTGGAGAGGTGGGGAAACAGCTGACCAACCCAGCGGGAAGCGTACAGGCTGCACGGCCTCAGGCCCAGACTCTCTGGAGCACCATCTCTCTGATGTTTAGCTGAGGTCGGGGGTGCAGCTGAAAACTTGAAAGAAAGCCAAAAGCAGAAGAATGTGCAGCTGCGTGTCTGATGGACAGATAAACGACACAGAAATACCGAAAGCTCGACGCGGGTGAAGACAGGGAGGGAGAAGGAACAGAGAGCAGGGTCACGTAGGAAATAGAGGACAAAAATAGATTTAAACCCAGGTTTTCAGCAGCTGAGCATGGGTGCTTCTGTTGACAACCAAGATGGGAGTAGACTCGCCACCCAGAGAGACAAAGGGAAACCTCTCCATTAGGACGAGGGCAAGCTAGAGGATCAAGGTGGAAGGAACTGGTCCAGGAGGAGGAGGCTAGCCATGGCCAGCAAGGTGTGTGTGACCAAGTGAATCCTAGAAAACCTGGCTGGAAATTTTAAAAAAGCACTTATCTCGATTAAAGTCGATTGGCCAGAACAATTCAGTAACCGAACTTGGGTGTGTCTACATAGCAGGGCCTCAGGATATAGGGCAAAACCAACAGAGTAGAAAGCAAAATCAGCCGTCATCGGAGAAGTTGAACCCGGAGCCAGAGGGACTCAGCAGCCACCAATCCTTGTCTGTATCGTCTCTGGCCACGTGCCAGCTGCGCGGAGTCCAGTCCCTGTAGGCAGAAGCAGGTTCTGCAGGATTAGGGGATGGCCGTGTTGGGACACGGTAGAAGTTCGTGGTGAGCGAGCCCCTGCTATGGAGGACAGCCCCAGCAGCAGCCCTGGTCAGGCAGCTTGCGGTTGTCAAAGGAGAAGCAAAAGATCCTGAGGAAGCCCGGGATCGTGATGCTGGCAGAGCATCTCTCGGGAGTCTGAATAGCTGGGTCCTCTAAGCTCCCACTGGGTTGGGTCAGTGGAACCTCTTGCTCACAAGTCATGGGGTCCCACAGACCGTGGCCCAGTTTTACACAGGTTCTAAGACAGGGGCTGGAGCTTGGGTCCTACTAGTGACCACTGCCACCTCCAATCCCAGGTGACACCCCGTAAGGTGGCTGGGTCATGAGGGTGTGGAATGCGTACTCAGGACCATCATAAAACAGTGCAGGGCCTTCAAGACAGAGTTAACTCCACAAGGCAGGGGGGACCAGCCGGCACAGCAACAGGAAAAGGTTGCTATCCCCAAAAGAACAGGTTAATAACCCTCCGTTCACAAAATTACAGCCTTAAATGGAGTGTTTCTGAGCTTCCAGCCCAAGGTACGAGAGCATAAACATGGCATTTGATGGAAACAGGAAGGTGTTTTAGAGACAGAAATGAGTGGCATTATGTTTTGTTTGTATAAATAAAATAAAAAGATCAAAGAAGTCCAAAGATCAAACGCTAATTCTTTTAAGATGCCAAAACATCTCCACACCTCTGTCAACTGGCAGAGGCAACAGGGAATGGCTCGGGGAGAGGCCCCGGGCCTTGGCTAGGCTGCGTCTGAGGAGGCGAGGGCAGGCTTCTTGAAGCAGGGGGCTCAGGGGAAGAAGCAGCGAGTTTACGTAGATAGTGTGTCTTCTGTGCACCCCCACCCCATCAGGATCTGTGGGGCGACTGTCGGAATGAGTGATAGTCATAAATATTTACAAATGCAACCCTGAAAATACACCATGACCAAAAACATCGAAAAAGTAATATATATTAATATATTATATATGTTTATATATATATATACATATATATATATAAGAAAATGTGCTGTTTTACATGAATCAATGAAGGTAGATGGGGTGGGGGAGGGGAGTAAGAACTATATCATCAGTACCATCTACTATCATCTTAGGGTGCTCCCAACTTCTCTTCCCACCATGCAGGGCAGTTCCCCATTGACCTCTTCAACCTGGAAGCTGAAATAAAGGTGGGCGAAGGCTACTGGTCAAGCTGCGGGGGAATGGATGTCCCTTTGGGTGGCTGGTGTCCAAACAGGTGCCATTGTCCCCGGTGTCACGTGACTAATGACGTTCAGCCAAGCCACCTTCTTTCTTCCGGCCTCCCGAGGGACGCTGGCTTTGCGGTTGTGTCCTTCCCTCCGGACGCTCGCTGTCCCTGGCCAGTGGGGGTGCGGCTGGATCTGGGAGGGCGAGCACCAGGGACCGATAAGGTGCTTCTGACCCATTGGGTCAGTAGCATCTTGTCATCCCTACCCGGCTCAGATAACCATTTCCGCCTGCAGGGGGACAAGGGCGACCGAGGGGACACCGGACAGAAAGGAGAGAGGGGAGAGCCTGGTGCTGCTGGTGGTGGATTCTTCGGCTCAGGTGTACCTGGACCCCCTGGCCCACCTGGCTACCCTGGGATTCCGGTAAGCCTGAGCCCCAGGCCTCCTGCAGGTGTCCACATACTGTGGGCTTGAGTAAGGTTAAGGGGCACATCGTGCTCGGTCGTGTACCCTGAAAGACTCAGCTGCCTCACGTTAGCTGGCTCCTCTCTGGGCACGAGACTGGGTGGGTACGCGGGCCAGGGCGGCCTCATCTGTGCCATGTGGTCGCTCTCCTGCTGCTACCCGTCTGCCGCTTTGAGCGGCACAGAGAGGACAGCAGGGGTGTAGTAGCGTCACTTCTGCCACAAAGACTCTAGGGAACCACAGGCCTAGCTCTCCTGCCTGGAGCACTGGGAGGCCTTGGGACTGTTCCTTCGTCCTGGGACCACATCTCCAGCAAAAGGAGCCCTGTGGTAGGCAGGGCTGTGGCCAGGTCTCAAGTTGCGTCCACTTCCGGGGCCCTCAACAGATGCAGCCCTAGCCTAGGGGCAGGTGCAAGGTACTATGGAGGATTTCCTTGTTCTTCCTAGGGTTCGAAGGGAGAGAGCATCCGGGGTCCACCTGGCCCTCCTGGCCCTCAAGGACCTCCTGGCATTGGCTATGAGGGGCGCCAGGGCCCCCCAGGACCTCCAGGACCCCCAGGGCCTCCCTCGTTCCCTGGACCCCACAGACAGAGTAAGAATATGGAGAGTGGGAAGCAGGCCTGGGCCCCAGAGGTCTGTCCGTGTGGCCAGAAGTTCCCAGCTTCATCTCTCTCGTAGCTGTCAGTGTTCCTGGTCCTCCAGGCCCCCCTGGCCCCCCGGGTCCACCAGGAGCCATGGGCGCCTCTGCTGGGGTAAGTGTCCAGTTTGCCAAGGTCTGAGGGTCTGGGGTCAGGCTGGGGCAGGAAAGGGCACGTCAGGAAACCCTCATCAGTTCACTGGGTTTACAGACCAGTGTCTATGGGACTATAGGGTCCTCAAGGTGCTCACTTCTACAACCTCCACTCCTTCTTGGGGACAGCCTGATAAAGAAGGGGTCCTGTCTACCCAGGGCCACCCTCTGGCCTCCCAAATCCTGGGAGCTCTGGGCGCTCTAGGCAGTAGGTCCCACACTGGGCTTCGGTTGGGGTTCCAGCAGGTGAGGATCTGGGCCACCTACCAGACCATGCTGGACAAGGTGCGCGAGGTACCCGAGGGCTGGCTCATCTTTGTGGCCGAGAGGGAAGAGCTCTATGTACGTGTTAGAAATGGCTTCCGGAAGGTGCTGGTGAGTTCTCCCTCCAACGCCCAACGGTTAAGGATGGATCTCTTAACCTTAAAGAATAGTAAGCGGGGTTCCTCTGTACTTTGAGGGTTCGTGGTAAGCGAATGTTTTTATCTGTTACTTTTTTGTTGCTGAGACCAAATGCCCAAGACGCAGCAACATAAGGGGAGACAGATTTTACTGTGACCCACGGTTTGAGGTACAGTCCATGGCGGTGAGGGAATCCATCCATCACGGTGAAGAAGGCGGGGTGACGGGAATGTCAGGCTACTGGTCACATTGCTTCTGTAGTCCGGAAGCAGCGAGCAGATAGAAGCAGGGTCAGCTCAAAGATCCGTGACCTACTTTCTCCGGCTAGTCTGCGCCCCCTATGGGTTTCAGTCTTCCCAGATGACACTGCCAACCGGGGAACCAAATGTTTAAACATACAAGCCTTGGGGGACCGTGCACACTCCACCCACAGCAGTGTCACGTGAGGTAGGATCCTAACCCTAGACCCCAGCTGGCTCATGGCAGATACTCTTCAGCTACCCCGTAAGGAGGATGGAAAGGGATGGAAGCGAGACTTATCTTGGCATGGCCTCAAGATGCAGGAGGCTACATAGGCTCTGTATCCTGGTACCGTACTATATAAACACCCCTGGAGGCTGGCCAGGTGGCTCAGTGGGTACAGACACGTGCCACATAAACCTGTCACCCTGAGTTCGATTTCCAGAACGCCACAAAAGGCGGAAGGAGAGAAGCAACTCTGAAAGTTGTCCTCCGACCTCCACCCACCCGCCACGTGTATAAACGTATATATTACGCATACACGCAAATAATAAAAAATAAATATGTTCATTGCTATACATCCTTAGCACTGGTAGGATGTTTCAAGATGCATATGGCTACTGGGTACCAGCTTTTGGTTTCTGGGCGTCTGAGCCTGGCAGGCCTGTCCTATAGTGCCTTCCTGACTACCAGCCCTTCTATCTAGCCTGGAAGGGTCTGTGGTATCAGCAGTAGGTCTAACCAGCCCCCCTGTTCATTTGATGCCAAGGAGTGGGGTGTAGTCACATCCATCTTTCCGAGGGTCTCTTCCAGGGGAAGACTGTGGGAAGAGGGTGATGGATGGGGGTGGGGGCAGATGCCCTGGCCCGGAAGTATCCTGGAGTAACCCCTACTGTTGCCTTTCAGCTGGAGGCCAGGACAGCGCTCCCACACAGGACGGTAAGAGCACTTTCCCTCTGTGTTTAGCTGCTTGAAGCTAACGTGAGCACCAGAGCACTCGGAGGCCAGGACTCGAGTCAGTGCCTCTGGATCCACACCTGAAGTCCAGGAACCACGTGTGTGTGTGACTGGAGGTTGTTGGTGGTTCTGTATGGTGCAAAGGATCATCTACACTAGCTTTATTTTCAGTCTGGGATGAGTGGATTTATTAAGTGTACAAGGTAAAAAGAATGGTTAACAGAAGATAAATACAGTAGCATCAAACTGGGTACTTAAAAGCTTTAGCAGAATTGATGACTGGGTTGGAGTGGGTGGGTTAACGCAGCCAGCTAGAGTTTCCTAGAGAGTCCTTGGCAGAGTAGTGCTCCCTTGGGTGAGGCCTCCAGGTAAAGGAACAAACGGCAGCAGATAGAGATGATGCCACCGAACCGGACACTCACAGCACCGGCACAAACCGACCGGGGAAGTTGGGGCATCAGCTGGTGGGGGCCCATTGAGCTTTCTACCCATGGCTGAGCTTCCCACAGCTGACCGTCCAGCATCCCCTCCCCACCGCAGGCACTTTGATACCACGGGAAATGGTTCACCTTCCAGCTGTCCCCAAGGGTGCCGCGTTCCCTTCCCCCCATGTCACACAGCTAGCGGGGCCAGCCCAGCTCCAGACTAGGGACCTCGGAGGATAGTTTGAGATGTGAGATGTGGGGAGGAGGGGGTAGCTCTACTTCCAGGGTGAGCCTCTCAGTGAGCTCCAGCATCACGTGACGTAATGAAGGGCCTTAGCCTGCGCTGCAGCCGGGAACCCTAAGGAGGCTCTGTTGAGTAGACTTTTCCAAGCACAGGAAGGAACAGGGACCTGAGCAGAGGGCAGTGCTGCCCATTTGAGCATCTGAGGCTGGCAGGGGCTCCCACTTGGCTCATGTCTGCACCCTAGGACTTAGGGTCCAGCCCTGTCCTGCCCAGATACACAGAATAGACCCGGGAGGTGGGAGGCATTCCAGGTGGGGAGCTACTCCAGACACTGTGTACCCTGTTTCCAGGGCAATGAGGTAGCTGCCCTGCAACCCCCACTGGTGCAGCTTCACGAGGGCAGCCCATATACCCGGCGGGAGCACTCGTACTCCACGGCACGGCCCTGGCGGGCGGACGACATCCTGGCCAACCCACCTCGTCTGCCAGACCCGCAGCCTTACCCCGGAGTCCCACACCACCACAACTCCTATGTGCACCTGCCGCCAGCCCGCCCCACAGGCTCTCCCGCCCACACCCACCAGGACTTCCAGCCAGTGGTGAGTGTCCAGGGCTGAGGGGCATATGTCCACCCAGCCCTGGTTCTGGTAGGACAGAGACTATCCCTCCAGAGCTTCCAGGGAGCCTGCTCTGGACAGACATCTATGGGTGGGCTTCTGATTTGACCCGAGCCACTGATCATACAAGCTGGAGACTTGTCTTCTCTCTGGTGGCTTCCTGGTTGTCAACAAAATCAAACACTAAGGAGCTGGTCCCTGTGAGTCCTTAATAGGCCTGAGGAGAGAGCATTAGACCACGCATGCGCTGTGCCTCTGTCCTACAGAGGAAGCTGGGGCAGCCAGGGATGGGCAGCTGCTCCAAACCCAGCTGATCTGTCTCTGTCCACAGGAAAGGGTAGCAGGGGCTGTCTTGGTAGCTGCTGGGGCCGCAATGTCTGAGGCTGCCTCTGATGCCCTGGGTTGAGAGGGGACAGGGCGAGACTGCTTGCTAGTTGTCACTGCAGTTACTGGCGGGCTGTCCGTGTGCAGCGTGTGGTGGATACACAGCCTAGAGGCTGGGAGGGCCCGCGTGACACCACGTATGCGATCGTACGTAACCGTTCCTGCAGCTCCACCTGGCGGCACTGAACAGCCCGCTGTCGGGCGGCATGCGTGGCATCCGTGGGGCCGACTTCCAGTGCTTCCAGCAGGCCCGAGCCGTGGGGCTGGCCGGGACCTTCCGTGCTTTCCTGTCCTCCAGGCTGCAGGACCTCTACAGCATCGTGCGCCGCGCTGACCGCGGGGCGGTGCCCATCGTCAACCTGAAAGTGAGTGCAGCCTGTCTTGAGGCCAAAAGGATGTCCCCAGGTGTCCCCATGCCCTGGCCTCAGGTGTGGATTCGCAGCAGGGGCTCATGCCCTACCCCCCCCCCCCCGCCGGCTCCCACAAAGCCCCTCTTAACCCTGTACCTCCAGGGCCTTGGTTCCTATCTCATGGATGTTCCTATGCTACTGACCACAGAGTCCAAAGTGGCCCGGAGCCATTTTTTTTGCGCCACCTAGCCTGGCACAGGACCTGCCACGTGGGTCTTTCTGACGAAAAGAACTGGGATTTAAAGTACCCTTGCTGCAGTATTTCCCAGGACCCATGGTGTGGGTCTCTGATTTGGGAGGGCACCTACTGGTCTCACCCACTGTGACCGATCCTACCTTGGAAAAGGGCCCCCCCCTTCTGCCTCAGCCCAGGGTGTTCCTCCGCCTCTTGTTATCTCCCTGATGCTCACTCCTCTGGCCTGACGTAATTGGTGACTGCAGTCCCTGCTGTGTCTCCTGTAGGATGAGGTGCTATCTCCCAGCTGGGACGCCCTGTTTTCTGGCTCCCAGGGCCAACTGCAACCCGGGGCCCGCATCTTCTCTTTCGACGGCAAAGATGTCCTGAGACACCCAGCCTGGTAGGTTCCCCCAGCCCTGGGAGATGTGGCAGGACCTCAGTCTCTAGACCGTCAGTCAGTCTATACATAAAATCACAGGACCCAGAAGAACATGAACATGAAGAGCTTGAGAAAGATGACCATAGTACGGTTAAATAAACGCGAGGCGGTCAGCACCCTCAAATCCACAGCAGATGCGTTCGCTACCTATGACTGCTTAACTAACTCCACTGCTCAGCTCGTGTAAATGCCACAGAAAAGTGCAGATCCTGCAAGATAGCATCCCCCATCCCGCCGCACAGCCCTTGTCACAGAATACACCCGATATGTTGACAAACAGCTGGACTATCCTCAGAATGGTGTCACACCCAGTATACCCAGTGTCTCTGCACCTGGCAGCTGAGATGCCTGTTCTGATGACCCTGCTCTGTGTATGGCTTAGGGAGCTAGATGAATGTGTCCACAGGTGGTATTTGGGCCCTGACCATCTGCTTTCCCAAAGAGGCACCTGTGAGGCCCCTCCTGACCCCGACACGAGCTGTGGGCAGAGCTGAGTGGATAAGCCCTAGCGGTAGAGCTCACTCTTTGCAAGGAGTTCCAGAAGCCAGGTCTAGCCAGTGAGGGAAAGGCCAGCCCAGAGGGCCCCTGGCCCAGGCTGCAGCCCGACACCCTCTTCCTCTGCAGGGGTGTGCATCTGGGAGGTAGACCTAAATCCCCCCGGTCACGGGGGCCTTTCTCTGTTCCTGCTGGCCTCCATGTTCTCTGCCCGGGAGGGCAGGCCCAAGAGGACAGGCCTGTCGGACGCTAACGGTTTATATGCCTCGTAGGCCTCAGAAGAGCATATGGCACGGCTCCGACCCCAGCGGACGCAGGCTGATGGAGAGCTACTGCGAGACATGGCGGACGGAGTCTTCCGGGGTTACAGGTCAGGCCTCCTCGCTGCTGTCGGGCAGGCTCCTGGAACAGAACGCTGCGAGCTGCCGTAACTCCTACATTGTCCTGTGCATCGAGAATAGCTTCATGACCTCTTTTTCTAAGTAGGACCTCTGCTAGCTAGGACGGTGGACAGAGGTGGACAGAGGCTGGACACAGTACAGGGAGCATCTGGCTAGCCCCGCCCAGGGCCCGGCTGGGATACGGTCCTGTGTAGTTCACATTTCATGTAACCCTCAAGAAATAAAAGGAAGCCAAAGAGTATATTTTTTTAAACATTTAAAATAGACTTCCTGCCCTCCCTCGCCCCCACTTGACCGGGCCAGTCTGTGTCATGGAGCCTTCCGCCATACTTGGTAAAGCTTCCTTCCTGGCCAAGTCAGGCCATAACTGGGTCTCAGCAGGAGGCTGGCCTAGAACTGCTGCCTAAGACCTACAAACTTTCTCTAGCCTGGCATCTTTGTGTGCACAGGACCCCCCACCCCCCAACACACACACATAGAGCAGTCACGTGCACATGCTTGGGGACAGACCTTGGGACAGTGGCTGTGCCAGTCAAGGCAGGCACTTGCTCATCCAGGTGGTAACTGGGACCAACCAAGTGGGGGAGCGCCTCCCCTACTTTATCAACACTCCCTGCTAGGGCAGGTTTCCAAGCTCAGTACCTACTGTGACCCCAGATCTGGCCTTGTTCCCTGTCGCTGTACACACAGGCCAGGAGCGTGGCCAGTCTTAGCCTGTATGCTCATTTTGCCCAGGGCCAGCCATGACAGGGGCCTCATCCTTAGGCCTGTCTCAGACTGGCCTCCCTGGTGACCCATGAGATCCTGTCCAGAGCAGAAGCCAAGCCCAATCAAGCCCAAGAGTCAGGGTTTGACAGCATCCTGCCCTTGATGAGCCCGAAGACCACGAATCTCACAGCAGCTGCACAGAACACTTGTGCCATGGAGGGACCCATGTGCTCGGGGCCACAAGTGGCCAATCATTGCCTCTGTGCTTGCCTCGGGCTCTGCTGTCCAAGGATTGGGACGAAACCGGTGGGGCTAGTTTTATGACTCTATGTGATACGAAGCCATTTCAAAGAGGCACCAAATAAAAATGACCTTTTATACAGACACGTCGTCTATAAGCTGCCTTCCCTGTTACAAAACGGACAGACCATCCAAAATGAGATCTGAGAGTACAGGTGAGCATCGATATCGCACGCACCGTGGACACATGCCTGTACGCACAGCGTGTGAACAGGCAAGCATGGATAGACACGCACGTATACGGTACACCGGTGTACGCGGTCAGGTGGCTGTGTGTTTGCACGGGTTTGGATGGGGATCTACACAAATGTATGTGGCGCACATGTGGGCATAGGCATACAGCGGCCATGCATGAATGTCAGTGTGGTATATAGAGGTGTGCACGGTATACCTAGTCTACACGGACAGATGTAGATAGGTATGCAAAGGCATATACAGGGCATGTGGTGTACAGATGTGTACAGATGCAATCAGTCCCCTCCATCTTCCTTCTGAGGTCTTCCTTGGTATCCAGCAGTACACACAAGATAACTTCAAAAGGGGCTAGAGATGGCTCAGCAATTAAGAGCACTTGGGTGCTCCTGCAGGGGGCCTGCGTTCAGTTCCCAGCACACGCACAGCAACTGAACATCTACCCCTGACTGCAGTTCCGGGGGATCTGACACTCTCTTCTGGCCTCCACAGTCACGTGATAAACTTACATACATGCAAGCAAGCACTCACATAGAAAACCAAAATCTCCAAATGCGCTCAGAGGATCCGTTCCCTCAGCCCCAGACCCACCGCTCCTGTTCACTAGAATGTCCTGGCGTGGCTGACCCTAAGACACTGTGTTTGCCCGACAGACCATATTCTAAGCCTCCAGCCAAGTGGAGAGCAGCTGGTGGCTGACAGCTGAAGGGCCCAGGAGCAGAGAGGCGACTCTTCAGCCCGTATAGGTTGCCAGGTGAGGGTTACATCACTGCAGGCCAGGGTGGATGGGTGGGTGCTGTGGGGGAGGGGGGGCTTTTGTTGGGAGAGGCTCTGAGGAAGAGTGCCAGTGGGTTGCTAGCCTGGGTACCACCGGAGGAGTGGCTGCAGCGTGGGCTGGCACAGCAAGGGTGGCCACACACTATCTCTGCCTATGGCAGATGACAAGCCTTGTGTCCATCGGTAGTGACCAACACGATTCCCGGAAGGGATGGAGCTAGCCCTCCCCAGCAAGGCTTCAGGGTACTGCGGTAGACGCTTGGATGCAGAGGACCCAGTGTCCTCTCGACCATCATTAGTTGGGTGTCAGCCCAGCCCCGCCTGTAGCCAGCCTGTTCCTTAGCCCAGGGTCCCCAAGACGACCTTTCGAAAGTGGACCCGCAGATAGGTCCTGAGGCCAGTGTGCTCAGCAACCCCACCTGGACTAGCAGTGCTGCTCTCTGAACTGGTTACTCATTATAGACATCCAGGAGGGGATGCTGCTTCCAAGCACAACATGCTTCCATGCCCTTTGGGTGTCAGACCTTGAACTGGAGTTCAAAGGCCAGGTTTCCTGTGTGTGCCCTTGCTTTGGCTGAGGCTGATCACCCATAGCCCTTATGTGCCAGGCCGGTGTGGAATGAGAAAGACTGGGGTCTGTTTAAAGTACTGGGAAAAGTGCTCACAATGCAGACAGTCTTACCTCACAGCTGGCTCTGGTGGCTTTCAGGAGCTGAGCCGGAAAACCTACTTCCCCAGCGCAGGTCACAATAGGCATTCCCCTAGACAGACCTCGGTTCCAATCGAGGCTGGTATGCCTACAGTCCTCTGGGCTGCCTGAGTGTGTTGGGTCAGTACTGACTCATTCAGGGATGGAGGGAAGAACAAATGGGGCCCGGGCTGAAGTCTGCGGGTGAGAAGGACCCGTGCCAGAGGCCAGGCCCGTGACCGGAGTCGGCCCATCTGATTCTAGCTTTTCACAACAGAAAAGCCAAGTATAGTTCTCCATTTTAATGTCAGTTTAAAAACAACAACAACAAAAGATAATCATCAAAAACAGACACCTCTGATGATGGACATGTGACAGCTCAGCCAGGAGCCTAGGAGAGGCATCTACCCCACACAGAAGAACCAGCACCCTTGTAGGACCAGCGTGCCTTGGCTGGTGTCGGGGCTACCTCACTAGCCCTGGGGATAGACATGACTTGTCCTGTGCTTCCCAGGCCGAGGCTGGCCTGCTGGGCACAGTTTGATCCCCAACACAGGCTCTTCTTGGCAAGCCATAGGCGTATCAGGTCCACAGTGGCCTGACCTGTGGGCCACAACACCAGGCAGCCGTCCTGACCCACAGTGGCCTGGCCTGTGAGCCACAATGCCAGGCGGCCGCTCTGAGTATCCCCAGCAGGCTCCGGCCACTGTAAAAGCATGAAGCAGGCTGGGTTTAGGGTCCTCAGAGGCTACCAGTAGGACAATTACTTCCCTCGGCTAAAGCAGGTGGCCCCTAAGGTCCTGTGGACTTCCTGAGGGCTCCTGAAAGGCACCACAGAGGGGCCTCACGTGCCTTGGGCACTGGGACTCAAGACAGCACAGACCGGGGAGTCTCCCTGGAGCATCCGACCAAGGCTGATTCACGATGGAGTGCCCGTGGGCTGGCTGCCTCTCAGGCAAGAATCCGCCCACTGAACTGGGATAGAAGGGGAAGCTGGGAAGGTCAAGACCTTCGAGTCTGCGAGTCTGCGGTGCTGCCCTCCACACGGTCCTCCAAGAGCAGCGGTGGCGCTGAGGGCTGCAGTCCCTTGAGGTCTCCATCCTGCACGCCTAGCGCCTGCACAGAATTCTCCAAGGGACTCCTCAGCTCCTGGGCCAGGGGCAGCGGCTGGTGGTGACCATGGTACCAGTACCTCAAGCCGTCCAGCACAGCCCAGGTGAAGCAGATGCTGAACAGCACCAGGAAGTACACAGAGTAGATGAGGAACTGAAAGAGAGAGTTCGGGTCAGCTCAGGGTTTGTACCTACCACCCCCGCCTTGCCCCACCCAGGGCATCCTACTGAGGTTTCCCATCCTCCAGCTTCCAGGTGGCCAGAAGACACTGAGGGAGACACAGGCCTGCCTGGCTCAGGAGCAAGTTCCAAGGTGCACTGCTCCTTTCTCAGTCAACCACAAAAGGGACACCTGTCACTTCCCCAAAGATCGGCAGAGCTGGCATGTGTCCGGCATCGGTGTGGTCCTCGGGGACCAACCCCTGGGCTCTCATTTCATGGAACTGACTTCCATAACTACCAGGAGAGCTCCAGGACAATGATGCATGGTGTCTCCCAGACCCTCAAGACAGAGCCTCAGGAGTAACTGGGAGCAACCAGGCAACCATGGCTCACACCCCTTCCTGAAGGACCAGATACATTCCTTCCCAGGGAGGAACCTGACTACCATCAAATGTACATACAGGTCCTAGAACTTGGACTGACCCCAGTGGAGGCAAGTGAGTTTCCTGAAGTCCTTTGGGACCTTTTTCAGAAAAGATCTCATTTCAAGCAAATTCAGAAATGGCCCCGTTTGGGACTTTTGTTCCCAAGAACACAGGGTTGTCATCCTTTCCCCATTCTTCCCCTGTGCCAGTCAGAACCCCTGGGTGCTGTAGATAACACCCACCAGTGATGGGTGGAGAGAAGAGTCAGACAGACAGACCTCAGGATCCATTAAAGGTGTGCCAGGCGCTGGGCATTTCTTTTTGCTTCGTGGATCTTGGAAGTGAAGCAACCCAGCACAGCTGCTCACTCTGCCCACAGAACCAGCACAGGGATAGCCCAGCTGGATGGCGGATACCTGGATGAGGATATGCCACTCCAGAAAGTGCCTGATCCTACCTCAGCCACACCAGACACAGGGAGGACCCATCGGGTGGAGCAAGACACGTGGAGAAACTTCAGTCCCGAGGGTAGCAATGACCTCACTTCTCCCCCTGACCCTCACGATGTCAGCAACAACCACAGAGTGACTGGACACCACCACACACACACACACACACACACACACACACACACACACACAGAGGTAATAAAGCATTCACTGCCCTCTGCGCTACAGGGAACCACACAGAACTGACTTTACATCACTGAGCAGAAATAAGATGCCTTATAAGATGCCCTGCCCTTGGGCACTGACTCCTACTCTACCCAAAGGGCACACCAACCCACACTGCCAGAGCTTTGAGGACAAGATTTAAGTAAGACCCCCTAACCGTTGACCTGTGCTACACCACTCCACATCAAAGCCGCAGACCTCCCAGCAAGGCCTTTGGACACCAAAGCCAGTCAGCAGGTATTGAAATCATCCGAGCAACCGCCATGAAAAGGGTCAGCTAGCAGCAATGGTGCCAGAAATACAAAGGAGATGATATCAGAAGAAATAAACGATCAAAGAGAAATGGAGACATTCAGACCAAAGAATTGATCCAAGAGGAACTGATGAAGGACAGGCTCCTGAAACACGTGGCAGGAATCTAGCAGGATTGCGACCACAGCAAACAAAACCTCCCCACTCCTTGATTTCTGTTGATTTTTTGTTTTGTTTTTCGAGACAGGATTTCTCTGTGTAGCCCTGGCTGACCTGGAACTCGCTCTGTAGACCAGTCTGGCCACGAACTCACAGAGTTCCACCTGCCTCTGCCTCCCAAATGCTGGGGTTAAAGGCGTGCGCCACCACAGCCCAGCTGCTCCTGTCTTTTGAGACAGGCTCACAGTGTAGCTCAGGTGGCCTTAAACTCATGATCCTTCTGCGTTAGCTCCCCAAGTGCGGGCATTCACCTCATGCCTGGCTTATGTGTTCTCAGTTATGTCTGATATTGAAAGTGAAATTGATTAGCACTGTCTTACGTGGTTCTGAAGGTATACGGACAAAACATCAGGGCAACTGGCCTATCAACAATAGAGGGCTCAGTGACGTAGTCTCCGCACCACACATAACTGGTAATGTAAAGCACACGCGCGGTTGCTGACACATCAGACCGTCACTGGCTTCTAAAGAGATAGTCAGCACAAACTAAATTTGGTTGCACAAGTGAGTCCAAGAGAAAAACACAAATTACAACAACCTAAGAAGATGGCTCATAGGAGGAAGCAACATCAAGTGCTGGTGAAGATTTGGGGGAAACGGGTTCTTATATCCTGCTGGTGTGGAATGGGAATGGCCCCCGCTGGGAACCTGCAGCTCCACCTTCGGGCTCTCGTCACAGAGAAATGAAACCCGCATTCACACAAAACCTAGGAAAGAACTTGTACTATCTAAGGACTGGACACAGCCCACAGTGCCTGCGAGGTCAGTAGCTATCCCAGGCACGCTGACGGCCGGTACTCCGCGTGGTTTCTTAAACTGGATGTGAATGAAACCAAACTTAAAAAACTAAGCAAACTGGGGCTGGCTCCCAGCCAGAGTCCCAAGTTCCACTCTGGTTGGTCTCTGGCTCTGCTCCCACTCTCTGGATTCCTGCCCTGGCCCTTCTCCCCACTCAGGACGAGGCATGAGAGGGCAGAGCAGGAGTCTACATCTCTCTTTTGACCATGAACAAGATTCAATGCCCAGAAGAAAATCAGCCAGAGAAAACCAGTGCATGTCTCACAATTTGACTGGACGCGGAAGGAAATAAAGCCAGCATCTTCCTCATCCCCCATAGGGCTCCTGGATGTAGTCTGTGCCAGTGAGCAGGGCTGACCAAGGACTGCCCCTGCCCCGCCCCTAAGAAGGGAAGGAGTTCTCTTGTGGCCAGCCCTTTGGGAAGAAACTGATGCAGTCCCCTTCCTACTGAGCCCTGCCCCCACTCCCTCTGAGGCTCACTGGCAAGGAGGCCTCTGCAGGGCAGTTGGAAGTGGGGCTAGGCGTTGGCAGCACCAGTCACTAAAGAGTTCCTTAGGCTCCACTCGTTTGGCTCCCAAAGGCTGAACAAAAGCAGCTATATAGGGAGAAGGAGGAAGAGGAGGGCACAGTGGCCTTAGAGGTCAGCTAGAAGGCAAATTACATGTCAAGCGTAGTGTGGCTGGGGCCATACTAGGTTCCCCTGGGGTCTCTCTGGACAGCCCCCTCCACTTTAGGAGCTGCTACTCTTCTGAAGACAGATACGGTCTCTGGGTGGGGGTGGGCTTGTGCCCTTCCAAGTCAGTGAGCCGTTTCCTGGCCCATGCCACCTCCTACCCGGTACTGTGGACCCCAGAGCGACTGAGCAATAATGAGGACTACTCTACCCTGCTCAGTCTGGAGCTACCACTCAATGGGCCAGTCAAGACTCTGTTCTGGGTTCAGCCTGCAGGGGGCATGCACTGACGGGCTTTGCCAGGCTGGAGGCAAGGCCAAGCTTCAGAACGTGGCCCACACTGGAGTAGGAATGAGACAGGCTCACCTTTCCAGGGGCACTGTGTCTGGTGAGGTTAGCCACTTTTACCTATCTGAGTACCCCTCCACTGCTCCTGTCCCAGGTTGGACCTCTGGGACTTGGAGCCCCCAGGTGGTGGGCCTCTAAGGTTGGTTGAGTCGCCGGCTACTTCCGAGGAGCCCTCATCTCTGTCTGTCCTCATCGGGGGCCTGTGTCATTGAGCTCATGTTGCCACAGCTCCTTGCCTTTAGTCACGTCTCTGTGGTTGTCAAGACCTGAAGGCCTTAAGCCCAGGTGGGATGCTGTGTGACATGTTCACGTCCAGGAGGAGCTAGGCAGAGTCCCTTAGCCAGAGTTGGCATCAGATGGCATTGATGCTATCTGGCCCCTCTTGGGATGCCCCTCGACACTCCCGGCACAGCCAGAGTTTTCCTTGTATCTGAGAAGAACGACTGTCATGTGATGGGGACTCTGATGGAGGTCCTGGCCAAGGCTGATTCAAATGGTCTTGGTAGTCAACCCATGAAGAGGGATGGTAACCAAGCTCCTTAGTGACCGCCTCCGGGCTGTGGCTGGGGGGTGTCCTTGGCAACCTGCAAAAACCCTTGGTCTTCCTGGAGCCCAGGTCTCCCGGGGCTGGAGGCCTGCAGGTGGCCTCCGTGGCGTGTGCCGTGAAGATGTGCCGACCCACCGAAGTTCCCTAGTTGGCACGGTCACTGAAGCTCAGGGTTAAAGTGTTAAGTCTGGCTGGCCAGTGAGAGGCACGGATGGAGCAGGTGTTTGCACACGCAGAAGCTGACCATCTCACTGGGAAACTGGCTGGCAGGATCCGCATGGCCCTTTCTTTGAAGTAAGGATGCCAGAGTCTTGCCGTGCGTGTACTCCAGTGACAACGGATCTGTGGTCTAGGTTCCCTGACACGTGGATGCCAGGAGGCCCTGCCAAGACCACATGACGGGCTTCCCTCCCACAAAGACGTGACTGAAGTTGGGGCTCACCTGTTTGGAAACATGGAGGTTCAGACTCCGTTTGTCAGAGACCACGAGTGTGATGCAGGTCTTGAGCGCAGTGGCGAGGAATGTGTTGATCCCGAAGACCAAGGCGCAGAGCTCTTTAGACAGGGAGGACGCAATCTGAAAACTGAGTCGGGGGAGGGAGGGATACTGTGACCAAACTCGCCGAGTAGGACATGGACAAAAGCAGAGCCAAGACTAGACACGGTGACAAATGTCACTAATTGGCAGCACGCAGGAGGCAGAAGCAGGCGATCTCTGTGATTCCAGGCCAGTCTGGTCTACGTAGGGAGACATTATCTAATTAAATTAAAAACAAAACAAACCAGAGCCAGCGAGACTCCTGCATCTACCCAGGGATACAGCAAGGTACCAAGGCGTACAACCCCACCACCAGACTCACAGCTAAGCTCCCAGATACACAACTCTTAAGATTCCCCAACCACAGCCACAGAGTACCCCGTTCCAATCCAGCACACCTGCGTATAGCACCACCCCCCAGGTCCCAGCCCCTCCCCTCGCTACATGCACCCACCAATCCAGCAGCAGCTGACCCAGGGAGGGAGTAGGGCTCAGGACATGCCTATAGATTGTCTCCAGAAGAACTGGGAACAGGTAGGTGCTCTCAATTCAGGAGGCGGGAGTATGTGGCCAGAGAATGTACGCCAACGGCTATGTGGCCAGGGAACGTAAGAAGGCAGGGTTACCCAGCCCCGGGAGGTAGGAAGGAGCCATAGTCTTCCCAGAAATGGCTAGAGTAGGGAGGCAAAAGGCAAATACCTGTGTGTGGTGTGAACATGCGTACATATATGTATGCCGTGTATGGTGTGAATGCTAAGTACATTTGGTGGTGAATGTGTGTTCATGTGTGACATATATATACTATATAAGTACATATATACTAATATATACACATATATTATGTATTATACATATTATATATAGTGAATATACTATACATATATACTGTATAGAGAGTGTGTATATATATCATATATACATTATATATTATGTGTTAATATATATATTAGTATGTAGTATGCTGACATGTGTACATGTATAATGTAAACATGGGATGTGTAATGTTAGCAGCCCATGTAGTAGATGGTGTATGTGTGATGTCTGTTTGGTGATCGCATGTCTGTGAACATGTTTTGGCTTTTTTTTTTCCCTCCCCTAGATAAGGTCTCACCATATATTTATGGCTGGTCTGGAACTCACCGAGATCTGCCTGCCTCTGCCTCCTGAGTTCTGGGATTAAAGGTGTGCGCTGTAAGGATGTTTGAGACCTATGTGGCATGAGCTGATTGTGTCCGCACACACAGTAGTGTACACTCACTCACTCAGTTCCAGCCTGGGTAGGGTCTCGGGAAAGGCACGCTAGTGCAATCCAGAGAGGTCACCTGCAGTCAGTACCGGGCGGCTTTGAAGCAGCGGCCAGAAGGGTTGGGAGAGCAAGGAAGACAAGCCCAGGGAAAAGGCAGGCTGAAGCAGCAGTAAGAAAAGTGTAAGGAGGAATAAGGGGTAACAGGAGAGAGGAGGGGGGATGCCCGTCAACTTTAGGTTGTCTTTGGGGCAGCGACAACACACAAAGGTTCAGGAGGGACTGGCGGAGTTAGGAGGGATCGTGTGGCTCAGGGAAGGCAGTGCAGTGGACACAGCCAAGGATGTCCGGACAGGTCAGGCCTCCCACATAACCGCCCACTTTGCCTTGTGCTCCCCCACAGAACCTTCCAGAAGCCCCTCCCCATACCAGCCCACTCACGTGGCAATGGGCACGAGGAACTGGTAGGCCCCACGGAAAAGCACGAAGGCCACGTAGCAGAGCCAGATGTTCTTGGCGAAGAACATGTAGTACATGCAGAACACCAGCGAGGTCTGGATGGCTATCACGCCCGCGATGACCAGCTTTGACCAGAGAGCCCAGCGGATCTTCACGAAGCCCGCGGAGAAGGAGACGATGGCACCTGCAGGCGGGAGGCATCAGTTGTGGCTGAGCTTGGGCAGGAGGAGCCAGGGGAGAGAAATGCGTAAGGGCTCAGGCTGAGTAAGGGTGGCTCTGGAGCAGGGGCAGGTTAGGGCAAGGGACAGGGCAGCCTGTGTTGGTGGTCTAGCCCAGGGTAAGGGGTAGGCTGGACTACAGGCCCTCTAGGGTCCATCCGGGAAGGGCGAGGGGTCTCCAGTGCATACTCAGCAGTGTGGAGGCGGCATCTACGGCCCCATTGTAGGTGACATTGCTGTCGATTATCTTCCACAGGACTTGCACGTAGTAGATGATCAGGTAGTAGCCCGTGGAGTTGAAGACCCACCAGAGGCACCAGAGTCGCAGCTGTGGTTGCCGTGCATTTTCCGCCAGTTCGCTTAGCATGCGCACTAGGAAGGAGTCCCTGCAAGTGCCCAGGACACGCTCCAGTTTCCCGGGCTCCGGTCGGCCAGGGCCCGGGTGCATCTGGTCCAGCTCGCAGGGCAAGGCTCCACGACGCACGTGTGTACTGCGGTTGAAAAAGAGGCTGCGCTTAGGGCGCTTCAGAAAGAGGGAGAGGCCCAGGCTGAAGATGATGAAGCCCAGGGAGATGTAATGGAGCCCGACAGTGTCTACCACGGTCAACAGCACCTGGCCCATCACAGAGCTGATGAAGACCCCCAACAGCACCGCCGCCCGCGAGTAGCTGGCCATGCGCTGGTAGCGGGAGGGGTGCACCAGGGAGAAGATGTACGAGGAGTAGGCAATGCGCGCGGCCATGGTGATGCTGAAGAAGACTTCCATGAGCTGCATGTGGAGGACGGAAGAGCCCAGCAGCAGCAGCAACCACACGCACACGAAGCTCAGGCATTGCAGGATCAGGACCGGTTTGTATCTCAGGTAGTCGGTGAGCAGGAAGATTGGAACCAGCACAGCCAGGTGGGAGTAGGGCAGTACCGGAATGATCTCATTGGTCACCTGTGGACAGGCAGACACTGGTTATGAGTGACAATGGCCGTTCCGTGGAGTATGATAGAGTGAGCAAGCGAGGGTCCGCTTTGCCCCTGACTCCCCGGTGACCGCTACCGCGATGGATGGCCGGTCAACTCCAACACTGATTGCTTCAGTCCTTACAGGAGGAAAAGAGAAAGCAAGAGAATGGTAATGGGGGTGGAGGATGGGAGGGCACAACACACAGGAAGGAAGGGAGGCCAGGGGCATGTCTTTACCAAGAGCCCCTACACTGACTCTGGCAAAGAGGGAGGACAAGGCCATCCCACCCTATCAGGCCGAATTGGGTATGCTGCAGAATCCAACCTCGGTGGCCTTCACTGAAGCCAGCTTCAGGTGGCCACTCGCACCTGGCTCCTGCTGGGGCACATGATGGCTGCAGGTCAGAGGTCAGAAGGCACTGCTTCAGACTCTACTCTGCTGCTTATGGAGCGGCCAGGGCCCACCAGCAGTGTGGGCATGCCAAGCCAGGTACCTTAGCGCCCCCCCCCCATGCTCTACAGAGAGAGCATCCATCCCAGTGAGGTCCAGGTGCCCAGTCTGACCTCTCCCCAGGATGTGGACATGGCTGGAACCTTGTCCCAGCCCACGAGGAGTTTCGGCAGCCAGGATGAGTTTCGGCAGGGGCCCCCTTAGACCTCACTTTAGATCCAACTAATGTGCACACAGGGGAGCTGGATGGGCCCTCCTGAGCTGTCAGAGGCTAGGCTCAGGCCCCATTGACTCACACACTAGCTCTAACTCAGCCCAACCATTAGCAACCGCAAGCCTTACTTGAAAGCCACCCCAAGGACCCGCTGACCCGCGGCCAGCAGATACCATAGCCAGCCCCACTTCACTGATCAAGGACCAAAACAGTATGTAGAAGGCATGCCGAGCCGAGATGGACTGTTGGTACTCCCAGGCCAGCAGCGGGCTGCTTCGGGCAGCTGGTGAACCGGACTCCAGAGACCCAGGCTTGGTAGGTAGGAGGGCTAGTATGGAAAGAAGCCCCAGAGTATCAGAGAATCTCTTTCCTGCCTAGTGGCTCCTCCTGATCCCATGCCCCACAGAGTTCAAGTTTTACCCCAAAGAATCCTAATAAACCCAGTACTCATCAAGGCCCCTTGCACACTGACCCTGACATACCTTCTACTAGGACATTCCAGAGATCCTCAGGACTCGGGAGGCAAACAGCCTGAGAGAGGTTCCCAGCTACGGGGAGCTGCCTGTTGACGGTGCAGCCCATGTTGGCAATGTCTATCCCTGCTGAGCTGAGACTGGGGAGGCCCTTAATCAGAGCCAGCCCAGGCAAACCAACCCAGGGCTTCCATGGCCACTGCCTGGATCTGAGAGGGAAGGTCAGGAGGAGAGAGACAGGGCCTGGCCCATTCCCTAGAGAAGGTGGCCTGTAGCCCTTTTCCGAATTACAGGACACCCCACTCCCAGCCTAGACTTCTTCCTGATACTCCTGGTCTCATTCTAAACTCTCGCTGCAGCTCTCAAGCCAGGGAAAGGGGCAGGGCTGAGATGGCTACAAACTCATCAATATCCCTGGCCTGCTCTACTTCCCTTGGGCTCAGTTAAGTGGATGATTGGGGAGCAGGGGGGAAGTCTCTGTGCTGGGCTGTAACCTGGGTCTCACCTGGAAGGCTACTGGGGAAGAGGCATCTATCAACAGTCTGTGCAACAGGTAGCCTCTGTCAGGTAGCCGACTGGCATAGGCCACCCCGGCATGTAGGCCCAGCACTGCCCAACAATCCCTGAGCATCAGTGGATGATAGTTGATTGTGCAGTACAGAGCTGAACCCTAATCTAGACGCAGAAGGGCACAGGGCAGAAGGACAGCGTCCAGGCTGACGTTATGAGCGCAGATCAACAGGAAGCCTGCTTCTGACAGCATGGAAGGGGATACAGGCACTGGTCCACAGGAGAACACTGCCTAGGAGTTGGGAAGGACTGCTGCACCCAGGGTCCTGCGGGGAAGGCCGGAGCATCACAGACACAGCAGGGTTCCAAATAGCCACAGCTGAAATGGAAGGACCCAGGCAGACCTGGACCAAGAGTCCCTTCATGAACTGAGAACAGGGAAAGGGAAGTCCCAGGAGAAAATGGCTAAACCAGGCCAGTGCGTGTTTCCCAGAGCAACAAGAAAGCAGCGATTCACTGGGAGAGCCAGCAGACACCATCCGGGAGAGAAATTCAGGGGACTCGGTGCCCGGCTCACAAAATAGGTAGACGCCACATCCTACAAGAGTCAGCCAGCGCACAAAGCCAAGGAAAGCAGGCCAGGTGAACCGAAACTCTAACCCTCCTGTGTCCAGGGCCCCTCAATCCTAAGCATTCTGGAATACTCCCTGAATAAACACACACACAGAGAGGAGAGAGAGAGAGACACACACACATACACACACCCTATTTACTTAAGAGAATTCTGGAATGTTCCTGTGCTTTACTCCTAAGGATTCTAACAAGTTCCCCATAACTAACCACAGCTAAGTATTCCAGACTGACAAAAACAAAAACCAAACCTGAAACTACCCGCTCATCCCCCTGAAGGACTAGAAGGCTAGGTGACTCAATCTGTAGACAACGCTTGGGTATGTCCAGTCTGAATCTATGTGGAGGAACCTCCAGGAACCTGGCAGGAAGGCAGGCCCTAGAAAACACAGGCCCGGAGAGAACAGACTGCCCAGAACCCGGCTTCCTGGTCTCCTTTGCAGCCAGAAGGGCTAAGACCACAGGACTCAACTTTGGGCTGGTGAACAGAACCTGGGACCATTGTCTCCTAGGGTCACAAGGCCTGGCAGGATGGTTTAACCTCTGGAATCTGCTTTCTGAGCAGTTACAGCACAGATTGAGAAAAAGGACATTTTTGTTTACTTTATTCTATGTCCCTGTGTACATGAGTTTAAACATGGAAGTACGGGCACATGTGTGTGGCCAGAGTGTCCTTTCTCAGGTGTTTATCCACCTTGGTTTTTTGTTTTGTTTTGGAGACAGGGTTTCTCTGTCGTAACTCTGGCTGTCCTGGAACTCACTCTGTAGACCAGGCTGGTCTCGAACTCATAGAGATCCACCTGCCTCTGCCTCTATAGTGCTGGGATTAGAGGTGTGCTCCACCACCGTCCGGCCCCACCTTGTCTTTTTAAGTCAGGGTTGTCACTGGGACTTACTGCTCAATGGCTAGGCTGCCTGGCAAGTGAGCCCCAGGGGTCTGCTAGTCTCCGTCTCCCCAACATTGGGATGAGCCACCACACCTAGTTTTTTTATGCAAGTGCTGGGGTTTGAACTCAGGTCTTCATATACAGCTATCACTTTACTGGCTGAGAGTTGGAAAGGGCTTTCTTGTATCCTGATGGAAGCTTCATATGCAAACTTGCTCCTGTGACGACAACGGCGGACAGCACCCTTTCGCCAAAAGCAAAGATGCCGCCAACCAGCTACTGAGGGGAGTAGCAATGCCCTTCGCCCTTCTTTGTCTAGCCCTGTCTTGCATGAAGTGCAAGTTCACAAACAAGCCACCCACATGCTGTTTGAGTTTAAGCTCATTAGCAAAGTTTCAATAGGACCCTCTGTCCTCATGGCTGAGCAAGAAGAAAATGTCTTCGATAATCTCTTTACGTAAATGGCTAAGTCCCTGCTGGAGGCAGGTGCCAAACAAGGCAGGGGCGTGGCTGGGCATGGGCTTTCTCACCAGGATGACGGATGAGCCACCTGGCGGTTGAGGTCTGTACTCCTTCATTTGCATTCTTCCTCAGTGGCCAAACAGGCACAGGTTTCCTCTCTCTGGAATCCAGTGACAAACCCACACCCCACCCAGTCCCTCTGGCCCCGAGGCCTCTCCCACCACCTCGGCTGCCCCCTCCACATTGCCCGACCACATGCCTGATTCACTGTGATGTTCCGTTCCAGGAGGTAGGGCGTGATGAAGCTCTCCCCAGGCCGCAGCTGTGCCATGAAGCCAAAGAAGCAGAGATAGAACACCAGGCATCTCCAGGACTGGAGCTCGTGGTCCTGCCTGGGCTCCTCGCATGCCTGCTCTTCTGTCACCTGGCCAGTGGGCACCATGTTGCCCCGGTCCTCATGGGACCTGGTGGCCAAAGATGACACTCCACCTGGAAGGAAAAGCCGAGGGAGTCTCGTGTCAGCAAAGGAGATCCAGCGTTAGCCTTGGGTGGCTGCAGGCCCCAGACCCAAATCTTCAACCTGCTCTGCTGTAGTAGCACACTGCTGAGGTGACTCAGCAAGGAAGACACGGAGGCATAGTCATAGGTGCGAGCCCTGCCAGACCTCAGCAGAGGGAACCGCTATCATGGCAGGCGCCATACTGGACAGTGGAACCCTGAGCGACTCAGCTTAGGTGTTTTTATTGATACAGAACTCCTCGGGTGTTCTACTGATACCACGTGCAAATTCTGAGCAATCCAACAACCCCCACGTAAATCCAACACCTGCAGGCAATACGAAATACCACGGTCTAGGCAGCCCTTTTCCCAACAATGCACAAAACAATTACTTTATACACAACTAAAAATAAACTTCCCACAACACTCTGCCAACCTGAGAGCTACCAGGAGCCGAATCCCTCAGACCAGGCCAGCACAACCTTCTTTGACCACAAAGCCTCAACCACCCAGGCTTATTTAAATATTAGCCAGCGTCACATTAACCGACCACCTTACTTTCTTAAATAAATTCGTAACATTTAAAATTTGGGTTTAGGAGCACCTCAGAGTCATCTCAAGGCCTCGGCAGCCCGTGGACCCACAGGCCTTGGAAGAGCTAGCCTCAGCTAGCGTTGATGGCTACTGCTCTAGCAGCGTCCTAGGGGACTCTGCTAGGCTAGGGTACCAGATGCGGTTTTAGACACAGCAACGTGGAGGTCAGTGGGGGAGGTTTCGAGTCCACAGCTTTGACACATACTCTCGCAGCCCTAAAGGAGGGGCAGTGGAAGAGGAAGGTGTCCTCCAGGAGTTGATGGCCACCACGGGCAAGGCAAAGCAAGCTCTGAGAAGGGTTAAGGGACAGAGTAGGAGCTAACCTGGGGCACTCCATTGTTCCCTCTAGGACTCATATAGAATGAAGCAGAACCCTGAGGAGGTGGATCTGATGTCCTGATGACAAGGGTCGTTCAAGTCCAGCCCCACGTGGCCCGTCCAGCTGAGCCTCTGGCCCCACACAAGCAGGCCCAGGCACTCTGAGCACTGTGGTGCACGTGAGAACTACCTGCTCCGTGTGTTTTTTGTCTCCTTGACTCTGTCCTGGACGTGGGCCGTTCTGGTCCAGGTGAGTACTGCCAACTGCCCTTTCTAACAGAAAGGCAGAAGCTGCATCCACTCATCGGGGCCCCAGGTTACCCCGGCTCACTTGCACATCCACATCTCTCTACGCTGTCTGTTCATGTGCTTCAGACTTTCTATGTAAGACATCGGTGTAAGTCAAAGGGGAGTTGTCAAAGCAGTGTGCTGTCATCAGAGCAGTGTGCTAGGGGGCGCTGCTGCTGCTCCTAGAGGCTGGGCAGTGTATACAGGGACTAGTGGGGGTTAGATAGGTTGGAGCTGTACGGTACAGAGTAGTCAGCAGAGTGGAGCGGGATCTATACCGATGGCCTGCCCTTCTAGGACAGGCTCTGGGATGTCACTTTAGTCTGCTCCAGGAAGTCTCTGAAGATCTGGACTAAAGTGGAGTCCTCTCCAATCCCTGAGCAGGGTGTGAAGAAAAGTCCCTAAATATGAGAAGAACACTGGGGGTTCAGATTCTCAGCCCATGGTCCCTACGCTGAGACCCAAGGTGTCCTCTGAGTTCCCACACAACACAGAGGCCCAAGAAAGCGACCTGTGGCCTCTGTGTGTCCTTTCCCATGGTGACTACACAGGCACCCCGTGCAGCTGTGAGGACGGCCCGGGATCCCTTCAAGTCCTGTTTCTGTGACAAGGGAGAATCGGGGTGACAGCTGGGTCCCTAATGAAGCAACAGGTTCATGGGCTTACTTGTTGGGAGCTGCAAGCGACAGTGAGCCAGAATTCCTGCAGAATTCCTGAGGTCCAGAAGGAAGGGATTTCTGGGAAGATACTAGGGAGATGAGTTACAGGAGGGGCCCCAGAAGCTAAAGGACCTGGGACGGGACCCACATTCCATGACGGAATGGAAACAGGCTTCCAGGCAGGGGGCCTGGCTGGAGAAAACACAAGTACAGGCTACACCCTCAGCTGGACAAACTCTGAGTTCTGCTTGCTTGAGTCCCCAGAACTTTCCCAGAGCTACAGAAACAGCTAAGGAAGACAGAGTTCCCAGGAGGTTCAGTCCTTGACATTGACCCCTACAGAGAGGCCGAGGCAGATGCAGGCAGAGAAATGCCATTCCCAACACATATTGCTAGCTAGGGCTGGCCAGATCAGTCATGGCAACTGCATTTGCCCAACTAAAGCAGCCCCCAGGCTAAGTGGTGGCCAGAAATATAGCTAAGTCTACGATTCTGTGCTCAGTATGAGCTTAGGAGTCCCTAGGAATTGGCCTTCATCTGAAAGGTGCCATTCCCAGAGGGAACAAGAACACCTTTACTTGGAATCCAGGGATAGCAGAAGTTATCAGACACCAGGACACAGCCAACTCCATTTTTGTCTGTATAGCCTCAGAGACTCTGGAAGCTTCTACACCCAGGGAACTGTAATTTTACACCACAGTGAGAGTTGATCTCAGCCCTACCCAGGAATCTGTCTGAAGATCTGGCTTCAGTCCTTCAACAGGTGACCCGCCACAGCCAGGCACTCTGAAAAGCTGGAGCCCACATCTAAGATGATCAGGCTGGCAGGGCTGCACGACTCTGATTAGCACCCAGACGGGCAAATGGCTCTTCTCACCAAGACCCAGGAAATGGACTCCAATTTGGCTGCTGAGGTTCTGCAAACTCCATCCATCCAGCCAGCCAGCCCACACGCCAGCCTGTTCAAGGGGACAGGATGACAACACAGCAAGATGCTCTGGAATCTTAGTGACAAGCCTCAGGAGGTTAGCCCGAGCCCCTGGGCCACTTCTATTCTTAGACCACATGGCTGACAAGGATCCTGGCATGTGCTTACAGGGGACACATGGGCATCTCCCATTTTCTGGGAACCACATTCCACGTCTTACAGTCTACTAGCTGGTGCATCTCTCTTGCCCAGCTCAAGAGCCTAGTTGCCTAGAGGCTTGGAACTAAGGACCGGCAAAGCCACAGGATCCCGAGACACCCTTTGGCGTTTCCCTGATCTAAGTCAGGAGGTGCTGCCTCGCTCTGAACATAGGTGGCTTGTCTGTCCTATGAAAACGTCTTCAGTGTCCGCCCAGTGACCCTCCTGTCCTCAGGCAGAAACGGGAGCTGCCAGGCCCATGGCCCCTTCTGGCTGCCACTTCCCTCAAACTTGGGTCCTCCTCATAATCTGTCTTCCACGCCAGCCATGATGGAAACACAGGCCCAAGCTCTTGTTTGGCACAACCTCTCACTGCCTGGGGCAAGGTGGCTTCAGCCTGGAGTCTCGGTACCTCCAGGAATGAATACCAAGGTAGCCCTGGGCTGTTTCCTATGAAGATCGCCCCGTCAGTCTATTCTATTATACTGGATGTAACCTCACTCCCACAGAGTCCAGCTAGGATACAACACCCTCCCTCTCTACGGCAGGGCCCAGGCTGCTCTTCCTATCAAAGCTGGCTCGGCTCGGCTCCACCAAACCCCGTTCTGGGAAAAAAGATGGGAGATCCTGTCACCTGCTTAGTTGCAGCCTCTTCCAGACAACTGAAAGAAACCGTTGGCAGCCAAGGAGGGCTGTGGTATGGGGAGAGGCACTACACAGCTTTCTGACCAACTTAGCACCCTCGTGAGAGAAGGGGTGGTGGTTGTAGACAGCTGTTCACAAAACGTTCTCCACAACATCCGGAAATCAAAGCAAAAGCACACGGCATCTTCATTTTGTCTTAAGACCAGAAGGTTCCTTCTAAGTTTGGAATGCCTGAGTTAAGGAAAGGGAAGGAAGAAGCACTGTTGCCTACCCCCACTGTGGTAGCTGAGAGCTGACTATCTCCCCGCTGCAGGCTTAGACACCCAGAATCAGCCGCTTTTCTAAGCCCATCTGGAGCACAGGCCTCTCTGAAAGAAAAAAAGCAGCCTGGTACAAAGGTTTGTGGGGCACGTCTGAGTCCCAAACCTGGAGGATATGTACAGCTCTGCTAAGTCAGAGAGGGTCTGTGTTCTGCTGAGTCCAACTGGGCTGCTGGGTGGGGGTGGGGTGGGGATGGGGGTCCTCAAGTCTCCCTGGGACGAGGCTACTTCTTTAGTCAGGCAAGTGACTGCGAGGATTTAGTATACCTTCACTCTGAGAAGCCACAAAACAACTTCCTTCTGGCTTGCTAAGGTTCTGACCTGCATGCCGAAGACAGGCAGGTTGGGACTACGTACATTTGCAGAGCGATGAGTCTCCTGAATATGGTTCATGCCTAGGCTGTCAGCCAGACTCCTCGGGAGTTTTCGATGCCAATGTGGGCCGAGCCCTGAGAATCATTCCTGTCATAGAAATGCTGGACGCACTTGAAGGACTGCTGCAGGTAGCTGTGCAGCCAGCAGACACCACTTGTTCCAAAGGGAAGTTGTTAGAGCTATCCGGTGCCGGTGCCTACAACCTCTGAGCTAAACAATGGGGCTTGGAAGCGTGCCACGTACTGGGCGTGGGTAGTGGGGTTTCCTTGCAGGCAACATGTGCTCTAAGAAGGCTGGAGCAGGTGCAAGTGGTGACTCCTGACCTGTGGAAGGTACTTCAAAGGCAAAAGAACTCGGTTCCAAAGGGGGACAAGAGAAGAAATGGTGCTCAGAGGTCCCACCAGGCAGCCTAGGGAATTTACCCTCAGGACGGTTTTGCGACCATATGCCCAGGGTGCCAGCCAGCACTCAGATCATTGTGCCGGTAGGCTCTCCATGCTGAGGTCCTCGCCTGTACCCCTCACTCACACAAGAATCCTGACATCACACAGATAACGGCCCGCATCCCGCACCCACCCTACCGCTTCTGTGCATCCCAAGATCTCTGCCTGTCTTCCACCCAGCAGACCCTGCATGTGCCTTCCATTCACTCCACGGGCTCTCGGCACGCCGCAAACCCTGTCAGAACTCCTCAGACGCGCCAGGAACCCCCGGCATCCTGTAGAACTCAGCCAGAGCCCCGCTTTCCGGAAGGCCCAGAGCCGTGCCTCCTGCACTATACCAAGTCTCCCCAGGCACTCACAGGATGGACCCATGCCCCCAGCTCTGCACCCCTCAGGCCTGTACCTGGTTCAGCCAGCAGCGGCGTCCTGGGTCGTGCACGTGCGGACTACAACACCCACAGACACGCGCGGGGGCCCGAGGGCAGCATGAGGAGGCGTGGCTACCTAAACTATCCACGCCCCGAAGGAGTGGCCATAGTGGCGGGCTGGGGGCGCAGCCGCGGAACTAACAGAGGGCGGGGCAAACACCTGGCCACACCCCGCAGCTACTCCCACAAGGGATACGTGCATGCGCCCTCTACACTTCCTGATTAGTCACCGCCTGGGTCACGTGGTCCTCTAAGGAGCCGGCGACCCGCGGGGCGCCTGCTAGCCTATGCCCTCGGACCCTAAACCCCTATACTGTTGGCCCCCTTCAGTACGGTCCCCCTGCGTTCCCGATCCTGTGCTCCCCATGCCGACTCTCTTGGTCCTCTGCCCCCCTCCACACTGCCCCCCTCCCCTACCCGCCTCCTCCACCCCGATCCTCTCCACCCGACCTCGCGGCCACGCACCTCACCGTGCCCGCCTGAGCCCCTTTACGAGTCCCCTACCCTGCCAGCGCTGGACCGGGTCGCAGCTCACAGCAGACTGCCTTTTCTGATCAAGCTCTGAGCGCAGAGGTGACCGGCGGGCTTGGGACTGAGGCCCCTCCCCGGGTCCGCCCCTGACCCCTGCTGGCCTGAAAAGCTCTGAGCGCGCTCTTTCTGGCTCATCTGAAAACGTGTGACCCGGGCCCACCTGCTCCAGCAGTCCAGGGACCAGAGCATTGGCCAGCCACGGACTGCAAGCTAGACTTGCAATGCCTGCACCGGCCTCTGAGAGCCCCTCGTTTGGGTATCAGCGTCTCTGGGTTCCACGGGCACCGATGGATTGCGCTTGGCTGTGCAGGGGGACCCAGACACTGAGCACCTACAAGAGACAACCCTTCTACCAACCAGACTCTGTTAACAGGGACAGAAGGCTGGCCTAAGTATTTTTAGCACCCCCCCCCACACACACACACACTCACACACACTCCCTCCACCTCCTATCCGCCCTCCCAACCTCTCCCCCCCACCCCTCACCCTCTCACTCCATTTCCGTAGAGATCACTAAGCTAACGCTCAGCAGGTGGGAGACTGCTGGAGCTTGGGGGCGGAGTGGGAGGGGGCGGGGTGACCGGGGCTCCTAGAAGCCAGCCTCTTTCCTCCTGATGGGTTTTGGTGGAGTACTTGTGCAGGACAGAGGTCACTACCTTAGCTGCCCTGTGAAGCAGGCCCAGAAACATGCACGTTAAGAGCACAATGGAACAAATGGGCGAGGGGCATAGGTCCAAAGAGGAACGAAAGACCAGCAACTCTGGCATAATAGATCCCAAGGAAGTGAGGTGCAGGGGGGGTTAGATGCAGTGGTCACTTGTGGGTATGGGGGTCCTAGGTGTGGACGCCCAGTCTCCATACCAGCACTGCTCCTCCCCCAGCCTAGGGCTGCCACACCCCTCTGGACTTGGGTCCTGAGTGGTAAACACAATGGTGTTGGCCACCTAGTCACTGGACAAGAGGAACCCAACCCTTTAGCCCAAGGCAATTGTCTAAGAAGTTGGAGTGCTTCTCAGGCCAGAGCTGTGGGAAGCAGCGGTGGCGTCCTGAGGCATTTGAGAGTTCCCATGCCTCCTATCTACCTTGTGCCCCACCTCCTGGTGTGCAAAATGGATTCAGTCTCAGTCCTGCCTGGGAAACCTGCAGGACCCTTTCCATTACTGTGCCAGACTAGGTCCAACACGCAAATCCTTGTGAGTTACAAAAGACCAGGAACATATCTCAAATTATTTGCAAGCGATGATCAGGTAGCCTGGAGAATTTTAGGGAGAGCTGGAGAGCTACCGTATCTGGCTGTGTCCGTTATCTGCCCCCTCCAGGCCATTCATTACAGCCCGAAGGGTGAGGTTTCAGAGCATCTGTTTTGAGCAAGTGGCAAAGAGGAGCCTACAAGAACGCACCCCATGGATAAGATGGAGGATGGGGGAGGATGTGGTTATCCGTGTCGGACAGGTCTGTGCCCCATGGGGCTCAGTGAGAAGCACCCTACCCGTAGGAGCAGGTAGTGCTACCCAGTTCGCATGACCCACATGTCACGGAGGGGTGGGCACCTTGGCAAATTCAACGTGTACTCCAAAGCACTAGTCTCCCTTGCAACCCTGTCTCACTGTTAGGATTCCTGAAGTGGCTGCTCCTTAGTGGTAGACTGAGTGCAGATTGGCCCCTCTGTCATTTGGAGACAGCCACTTTGGGGAGACCAAGGGGGCTGCCTGAAGGTCTGCTCAGACACCAGATGCTGCAGCTGGGAGGGCTCCACGCAACCAGCAAGGTCATTTTTGGGAATGGGAGGCATGCGCTTCAAGGAATGGCTTCTCGGGTATATACTAAGTGGTGGTCGAGTCTGGTCCCTGGGAGTGAGGGCTGATCCTCAAGACAGGCACGCGGCTGAGCCCCGCCCTCGGCAGCCTGTAGGGTTCCAGTCATAGTCGCCAATGCAAGGCCTGAAGTCTGCAGAGCCACAGACATCTGGAGGAACTTGGGTGGGCTCTGCAGTTCAATCCTGTATGGTATCAAGAGGAGCCTGACTTGCTTCCTAATACCATTACTACCCGCAGAGAGCAAGTGTTCCTTGCCCGTCCATCTAAAGGCGGTCTGTTAACACTACACCACTCCTGCCCATTTTCCTGCATGCCTGTAAAAGGGGGGGTGGGTGTCTAGGCTCTGAGGTTAGGAGAAAGCAGTCCACCCCAGCTCAGGGGTGACTCTGGGAAACACTTTAGCACCAGGTCTCGGTTTCCAGTGAGACAGAGAGGCACTTCTGCTGTGAGGAAGAGTTCAGAGAATGAGATGAGCCCTCGACACCATCCAAGCCCCTGTTTGGCAGGGCTCATGAGAGAAAGAGGCACAGGTGCCACTTCTTCCCACAATCTAGGCTCACTTGAGAGCACCCGGGCCCTCCTGAGATAGATCCCGGAGGAGAAAAGCAGAATGGGCCTTTCCTGTCATGCCCACTCCAGCCAGGGAGCCTAGCAACTGTGCTCAGTGTTAATGATCCCAAAGTTCAGAATGTTCCAGATCAAAGACCTGGTCCCCGGGGCCCGCCTAACCTTTGCCCAGAGTCTGGAGCCTTTGCTTCAGAAAATCCAGGTCTCACATCCCACAGCATCAGGGCCAAGTCAGGACCTATTGGGATGACTGACTGTTCCCTCAGGGTCTGCTTTCCCACACCAGCAGCACAAGGTATCCCAACATACAGTGGGAATCTAGGTGAATACTGGAGGGGGGTGGTAAAAGCATCGATCCCAGTCTGAACCATGGCCTTCCCTGAACGTAATCTGTTGGCTAGTTTTATGTCAACTTGACACGAGCTAGAATTATCTGAAAGGAGGGGACCTCAATTGAGAAAATCCCTCCATAAGATCTGGCTGGAGGACATTTTCTTAGTTAGTGATTGATGGGGGAGGGCCCAGCTCACTGTGGGTGGTTCCATCCTTGGGCTGGTGGTCCTGGTTTCTATAAGAGAACAGGCTGAGCAGGCCAGTAAGCAGCACCCCTCCATGGCCTCTGCATCAGCTCCTGCCTCCAGGTCCCTGACTTGTTTCTGTACTGACTTCCTTCGATGAACAATGATATGGAAGTCTAAGTCAAATAATCCTTCTCCTCCCCAAGTGACTTTGGTCATGGTGTTTCATCACAGCAATAGTAACCCTGACTATGACAAGCTGGAACCAGGATAGTGAGGTGCTGCCGTGACCGACCTGACCGTGTTTTGGGGAGGACTGTGGAAGGACTTAGGAACTTCGGGCTAGGAAAGCCAGTGAGTGTTGAGAGCTCAGTGCGCTGTTCTTCGGGAGCTTGGAAGATAAGATTGTTGAGAGCCGTGGGGACGATGGCACCCTGGCTTGTGAGGTTTCAGAGGGTAGTAAAGACTCTACAGGGCCTTTTGTGTGAAGAATCTGCAGCGTCTGGTCAGCTGGAGCTAAAATGGGCTCTGATTAACAAGAGACCAGACCACTAAAGTAAAACCTTTGATTCGCTGGGACAACAGATGCTGGTCACCTGGAGCTGAAGAATCAGCTGTGATTAATAAGATTACAGTAGACCGGGTAGTGGTAGCACGCTTTTAATTCCAGCTCTCAGGAGGCAGAGGCAGGCCGATCTCTGAGTTGCAGGGCAGCCTGGTCTACAGAGGGAGTTCCAGGACAGCCCGGACTACACAGAGAAACACTGTCTCGAAAAACAAAGAGACCAGTATCATAGAGGTGAAATCTTCTGAGAAGTGTTTCCCAAGAGTTAGCACCCAGCTGCGTTCTGGAAGCAGACAATGTTGCACCAAGTACTGGCAAATTTGATAGTGTCAAGAGTCACCCAGGTGGTGCTTATTTGGAAGGCGTGAAGGTTTCATGGAGAGCAGCTGAGGCAAGGCACTGTGTGGCGGGGGCTGGAGTTCCTGAAGAGAGCCCAGGAGGGGCTCTGGTGAAAGTGCAGCCCGGTTGCAGGAGAAAACCCCAGCATTTTGGAGATGCCAGTACCACGGGATGGGACGACCTCCAAGAACAGCATCAGCAGCGGAGCGGAGCCAGGCAGCGCCTAGAAGACAAGCTGTCTGTGCTGCAGAGGGCGGAGCCAGAGAAGTGACCCAAGCCCTTTGGAGGAGCCCAGAGGACGGTGAGTGAATCCCAGTCATCGGACATTGAGGTATTTATACTGTTGGCGTTTGGTCTTGCTTTGAGTTGATGGTGACTGTGCTTGGGTAGCTTTATGTCAGCTTGACAGAAGCTGAAGTTATCCGAAAGGAGGGACGTTCAATTAAGAAAACGCCTCCATAAAATTGGACGGTAGAGCCCAGCGGTGGTGGCACAGGCCTCTAATCCCAGCACTCGGGAGGCAGAGGCAGGCGGATCTCTGTGAGTTCAAGACCAGCTTGGTCTACAGAGTGAGTTCCAGGACAGCCAGGGTTACAACAGAGAAACCCTGTCTCGAAAAACAAAAACAAACTAACAAGAAAGATTGGGCTGTGGAGCATTGTCTTAACTAGTGATTGACTGGAGAGGGCCCCGCTCATGATGAGTGGGTACCATCTCTGGGCATTTGGCCCTGGGTTCTAGGAGAAAGCAAGAGTGAGCAAGCCATGAGGAGAAAGCTAGTAAGCAGCATCTCTCCACGGCATCTGCATCAGCTTCTGCCTTCAGGTTCTTGTCCTGTTTGAGTTCTTTTCCTGACTTCCTTCAGGTATGAACAGGGATCTGTAAGTGTAAGACAAATAAACCCTTCTGTGGTGTTTCACCACAGCAGGAGCAAGCCTAACGAAGATAAGAGGCTTAGCTCCCACACACAGGTGCATGACCCGACTCCAGGAGATGTGTCTATTCCTGGCCCAGCCTGGAAGACACCATGCCTCTGGGTAGAAAATTTACTCAGAGAGCACCTACTTGGAGGGCTCCCATAAGCGTCCTCTAGGCTCTGTGTGAGCAGGGTGGCCCCTCCTAGCTGCCCAGCTCCTGATCAGGCCCCTCAGGTTTAGAAGGACACACTTTAAAGCAGGGAGGACCATCTGTCCCCCCCAGAATAGAGGTCACAGGACAAGACTAACTGCCAAAGGGGAGCCAGATGGCCCTCATCCAGCGGAGGAGAGGAACGTGAGGAGGAGTCAAGTCCCATTGCCATGCAGGTGGGGGGGGCAGTGGTCAGTTTGCAACATGTCCAGCAAGGGGAAGAGGAGCTAAGGCGACCAGCCAACCTTGGCTGAGTGAACTCTGAGCCTGATGTGGGAAGTCAAGGGAGGGGTGTGTGGAAAAAGAGAGAGAGAGAGAGGGCAGGGGAGGGAGGGCTATCCATAGCACAGTGTGGAACACTGTGTTATGTGCTAGAGGGACAAGCCATACCATCCCAATGGCCAGGACAAATCCTGTCTGCCTTAGAAACAGTGGGCTGTGACTATCCCTTCTCCACAGCCCCTGCTTCAGCGACACCTGGTGGCCGAAACAAGGCTTAAACCAGCGCACGTATATGCTACAGACACACGGGCTTTATAGGACCCTTTTATCAGCACTAACGTGGGCATAAGGACAGGAGGGCAGGCAGCTGATTTCCTCCGCCTGGGAGCCCCGCAGTCACTTCCGGGTCAGTGAGAGTCTCAGGCCCAGTGTTTGGGAGGCCACAGGGAGGAATAGAGGTTCCCAAGTTCCTCAGAAGGCTCTGCCTCCATAGCCTGGGTCAAACCTGTCACTGTGGATGGTGTTTCTCCTCCCTGGGATTCTCAGGATGGTTCTGAGTGGGCACCTGGAGAGGCCTGCCGTGCACTCCCAATCCTCGGGTCCCCTAAAGTGGCCTCCTCTCTATCACAGGTCTGGTTGCTTTCAGTGGGAGGAAAAGACAGCTGCCAAGGCCCTGTCAGCAAGGAAGTAGGGCATAGCAGGCAGTCCAGTAAGGGACCTGCTGTGCTAAACACACACACACACACACACACACACACACACCCACCCCAACTCCTGAAGTCCCAAAAGGTGATGAGTGGGAGCCTTCTCTTTCTCCTCCTCCTCTTTTCTAGGAAGTCTTTTCAGAGTTAGGTTGAGTGGTCAGCTGCAGCTTTGAACTTGCGATGTTCGTGTTTCTCCGGTTATCATCCCTGCTGTCTTTCCTTGTTCTGTGGATGTCAGGGCTCGGGCACTTCTTGAAATGCTGAGTCCAGTTGGTTTTCAGTGGTGTCAGCCTCGTCCTCCTGAGGCCCATCTGGGCTGGGAGGGGTTAACTTGGAACAAGCCAACCATTAGCAGTGTATCCGTGCTGAGCTGTTCACAACATGTGCTCCCTGACTCCTTTTTACAATACGGAGTTCAAACGTGTCTTCATAATACAGGACATGAAGGCACCCCCATCCACCCCATTCTCCCCTATGAGAATGGGATGGTTTATCCTGAGCCAATATGAGGGACCTTGGCTCAGGAATTCAGATTCAGTTGATAACGTGTTCCAACAATGGGAACAGTTGCATGAACTTTTGTGTCCACAGAACAAAAGAAAGTCAGAAATCAAGGCATTTCTCAAATATGTTGACGGAAACATCAGGTAGGCAGGTTACAGAAAAGCAGGGGAGTCTCGTATAGGCTTTAGTCGCTATCTGGTGACGTTCTTAGCTTTGGGGTTGGTGGGGGCTGTTATATTCTAAGGTTTTACTTAAAACGGTGTTGGGTCAGACACAGCAGTGAGCAAGGACTGTTACACAGAGCCCAGGACAAATCGGCTCTGGGTCTGCAACATTCCAGCGCTTCACAACCTTGAAGTTATAATTAGTGGATCCGTCTCGTGGAATTGTCAACACAAGCATGTGGGGTTTCTTTGCTTTTCTGAAACCTTCAGTTTCCAGTGCAAAAGTCCCAGTGAACCACAGGACTTAGGAAGTAGAGGCTAAAAAGATCAAAAGTGCACCCAGTGTGGCAGTTTACACCTTTAATCTCAGCGCACGCGCACTCGCACACGCACACACACACACACACACAGAGAAATAAATAAATGTAACAAAAATCAATGAGATATTCAAGACCTGAACAGATGCATACTAAGCATGTGAAAATATGATGTCACCATCATTCATCAGTGGGGGACCCCGGTGAGCCCTCAAGAAAGGCTAATATTTAAAATCGGACAGTGCCTAGTGCTGGGGAGGACAAGCAGCAGTCACGGGGTGTAAAGTTGTATGTCTGTATTGAAAAGACTCTAGTGTAGCGGAACACTTGGAAGAAGTTTCTGTTATTTTGGTTTCTTTAAAAAACACAAAATGGCGTTTGGATTAGGTCTGCGTGCCCACCCCTGCTGTGGTGTAGTTGTTCACGAGTTGGGTTTGGAAGGCTTGCTGCAGGTGGCTATGGTTTGGTTGGGTGCAGTCGTTCAGGCACCTGTAGCTTGTGTTTTGGATTGGGCGCCGCATGGGTTTATGGGAACTTTTGGCTTAGGATACTAAAAAGTCTGAAGCCTGAGAGGGGTAGGTGTTGGTTGGGTTGCTGTCGTTAGTGTGATAATTCCTAAAAGAACAAAGGTTGCAGAGATTGAGTTTACAGACTGTGAGCTGAGACGCTAGTCTGACTCGCTGTCAGCTAGTCCTCTCCGAGCTTAGGACAGCCTAAAAGAGGCTGTGAGGATGTCTACCGTTCTCTCATTCTATATCAAGGCTGCTTGTAAAAATGGAGAAGATTTCTTTCTATCTTTCCTTTCTCCTTCCCTGAATAGAGGGTAAAAGATTGTAGCGCACTGCTACAGTCAAGTGGTGTCCAATCCAGTGTCCCCTTCACAGTCCCTTCTCAGGAGGACAAACCATCTTCCCACCATGCTCATACACACAGGGTTGTCACACTTTTGTTCAGTGCTGACAACTAGCAGCAACATAGATGTTGTTGCAGGAGATAAAAGACAGTCCCATGGCCTCCGTGGTGTCTGGAGCACTGGGTGACTCCTCCGAATTACAGGAATGCCGAGTCTCCGTGATAGGAAGCCCAGGGCTAGAGTCCCTCCCGTGTGTCTGTTCTCCTGGAAGCCGGTGGCTGACAGAGGACACTGGGGAGGACTGGGTTCTTGGGTTCAGTGGGAACTGTCTGCCAGGCAGCAAGTGAAGGGCATGCTCATTAGTCACAGGAGTTTTAATTACAGGACTGTGTGTGGCTCTTGCCTATGAATTGTGCCTCCATAAAATTGATTGTTCTGCTGTCCATGGGTGAAAGGTCTGGGATCGGGGCAGATTGCAAGCTCCCTCCTGTCCGACTGGGATTCAGGCCAACCCTGCTCTGAGGGAGACAGCAGCAGGAAGCCAGGCACTGGAAGGCCATGGGTGGCAGGGAAAGTGGCCAGGTGGATAGTAGAACACTGGCCTTTGGATACAGACAGGACACAATGTCCTAGAGCCAAGAGATGAGGTGCAGGTCTGGTATGCTTCAGCCACAGATTTGCACGTGAACGATTAAACTAAGGGATCCTTAACGATTAACTCTCCTCAGGGTGATCTTCCGCGAGGTGCATCAGTGTGCGAGGCATGCACCCAAGGCCGTTAGCCTGCGGACAGGAAGCTGTTTTTGTTTGATTTCCTCTAGTCCATGACTCGATTAGAAGAGCGATCAGAGTCTTTTCAGTGCCACGTCTGTTTTCTCTGTGCATGCATGATCGTGTGTGCAGGTGTGCCTGCTCAGACACAGCCAGATGTTGGCATTGGGTATCTTTCTCTATCTCCCTCCGCCTTGGTATTTTGTTTAGCATATTTTATTTATTTGGTGTGTGTGCATGTGTACCCACATGGCCATGGAGCACACGTAGTGATCAGAGAACAACTCGTGGGAGTAGGTTCCTTCCTTCTACCACGTGGAGCCCAGGAATTGAACTCAAGTCCCCAACTTTGAGCAGCAGGCTCCTATACCCTCTTGAGCCATCTTGCCAACCCCTCTATTATAATATTTTATAATATTTATATTTATAAATATTTATATTTTTTATTATTATTATTATTATTATTATTTTGAGACAGGATCTCTCACTGAACCTGGAGCATGCTGTTCCAGATACACTGTCCGGCCAGATAGCCTGTAGAACTCACAGGTCTCTGTCCTCCCAGGGCTGGGATCTCACCCGTGGCACTGCCACGCCAGGCTTTTGTGTGGATGCTCCTGGAGATCAAACTCAGGTCCCCGTGCTTGTACTGCAAGCACTGTACCCACAACGCCATCTTACAGCCCCCAAATGCCAGGTTTTAACCGTACTTTTTGTCGCTGTTGTTTAGTTAATGTTTGGTATTGCAGAGTTAAGATCTGCAGCCTAAAGTTGTTTTTTTTTTGTTTTTAATTTATGGAGTCGAAGAGATGGCTCAGAGGTTAAAAGAACTTGCTGCTCTTGCAGGTTCTGGGAACAGATTCGAAATTCTGTTCCCAGCACCCACGTGGCAGTTTACAGTAGTCTGTAACCCAGATTTAGCGCCCTCTTCTGGCCTTTGTGGACACTGTGTATACACACACACACACACACACACACACACACACACACACACACACTGCACGCATGTACAAACATTCATACTGCATAAAATTTTTTAAATAAACTTTTTTTTAAAAAAAGATTTTTAAAAAAAACTAAAACTGTTTTACACTTCGATTTGTGACTTGGTTTGGAGCTATCGTTAAACATTTTCATGGACTTTCAAGAAAGCCTTATTTTCCATGCAGTGTGCTTTATGTTAACAAGAAAATAAAACTAGCCGGCAGTATGGCGTAAGGCGCTTGTGCGTCTTCTAGAGCGTCCCGACACTGCTGCCGAGACGCGGACTGCCCCAAGGCAGGGCACACTCCCCTCCTCCCCCACATCCCTTGTGCCCCCACACTTTAGCACAACTGAGGGACTCCTAGAAGCCCTTCCCCATGACACGCTCTTGCTCATTTTCCAGCTCCTGCTTTTTCTGTGTCTGCTTTTCTTAGCACCTGAGAATGATGCAGGCGCACTTTTCCTCTACAACCTCCTGGACTTTCTGGTTGTGTTCCTCTCTGCCTGGGGGTAGACTACCTTTCTGCACAGGAATGTCCCACCCTACATCTTAACTTGGCATCCTGGCCAGCACCTGCCAAGTCCCTCCTCGAAGCTGGCTGTCCTGGCATGCTAGTGTGACAGTGGACAGAGGCTCGGGTGAACCCGGGACTGTGTCTACCCACAGCCACCTCTGACTGCTGGCCCAGGCCTTGGAAGCACTGCAGAGAGTAGGACAGGATCGTTTTGGTTCTCAGTGATGCTAAGACCCAAGGCCCATCCTGGAGGGAGGATCACTTCTGGGCTTTGAGAATTTCAATTAACTGGCCTGGGTGGTCTCTCAGCTGCGTGCCTACTTCTGTAGCCAGCTGGGCCCCGGGGGCAGAAGACAGCCTGGCAGGGCTGACCCAAAATCGCATCAGGTCTTTTCTTCAGGTTCTGTACTCTTCTGTGCATCTCAAGGCTGGTGGCTCCTGGTTATGACTAACAGCTCCTGAGAAAGCTGCCTTGGCTGGAAGCACTGACCCTTGCCTCAGCCAGGAGAGAACGAACAGCAGGAAGAAGCTTGGCAGCTCTCTGTTTTGTATCTGATTTCTCCACTTTGGATCGGACTCTGGCCCAACTACACACTGGCATGCTAATCACCCAAGGACTGCGTCTGACCCAACACCAGCAAGGTCAGAGAGTCCCGGAGCAGGCAGGCATCTTCGGGTCAGCTTCTGTACAGTCCTCAGAACACACCTGGCTGTGGTCTCCAGACATTGTCCCAGACCTGCAGTCACCTTAGGTTCCAGGAACACCAGAGCCCACATAGTCAAAGGTGATGACAGGATGATATCATCCCCCAAACTGAACGGTCACCTCCAAGGCATCTGCTGAAGCCTCAGGCGGTCAGAGCTCTCAGAGCCTCCCTGCTGAACCAGGCCGAACCAGTGATCAAGTCACCCACAGAGCATCAAGGCGGTTGCGTCACAAACACCTCTCGCCCCTCCCCCAACCGCCCACACAGGCTGAAGACAGTCTGAGATGGGTGGTCTCCACCTTCCCAACATGGCTAAATTCCTCTCCTGCCTTCTCACTTTTCCTCTGGTTTACTTTGTGAGTGGCTAGGCCTGGCGTTGAAACCCTCCAGCACCGGGAGCTTGCCTGCGATTCCAGCTACGTGATTTTGTTTTGTTTTTGTTTTTCGAGACAGGGTTTCTCTGTTGTAACCCTGGCTGTCCTGGACCTCACTCTGTAGACCGGGCTGGACTCGAACTCAGAGATCCACCTGCCTCTGTTTCCTGAGTGCTGGGATTAAAGGTGTGCACCACCACCATCTGGCCAGCTACATGATCTTGCCATAAAACTCAGCAGTGCTCCCCATAGGGGAAACAGGGTGCCCTTCACCTGGATGCTGGAAGGGGGCGGGGCTTTTCAGTATCATCTTGTATAACTGCCCATGATCTTACAGTAAGAAATGAGTTAAAATAATCACAACATGGGCCAAGTAACCTGGAGAGAATCAGACACTCAAGAGATCTGCAATGGCCCACGTCTGTTGCATGTGGCTATGGTGGGGAGAAATGTGATCAGGGGCAGGTTGCTGACATCCTCTAGTCTTGCATGCGGTGGCTCCCAACTGAGTGCCAGACTCCTTGACCCACTTCCCAGCAGCCATTGTTGCTGCCGTGCATGGGCACAGATGGTGAGAGCTCAGCAGCCAACGAACAACCGCCAAGTGTGTGCTTCCTGTGCCCCGGGGAGACCGGATCTGGGCTGAGGGAGCTTGTCTGCTGCTCCAGGCTGTACTGGGCCCTGCATGCTCTTCCTTCCCCTCCCTTTGTGTTCCAGTGCAGTGTGTGTTCTGTTTCTCTCACCTGAGGGGTCTGCTGTCACCAGACAGGAATCTCTCTGGATGCCTAAAGGGGCAGTCTTTGGAGGGCAGGGATTGTCCCCCGGGGAAGATCCAGAGTGCAGAGAGGGGCATACTGGGCATCACTGAAAAGGGGCGGTCCTATAGAGAACCTTCGAATCTCAGTGTTTGTGTCACTCCAGTGTAGCAAGAAGGCATACTCTTCCCTGCTGTCAGCTGTGGTTGTTGAGCTAACAAAACCCAACAGAAATGGTTACAAATGGTTGCCGCCGCAGGAGGTGCCCCCCTATGCCACTAGGGGGCAGTGTGGTTACACAATGGCTTCAGGGTGCACCAGGTCTTACCGGTCAGGTCAGGCCCAATGAGCAGGAGGATAACTCTTCCCCAAATTCAAGCCAGGTTAGCCCCAAGAGACCTACCTCTGGCTTCCAACCCCAGGAGGGACGGAGGAACTGAATATCACCACCATATACAGTGGCATGACAGGAGATACACAGACCAGGACAGGGAGGTAGAGCCATTTCAGCCTCTAAGGTCCTGGCCTAAGGCTGTCCTTGACTTGAAGGTGTCCATGGGGCCCCCAGAGAGAAGGAACCAGCTGCCCACCTTAGTAGATACCAACAGAAAGACATTTCAGGAGATTAAGAACATTGAGTCTCTTTTATACTGGCCTGGAGCACTGAGCTCTTTACCTCCCAGTAAACCCAAGTGTACAGATTTCTTAACTTCAAAATACATGTGTGCACACCACCATGACACAGCAACCCCAGTGCCTACTCTGCTGTGTCCAAAGATGGCTCTGAGGAGGAGAGGAAGCCCTGGTTGGCCCCGAGCTTGAGGTCAGTATCAGGGCTCAGTTCAGCCTCTGTCCTTGGACATGACCCTGCTGGAGCTGGTGGGTGGAGGGCTGTGGGACCTTCCCTAGAGGCTGATTCTTCCCCAGGAGAAGCAGGGAAGCCAGTGTGTCCTAGCCTATGAGCTCTGTCTGGTGTGGCTGCAAGAGAGTCCAGCGAACATATCTGAGGCTTCATTCTCCTGCCGACCGAAGAGAATTCCTGGGGACCAAATCCCAGTAGACCTAAGAGGAGGGTAGTCCTTGTTCTCACGGTAGGCCCCCAAACCACCCTAACCTGGGCTCGGCTGTTACTAGTTTGTTCTTTTTAATGAATGGTAAAACACATATAATAAATAAGCTGGGTGGTGGCGGCTCACCCCTTTAATCCCAGCACTTGGGAGGCAGAGGCAGGCGGATCTCTGTGAGTTCGAGGCCAGCCTGGTCTACAGAGTGAGTTCCAGGATAGCCAGGGTTACAACAGAGAAACTCTGTCTTGAAAAACCAAAACAACAACAAACAAACAACCCTCCCCACTCCCCCCCCCCAAAAAAAAAAACCCTCTCACATATAACAAGAAATTTACCATCTGGACTGTTTTCAGGTGACCAGTCAAGCAGCAGCAGAAGTCCTTCACATAGCCGTAAAATCACCAACCCCATTTCTAGAAGCTCCCTTCGTCCCAGTCTGAAGCTCTGCCCCCATTAAACACAGACACCCACCTCCCTCCCAACTCTCCAGCCCCTGTAGCCATCTCTCTGCTCTCTGTGTCGGTGGTTTGATGACAGCAGGGACCTCGTGAGTGCAACCTGTCCCGTGATTGGCGTGTTTCACTTAGCATAATGTCTTCCAGGTCCCTTCACACTGTAGCATCTATCAGAACGCCTTTCGATTTAAGGGTGATACGATTCCATTGTGCGGATAGGCCTCATTCCCTGTCTCTATCAGCAAGGATGGAGGCTTGGGTGACGTCTGCCTCTGGCTGTTGCTAATAGTACTATTCTTTTTCTCCCATTAACATTGCCAAGTTGGTAAGAATTGCCCTCGTGTCGGTTCTTTTTCCTGTGTTCTCTCTTGATTAGCCAACTCTAACACTGTTCGTTGATTTTATTTTTCTAGTGAAAACTGTTAGAACCAGAAAGATCCCTCAGCCTCCCACTCCCCCTTAGTGTACCTGTTATCTGACGAGGTTCACAGAACCGCCATTTCCTATTTCCAAAATACCGTGTCCTGATATTTCACCAGTGTTTCTAGATAATGTTTCCTCACGCTGAGCCTCGGGAACTTGATTTTTCTCCAGTTGTTTTTTTTCCTGAAATTCAAGGTTGACATGGAACCTTATCAAAATCTGGAACTGGGCCCCTGGCTCAGTCGTTTTCTTTGGGGCAGAGGAGCTGAGGTTGGATGCAGGCTCCAGGTAGGCGCACTAACTGAGGACACCTGAGCCTGGGGAAGCCATAACTGGGCTAAAAGAGGCAGGCCGGTTGCAGGGATCATAGATCCTAGGAACCCTGGGATATGTGGTCACCCGCTTCCTGTTTAGGCCGGGCTATAATCTAAGGTGGAGGAAATGTGACCAGACATGACCACTCCTGTTGAGTAGAGTGTGTTCTGCTTTGCCCGTGTGTGCTGAGTGTCTCAAGATGTTCCCTCACCTGGAGGTCCCCTGATGCTGGCCTGAGGCACAATCCCAGCTGCTGGGGGTCACAGCTCTTATAAACAGAGGTGGGGATCCATGGTCAGAGGGGTGAGTTTTGCTGCTCAGAGAATGGAACATCCCTCAACACAGGCCCGTGCTTCCAGTGGCATTGCAGGAAGATGCCCTGCCTCCTGCCTGCCTGCCTGTCTGTCTGCTGCCTGCCTGCCTGCCTGCCTGCCTGCCTGTCTGCCTGTCTGCCTGTCCAGTGTCTTCAAGGCTCTCATCACCCCATAGCCTGAGAGGCCTTGAGCTAACCTGGGTTCCTGGTATAGGCACAGAAGACAAAGGGGCCCTTCTTGGTCTAGGACATTGACCCCAGACCTAGAGGTTTTTCTCGTGTCCAGTCTATGTATCCTCTGTCCTCTGAGCCCCCAGGATCAAGAAAATGGACAGGGTGTGGAAGGGGAGGAAACCAGGCACCCTGGTAGTCCTCAGCATCCTGGCTCCCAGATATTTGAGTTGTAGGGGAGGTGGGGTGGTTGGGGAGGTTGTTGTTGTAAATGATTTCTTAAAATGTAACTGATTTCTGAAGTGGCCTCTGAAGCCTTCTTTGTTTGGGGGCCAATTGTAACTGTTACTTTTTCACTTGTAACTGAACTCCGCCCCCTAATTCCTCTTGTCTTTCCTGCCTGTCTGTTACTGAGACAGATACTGAACTTGGAGCATTTTAACTCCCTAGCTTTTAAAGGTTAGAAAGGAAAAGATAGAAAGAAAGGCAGAAATCTTTACAGTGCCTTCTGGCTGTCTTTAATCTGCTTAAACCTGGAGAACTGGACTACTAAAATTCTCTATCCCATCAACTGTCCCTTGTCTCAGCCTAATGGCTGCCTGCCTTCCTAACAACTGTCTTCTAGTCCTTATCTGAGCCTAATTCCCTCCTGCCTTTCTGTCTTCATCCCCTGGAACTGACTCCTCTGATCTTGCCTAACTGACAACACTCTCTTAAACAGCCTCCCAAGCTGTTCCCAGAAGTCCAAGCAGCATGTAACTATAAGGAAGGCTGCACAGGACAAAAAAACTTCTTGGCAAAGTCTCCCTACAAGCTGATGAGATGAGGGAGTGACGGACTTCACTGCTGGGGAAGTCTCTGAATTTCAACTCTTCTGTGGGCAGGGACCCAAGAACAACCCGTCGAAGGTCATAGGTCATGGCAAAAGCCCCAGAACACATAGGCACTGGTGGCAGGGATATACAGAGATAGGGAGCAGGACCAGGGACTTGGGGAGCCAGAAGAAGCAGCCCCTCAGACCCTGTCTTAGTTAGGGTTTCTATTGCTGTGAAGAGATGCCGTGACCGTAGCAGCTCTTATAAAGGAAAGCATATAATTGGGGCTGGCTTACAGTTCAGATGATTAGTCCATTGTCGGCATGGCGGGGAAGCACGGTGGCACGCAGGCAGACATGGTGCTGGAGAGGGAGCCAAGAGTTCTACATCTGGATCAGCAAGCAGAAGGCAGGGAGAGTGAGCCACTGGGCCTGGTGCGAGCTTCTGAAACCTCACAGCCCTCCCCTATACTTTCTCCAACAAGGCCGCACCTCCTAATAGTTCCGCTCCCTATAAGCTTATGGGGGCCATTTTCATTCAAACCAGCACAGACCCCCAAGGATTCTGTGGAAAGAGTAAGGAGTGATAGGTTCTATCATGTAGGCAGAAGCCCTTAGGGCCCAGTTCATGGGATCCAAGCATCACAAACACCCCCGTCACACAGGCAATCCAGGTGGGAATGCAAACTGAGGGTGTTTGGGGGTGGGGGTGGGGGAGGCGTGTTGCAGGAAGCCAGCGAGAGGTATAGGCCTCATGAGGGAGTCAGGTCCTGACTGCCCCCCTCCCCCCATCTTCCTTGTCTATGTTGTTTCCAGCTTGTAAAGAGGGGCCTCCAGTCTGAAATTCTTGGGTGTAAAGCCTGACTTTTTTTTTTTTCTTTACTAATTAAGAGTTTACAATTAGTTAAAACTAATTAAAATGGACTAAATCTGTACTAATTAAAACCAATTGAATTCTTTTCCGAAATGCTGCACAGAGTAAACCAAGCGGTGCCCAGACCGCTGCTGCTGTGTAGGAGCTCCTGGGACGTAACAACAGGGACGGGAGGGACAGTGGTGGTGGCCAGGGTGAAGTGGCTATGGGGGAGGGGTTTCTTGCTAGGCTATCTGTCGATTCTGCTATCACATAGGCATACCCCAGTGGGATTGCAAGCCCTGAACCCACCCGGTGACCGGGTTCAGAGGTGTGGCTAGCCACCTCCGGTCACTGAGTGCTTCAGATTTTGCCCCAGGGAAGAAGGAAGGACTTGCTTCTGTTGTTGCTGTGTTGGGGACTCCTGAGAACCCTGGGGAGGTGAAGGGGTCTTCAGAGGGGCTGGGTAGGCAAGCCCACCAGGGCTCACTCGGCAAGCTGGCAGGAGGAGGAGCCGCGTTTGGTGATTGCCGTGCTGTGGCGGGGATGGAGCGGACTGGGCTCGACTGTGACATGAAGTGGCCGTTGCAGGTGGTTCTGGACTCTTCTTCGATTCACCCTCCACAAGCCGCCCTCTCGTCTGTCCTCTTGTGACCAGAACCTTGGGCTAAGGGGTAGTGGCTGTCTGGACGGCTTCCTTCCACCCTGTCCTCCCTGTCTTTCTAAAGGGGGGTAGGGGTGGTCTCTGCTGGTCGTTGAAGGAGGGCTGCTGTGCCAGGGAAGGAGCGAGGCAGGGGTCTGTTCTAGGCATCACCGTGATGGACCGCCATCCACAGCAGCTACTAACTTTTTAACTAGACAAGAATCTTACTCCGGCTTCCATGAAGCCAGCTATATTCAAGGTACTCAGTTGCTGCATTTGGACAGTGAGCAGTCCAGAGAGCCCTCAGGTAGCACTGACCCAGAGAGGCCCTGCAGCCTTCGAGACGCGTCTCTAGTGTGCATCATGGGGACTGGGCCTGCCGGGGCCGCCTCTGCCCACCCGTCTACCTGTCCGGGCTCCTTCGGGGCAGCGCAGAGAAACAGCACTAAGGGAACAACGGAGGTATGTGGGATGATGGTGCCCCAACACGAGGTGAGGTTGGACACTGGTTTCTTACCTGGATAGCTACAGGGCTACAGATTGGGGTACCCACAGAGCGAAGTGGGGCACCACTGGTCAAGAGAGCGAGCTGATGAAAAACAATGAGGGGACCAGCGCCCCCTAGTGGCGGCGGAATTGACCTTGCCTCTCTGCCTGCTGTCAAGAGCTCGTGTTTTTTTTTCCAGAAGCCACTGGCTCCCTTCTGAGACCTGACAGCCAATCTGGAATTCAGATTCTGAATACGGAGGATCCCCTGGTCGCCGGCTACTTGATGTAGAAGGCAGCACATGGCCAGTTTTCGAGGCTGCTGCCATGTTTTGTTTTGTTTTTTTAATTGGGCAGCCCTGACATTAGTATGGAACTGCTGTGTACATATCTCTCAGTGTCTAATTGAGCTATTAGCGTGACTCTAACAACAAGTGTAAACGAAATGACTGGCAGAGACAGAAAACACACACATACACACACATCAAAAGGAAAAGAAGGCTAAAATACTTAGGGATGAAATGTAGAACCACGTAGGTCAGGCGTGAAGAATGTGCTGCCATAGACGAGGCTTTGCCCAGGTCTGGGCAACACTCCCTGCAGTGGAGATTCGTGTCCCACAGGGGATCTAGACAGCCCACTCGGCTGCAGCAGAAGGCAGTGAGCAGGCGATGCGCTTGTCAGTGTGGGGAATGACTCTAGCCTGTCTCTGAGAGTGGGTGAACAGTGGGTATGTTTTTGTGTGTGTGGTGTGTCCACAGGTCAGTGGAGGAACATAAGGCAATCCGAGGGAACAGACAGACAGACAGACACTCTGGAAACAAGGGCAGAGGCTTCCAGAATTTGAAAGATTTTATTCTGATTGATTTTACTTTGTAGCCCAGACTGGCCTTGAACTCATGGTGATCCTCCTGCCTCAGACTTCTGAGTTGCTGGGATTATAGAACTTAGCTATCATGGCCTGGAGTTTTCCAGATAGATTTTAAAGTCTTCATTCTATTACATGGATAGTTTATTTGCATAATTCAATGAATTAAAAAACAACAACCACCACCAGCACAAATCCATGCACAGTGATACATCTCCTCCTACCCATACCCTGTAGCCGGCATGGAGCTAGTTTCTCATCCGAACCTCCCATTCAGAGGAGCATGTGGTGTGTGGAGCAGATGTTCCCAGGCAGAGCTCCAACGTAGAAGCTTCCTGGTAGAGGCTACCGGGGCAGAGTCTGGCCAGTAAATATTTCCTTCTTCACATACACAGTGCGACAGCCAGCCAGCACTGCTGTATCCCTTAACATCGTGGAGATGGCTCTACACTGCCGGACTGGGCACAGCCCCTTCAAAGGTACACAACCTGGCAGAATTGTTGTCGGGAACTGTGGCATTTCTCCTTATGTGACCATATAAAGTCCCTCCCTTTGGTCCCCAGAAAATACCTAGATCCAGGCTGCAACCCCTAAAATGCAAACAGGGCTGTGGTAACCTATGCTGTCCTAACCAATAAGCTTCCAATGATGTTTCTGGATAACAGGGACCCTTCCTCTCCCTATATATGTAACCCTGTCCCCCCAGTTAAATGAGTCACGTCCACCACTATGGTCTCCCGAGAATTCTGTACATTCTCGCAGGCTCACGGTTTCTCCGATCGAGGACTGATGGACTCGCCATAGAGCCACAATGCTGTGTGGCTTCCCACCCCTGAGCGCCGCCACTGCAGGCCACTGGGGCCGCGAAGTTGCCGCAGGATTTTAAAAACTACACCACACTGGCACACAAAGCACTTCCATTCTCATTCTCTCTCTCTCTCTCTCTCTCTCTCTCTCTCTTTTTAACAGCACTGATGAACGAATCAGCTGAATATTCATGGTTGCACTCACACACCAGGATATTTATAAGGTAAATTGCTAGACACAGAGCTCACTGGCATCGTGGCTCGGGGCAAAGCAGAAATATGTTTTAACCCCATCCCCCCACAGCCCACGTTTTCCATCTTGCAGTAGGCACCTGCCCAGCGGTTCACATCCATAGCCCACCACATGGGGAAGAGCTCAGTACTTGGCTAATAGGAAAGAAGGGAGCCTAGGATTCAGGCAAGTTCTGGAAGTGGGTGGGCCATTGGCTCTGCTCCTAGACCCAGCTTCTCAGATTGCTGAGTAACCACAGTCCTGCTACTTGGTGGTGGCATTGACAGAGGTTCCTGCTCTTCTTGCTACTCTGAGATCTCATGTGCTCTGGGATGTCTCTGATTCTCTACCGCTCTTGGGATCAAGAGAAGAAAGAACAAAAGACAGGAAGTGGTTGAACTGGATCCCCTCCTGCCCTGCTTGTCCATTGTTGTGCTTAGAAAAGAAGAAGCTAATCCAGCCCTTGAGCAGCAGTGCAAGTTCAAGGCCTGAATATGGCTCGGGGCTATGGGTAAATGGCCTCACACAGCCAAGACTAAAGAAAGTAACAAGAAAGAACAGGTTGTGACCTTAGCCCTTTGGCCAAGGCATTATGCATGAGGAGATCAGACCCCAATTAGAGCAGGGCTGTGTGTGTGTCTGTATGTGTGGAAATGATGTCACAGTCCTGTTGTAGAAGTTTATTTTTAGTTATGTATAAATTTTTTTTTTTTTTGTACACCGTTGGGAAAAGGGCTGCCCAGGTCTTGTTTTGTATGGTCTGTGGGTGTTGGATTTATATGGGGGATGTTTGATTACTAATGATCTGCACGTGCTATCGGAACACCCAAGGAGTTCTAGATCGATAAAAACACCTGAGCTCAGATGCTCAGGGTCCCACTGTCCAGTATGGCGCTGGTCAGGATAGTGGTTCCCTCTGCTGAGGTCCAGCAGGGTATACACCTATGGTTACGCCTCCTTGTCCTTCTTGGCTGAGCCACCGCGGTAGGAGTACTACTACACAGTCCCCTTTCCCAGGCTTGCACCTGCAAGGCCAGTCCCCAGAACTACTGGGCCACAACATCAGAGCTGAGGCCAGGCAGTAGAAGATGTACCTCAATCATACGCCGGAACCCAGCAAGACTCCCTCGGCTCAACAGGGAATGTTCAGAACACCAACCTAGATCACCCACAATCAACATTCACCACACAGATCACACATCCCTCAGAGAGAAGACCTAGTAACTACTAGGGATTGGTCTTTGGAAGGGTTTTAGAAGACCACCATGAGATTCTCTACCCCGACGGAGGAGTAGCTATGGTAGAGTAGCTCCTGAACACAAATTCCTCTTATCTGAAATAACTGAAGACTGGTGGGATGCTTGGAACTGTGATGCTGGGGACCCTGATGTCAGGGATATAGCATTGCCCTTCCTTGTGGTGGTGAATAGAAATAGACCAGGCCAAAGCAGGCCAGGGAGGCCTGAACTCTTTTGGGGATTGGCATCCCACAGCTGGGGACATAAGGGTAGAAAGAAGCCTGAGAGGCAAAAACGGCTGGAGTCGTAAGTAGAGGTCAGAGACAAAAGTAGGTCTGCCAGGTCTGCCCCCCTCAAGGAATCTAGGTAAACATGAACGTGAAGCATCATTTGCAGGGCGTAGCACTCAGTAGGTTTTTCCCCAGTTAGGAGAAAAACTTGCTCCTGGCTGGATGCTGCTACGACCTTGGCAGGAGTCCTTGCATAGATGCATGAGGTCCTAGTCCGCCCTCAGCATCTTCAGAAGGGAGGAACCCGAGGTAGAACCAGGAGTGTGACAAGACAATCATTGCGTTTCCCATTCATGAAAACGTGCTGATCTGGGTGGGACAGGAGCCAGCCTCCTAGGAATGCTCCCTTCATCAGGATCGGGCATTGGAGAGGAAGGACCCTGGGTTCTTGATGGTAAAGTCCTCCCCCAGGGGTGCGGCCATCCGTTCTCATGATGCTATACATAGTTTGAACATCTGGGCAAACAGCTGGTGGTATCTCACACAGGCTGTAAAAAGAAGTCAGAAGGGTCCCTGTGGTTCCTTCAGCAGACTGAAGCCGGGGACTGCAGTGTATGGACTGCTGCTTCACTAACGCTTTAGATACATGCTGAAGCATCCGCATGCGCACATATACAACACAGACACGTGAACATCCTTCCCTTCGGTCCACTGAGGGGGTCAGAAGTGCTAGTGCTAGAGCAGTGAGCTCTTCAAAGCTTAGATCTAGGTAGCTTATTGTTTTCCTTCCTTCTTCCTTCCTTCCCTCCCCCTTCCTTCCTTCCTTCCTTCCTTCCTTCCTTCCTTCCTTCCTTCCTTCCTTCCTTCCTTCCTTCCTTCCTCCATCCATCCATTCCCTTTTTCTTTCTTTTTCTGAGGTGGGGTCTCTTGTAGCCCATGCCATCAACAGATTTCTATGAACTTCTGCACTTCCTGCCTTTACCCGCTAAGTGATGGAATTAGATGTGTGTACCCCCAATGCCAAGTTTAGGAGGTGCTGGGGGTAGAGCCCAGAGCTTTGTGCACGCCAGGCAAGCATTCTACCAACTCAGCTGCATCGTGAGCTCCCCCAGACCTTGGTTTCCAATAGCACTTTTCACGACAGGAGCCAGGGTTCTATAGAGAAAGGACTGATCCTCGGACCTGAGCAAATGCCGCATCGGATGAGCCCGGAGCATCTGTGCCAGAGGGATATGAAGTTCCGAAGCATCAAGTGAACGGCACACCGACGGGCAGTAGAGAGACACCGTAGTTGTGAAGGCGACATCAGAGGCTAACACTGGGGTAATCTGAGCAGCACAAAGCATCGCTAGGCTATGTAGCCCACGTAAAAGTAGAGCCCACGCCAAGGTAACAGGCGGGTTAATATGTAAGTGAGAAAGCAGACAGGGTGTATGTGGCTGAGTTCTCTAGGGGTGAGCACCTGTGCTGAGACACTTCTCCCAAAGAAGACACTGAGGAAATGAGGATGCTGGGAACACCTCCAGCTGGGACCGGGTCTGCATCCCAGTGCTGAGTTGGGCTGACCGTGTGCTTCCTTACATGGGATGAAAATGGTGCTCACATGTGTATGGTCTTTTTCTCCAACAGCCAGGACCCCAGGCATCTACAGTGGCTACAGCGAGGTGAAAACTGCCCGAAAAGAGCAGAAAATATTCCAAGACAGTACCCTCCCCCCCCCCCCCACACACATTATGGGTGGTGTGTATTCATGATCTTGGTTTTTCTGTGTGTGTGTGTGTGTGTGTGTGTGTGTGTGTGTGTGTGTGTGTGTGTATGTATGTGTATGTATGTATGTTATAGGTGCAAATGCATGTGTCAGCCACAGGTCAACTTTGGTTGTTGTTCCACGCTAACCTAGTTTTTTTTGAGGCGGGGTCTCTCTTTGGTCTGGAACTTGGCAATTAGGCTAACCTAGCTGGCCAGGGAGCCCCAGGAATCCGCTTGTCTCTATTGCCCTCCCCCTCTTTTATGCTGCCCGCAGTCCCGGTGGAGCAGGGCAGAGGCCGGAAGATGTATGCATCTGCTGACATCTGTCTTTGACTGTATCTTTAGTTTGAAAACAAACTCTGTGTTGCTCATTCCCTTGGCAGACCAGGGTAGGTACCTGATGGGTGGCTTGGCAGGAAGACAGTAGCCTGTAACAAAACCTAACGGGGGTGACCAGGCTGCCCCCCCCAGCACACTGATGGAAATTTCCAGAGATATTTCTACCTCCTTCACATCTTTAATTTTTCAAATGGACCTCTCTCCAGTTGCCAGGTTAACTCTGCTGCCAAGGCCAGGCGAGCTCTGGCAACTCCCCAGGGAAGCGTTTTTAATCTTCAGCATCAAACCAGACCCCTCTTCCCATCCGCCATCTGCCTGACTCCAGCCACCTCCACCCAGGGAAACCAGGATGGGGCTGAGGGCCTAATCGGATCACAGCTCCGAGTTGTGCACTAATCAGATTGCTCTGCAGCCTGGTCCTGCCTGCCAGGGGAGCCTTCAGACTCTGGTTTGAGCCTGCTCAGAGCACACACCCTCCCCCCATCTCCGTTGCAAAGGAGTGGAGGTGAGTCTCAGAATTGCTCAGAGGTCTGTGTTAATGCAGTTTGTGTGGGATGAGATCCGGCTCCTGTCTGTGACCTTGAGAAAGTAATGCATTCTCTCTGGGTCCAGCCTCCTGTACCCTGGAGTCAGTAAAGAACTCCCCTCTAAGCTATTATTATTGATCCCTCTGGGCCCCATTTGGGTATTTTTATAAGGTTATAAACAACCAGTCATGAAGCATTACTCCTGTGCGAAGTGGCATCTTTCATGGCCCTCTGTTTTGCTCTTTCGTCCAGTGAGAACAGATCAAACTTCCCCAGAGCAAGCTGTGGAGATGGGTCAAAGGTCAAAGCCAGCCATTTGGCGCATGCAGAACAGACTTCCAGGGAGATCTTAAGGGGAGGCAAAGGCCTTAGCAAGAAGTCTGGGTGAGACCTGGTGGTGGTGGCGCACGCCTTTAATCCCAGCACTCGGGAGGCAGAGGAAGGAGGATCTCTGTGAGTTCGAGGCCAGCCCGGTCTACAGAGTGAGTTCCAGGACGGCCAGAGTTACAACAGAGAAACCCTGTCTTGAAAAAAAAAAACAAAACAAAAAGAAAAAGAAAAAGAAAAGAATTCTAGGCGAGGGGTTGGCTTAGCAGCAGCACTGGATCTTAGGGAAGGGAGGAAGCTGGGGTTAGGGAGCCCCTGGGAGGGCCACACCTGATTGCCACAATGACAGTGGAGGGTTGTATGCAGTCTGGGTTCTCTAGGCTGGCTGCCTTCCCAATCTGAAAATGCTAAAGCCACCTTGATACCGCAAGGGGGGTTCCCCAGACAGTAAGATGGATGTATGGAACCCTGCCCACCAGGGTAATGAAACTGGAACCCAGATAACTTCGAACCTGTCTGCTCTCTTCCGGGATAGTCTAGACTTGAGAGTGGCTCTCACTTTTGAGCCCTCTTTCTCACTTAGTTCTCACAGCCTTCTCTCTTCGTAGAGGCTGATTTCCCTCCTCGCTCTCCTCTTCTTCAAGAGATGACTTCTGCTTCTTCTGCTTCTTCTGCTTCTTCTGCTTCTTCTGCTTCTTCTTCTTCTTCTTCTTCTTCTTCTTCTTCTTCTTCTTCTTCTTCTTCTTCTTCTGCTTCTTCTGCTTCTTCCTCTTTTCTGATCCTCTTCCTCTTCTTCTTCCTCTTTCTCTTCCTCTTTTCTTCTTTCTCTTCCTCTTCTTCTTCCTCTTTCTCTTCCTCTTCTTCCTCTTCTTCCTCTTCCTCCCTCTCCTCCCTCTCCTCCCTCTCCTCCCTCTCCTCCCTCTCCTCCCTCTCCTCCCTCTCCTCCCTCTCCTCCCTCTCCTCCCTCTCCTCCTCCTCCTCCTCCTTTTCCTCTTTCTCTCTCCCCCCTCCCTCTCCCTCCCTCTCCTTCCCTCTCTCTCTCTTTCCTCTCCCTCTCTCTCCTCATATACATATACAAGAGTTAGAGCTCTAAGCCCTGAGAACTAGGGGCTAATTATTCCAGGATTTGGAGATGTCTTACACTGGCCTCGGCAGGTATTGCCACCCCCAGCTTCCAGCAGCTCTGCAAAGCAGCATACAGCAGTAAAGCAGCAGCAGGTAGCAATGCTAGTGTTGCAGCTTTGGATCGGATCCCCCTGGTCCAAACTAACAACAAATTCCGGGCCCGGAGTAGCTGAAATCCTTGGTTTTAAGAGTTGGCTGCTCCCTTGAACCTTCCAAGAAACTAGGGTCCTCAGTTTCCTGTTGTCCACAGCCCTTATCTCATCCATCCTTACTGCTCCCCTTTATTTCTGCCTTGGCTGCGCTCTGAAACTGTGGTTACCCTCGCTGCTGCTGCTGCTCTTGCAGATGCTTCTGCCGCCTTCTGTTGTGTAACCAGCACAAGCCACTCTAGTAATGATCAAAAGTAGGCAAGTAGATCCTTCCAGAAAGCCTTTCAAGGACCTAACGTTGCAGTGGCAGGAAACAGCACAGAAGAGGGGCCTCCCAGCTGGCTCACAAATTGAGCCGAATAGCTTGCTTAGTACACTGTGGTATTTCTTTTCACACACCCCCCCCCCCAACTTAGACTTTCTGTTGGGACAGGAGAAGTACTCTCTTGCGGCCTGGGTGATAATGGCAGTAAGGGTCATGGGTCATCTAGAGCAGGACTTTTTAAAGTTTTTCTCTTCATGATATCACCCCCCCACATGTACATATATGTACACACATATACACACACACATGTACACATATATACCCCCCAAAAAAATGAACTTGTGACTGTTAGTAATTGTTTTCAAGAAAGACATAGAAGGACCCTGTGTAAGTTCCTACCAAGTTACCTCAACCCTGGGTATATAGGTATATCCAATAGATATACAAGTCAAACATGTACCTTGGTGCTGTGGCAATACTTTCAATCCCAGCACTCTGGAGGCAGAGGCAGGTGGATCTCTGTGAGTTCAAAGCCAACCTGGTCTACACAAGAAGTTCCAGGCCTAGCCAGGGCTATATAAATATAGCGAGACCATGTCTCAAAAACAGAAAGCAAGTCAGACGTTTACTACTTACAAATCATAATTTTATTTTGAAATGGCTTTTGGTGTACATAGAACTTAACCACTCATTAAAGAAGAAAGAGTTTGCATGCCGCGATAGATACACTCTTTTATTTCCACGTGAAGAACTGTCGGCACGGCTGGTCCTGCTCCCTCCTGCTCTGGTGCATCCTGTTTGCCTGAGCTGCTGGTCCCGCTGGCTTGTCTTGGCTGCATGGCTGGACCCCGTGCACAGCTCAGTGTCCTCTGCCTTGTTTCTCTGCAAAACAGCTCTCAGGGCTGATTTGTATTTTAAACACAGAAGTGCCATGGCTCCCAGCCCTGCACCCTGCATTACGTGGCCTGTCCTGGTTCCATTAGCTAATTATGCCTCTTATCTTTCATTTGTAGAAATAGAATTTGGCTGGATTCTCCAAGCTCTCTCAAGTCACAGTGACTCCCTCGTCCCTCGTTTGTCTTCACCGTTGACAGCTGATCTTTCCCCAGTCGTCTTTGCCTCTCCCTGTCCTGTCCTTTCCTGAGAAAGACATGACTGTCCTTGCCTTGTGCATTACTGTTCTTATCTTCATGAAAAAAAAAATACCTGACAGAAAACTAAAGGAGGGATTTATTTTGGCCCGTGGCTTCAGAAGGTATACTCCATTGTGATAGGGAGATCGTGGCAGAGTGGCTCCCATCATGGCACCTAGGAAATGGAGAGAATACCAGCACTGAGATTTTCCCTCTCCCCACTTTATTCTACCTATGCTCCTAGCCTGTGGAGATAGGATACCCAGGGCAGGTCTCAGTTAATCCTTTCTAGAAACACCTTTATGGACACTCCCAGAAATGTGCCTTACCAATCTCCTAGGTGACTCCAAGTCCAGTTAAACTAATGGAGAAGAGTGACCACCATACCTTATTTGTAGTAGAGCTCACCTTCAGACCCAAGATAAGAGACTAGAGGCAAATCAGCTCCTAGGATCCTTGGGTAACCATTGGAGTCTTTGGGCTTGTTCAGCTTGACGTAATATTAGGTGGATGTTTCCTATTTTGGGCTCCTGACTCCCAGGAGTCATTGACTTGCAAGTTAGACTTGTTAGAATCAAGGTGTAGGGACCACGAAGTTCTACTATGTCCCTGTGAAGTCTGGCCACCTTCCGTAGGATGAGAGGCCCCCAAGTATCATACAGGCTGAGCCAGGGCCTGGAATGAGAGGTGATGTGTGGTGAGTCCCATCAGGCAACATTCTTACTGGCCTGAGTCTCCATTTCAGTCTCTTTCCAACTAGACAGGTCTTGATAGAACACAGGAAAGCAGTCTCACCCACAGCAAATGCCTTTGGAGGATCTAACTCCTCCAAGCTGCACTTTCCGTACACCAAGGGGGACCTGTGTGGAGAGGGTTGCTGCTGGTCCAGGGTGTTTCTGACTTCCTGGTGCTGGCCTTCCTGCAGGGCCAGGCTTGCTGTCCTTGCTGGTCGGGGATGTCTGTGACCTCACCCTCTTAGCTATGTTCTTCCTTCAGAGCCTGGCCTGGCATCTTTATCACACATGCGTATCCTTCAGCTCTGCATCCCCGGACTTGGGGACCCTGCCAGAGTCTGGTGTCTTACTGCGTCTGCAGAATGCCTGTTTTCCTAAGGAACCAGGAAGGCAGGTAGCAGCTGGGGGAAGGCTCTGTTCTCTTGTGGCTCAGGTAGGGTTAGTAGAGGAGAGACTCGGCAGACCACTGAAGAAAACTTCCAGGTGGCAGAGGCGGGGCAGGCAGGTCCCAAACCCAGTTAGCATAGGTTTGCGTTGCCCGGCAGGACAGGAATGGCCCTGTAACTTATGGCCCCAGTGGCAGTAAATCTCCACCACATGACACGACGCTGTCCTGAGGTGATTCTTGAGGGCCTCCAGGGTCAGCCTGGGAGCAAACCTCTTTCTGGACTTCCTCCACTGGCTGTCCCAAGCTTTTCTGAGGTTTGGGGAATAGGGACCAGTCCACTAGGCTTTGCTCACATGGCTGTCTGGCTTGCCTGTGTCTCCTACCGGACTAAGGAGTCATTTGCATCTTTTTGCTGTGAATAAGGGGTACCCAGGGGATTCCTAGTGTGGTGTCACTCTTCCTGAGCACTTCTCAATAGGAATGGGAGATATTTGTTAAGACACATGAACTCTAAGCTGAAGCCAAGCTGTATGGACCTTGGAGATTAGGGATGAGGGTCCCACTCTGCGCAGAAGATACCCAGCCAATGCTCTGAGAACCACGTGAGCCTCAATGCCAGACAACGAAGTTTACAGGGTAGGTCCAGGATCCCAGGAGCTCCATGACGAGCAGAGGCATTTTTGGCTCCATGGACTCCTCCTTCCAGAAGAGTGTGAAAAAATTCTGTTTTCCAAATGTGTTGATAAAGAGAACAATGTGTTAATATTCTATGTGAAATATTCTCTTTGACCTAGATGTTCTTTCCTTTCTTCTTCTTAAAATGTTAATAGCAATTGCAACACTTGAGACCATGGGCTCATGGGAGGCGAAGGTAGCAGTCCTGTCTTGGAGATGATATGGGTGAAGTACAGTATACAGACATCAGGATCCACATGGGTAGCAGGACACACAGCACAGTGTGTAGGGAAGGCAGACTGACAAGCTAGAATGTGACCTGTGGAAGGAGTCAACCCTTGATTAGGGGTGCGAATCCAGATCCCTGAGACTTGCTTCTGCAGGAGACTGCCCCTCAGCTAGCACTCAAGAGATCTGTAAGCATTTGAATCTGTTGTGGGGTGAGCAGTGGCAACCTCCAGGATGCATGTCTGGTGGGATCTCAGTCCTTCTAGGTCTATCCTTTGACCTGAGACAGTCCCATGGGAAATTCTTCAGTGAGTTGTCCCTTGGGAGACTGTTGTAGAAGTTTATTTTTAGTTGTGTTTTGTGCACTGTTGGGTGAGGGACTAAGTCTTGGCATTTTGTATTGTTTGCAGGTGTTGGATTTCTATGGGGGATGTTTGATTGCTAATGATCTGCACATGATATCAGTAGAACACCTGAGGAGTTATGAATCAATAAAAACACCTGAGTTTAGACTCTCGTGGTTACACGATCCAGTATTGCACTGGCCAGGATGGTGGTTCCCTCTGCTGAGGTCTGGCAGGGCTCGCACCTATGAATATGCCTCCTTATCGTCTTTGCTGAGCTGCCCCAGAAGCAGCGGACTACTACAGGAGGCTGCTTCCCCCTGATCCCATGGCTGGCTGGCTGTCTGCACTGGACTCTGGGTTCACTTCTTCCCTCAGCCTCACTGTTGTATCCCAGGTGTTTCCTGAACGCCTGCCTGAGTCCACCCCCACTGCGATACTTCAGGGGCACCTTAAACCCCTCATTCAGACACGATCACATCTACACTGCAGCTGCAGGAGGATGGAGAGGAGAGAGGGTCACATTCCCGTGCAGATCCCGAAGGACACCATGCATGCCTGCTTCTGGCCTCTGGCCCAGCTGAGTGACGTCACCACTTGGCTTGGGGCCACTCTGCCGACTCTCTGGGCCTCTGCAGCTCCCTTCTCAAGGGCAACCATGGGAGGTGTTTGGGAGCTGATGTGAGGCGTGACCTTGAAGGTGTGGGAAGGCTCCCGCACACAGCAAAGTTCTGCCCCAAGGTTCGAGGATTAAGTGCAGAGAGAAACGAAAATGAGCAGTGGGTGTACATGCCTGAGGGCTATCGCCCCTGTTCCAGAACCTTCTTAAGAGAACCCTCTGGCACCGGACTGCAGACCATTTGCAACTTTGGCATTGGGTGTTTGGACACCATTAACTGTCATAGTGGGAGACTGGGTGTCGGCCTTTCCAAATCTTTGTCCGGCTCCTCCTGTAAGTCAGTACTCAACAAGTCTCTCATCCACCCATTCATTCATTCATTCATTCACCCATTCACTCCCTCACTCACTCGGTCACTTACTAATGCTCCTGTTCAATCATTCATTCACTCCATGTTCCCATCCTTTTGTTATGGATCCTTGGGGTTGCTCTGTATCGAGGCAAACACATCAGAAACACAAATGGCTCAAGAACAATAGAATCTCCCCACTCTGTAGTCCGAGGTGGGCCCCTGTCTGGCTGATGCCCAATGTGGGGAGCACCTTGTCCACTCTCTACCTCGACCATCCCCTCTGTCCCCTGGAGAAGGTGGGCATGACCTTAGTAGAGACGGTGCTTTAAGGGGTGTCTCTCCCCTGTGAGAACTGTCATGTTTTGGTACATATTTCAGTTTCATAATAAACAGACTGATGCTCAAATACTACATAGCTTCTCCACTGAAGATAGACTTGGTGTAATCATTTCTGACACCAATCTAAGTTGACACAGTAATTGGGAAACCAGCTGGATGCTGTTCATAAGGAAAGTTGATTAATCAAATTTTAAACTATTTTTTCCTTTCCCTTTTTTAAAATAGGGATTAAAACTAATTAATATACATGCATGATAAATTAAAAAAAATTTTTTTCTCAAGATAGGGTTTCTCTGCTGTAACTTTGGCTGTCCTGGAACTCACTCTGTAGACCAGGCTGGCCTCGAACTCACAAAGGTCTGCCTGCCTCTGCCTCCCGAGCACTGGGGCTAAAGGCGTGCACCACCACTGCCCAGCTTGGTAAATTTTAAACACGATAAAGGTGATCTATCCGCAGACGCTCTCCCTCTGCCTTATCTCACTCCTTCAACTCTCCTCGGTGCTGTAGTCTTCCAGAAAACGATTTGCAAAACCAAAGAGTGTGTGAGAGAGAACATACATGCCCACCCAAGTAAGTTAAAACCATGAGTGAAATCCCACTGTGCAATACAGCTCTCTGTCTTGACCTTGAATAAATAGCAAATCGGAGAGCCTCATGCATTAGTTTGAATAAAAACCCAGCTCATTCTCTCAAACTTCCTTACTTTTTTTTTTTTTTTTTTATCCCCCAGTGGGTTGTTGTCTGTTGTGGGGAAAGATGTATGAAACTTCTCTTGATCAAGACTTGTTCTGTCAGTGTTTGTGTACACACACACACACACACACACACACGCACACACACACACACACTTTCTGCATTTTGGAGCCATTTTCTCAGATGCATGTGGATTCTTCACAGTTCTGAACTTTTGGGGAGCCAGCTCTCTCATCTTCAGCTTTCACAATGCCATCTACGATAACGTAGACTCTGAGGGGTAGTCAGTGCTTTAGCAGCTCTCAACTGGGTAGTGTTGGCTTAATAAATACCCAGTGTTCCCTTTCCCCCCGATATTACCATACCCTGTGTATTTTGTCTCTTCTAAAGAACATGTTTGTAAAATAGCATGGGTGATACATGTACGCTATATGTAGCGCAAAGACCCCAGGCAAGACACGAGGAAGAGGAGTCTTCTCTTAGCCTCAGGAAGTGAATGGTAGCGGTTTTTCAGAGACCCTTTTAGCACATAACATTTTAAGTCTGGAAGTCCTCACCCCGTGTCTTCATAAAAGGCCAGCCATTTGGCTGGCAAGATGGCTCAGTGGGTAGAAGCACGTGCAGGCCTGATGACCCGAGTTTGTCTTCCAGATCACACAAGGTAGCAGATATAATCTACTCCCAAGAGTTGTCTTCTGACTTCCATGTGCTATGAAACATGTGTGCCTGTACACACACACACACACACACACACACACACACACACACACACACACGCACACACGCACACACACTTTTTAAAAGCCACTGAATGTGCTGGGGACAAAGGGTTTCTCTTCAGCCTTCAGTGACTGGGAATTTAGATGGTTTAAACTACTCTTGGAGCTCACTTTACCAGGCTGTGCGGATCTCTATTCTTCTGGTCCTCTTTCCCAGTCATACGTGACTTGCTTTTCTCGTCAGTCCCTGTGCTGTCTAGATTTTATGTTTTGATGCGGGTTAGAGACATTAGGAAAGAAGGAACCTTGGGAATCTCAGTTGAGACAATGTCTGTACCAGGTTGGCCTGTGGTAAAGCCCATGGGGCGTTTTCTCGATTAATGGTTGATGTGGGTGGGACCAGTGCCACCCTTGGAAGGGCAGTCCCGGCTGGTATCAGGAAGCAGGCTGAAGCAGCACCCCTCCATGACCTCTGCATCAGTTCCTGTCTCCAGGTTCCTGCCTTGAGTTCCGTGCCTCAGCTTCCCTAGATGATGCACGACAAAGCTGTAAGCAGAAAGAAACCCTTTCCTCCTCTAGCTGCTTTAGGTCATGGCGTTTGATCACCGCAATAGAAGCCTTAACTAAGACAGTCCCTAGAGTAGGGTCTCCTTATCCGTGCCTCCCAGGGGTCAAGCACCCAGCTCTCAGAGTGGGAGCAGATTTAAAGGCTACGTAAATTTCTGACAGAACACCCACGCTGGAGGGTTTCTTTGTGTGTGTGTGTGTGTGTGGTGTGTTTTATATGCATGTACGAGTGTGCAAGCATGTGTGTGGAGGTGCGGGTTTGATGTTGGAAATGATCTAGGTTTGTTTTCCCCCCCTCATTCACGGAGGCAAACCCGGGGCTCACTGGTGCGGCTGGTGGCTGGTGTCACTAACCGGCGTGCTCGGCGGATCCCTGCCGTCGTCCCCTTCGGTTGGCTGGAACTACAGGTGGGCTACTCCACCTGCCCGACGGACAACGTGGGTTCTGGGGATCTGAACTCGGGTCACTATGCTCACACAGCAAGTGCTTTAAACACTGAAGCGGCTCTCCGGTCCCTCACCTTGGTGACTTTTAAGCCAGATGCTGTGGTTGAGTTGGAGGAGATGTGCCTGCCACACAGTACGGCCGCCACACAGTAGGGCAGCCATCTCTCGGTTCCCTAAAGGCAGTTGTGTCTCTAGTCTCAGGGTGCTGGACCATGAGACGTGGGAAATAGTTAGAAAGCAGTGTAACTTAGTGCACAGTAATGGCTGGGACTCACAACTGGCTCACATGCCCTTGAAACGCCACATAGCTCCTGAGGCTGGCACGAGCCACCTCCAACACACCACTAATCTGTGTTTTATTCACCATGAGCTTTTAAAACTTATTTATTTATGGCTCCTGAACACACTCTACCTTTCAACCCACAGATCATGTTTTTCTTTGTTTCCTACAAGTTATTTATTGTTATGTGTGAGATGTGGACCAGGTTGGGACACCCCGAGACAGAGACGGGCCTGGGGTACCGGCTGGGAAGGCAAGGTTGTTCATAAGAATTAACCTATCTGTGCTGCCTCAGACCATTGCTGGTGTGAGTGACACCTCCACAGACTCAGGCTTCACGCCCTACATGTGACACCACACACACACACACACACACACACACACACACACACACCCTCAGAGATGTGTTTCCCATCTGCTCACCCACACACCCATACTCCCAAACACACGTACACAATGCTTTCTACACTGACACCCATACCCACATCCCCCCCACTAACAGTTATTTACACATACACACACACACACACACACACACCATCTCCAGGCTTTCTCCTTCACACATACACCCTGTATGCTGCCCTAACAAATTATTACAAAACAGGTGGCAAAGCAACAGAAATGTAATCTCTCACATCCCCGGAGGCTAGAAGTCCACCCCCCCCCCGCCCCCAGCAATGAGTGGGACACCTTCTCTGAAGGCACCAGGAAGCTTCTACCTGCTGTGCCCTGCCCCCAAGGATTGCTGCTGCAATCCTTGGTGCCCCAGGCTGGCAGCCATCCCCTTTCATCCTCTGCAGCCTCCAGGGTGTCTCTGCTACCACTTCCCTCTCCGTCTGTGTGGCCCTCCTCTAGGGTCACCCTACTCTAGGAAAGTCTTCCTGTGTAACTCAGCGTCCATAAAGCTTTTTGAATGAGGCTGCATCTACAGGCTCTAGATACATGTGAATATGGGGGGCCGCTACTTAGTCCAGCACCTACGTCACACACATCTTACACATCACTGACCCACAACTCATGCCCTTAGCCTGCACCCCTGACTTCCCCGTATCCCATCCAGCTCCTCCCCATTCTTTACCTTCAGACACTCAAACACTTCTCATGCCCCGCCCCCCACACCTCTCCTTGTCCAGGTCCAAAATAGGATCTGAAAACTGAGAAGCTCTCACTGCTGTGCAAACCATGTGGGGACCAGGCGAAGACAGGCTAATGTGGCTCTCTGGACTATAGGGGCTGAGACAAAGTCCTGGTGAAGACCAGAGGGAGAAGCCCTGTTTTCCTGGGCCCACACCCTACCTTCTTGCCTCCTTGCCCAGCACGGGGTCACCTTAGCTGCTATAGAGGCTGCTTCAGATATCAGCAGGTAGCCATCTCTCCCCCAGGCCTGACCACTGACCAAGGGTGTCCTGCCTTTTCTGGGAATCCCTTCTGCTATGCCAAAGCCTGGTTCCTTCTGAGCATGGCCATCTTCCCCAGCACCTGCTTTCCCAGGGGGTCTGTGCCTGACATGAAGTAGTAAGGTCAACAAGGCGCAGCTGCTGATGTAGCAAAGGACATCAGTGATCTGGTGTGGCCTCTGGATGGTCGGAGCTGTGGGTGTGGGTGGGAGGGAAGGGCCTACAGTAATCACAGCATATGGCCATTGGACTGTAATAAAGGAACCACCAGTCAGCCTGAGAGTGTCACAAACCTAAAAGGGAAATGCTTCAAAATGTATCTAAGAGGAGGCAGACACCCGTTGGTTAGTCTCAGTGGAACGTAGTCACGACAGAGTAACATTGGGCAGTCAGATTTTTATTGTAGTTTTCTCAGACGTCGACAGTGGCTCACTTTGGTTTCTGCACCCATGGGTTCTGACACAGGTTTCCACAGCTGTGTGTTCTGTTAACACATCCTTTTTGCTCTTCAGCTGGAGAAATCATCATAGACTCACCATCTCTCCCTCTTGTGTGTATGTCTTGGGCAAGTGCAAGCTAGCTTCCCGCTTTTCCTGGTTTGGCTGTTTAAGATGGAGGCCAGAGGGGATGTCACATCCTCTAGAGATAGAGCTCCAGGCAGGTGTGAACTGCACAGGGTGGTGCTGGGAACCAAACCTCTGTTGAGTCCCTCCCCTCTGTGAGTTTTTTTTGTAAAAGATATATTTATTTTTATGATGTGTGTGTGTGTGTGTGCCCGCCCGCGTGTCTACCTATGTGTGTGTGTGTGTGTATGTGTGTGTGTGTGTGTGTGTGTGTGTATATATATATATATATATATATATATATATATATATATATATATATATATATGTATATATATACCATGTGTGGGTCTAATGTCTGAGGAGGCCAGAAGAGGGCACCAGATTCCTTGGAACTGGAGTTATAGGCCAGTGGGAGCTGCTAGGAACTGAGGCCAGGTCCTCTGCAAGAGCAACAAGTGCTCTTAACCACTGAGCCACCTCTCCTACTCCTCCTTCTGTGCTCTTGACTCCTCCCTCTATGCTCTTGACTCCTCCATGCTCTTGACTCCTCCCTCTATGCTCTTGACTCCTCCCTCTGTGCTCTTGACTCCTCCCTCTGTGCTCTTGACTCCTCCCTCTGCGTTATCTTTTCTATCCAGAAGTGATGAGTACTGTCACCTGGCCTGCTTCCTGGGCACAGGAGGTCTCTGGCCCATAGACCTCTTTCCATTTTGAGCCCTGCCTTCCATTCCATGCTACAGCGCCCGTGCCACTATAATCTTCACCAAGACTTTGAATTTCCTATAAATCTTATGGGGCCTTACTCAATTAAACAGTAAATTCTGTTATAAATCCTTTAATCTCATGTAAATATCCAGCAAGGCTCTTCTTAAATACTTCTGAAGTCTCCGTAGAAGGTATGGGAATTATGTTCCAAGTTAAAGAATAGACCAAAAGCTGAAATTGACTAACCACCTCGCGCAATCTTTGCTATGAGGTCTATTCTTACTTTGAGAACATTCTGGTATCTGGAAAACTTAGACAATAGTTCCAAACCCAACCAAGTGTTGGATCCTTTGTATTTTTGTAGTTTTTTACTTAAAGCTTAAAAAAAAAAAATTCTTAATGGGGCTGAACAGGTGTCTCAATGGTTAAGAGCACTTTGCAGGGGACCCAAGTTTGGCTTCCAGGACCCACATTGGGTACCTCAAAAACTGCCTGGCCCTCTAGGGGACCTGATGTTCTCTTCTGGCCTCCGTGGGTACCAAGCACACACACGGTGCACAGGTATGCATGCAGGCGCTCACACATATACATATAAAAATACATATAAGAACTCACATATAAAACTTTAAAAATATTTTTTAAAGTCTTTCATTATTTCATTTATATAGACAGTAACCAAAAACTCAAAGGGGTTTTCCTGCAGTTGTCTGGAGATTATCTATCTCCCTCCATCCCTCCCTCCATTCCTCTCTGTCCCTCTCCTTCTCCCTGTCCCTCTCCTCAGATCTGGAGTCTCCCCTAAAGGCTCAGGTAGTGAAGGACTGATCCCCAGTGCCGCAGTGGTCTCAGAGAAGGTGGTCCTTCGTCAGTGAGTTAATATTCTTGTGGGTTTATAACGGGATGGATTTTGGAGTTGGTGGAAGCTTTAGGAGGTGAAGTCTAGTTGGAGGAAGTTGGTCGCTGGACACGTGCCCTCGAAGGACGTGTCTAGTCCCCATCTCCTTCCTTGCTCTCCCTACTTCTGGGCCACCATGAGAGGAACAGCTTTGCTCAAATGCTCCCTGTCATGATGATCTGCCTGCCCTGGGCCCAACACAGTGGAGTTAGCGATGACGTGCTGAAACCTCGGCCAAGTCAAATCTGCCCCGCCTTAAGATAACTTTCGAGGTGTTTCGTCACATGTTGGAAGGTGACTAACACATTCTGTCTCTGTCTCTGTCTCTCTCTCCTCTTTCTTCTTCTTCTTCTTGTTCTTCTTCCTCCTCCTCCTCTTCCTCCTCCTCCTCCTCCTTGACAGGGTTTCTCTGTTGTAACTCTGGCTGCCCTGGAACTCACTCTGTAGACCAGACTGGCCTCGAACTCACAGAGATCCGCCTGCCTCTGCCTTCTGAGTGCTGGGATTCAAGGGGTGCTCCACCACCACCCAGCTCAGTCGCCTCTTCTTGAATTCCGTCTTGCAAATTCTAGCTCCCCATCAGGATTGTAACTCCGTCTCTAACTCAATCCACCCCTCTGCCTTCTGTGCTTCTGCCGTGGTCCAGGGAGGCGTGCTCTCCTGATGTAGCCCAGGGGACCGACTGGCCCTCTCCTCCCTTGTTTCCTACTACCTGGCAATCTCGGCTCAGTGCTGCCTGCTGTCCATCGTCTAAGAGATTGTTGAGATTCTCAGTCCAGATTTCTACTTGTTTAACGAGAGAGTAAATCTGGACCCAGTTATTCCGTTACGGCTATTAGTGGAAGTCACCGCTTTTAGTTTAACTACAGACATTTTTGTCTTGCCATTCATTTTTTTTTTTTTTGGAAAGATAATTTCATGGAATAAAGATTTCTCAGTTAAAAGTTATTTTCTCTCAGTCCTTTGAAAATACTATTTCACGGCTTTCCGTATTGCTGTTTAACTGGCACTTAGTTGCTATTTAATTAAATTACCTTTGCTTTTCCTCTCCAGATGCCATCAGACTGTCTTCGTCTGAAAAGTTTCCGGCTGTGCTAGGATATATCTAGGTGTGGCTTACTTGGTTTTCCTTAGACTCACTGATGTTTTAGGATCTGATTGACACTTGGGGCTTTTTCTCTCTCCATCTCTTCTCCATCACCTTAGCTCATTCCACCTGCTTTCTCTCATTCTAACGAATCCCAGCCAACCCCACAGATCCTCCATCCGCAAGGCGCTGCCTCTCACACAAGGAGCCATTTCTCATTTCCATCCCTCTGTTGCCATGGTCAGGTGCCTTCTCAGCTGTGCTTGTTTGTTTTTGTTTTTGTCAAGAACAGGGTTTCTCTGTTGTAGCTCTGGCTGTCCCGGAACTCACTCTGTAGACCAGGCTGGCCTCGGACTCACAGAGATCCGCCCGCCTCTGCCTCCCGAGTGCTGGGATTAAAGGCGTGCGCCACCACCGCCCTGCCAACTGTGTTATTATTTGAGTATAAATGTCCCATACACGTTCATGAGTGTGAATACTTGGTCCTCAGTTGGTGGCGCTGTTTTAGGAAGCCGTGGACACTTTGGAAGGTGGGTGGCAAGGGTCGATGGCAGCAGGTCTTACGGGATGTAGCCTGGCCGGCTCTGGCTGAGCGGTCTGGCCTCTGAATGCGATGTCCCCACCGTGAGATGGAACAAACCCTTTCTCCCTAAGGTTGTTTCGATCGGGCACACTCACAGCGCGGAGAAGGGGACTGATGAACGTCCAGTTCAGACTTCCTGTGCGTCTGCGTCAGACTTCCTGTGCGTCTGCGTAGTGTTCGCTGCTAATCTCTTCGCTGGTTTCGAGTTCCTCCTTTTCTTAGTCCTAATTTTGTGTTCGTGTCTTCTTCCCCGGTTCTGAGGGTCTCCATCTATCTGCTTTGAGAAGCGTCTCTTATTTTCGTTTTCTCGTTTTGGACAGGGTCTCACGCGCCCCTAGCCCGGTACCGTCTCTTGTTTATTAAGCATCTTCTGGAGGACACTGGCAGCTTAAGACCACACCGAGCCACATTCTGTCCCTGGTTTCTGGGAGGTAGTGACTCAGCCCTAGTGCTGCCTCTCACAGCAAGCTTTTTCTTTTTGCTGTTTTAACTCTTTCCTGACCACTTAGCTCCCTCCGAAGTACAGGTTTCCTCAGAGGGTATAGTCCTTTCAGTCCAGGCGTCTCTACTCGATATCCCCGTAGGCTCCAGGCTAAAAATTGGGGATCTTGTTCCCAAGAGTCCTTTGTACCCCTGAACTCAGTTACTGTAGATGCTTTGGGACCACACCGTTTTCCCTCCTCATAACTCCTTAGTCAACTGTGAACAGCTTGTCTGCCATGATGATTCAGGGATGCTCAGTGGGAATGGCGAGTCCGAGAATCAGCCTGCCAGTAGAAAACCAGAGACCATTTCTGGAAAGTGTCCTTGCCTCCAATTTCCCCCTGTAGGGATGTTGGAGAGAGAGAGAGGGGTTCTGTCCTGGAGAAGGTAGCTAGAGAGCTGCTGCGGGTGGGGCAGGTCCTGGACCTCTGTAAGGTTAGTGCTCTCTGCCTCTTTCACATGTTGGACAGTGGAACTCAAGAGGCCGTGTAGAATTGGCCATGTAGAACCTCATAAGTGGCCACGAGCTCTGTCTGCTTCCTGGAGAGAGGCAGGGGAGGAGGGGAGCAGAACCAATGGCATCTTCTACTAGACCTTAGGGCAGACCTGGGTTCCAACTGCTGCAACTTGGAGCTTGGCACCGGCCAGTCGGTTCAGAAGTTCTTGTGCACCTCACAAGTCCCGGGCCCCACAGGCTACAGCGGTACCTAAGATGTTATGTTCCGGAGTTCCAGCACAAAAACTCATTTCCCTATTCCCCAGGTTGGGGGATCCTCCCCAGGTGTCCACGAGAGCCCTTTCAGGGAAGCCTGTAAGGGTTCCTCCTTAATGCTTGTTGCTGTGACCTCCCTGTCTCTGGCCAGTTGACTTCCTTCCAGCTACAGAAACGCATAGCTGCGCTTGTTGCAGATACGCGCGCTCAGAGCCCTGCGGAGGGTCTCTGTTCCCACTGACCGTGGAGCCATGCTGGGAGCTGGACCCCGCGGCTCTGTGCGGGGATGTCTCAGGCCTCACCAAATGGAAGGCGGGCTCAGGTCAGGAAGAGTTGGAGGTCTGGGGCTGTCTCCCCACCACCGTGAGGTGGTTGTTCTTGGTGATATTTGCCAGCCAGGTCTGACTCGCATCCTCTCTATCCCTCACTTCGTGCTCTGCTAGCTACTAAGCAGAGCCTTAGAGTTTTCTATGAAGCTGTACAATCGTCCATCCCCTTCAGATTTTGAGGCTTCGTTTCCCGTATTCCGAGGTTACTCTGGGAACGGACTCAGTCGTGTTTCTGGTAGAACAGCCGCCACCGTAGTGCTTCAAGTCCCCCACCTCTCAGGGCTCTGCTCCCCGCTGGTGAGATACACCCCTGCTCTGCCCTGCCCTCCGCTTACACCTCTCCCCCGCACCATTTTGTCAGGACTTGTGTCTTGTCCGTTGGTCGGTCTCACAGTCCTCACCTTCGAGCGGAAACCTGGTTCTTTTGCATTTTAATGAACTCGTGGTGGCGCTGCCCTTTGCTTTTGTTTTTCTTCCGCGGTGCCTTGTCTCTGGCGGTTCGGATGGATTGCTCTTATTCGTGTTAATCCTCTCGGATCTGGCCAAGTTATAAATCATGCGTCTCTCCGTGGTTGCCCTTGGGATTGGGTAGGGATGGCTTTAGTTTGGCGTAAATTACTCCTGTCATCTCACGCCAGATCCCCAAGGACTGTGGCCTCTTCCGCGGCACTTCCCAAACGCTTGCTAGGGTGCTAGCGTTCTCACGTGTTTTAATTTCGCTGTCCCCTCTGGGGTCTGCTTCTGCGCGCCTCCCCGCCTTTCCTTACTTTGCCTCCCTTTCTCACCCCCAAGCCTACTTCTGGGACCCCTTTCCCCATCTCGGCAATGACACAGTGGTCTCTTTACAGCTACTTCTTCCTCAACATCTTTGGTTGATTTTCATCTTGTAGCCCTTGGCATTCCCTCCCTCCCTCCCTCCTTCCCTCCCTCCCTCCCTCACTCCTTCTCTCCCTACCTCTTTCCTTTCTTCCTTCCCTCCTTCCCTGCCTCTCCCCTTCCTTCTCTTTCCCTCCTGTGGCACTGGAGATTAAACAAAGGGTTTCACAAACCCTAGGCAATTCACTACGACTGTGCCGTATTCCCACTCTTTCCTGGCCCTTCAGACATGGAACTCAGACATGGAGCCCCCTCTGTGGTTCAGCCTCAGATTTCGTCATTGTCAAGGCTGTTGGTCTGCCTCAGGGTACAAGGCCCTCCAGTCAGTTCATGACCCTCATCTGCATCTGCCTTCTTCTTTCAGGCCTCAGTCCTAAAAGTTCCATTGCTGAAGGGAGGTCTCCGCTGGTTTCAAGCAGCCCCTTTCAAGTAGTTTCTCTAGCGTTTCTGGTTGTGATAGGTGAACTGGTTAACCTCTGTGGACAGACCTGCATCTGTGGAAACCTGGGTCTGTTAGGTGGTTTTCGGTGAATTTCATTTGACTCCTGTGTACATGTGTATGCTGGCGTGCATGCACGTACGTGTGTGACGGTGTGTGTGCATGTGCACAGAAGTGATGGGCGTGCAGGTACAATATGTTTGTGCATGCATGTGATCCACTGTGCTCCCAGTGACTCCTGTTTTCCCCCCAGGCTCCCTAGCTGAGCATCCGGGATACCACTGGGCCTTGTCTCAGCCCAAGGTCTGCTTTAGAGACTTCTGGACAGAGTAGACAGGAAGGAGAGGGCTGAGCATATGCTGCTCTGCTGGCTGTGGTGACAGTCCCATGTCCTCTCGAGGGGGGACTGAATCTCACGGCGGCGACAGCAGGTTCTGTTGAGCTCTCCTGGAGCAGATGTAGCAAGGGGACCAATAAGCTTCAGTCTGGGAGGCCCTGCAGTGGCCTGCTCAGCCAGGAGTGTGCTGCAGCCCTGGGGAGGAGCCCGTCCGGGCTGTGGAACGCTGTGGATGAGGATCGTTCTTCAGACAATCCCTCTGTGCTGTCCTTTCCCGCTGCCCAAACATTTATTTAATTTAAAGGTTTTGAGGCAATGCTTTTAAAAACACCAGAGCCTGGGAGCAGGCTTTGGCTTGGCAAGACGGATCGCTCTAATTTGAGGGGAAGCTGCACATCCCGCCCTTCGAAGGGTTAGCAGACAGCTGACAAGGGCACGCTGTGCGTTTCCAGCCCGTTCTGAGAGCGCTCTCAGGTCTCTGGGGGAGAAGGGCCCATGAAATATTTAGGACGTAAGTGAATAAAATATATAGAACCTAGACATGGGCGAGGGCGGGCTCTGGGTCCCGTGAAGCCTCCAAGACAGAGAATGTGCTGGAAGGTATGGGCGAGCTCTCCGTTCCTACCTGGGACATTTATGAGGTGAATGGGGTGCTGAGTGAAACAGATACTTTTAGGCTGCAGTTTTGGTGATGAGGGGCGGTGCCATGCTAGAGGGAGACATCCACACCTACCAGCATCCCACCACACAGCTCTGGCTGGACTCTTTGGCTGCGTTCCCATGTCATGGCAGAACCAGGTACAGCTGCGTTACGCCGTCATCTACAGAACAGTGCAGATGGACAGCTAACATGGAGGCAGCCCAGAGTCTGGAGAATTTCCCTGTCCTGAAGAGCACATGTCTCTGTATCTTCCAGGTAGACATCAAACTGTTGCTTGCCCTTAGAGCTACCTCCAACATTTGTAGCATTACATTCAAGGAAAAATCCAACCAGAGAAAGACAAGCATAATTTTGGAAAATAGTGTGACATGTTTTCTGTTTCTTTAATGTATGCCAATTTTTTTTTTTTTTTTTTTTTTTTTTGCCAGTGAGCACACAAACACACAAGAGATTCTGGTATGGGCAATCCAAGCACCAAGCACTCAGAAGGCAGAGGCAGGCGGATCTCTGTGAGTTTGAGGCTAGCCTGGTCTACAGAGTGAGTTCCAGGATAGCCAGAGTTACAAGAGAGAAACTTGGTCTCAAAAAAACAAACAAACAAAATAAATAAATAAATAAATTAATTAAAAATAAGAAAGAAAGGAAGGGAGGAAGGAGGGAAGCCTGACATACAACGTGGGGTGTCCATCCTGCTCATGGGGCAGCATTTTATACAAACATGCAAAGCCCAGGGAGCTGCATGGGGCTTCTAGGCAGAGCAAGAACTCGATGGTATTATCTACCTGCTCCATGGGGGCAAGGAGGCTGATCTGAGACCTCGAGACTCAGGGCAGCTATGCGGATGGGCCACATGCCTCCTGTTAAGTTTGCCCTCGCATCCTGAGAGGCCATGTCCTGTCCCTTGTCAGACATCTCCCTCCACGATGTCCCTTCTTTTCTTCAGGCCCCAGCTTGTCATACCACTGTGGGGCGTGTGCCGCATTCTCCTGTGTCCGGAGAGCATCACTTGGTCAGCGTCAGATGCGAGACCAACCCTAGAGCGGTTTGCTTAGAAGAGGGAGCTGGTAACTAGAGGATGTGGCTTTGCTCGAAACCCTTGCCACCCTTTCCTTCCAGGTCCTCATTCTCCACTGAGTTCACCACAGCTCCGCTGAGTCCTTGTGCCCCCCAGAGCTACCGCCATCATTTATAGTGTTACATAGAGGAAAGAGAATCAATGAAGGCAAGACAAGTGTATTTGGGAAATGCTGTGGCATGATTTTTGTGGCGAGAGTTGTACGGTAAACACTGGATGGGAGGAAGTGGCTGGGCTGCTTTTTATCTCCTTCAGACTTCACACAGGTGTCAACGTGGCCAGCTTTATCCAATTATATGTGCAAGAAAGGACCTAAAATCTTGCCCAAGTCACTGCCAGGGCAAGAAAGGCTGGGTCACTGGCCTTGAGGACCTTCAGTGTTTCCCAGAGACAGAAATAGCTGAAGGAGATGCAGGCTTTTTTGAAAAACCCACAAGTGTTACTCGCTCTGTGGACCAGGCTGACCTCGAACTCACAGAGATCCGCCTGCCTCTGCCACCCCCTCCCCCGATTGCTGGGATTAAAGGCATAAGCCACCACCATCTTTCACATTTCTTTTGGATTCCAAAGATGGTTTGGCCTTCCCTCAGGAGCCATCAAGATTTGCAGGTTGGAGGCTGAAGCGATGGTTCAATGGTTACAAGCGTATTTTCTAGGAATGTGTCTTCTGCTCTTGCAGAAGTCCTGAGTTTAACTCTCAGCCCTCAAATCTGGTGTCTCATTAACAGCCTGTAATACCAGCTCCATGGTAAAATTTATTGAACACCTCTGTCCTCTATGGGCACCCATATTTACATGCACATACCCCACCCCCACCTCCAGACCCTCACATACACATAATTAAAGAAAATAAAATAATCCAGGCATGGGGACATGTGCCTTTAATTCCAGCACGCAGGCAGGCAGATCTTTGTGACTTTGAGGCCAGCCTGGTCTAAACAGTGGGTTCCAGGACAATCAGGGCTGTACAGTGAGGCGCTTTCTTAGAGAGAAAAACAGATCTTTAAAGCTCTGCAGTTTTGTGAGGCAAGGTCACTCTGTGATAAGGACCTGGCAGAGGGTGAGCTGGACCAGAGGAGTGTCCTGGGTCTGCCACATCCACACCTGTTTTAAGGCTCAACTGTTTCAGTCACCGAAACTGCCCAAGAGAAATAACACCTAGCATGTGTTATTATAGTGTGTATATATATGATATATATATCATATATATTATATACATGTGTTGTATATATTATAATAACATGTGTTCATCAAAAGGACTTGTTCAAGAAAGTTCTTGGCAATTTGATTCATAGTAGCCCAGAACTAAAAAGCATCCAAAGGTTCATTGACAAGTGAGCAGGTAGCAGTGACTGAGAGGTATATGACCAGACAAAAGGAATGACACCGAGACAGGAAACACGCAATGAATTTCAGAATAATCACCGCTGGTCCAAAAGAGGTCAGATAGAATGTGATTCTGTGCACACAAACACTAAGTACTGCAAATGTCCGCCATGGCAGAAGCACACGGTGTCTGTCTGTGGATACCGGAGGGCACAAAGGAGGGCCACCAGGGGCAGGAGGAAACTTGGGGTTACAGATGCCTTATCTGCATCGTGAAGATGGTTTCCTGTAAGCACATGTCAAAGATCAGCTATGTGCCGTTCATGATATGTAAGTTGTACCTCAGGAAAGCCGGAGGGAGAAACAAAATAAACAGCAAACAAGTCAGAGTAAATAGAATCTATTTAAAAAAATTTTATTAATTTTATGTGCATTGGTGTTTTGCTGCATGTATATCTGTGTGAGGGCGTCGGACCAATGATAGCGCCCCGATTCTCTTCATCTCTCTGTCCTGCAGTAGAGGCTTTTGTGCCAATTTGCAGGGAGATGCCGCCGGAGCAGAAAGCGGCCTCTGGATGGACTCACGAGTATATTGCTGCTTCTTGCCACGTGCCTCAGCCAGGCCAGAAGCAGATGTAGAGGCATCAACAGGGAGGATGGGTGGAGTCCTTCACAGTGACTGTGGCTGCTGCTCTGGGTGTTGAGGAAAGCCTGATGTCTGTGTGGGCTCTCCTCACGTAGTTATTAGCCATGGATGTATCCCACAGAGAGCACCGAACTGTAAATACACCAGAGGCAACTCCCACTCACCTCAGTGTGATCGGTCCTGTTTCCTAAGACCTCCCAGGGTGCAACAGGAGGCTTAAATCATGAGTCTTTAAACAATAATGCTTCTTTTCTTTTTCTTCCTCTTCTTCCTCTTCTCCTCCTCCTCCTTCTTCTTCCTCTTCCTCCTCCTCCTCCCCCTCCTTCTCCTCCTCTTCCTCTTCCTTCTTTTCCTCCTCTTCCTCTTTCTCCTCCCCACCTCCTGCTGACAGGGTCTCTATACATACCCCTGACTGTCCTGGAACTCACTATGTAGACCAGGCCTGGCCTCAAATTCACAGAGATCCTGCCTGTCTCTGCCTCCCAAGTGCTGGGATTAAAGGTGAGAGCTATCATGCTGGACTGAAACACTGATGCTTCTGGGAACTGGATGCATGATAGCACTTCCAGAGCAGGCTGTGGGCTGCTTGGATTCCTCCCAAAGTATTCTGAGGGGGAGCAGAGAGATCCATCCTTCCTTCTTTCCTTCCTTCCTTCCTTCCTTCCTTCCTTCCTTCCTTCCTTCCTTCCTTCCTTCCTTCGTACCATTTGGTTCTAGTGTGAGATCACCTCTGAAGGTGTGGGAGACTAGAGGTCCACCCTTGAGCATGTGTGAGGGGGCGGGGCCTCCAGAGGGAGAAGTAGCAGATAGAATCTTTTCCTATACTTATCCTTTTACCTGAGGAAGTAATCTGCCCACGCAGGAACTATATGCAGACTGGAGGGCAGCAGGGTCACAACCACAGAACATCCATACCTGTAGAGGAGATTGGAACCCAAAGGTCTGGGCACCAAGGTCTGGGGACACTGACATTTCAATAGCAGCAGTCTATCTGGGGCCTTGCCAGGGCATTTATGGAGCATTCATAGTTGGCTTTTTGTGTGTGTGTGTTTTTTTTTTCTTTTTTCTTTTTTTACTATGTTATTCACATGATGGACAAAGCACCTTCAGACAGCTAGAAGTATAGCAGGTGGAATATGGAAACAAAGGAGAGGAACAAGAGGTAGGAAGCAAGCTGGTCTCTTATCTTGCCAGGAGGAGCTGGATAGGGAGTCCCGTGGCTGGGATCCTTCTCTATGTGGTCATTTGACTTGACCCAGGGATACTGTTTATGACTCTGGGGATGGTTAACATTAATGCTACCTTGACAGAATCACCTATGAGACGGGGTTCTGGGCGTTCCCATGGTGGATTTTCCTAACTGAGGTGGGAAGACCCATCCAGTGAGTGGGCCATTTTGGCTAGGACCCTGGACTGTATAAGAGGAGAAAGGAAGCTGAGCAGTCGAGTGCATTCACTAATTCACTAGATGTGACCAGAGGCTTCAGGCCCCCCGAATCTCCACCCCCACAGAGGCAGAATAAACCCTTCTTCCCCCCTCAGCTTTTGTCAGGGTGTTTTATCACAGAAACAGAAACATAACTGTAACTGAGGCAGACCGGAAGCGAGACAGTGTAGTTACATTTGTAAGGCGTGTATTGTCTCAGGGTGGGCCTTTTCGTCAGGCATTGGCATCATCATCCAGGTGGAGTCTGGGCCCTGGGGGCTCAGCAGCTTCACGGCACAGGCCAGTGCTTCCTTCCTTAGCTTCTTATGGATGCAGGTCACTTGGAGGGGCACTGATTTTCTATGACTTGGGAAATAAATATCTTTGCTTTGTTAAAACCACTCTTCGGGCAAAGTATGTGCCAGGCAGCTTAAGGGGGGAAAAATAAGCTTAAGCCAAATACTTGGGTTTCAAGTGACAGGCAGCAAGAAGGGCAATGTTTTATGTTTCCAGGATTGAGGGCTTTAATCCAAAGCCCTACTCATGCTGAGACATAAACCCCCGGGAAGGATCAGTCAGTCCATCCCCATCAAACTCAGCCACAGATTTCTTTCTCACCCCCCTTGAATATTTTAATTCCGGTTTTGTCCTAAGATGGGTGTCGTTTGTTATCACGCGAAACACACAGGGTGGTGGGGCTTCGTGGGGTTCCCAGGCTCTGATGACTGAGGCACTGGAGGACCCATCCCGCAATGGGGTCATGGACATCACAGGATTCTTGCTGCTCTGGTTCTGAGCTGCTAATCCCAGGCTTATGTGGACCTGTCCCAGCTCTGGACCGATTAAGACTCTGCTTTTACCACGCGTTAAAGGAACAGGGACAGGGTATTGCTTTTATTGCTGCTTTTGCTTTTAAGTAAGATGTAGTAACGTGATACCTACCTCATGGCCTGCCATGTGCTGGGCTGCACTCTTGGAAGTGATTGCATCATGTTGAAAGTACATAAAGGTCCTTGTGAAGAGCAGGGAGGGGACAGTAGCCTAGCAGCGTCCACTTAGAAATTAAAGTTGCTATTTGAGACTCGTTTCTCTGTTGCTGTGAGAAAACACCCTGACGGAAATCAACTCAGGAGAGAGAAGGGCTTATTTGATGTTACTCCTTCAGGTCCCACTCCATCTTTGAGGGAAGTCGGGCAGGAAGACTCAAGATAGGAACCTGGTGCAGGAGCAGTGCTGCTTACTGGCTTCCTCTATCCATGTGTCCTTGCCCAAACGTATGGCAGTGCAGATTAGCAGTTTCACAGGGTGGTTCAGGCCTCAGAGAGCCCAGGAGAGAGAGACAGCGAGCTGTCTGTCCTCTCTAGCCTGACTCAGGGTCTGGTGTGTCATGGTTTGAGCAGGGGCAGCCGTGAAAGTCCAGGGACATGGCTTCAGTCTTGTGTCTTCAGGAGCAAGTAGCAAGTTTCGGAAGACTATACGGCAGAAACGTTGCACGTGCGTCTGTAACACACAAGCTGCTGCGTCAGCTTCTCTGTTCTCCCTTTTCCTCCCCTCCACCGTGATCCGGGTGACGGGGAGACTGCAGGTGGATACAGTTCACTGTTGGGCGTCTGTGCACTTTTGCCTCACAAGAGCAGAGCCTTCAGGAGGCAGCTACTGTATGCCAAGTACTCACTGGACCCTCCTGCCAGCCCCGAAACCAGACTTTTCTCATTCCTGGTTTATACCTAGGTGTCCAAGGAAGAGGGCTTGCCTCTCAGATCGGTCAAGAGAATAGATGAACGTCATCTATAACTCCTGCCGACGGCACTTGTTTTACACGTCTCCAATTTCTCTTTTGGTAGTTTGCATTTATTTTTCTCTTAACTCTTGAAAGGCTGGGGGCATTGGTGGGTGCTAGGGTTCGTGCCTACACGAGCAAGTAAAACGCACACACACAGACATGGACACGCACATGCAAATTAAATTCTTTAGTCCGATGATTGTCAAACTTTTTTTTTGTCAGCCAGCCTATCACATGAATTGATTTCCTCAAATATATGCGATCTATTTAACTGGGACTACTAAGTACAGTGTAAAAAAAACATACCCAAAATGAAGACGGTTGAGGTAAAATGAAATAGTTCAAAAACTTCTGATTTAACAAAAAACATTGTGCGTGCAATTTAACACAATTACTAATGAAAAGTTACTAATTTAAAATTAGTAATTATGGTGCTATTTTAGGAGACTAGTGTGAATGAGTATGCTCTATTATTTTAAACACCTCGGTTTAGTGCCTTGCGAAACTGTGATTCCAAGGGTCTTGTCTGAGACGCTTGCTTCAATAGCTGGCTGTCAGGGCTAAAAAGAACATCTCAGAAAAATATGCAAATTGAAAATTTAAAAGTGTGTTGCTGGCTGTACTCAGGAAAATCACGGTATTCTTTGCTCAGACCATCCATCAATTATGCAAAGGCTTTTGGTGAAATTTGGCTGGTAAATTTCCATTTTCCCCAACATCACTGTCCTAGCCTGCTAACTGGAAAGTACAATGTTGGTACATTAAAGGAATAAAAAAGACTGGCACAAAACTCACTGAAATCTCTCATTTGGAAGAGTTTTTTTTTTTTTTTTAAAACAGATTAGAAAAATGTTTCCACGTCTTAAAATGAACAAGTAAGATAGTTGTCTTTTATAGGACACAGATTTAACAGATTTTAGAAACAAGGTCACATGACGGTGAACATAGTTCTGGATTCTGTCTTTCACGGTACCATCGCGTCTCTCGCCTTTCCGCAGAACAGTCAGTTTCTTACTGGTTGTTGAAAACTTTTTCACATAGAAGTGTCGGGTTACATGTAAGGTCCCCTGATTTTTGTTAGAACTTCTGGTTGCATTGCTCACTCAGGAGGACAGGAATGACGGGGCCCTGTTCCTGGTCTACCTTTTAACATGGCTTTAGAGCGGAAGCTGAGCAGGAATGCTAGCCCTCAATGTGTGTGCCCATGTGTGAGCGCAGGTGTTGCGTCTTCTAAAGCAGCCTGTCCGCTTCGCGAGGGGCAGTTACAGATAAAGAGTCTGTAAACTCTCATCCTCCAGGGAGAGGGACACCTCTCCCTGGGCCAGTGGGAGTCCCCTCAGGGCTCCTCTGTCCCCACTTGTGGCTCTCCTTGCAGCTTAAGACATTGGGGCCAAACCAACATCTCCAACTAGATCTCATATGTTCCCCTGTAGATCCCAGCCCAAGTCCCTGGACCAAGTCCTGGAATTCCCTGCCGGCTTTGCTAGCTTCTCATCCAAAGCATGGGCAGCCCCTCCCCAGGCCTGTGGCTGGCTGGAGGTGTGCTGTTTCCAAGGAGTGGCAGAGAGACTTGGTTGGATGGGTCGTCCCCCTAGGAAAGGACACGTTGGGATGAGAATGGGGAGACCCGGATCATCCTCAGAGAGGGATGTGGAGGAACACTTGGAAGTTTTCGTTATGTTGGTTCCTTTAAAAACACAAAACGGCGTTTAGTGTTCCCACCCCAGCGGTGGTAGTTGTTTATGAGTTGGAACTGGAATGCTTGATGCCGGTGGCTATAATCTGGTTAGGTGCAGTCGTTCTGGCACCTGTGTTTGGGATTATGTGCCACATGGGTTTATGGGAACTTTTGGCTTAGGGCATAAAAGGTCTGAAGCCCCAAGAGCTGGAGGGGGTAATGGGGAGGGCATTGGTTGGTGGTTCATTGGTTGGGTTGCTGTCCTTAGTAAGAGAACAAAGGTTGGAGAGATTCAAGCTTAGGACAGCCTAAAAAGAGGCTGTGAAGATTCCTACCTTTCTATATCAAGTCTATATCAAAGCGGTGACGATTTCTATCTTTCCTTTCTCCTTCCCTGAATTGAGGGTAAAAGATTGTAGCATATTGCTACAGAGGGACAGTCTGTACCCCCATGAGGATGGACGCGGGCCTACCTCTCCATAGCAAGGGAAACCTAGCTAGTTAGCACCAGGGGGCTCGCAGGCGGCAGAGGTCAAAGATCAACTGCGAGGAGACTATTCCAGGAATTCAATCTGTGGCCCAGCCTCCGCCATTTCACTTCTGCATCCCTTTCAGAGTCTTCTGTAGCTGCCTATGGCTGTTCATACCATACAAGTCGGTAGGTAGAGTGATTGCCTGCAAGCACAAGGACTTGAGTTCAAATCCCTAGAGCCCGTGTAACAAACTTGGTATGATGGTGTATGTCTGAGATCCCACACGCGCACATTCACTTGAACGCGTACCCACGCTACATCCCGACCCGAGAGTAAGAAAGCTCACTCCCTGCTGCTTCTGGAACCGCATCTTCCCTTGGGCCTTGGTCCCTTCTCCTTGGGTTGTGACTTTCATGACTCACTTCAGAGACAGCCTGTAGCACACATTCAGCCTTCGTATTGGAACTAGCTGCTAGTTACGGAGTCAAATCGCCCGTCTCCATCGTCTTTAACTGGGTGTGTGGCTGGGTCTGCTACCTTTCCAGTGGTCAAACTATTGGAAGCCTTGCTCCTTCCGTAGCTTTGCTTGTGGACTCCATCGCCGATGCCTCTGCCATCCTGCAGCGTGTCATGTTCCCCCCCACTCCCACCCGTTCTCCTCTGCTTCTTCCTGTTTCCAGCCCAGGTCACATTTCTGAAAGCAGACAGGAAGAAGAATTAGATGAAGCTTTTTATTGGGGCTGATGCAGCAGCTCACTCGGTGAGCTGAGTAGCCTGCTTATATAGCCTGACAAGGGCTATTTGGACCAATCACAGCCTTGTCTCTTAGGGCTAAACATAGTCACTGAAGCTTGTTTGGACCAGTTATCGTCTTGCCTTTTGGCACCAATCACAGTCTTTGATGCTTTTGTTTTCAGCCAATCACAGCCTGGCCTTTGGCGGTTGCAAGCAGTCCCTCTGCTAGACGACCAGGAGGAAGTCCTCCTGCTTACAGAATTATGTAGGCCTTTCATAGCTAGAAGTTTGGTACAAATTGTTTCAGACAGCCCTGGCGGAGGTTATGACCAGTCGCTGGGGCAGTCAGCTGGGATTGTCATACAGTTGCGTTAAGGCATCTGTGAAGTGTTTAAGATGGCCGGTGGTGGCATATGGGTAGTCCGACTGGCTGTTAGACTGGTTGTTGTTTGCTCAAGGAATAAGGGAGAGGCCAATAGCTGCTAGTGATGGAGTCAAATCACCCATCTCCATCATCTTTGCTTATTTACAGGAAGGAGTGTTTATGACATAAGCTAAACACTGAAAGTGTTTTTTTCTGAGATACGGTCTCACTATGTAGCCTTGGCTGGCTAGGAGCTCACTATGTAGACCAAGCTGGTTTTGAACTCAGAGATCCACCTGGCTTTGCCTCCCAGGTGCTGGGATCAACAGCACCACGGCTACTCATCTTAATAGATTTTAACAATGCTTTGTACCTGCTCAGTGCCCAAGGAAAGGCAGGTCTTCCTTCTCTAAATACCAGAGGGGCTAGTGTCATGGCTCTTTCTGGAACCTGTCAGCTGAGGCAGAGAGGGTTGGAGTTACAGAGGAATGGAAGGTGCTGAGGACACAGACTGGTCTGGACTGTGTCTGTATGTCAGCATCAGCACCTGGTGGGATTTTCCTCCAGGGAGTCATCTTCAGCGAGGAGGGCCTCTGCATCCCAGGTGCTTAGCAGCAGCTGGCACTGAGACCTGGGAATGGAAAGCCGGAGATACCTCTTCCTCTGGTCCCTTTAGGATCTGGGCAGGGGCCAGCAGCAGAGGGGACAAGAGAGGCTTTATAAGACTACGGTGCCGTGATCTGGTGCTGCCCAGGTCTTTGTTGGCATCGTACGAAGGTGATAGGTAGAGACACCACCTGCATACGTGTGTGGGCTGTCATATGGTCTCCATGTGACCATGTAGGAGGGAGCCTACTCTTGACTGGCACCTGTGTGCTCATCAGATTCTGTCCTTGAGATGTAGTGAGGGACCCCTGAGATGTCTATCCAGGAAGGGAATCAGGTGAGACCCTGTAGACCTCTTGATGATTCGTTTTGCTGCCTACCCTTGTCGATGGATTGAAAACAAATTCCTACTGGCTAGGCCAGGGGCCCTAGACCCCAGATTTGCTGGATCCAGGATCACTGTGTTGGGAATTGCAGTTGGGAGAGAAAGGACTCTTCTGTGAGAAAGAGAAGATCGCCTTGGCTCCCAGTGTGTGCTCCTTCCCAGGGTGGGGCGTTCTCCCTGCTCTTCACTTACCCTTTAGCAGCATATTTTCCATCATTTATATTGTTAGATTTTCACTGTAAAACATTTTCCAAAGATCTTTGATTACATGGACACGGGATGCATGTATGTTTACCGAGGAAACTGGTCAAGCCTTGGTAGGGTTGGACCCCTTCCCTACCAGCTTCTTTCTATTACAGGGATTGTCTAAATAGTCCCCTATGTTTAAATCCTCTGTGGATATTAGAGATGATCATGTTAGTTGAGGGTTAGGGTGACTCTAATTTTAAAAAGCAGCAGGTGGAAGTCCATTCTAATCCTTAGACGCACGCGGGTAAACCAAGGTCATGGTCCTTGCCCTCTCTAGTCTGCTCAGCCTCTCCATGGGGATTTGGAGTGCGAAAGCATTGCATTTCCCTTCCTAGTATCTTTCTAATTACCTAGCGGAGATTTGGAGGGAGGATGGTGGGTGCCACGGGGCTCATGACTAAAACCAAGAGTGATTCTAATTTTAGTCTTAATGGTGCCAGTTGAGGCACAGAGAGCAGGGGAGGGGTGTTTGGCTGCCATTGCACTGAACGTCTTCCCAAAATAAAGTCCTGCTGACCTGGTGCTCTGTTGCCATGTGATGTATATGAAGGTGCAGCTTTTCTCTTGTTTACACGAGCACATTAGAAACCTTGCTTATAAACACGATGAAACCGGAGCTGCTTGATTGTGAGGGGAGAGAGGCCCAAGGCTCCTAGGTCTTCTCTCCCTCTCCCTCCTTTTCTCTTTCTCTCTCTTTCCTCTCTCCCTCTCCCCTCTCTCTCCATCCCTTTCCATCAGTGATGCAGCCCCCAGGGTCTAAGAGGTCTCAGGTTCAGAGGTGTACCACTTCAAGGCAGGCTGCTGACTCACTTGCCCTTCGGTATGAAAGCCGAGATGCGGGAGGCAGCAGCAGCTCTAGTCCACTGGGGACAGTGGGTTTGGGAACCAGGCCCCTTTCCATAATTGGATGTTGGAACCTTGACAAGTCACCAATGGGCTGGTATACATGGTCCTCCTGCACATGTCCAGGGCTTTTCCACCCCTCTCCTCTTAGGGTTTCCTGCTTGGTTGAATCCAAGTTATGACCCGGAGATTCTTTCCTTACCCGTAGAAGAAACGTCCATCAATGCTGACCCTACTCACTGCATAGGAGGCAGCAAAGCAGTGCTGGTCCCTGGTCCTTGTGCTCGCTCTGTCCTTCTAGGACTGGGGTCACAGGAATACTGGAAGGCGTGCCTTGGCGCAAGCTGACAAGAGCCTTCTCAGGGCACAGAGACCACGAACACCTACAGAGCATGGTTCTAGGCAAAGTTTAGGGGGCAGGGAGACTGGAGCCAGAGGCTGTACCAGCTTCCAGGGGAGACTGAGAACCAGAGGCTCCCTGCCTTCCCCAGGAGGTGTGTGAATATGGCTCCAATTCATGCCACTAGCCACGGCTCTGCCACCCCAGCTGGGGGCCCCTATGCATAGTTTTGCTGTCTCTGCAACACTCCATCCCCAGTCACAAAGGCCAGGATCCTGTCAAGTGAGCCGGCACAGGGCTGCTGCATGTGGCTCTTGCCTCTTATCCAGGACAATGAAGCAAGGTAGGAGCCCCTTAATCGCCCGGCCCAGTAACAAGGTAACAATCAGATTCAAATTTAACCAGCTAAGTTAGGTGAAGTGGATGTTATGTTAGGATTCTACTGTCTAGGAGGAAACCAGTCATGATGATGATGATGATGATGATGATGATGATGATGATGATTATTGCAGGTCCCCAACAGTGTATCCAGTACAGCACTGGCTTCTTTGCTTTTGATATTCCCTATTCCACTCTGGCTCCCAGAGTTCCCTGAGACCAGCCTGCTTAGCTCAGGCTAAGCACAAACACAAACAGCACAACAGCAGGGGTGGATTTCTTCGTAGTAGAAATGTGGCCCTTGGCAAGAGGGGCTTAGATGCACGGCTTCCTTGGTTTTCCACCAGGCTAGGTGTATGCTCCTGTTGTCTGCCTAGTGCAAAGGGTGGTTCTGATCCTCAGGTGGGACCTTGCTCCAGGAAGGATCAGCGAGGAAGTGAAGTCCAGCTGAAGGTCAACAGAGGCCACTCCAGGTCCTGCCCCACACCTTGTCCCTCTGCTCTCTGCCCACCTGTCTCTCCTACAGCCCAAATAGGAAGGACTGCAGCTGTAGAGCTGGTGTGGGCTTGGTCCGCGATCCACCAGGGCAGAGGGGGAGGGGGAGGCCTCCGCGTCTCAGAGGATTTGACATTAATTACCACCGTGACTGCTTTCTGTGTGTAACTATTTTACCGGCACTCCGAGCCGTCTAATGTGGAGCTAAAGGGGGCCTTTCACCTCCACCCCTCCAGATGTCCCAGCCTTTGGAAACTGCGGCCTCCTAGCTCTCTGGTGGCAGGGATGTGTGCAACAGTCTGGAGGGCCCAGTGCTCAGAGGCTTCCTAGGGCTCGGTCTGACATCACCGAGAGCAGAGAGGATAATTACAAGTTTCTTTCTCTCCCCACTCTCCACACCCCAACAGGACACCATGGAGTTATTTATAAATGCAAGCCCCTGGGTGCACTTCTCCCGGGAAGGACCACGCTGACAGCGCACTAGTGGTGCTAATGGAAGGAAAGGAAGCATGCAGTTTGGAGGGATGCAGGATGGTGCGGGAGGGAGGACTGCGGGTCAGCAGCTGCCACAGCCAGGGGGCGGGGCTGCCTGCCCTGGCTCTCAAAGATCTGCTGGGACAGGAACCAGAGAGCCTACTCGATTGTCTTCTGTGTCAAGGGTGGGGCCCTGACATGAACTGCTTTTTCTCTTCCCAGGGTTGGCAGGAACTGGAAATAATTGAAAGTTGTTAGGGTCCAACATGCTGCCTTGAAAACACTATTATTACTCTCCTAATGACTAAGTGTGTCTTCCAGGAGGAGATGCAGGCAGCTGAGCCCCCTCACCCCTCCTACCATCACCCCAGCTCCTGGAGAGCAGAGTAGGAGGCTGGCAACCTGTAATCTGGAGAAGGGGGTTGCTTTGGCAGAGCCTGCTTCAGCTCCAGAGTCTCTGTGCAGAGCCCAGGAGGCTGGTGGCCTGAGCGTTCTGGTTCTGTAGATACTTTGGATTTTAGTCTAAGTCCTTGCTCAGGTCTGAGTCCTGCTGGAGGGATGGTCTCAGTCCCTTGTATTCATCCCCAGGGAGGTCCTGGTCTCAGTGACTCCCAGTGTGCTGCCTGAGGTACCCGCTTCCAAACCTCTGTGCTCTTGCTCTGTCTCCATAGTACCTCTCCCAAGCACAGGGTTAATGTGCAGTAATGCTGCCCATGTGCTCTCTAGCGTCCCCAGGTGGGACCCCACATCCCTGCCCTGAATCCCTTCTTTGTAAAGATTCACTGTTTGCCTCAGCTGGACTTAGCCTCTGAGTAGGGCTGCCACCAGCCCCCTCTTGCCCACACCCAGGTCCTTTCATTTAAAAGGCTGTCATTGAATCACACAGGAAGATAAATACAATGCACCCCTTTCTTACCCACCTACCCCAAGTGAGTACTGTATATGTCCGATGTGGGATCTGTAGCTTTCTCCCTCAGAGTGGATTCTAGGACATTGTCCCTGCATGACTCTGGGCATTCCCAAGGGTCACTTGGTTACTGTGATGAGACTCCAGACCAACTAGGGTGCTCCTGACTCTACAAAAGAGGTCATAATTATAACAGGTGGAGAGCTGAGGGGGGTAGAGAGCTATGTTTGGACCCTTTGTAAGCATGATTTATCATTATTTCATATATATCATACATCAACAAAGTGAATTGTTGGTGGGCTTGAGGCCTCGGGGCTGGATGAGGGTTTTGTCAACTCAGCTAGAATCTCACCCCCAACTCCCTCACCCACCTGTTCATCTGACAACAAAGACGGAACCTTGTTTTCCAGAGATGCTTCCTGCCTGTCTGGAGATAAATCTGAGGATCACTCTCCCCACCTGTGAAAGGTAAAGCTTGATCCCTGAACTGGGTCCGAAGAGTCCTTCTCTGGCTGGTCCAGGCTGCTGTAGAAATGCCTTAGGAAGCCAGAAGGATGACCCGGGGCTCCTGGATTTCTAGGTATTGGTAGAAGGCAGGGTCCCAGTACTCTCACCTTGCATCAGTGCTTAGATGGCAATGTGGCCTGGTTTCTTCCCTTCGTGTTGTGCAGAAAGGAAGAAGCCTAAGCTAATAGGGCACAATCAGATGAAAAATAGTTTTGTCTGATGAAAACGATAGTTCATAGAAACAAAATATAGCAAGTCATCTCCTGGAAAAGGTGCACAAAATAATAATAATGGTATGTTTTCCAACAGCAGCCAGTTCTTCCGTCAGTCCTCAGCCTTGAGTCATTTGTGGACAGGTGTGCAGGCCCAGCGTATGAGAGAAGCTGGACGCAAGTTCTGCAGTCTGGGTTGCGTTGGCCAGCAGAGGCTCCCCGCGAGGGCCGCTGGTCAACGGATCAGGCCCACATGGTCGCGAAGGACTATGGGTCCAACTGACCGCCCCAGGGTACCAGCGCGCGAGACTGGGTGTCTGCAGTCTCCCAATAGCCACGGGTGCCAGACACGCGCGGGCACCTGCAGGCGAGTGCCGAGGAGATGCAGGCCGCGCAGCCATCTCACATCCACGCATCCACTCTTTTCCCTCTAGCTTTCTGGCGGCCCCGCCTCAGGCCCCGCCCCGGGCCCCGCCCTCGCTCTGCTCCCGCCCCCGCCAGTTAACTAGCCTTCCAGAGGCCCCGCCTCTTCCCAGCCCTGCGCGGGGCCCCGCCCAACCCTAACCGCCCTCCGACGCTAAACGGCTTCTAGCCGGAGAGCTGCCCGCGCTTGGATTGGCCATGCTGGTCACCGTCCCGCAGTGCGATTGGATCCCGGCGCCCGCTTTCTCAGGCCCTGCCCTTGGGCGGGGGCGGGGCCAGAGGCGGCGGGCTGCGCGGGAGTGGTTGGCTGCGCGGAGGGGGCGGGTCCTCGCCGCGCGCAGTGCTCGGGCCGGAGCTCGCGGCGCTGCTTACCGTCGCCTGAGCCAGGAGACGCCGCGGCCGCCGCTCGGTCGCCTCGGGCTTCGCGTCGCGCCGAGTCTGCCTCCCTCTCGCCCCACCCGATCGGTTGCGTCCTCCGCTCCACCTGGCCCGCGGCCTCGCTGTCCGTGGCAGGGCAGGTGAGTGAGTGGCGGCGGGTTGAGGTGGGGGGGGTCCTTCCCCGTTGGGGGGGGGTGGACAGCCCGCATGCTGCGTCCCAGGCCGGCCGAGACCCCGCGAAAAGGCCGGAGGACCGGAGAGTTTGCGGGCTGAAAACTTCATCCGAGCTGGTGTGTTGGGGGTCGGTTCAGGTTGACGATCTCAAGACTAGGGCCGGGACCCCAGGCTGAGGCGAGGGTCCCAGGCTGAGGGCAGAGGTTGAAAGACAGAGGATGGGGTTGCCAGGCTGAGGACGAGGGTCCCAGACTGAGACGGAGGACCTAGGCTGAGGGCCGGAGATCCCAGGACTGAGGGCAGGGTTTCGAGGACTGAGTGCGGGGCTCTCAGGGCTGAGGGCTGAGATTCCAGGGCAGAGGCGGGGGACCCAGGACTGAAGGGGTGGGGGGTGTTCCAGGACTGAGTGCGGGGATCCCAGGCCGAGTGCGGGGTCCTAGGCTTAAGGTAAGGGTTCCAGGCCTAGGGCGGGGGTCCCAGGCCAAGGGCGATGGTCGGAGGACTGAGGGTGGGGATCCCATGCTTGTGGCGAGAGTACCAGACTGAATAGAGGTTTGGGGAGGAGGAGGAAGGTTCCCAGGCTGAGGCGGGGTCCCAGGCCGAGGGCGGGAATCACTTGCCCAGAGAGGGAAGAGAGTGCGGGGTATGGGAGTTGGGCTCCCGAGTAGAGTGGTTCTTGGTGACCCCTGGGTGTGGAGCCGGGGCCAGAGCAGGGTCTTAGACTGAAGTTTCCAGCTCAGGTCGAGTTCAGTCTGCGTCCCTGCATGGCCGTGCCCGAGGTTCTTGGGTATCAGGCACGGCCCAGGGTCCTTGTGAAAGTCTGATGGTAACTGGCCCTTGCCCATTATGGGAAGCCACTCAGGAGAACCCAGGCCTCTCCCTCCCTCTCCAAATCCAGAAGTTGTCAGTGGGCAGGCTGTCGGGTCAGCATACAATAGCTGTGATCTCGCAGGGACTCGGAAGTGTTGGACGGATGTCTTGTGATTGAGACGAGCTGGAGAAAAGAAAAAAATAAGACTCGGGATGGATGTGGGGCAAGGGTGGGGCGCGGCCTCTTCTCCTCTCCCCTCCACTGCGGTCTCCTGTCTCTTTCTCTCTCTCTGCTCTCCTCCGCCATCCATTAGAGCCAGAACAGGTAGACCAGGCAGGCGCTGGTTTCTCTCTCTCTTTTTTTTTTGGGAAAGAAGTGTGCTCAGACCCGTTTCTTATTGTTCCCCTAAGTGTTTCACTTAATGAAAGCATTTAGTTGTCTAGTTTCCCTCACTCTGCACTACATTATTTGTATAGGAAATTGTAAGTTAATGAAAGTTGGGCCCCGGGACTGGTTATTTTCCTTCTCCGGGTCTCGTTCGCTTTTGTATGTGAGCCAATGGCTCTGTAGGTTGAGAAGGATTTTTAGTGAGTGCCCACTGAAAGGCATCTTGGGCACCAGGAGAAAGGCCTTTTGAGGCCAAACTGAACAGCTAGCAAACACTTCCTCCCAACCCGTTCCTCTGACACAGTCTCCCTGAAACTTAGTTTGCTTTCTGAGGCAGACTTGTGCCCATTTCTTTCTCTTCTTTGGACTTAATTGTGATTCGGGTTTCCGAGGAGCCGCAGGGTGTGTGTCTACTGAGAACTGACCCCTGGTCCTCACAACAAGAACAGCTCCTTATCGAACGTCTGATGTGCTCATTTTGTCCTAGAGAGGAGTATTACAGATCAGTGATCTCTGGATATGGCTGGAACATCGGAGGGACTGGGAGGAGCTCTGCATGGTGTCATGAGGCTTGAGGTCCTCTAGCAAGCTGGGTCTTCTAGCTACAAGTTTAGATTCTGTTCAGCTGGGGTCTGCTGCTTTCACTGGTGTGTAGGTGCCGTTGTTTATACAATGCAAGTTCAGTGCGCATGCTTTTGGACTTTATATAACTCCATGCACATAGTTAGAGCTTAATGTTATGAAGATTAAAAAAAAAAGTTTCTGGCCTAGTGAGGTGGCTTGGTGTGGAAAAACACTTGCCTTGCAAGCCTGAGTTCATAACCTGGAACCCACGGTGGGAGGAGCGAACTGGTTCCTGAAAGTTGTTCTCTGACCACTGCAGGTGCATTGTGGCGTACATGTGTGTCAGTAGTAAAATAAGTGTTAGAAATAGAGTCTTTATAACTGAAAAGATTGGACACTGTGTCTGGAATTTAGAGCTAATGTTAACCACCAATGCTCATTGGTGGGTAGGAGAAAATTCACACAGATTTACGGTGAATTTTATAACTTTTTATAAGGAAAAAAAAACACATAATATACAACAATGAAGCATGATTACAGCTTGTCATTTTTGAGTCAAGATCTTATTTTGTAGCCCAAGTTCCAAGCCCGTCATTGTGAGACAATGCTATCATCTACAAAGTTTACACGCTCACAGCCTCACAACTGAGTTACAAAATAGTCACTAAAAAAATCTTATAATGTTTTTAAGTTTGCAGTTTTGTGTTGAGCCACATTTATGGCTATCCTTGGCCTCATGTGGCCACTGGGACACAGGTTAGACATGCCTGGAACTTGAGGTCTTCCTATCTCAGCCTTCTGAACAATGAACTTAGAGGCATGAATCACCATGCCAGGCCTTGCTGGCTGTTTTAAAGAGGCTGCCCTTTCCGCCTTGTTGGACACGGGCGAGCATGCTGAGTGTGTGTTGTAAAAGTCCCATCAGGTCCTTGAAACAGTTCAGGCAGTTGAGGCTGGATTCTGCACAAGTGTCGGTGAGTTCTGTTCCTGGACCTATACTGATGTGCCAGCGGCAAAGTCATTGCTATTGGCACAGAAACCTTGGAGCTTTATTGTAAAGGAGATGGCTGAAGCAGATTGGTAGATATATGTTGTATATGCCCTTGGTGAATATACAGCTGGTTCTTTGGAATGTAATAAAAATACCTGAAATTGCCTCGCCCTAAGCATTTGCTGAAATGCTGTTGACTTTGGGACAGCTCTTAGCCTCCTAGCAAGGACTCCGACAGGCAAGTGGCGGATCCACTGTCCATGGTACTGAATTAGCATTCTCCCTCCCCGCTCTCCTTTCCCTTCGTATTTTCTTTTCGGTGAGAGTGGGTTTTCGAATTATATGAAAATTAACTCCAGAATTCATATTATTAAAGAAACATTGGACAGGATAGCTTTGTTGAACTCTAATGAGAGATGCCTTTAAAACAAATCGTATCTCTCCTTTCAAAAAGATAGTTATTTTTCTTTTTCTCTCCAGGTTTTGTGGCTGCGGACATCAAGTAATGAACATTGAAATTAAACAAGCGCCTGTTTTCTTAATAACTACCATCCAACAAAAAGAACCCTTGATTGCAATATGTACAGGTGTGTGTACGCAGGGCAGCTTGTCCCTCAGTGGCGCCACTTGTAACACCCTCACACCTCTCCGCCTTCCCTGGAGAGAGGCTGAGAATGTGGGTTTTGGTGATTGTCAGGCATTCATTTCGTGTTGGAGCAACATCTACTTTTGTGTGCATGATTTTGAGTAGTGTAAATCATTTCAGATGAAGCCTTTATTTCTCTTGTCGGTAATTTTGTTGGTTACTTTAGAATTGTTCCATAGCTTAGCAATCAGAAAATGATGTGTGTCACTTGTATACATTCTTTCACACGGTGGAAACTTGCACATCAAGCTGAGCAGATAGTTTTGTTTTCTGGAATAGTTACCTGAACTAGTTGTCTGGTCCCAAGTTTCTTCTGGCTTTCCTTTTGTGGAGGAAACTTTAGGAAAGCCTCCTTTTCCACCCAGATTTTACGAGTACTCTGAGATAAAAGACTCATTTCTTGTTGAATCCTGTGTTGTGATCGCGGAGCCCCTTAGGGGGAGTGAAACAGAGTTCTTGTCATAGAAGGGCTCACCATTTGTACTGAGGAAGAGCACGTAAAGCCGTAGTTGCAAGTGGCTACACCGCGGTGATGCGTTTGGGATACGGAGAGCCTGCTGAGTGTGCCGAGGGGCGATATGCTGGGAAAATCAGAAAGCTTCAGAGAAAAAGCAGCCTTTGGGTTAAGCCTGGAAGGTAGAGTAGTAAATGTTTGGGCACAGAAGAGAAGGCCAGTGTGACTGAAAAACAGTGTTGGTATGGAAATGGGAGGCTCTCTATATGGGTATTACCAAGGAGCTGGGGACTCTGTTGGGACGTGTGTGTGTGTGTGTGTGTGTGTGTGTGTGTGTGTGTGTGTGGTGAGTAGAGTGATGGCTTCCCAGCACTGTGCCCTCACCCCCAGAGATGTGTGATGTTGCCTGGCAGTAGAGTTAGGTAGCAGATAGATAAAGATTGCTCATCTTTGGTTTTAAGATAGAGAGGTGGTCCTGGGCTGCTGGGCAGGCTCACGGTAGTCACAGGCATCCGAAAAGGTGGCAGAGGGAGGCAGAAGAGTCAGTGTTAGAGTCACGTGAGGTGAGGGTTTTAGGTGCCATTTCCAGCTTTGAAGACAAAACAGGACGTGCTAAGGAAGGTAGCAGCCTCTGAAAAAGGCAAGAAAAGGGTCTCCGAAAGGGGCTCAGTCCTTGATTTTCGCCCAGTGGGACTCATATCTGTCTGCTGACCTCCAGAGCTGTTGGATAACAAAGGGCAGGGGTGCTTTAAGCTAACGTGCTTGTGGCAATCAGTGGTAGCAGCGTTAGGAAAGCGACACAGCGTGGGACTCTGCTTTGTGCATTCTTAGCTGGAAAGTTTCAGGAGGAAGTCACGCGGTCAGATTGGCCTTAGAAGATGAGGTGATTCCTACTGCTCGGGAATCTTCTCCGGGTAAACATGACTTGACGCCCACTTTTGTTCCCAGACAAGGCAGTGGCTGATGCAGTCTTCCTGACCTGGATTCTGCTTTCTGTCTCCCTGTAGCAGCCTGGCCAGCCTCTGCTTCTGCTGATCGCCATGCCCCACTGGCTCACCTTTGCTCTGTGCTGGGCCCCTGGGAGACAGCAGTCCAGGCGCACGATACTGAGCCTGTGGGTTGCAGGCCTCTGTGTTGTCAATTATATTCCAAAAGCTTCAACCCAGCCCCAGGACTTCTTTAATCTTTATTTTGTTGCCAGTTTGGTAGGTATGAAATATCTCACTGTTTTAATTTGCATTTCCTTGATTACTAGTGAGTTTGAGGATTTTCACCACCCCTCCTCCCATTTTTTTTTTTTTTAACCACGTGGATTGTCTTTCCTATAAATTGTAGTCTCACGTTGTTCATCTGTTGTCTGGCTTGTGTCTTTGTACCTTTTTTGAAGTTCTTTATATATTTTTGATTCTACTTTTTAAAAATTCTTTTAAAAACGTCGCTTTAACGAGTAGATGCTTAATTCTAACGCAGCCAGGTTCTTCAGTCTTTTCCTTATGGTTTGTGGTTGCTGGGTCTTATTTGAGACATCTGTGTGACTTGAAGGTCGTAAGACAGTCTTTTTAAGAAGTTCAGATATTTGGCTTTTATATTTTACTTGGAATCCATTTCTGTATGGGCTGTGAGGTAGAGATTTACTTTTAGAATTTTTTTCAAATGCCTAAGTCATTGTGCCGTAATCGGTTATTACCGTCCTTTCCCAGCAATCTGTGATCTCACACACGGTGCGGATGGATTTTTTGTTGCTGTTTTTTGTTTGTTTTTGCTTTTGCTTTTTCTTCCTCCCTCCCTCCCTCCCTCCTTCCCTCCTCTCCTCTCCTCTCCTGCCTCTCTCTCTGTCTCTCTCTCTTTTTTCTTTTTCACGGAGTGTCTCTGTGTAGCCCTGGCTGTCCTGGACCAGGCTGGCCTTGAATTTAGAGATCTCCCTGCCTCTCCCTCCTAAGTGCTGGGATTAAAAACCACTACGCCTGGTTTGTTTGTTTTTCTTTTTATGGTAATTTTATACAAATGATAATTTAATTTCCTTCTTTACAGTCCTGAAATATTTTTTGTCTTGTTTACTTTGTATGGGATACTAGCCAGAGCTCCTAGAAATTGAATATGATTACCTTGTGCTGCTTTTCACGTTAGGGATAACCCTGCTAGAGTCTGTGAACCTCGCTTCTGTGTTTCAGTAGCCTCCTCTTCCTAGGTTATGGACTGTCTCATCTACTAATAGTTTGATGAAAGCTTTTTAAAAAAGTCAGCTGGGCATGATGACAGATGTCTGTAATTCTAGCACTCAGGAGACTGAGGCAGGAGGATTTGGAGTTTGAGGCCAGCCTAGACTACATAATGAGGCCCTGTCTCAGAAAAATTAAAAATATATTTTGATTTTTATTAAATGCTTTACATGTACTTATTTAGATAAGTATGTTTTTTCTTTTCTTATACTCCCACTGGAATAAAATAATTTAAGATTTTACATTTTAAGCTATCATTAATATCCTGGGATATACTTTTTTTTTCCTACCATAATGAGCTACAGTGAATCATATTATTGGAATTATACTAATACTTTGTTTAGGATTGTCATACTTATTCATAAGGGGGTGCTGACCAGTGATGAGCTTTTCCTGCATTGCCTGTTTTCAGATTTGGTGTCAAGGTGGTGGTACTTTATCCTATCCTCTCTGAATAGGCTTTCAAAGGAAACATACTTTGTCCTCTGGAAATTGACAAAATTACTTTTTTTTTTTTTTTTTTTTTTGAGGTCTTGCTATGTAGTCTAGATTGGGCTTGAACTCAGAATCTCTCTGCCTTAGCCTCTCAAATGCTGGGTAGGTATACAACAGCACAACTATGTCAGAATTACTTAGACGTTCTGGGTCTGTTCCCTTTAGAATCTGGGGACTTTGGGATGGACAGTCAATTAGAAGGGCGGCTAGTATATCTGCTCACATCAAAAGGGCCCAGTGAGGGCTATTTTCATGTCTCACAAGTATAGGTAGCCTGAACCCTGGTGAGTATTAGGAATACTCGCCGTACTGAAAAGGCTAGCAGATGTTGGTGTTGTAGAGGGCACCCAAACCCGCAATGTGTCTCCTCGTAGGTCTTGCCCTTAGGCTTTTCAGGTTAGTTGGTTGTCAGAGGCTGATTAGAATGTGAAGATAGACCTCATATGTGATTTGTGTTTGTTGTGAATAAGTCATGTGGGGTTAGTCAGCTTTGCATCACTATATCTGGCATAATAAGTTCTTTACGCAGTAAAGAAAATTTATTCTGGTTCATGGCTTTGGAGGTTTAATCCCAAGAATAGGTCGTCCCCTGGGTTTGGTCCTCTGGTTTGGTCGTCCCATGGTGTTAGCACTTGCTGCATCAAGCCAGCGCCCGTGTCTTCCAGCAGAGAATCAGAGACTCTGGTCTCATAATGCCCTGCGTGGGTACACCACCACAGCACTTCCTAGTACTCCCACCCTGGGGACTAAACCTTTACATTTGGACTCTTAGGGAACACAGCTCTTACTCTTTGTAAAGCTTGTCCTGGGCATACTGGCTTTCTGTAGAGAAAAGTATCCTTCTCTCTCTCCGTATATCTAAGTCTTAACCTTTCTTCAAGGCAAGTACGCCATCTATACTCCTGTTGCGATTCTCTGTGTTAACTCTGACCCTTAGGGAGCCTGCAGCCTCTTCTTCTTACATGCAGTATTGTCCTGCCTTTGCCGTGCACAGAGCAGGGTTGTTTTCTTTGCGGTTTGTTGATCAGAGAGCTTCAGATCCAAGCACGTACTTCCCTCCTTGCCCAGGGCTCTTTGCAAGAAGCTGGATATACTTAAGGTGCCCCCATCATGCTACTCACCTCCAGAAGAGAACACGTTCCCTTTGGGAGAATGTGGGCGGAACATATGACTTTCTTCTAGACCACAGAGTGTGGCCCAGGTGACAGGATGTCACTTCCACATTGTATTATGCAAAATCCTATCTTGTTGGGGATTTGATTTACAGACTTTCTTCTTGACTTGATGAAGTAGGTAGGAATGCTAGAGATACGTTAGAGACTCCTGGAGCTGAGGGTGGGCCCAGGACAACGAGTCAGAAGCAGGGAATACTTAGCTTTCCAGTTCAGGGAAACTCTGAATTCTGTTAATTGCTTACACAGCTTCCCCTCCCCTTCCAGCACATACACCACTTACGCCTTCAGGTGAGAGAGCGCAGCCTGACCAGCACCTTGACTGTGGCCTTGTGAGACCCTGAGCCAGGGTCAGTTAAGCCTGCTTAAATTCAGGACTCACAAAGACAGTGAGACCATAAAGGTATACGGTTTGAGTTTCTAAATCCGTCATGGCTACACAGCCATAGAAAACTAACGTGCACATATCTACTGACCTCCCGGTTAGACTCACTAGAGATACACTTAGATTGCTGAAGAGTCGATCTATTTGAGATAGTTTATATTTAATTTAAAAAACATTTTCCTACTTTTAAAGTAATACAAATGCTTTGTACAGAAAAATTGGAGCAAACAGAAAAGTAGAGATGAGATAACTACTCAGATATTACACAAAAGATATCCAACACATTTCCCCGTGTGTGTATCTGTGTGAGACATCTTAAAGTTGTGATTCATTCCATAGTACATGTCATGAACACTTCTTTCCTTTAGGCCTGGTATTGTAGTTAGTGGTGGAGTGTACTCTTAGCATTCATGAGACCCTGTCTTTATGCTCTCACACCGAATAAGTAAATAGGTAAATAAGTAAATTTTCTTCTAAATCACTAGGACTTCCATCCTATCATGAGTAGGCCTCTGAAGTATGGTGTGGATGGCTGTATGCTATTCCAGTGGATATCCTGGTTTATTGAACGACTTCCTTAGAACTGAAAATTTTTTCTGCTTTATGTAGTATTTAAGCTTTGTTAAATATTCTATAAAAGATTATCATGTATTGATGATTACTTCTGAAGGATAACTTTCTGAAGGCAGAACTATTAGGTCAAAGCTTGTAAATGTTTTTAAACATTTTGATACCTTGCGATCTAGCTTATTACATTTCTGAAAAATACGTATGACTTAAACATCTGTGTCTCTAACTCACCAGGTTGGGATAGGACAGAAGTATTGATTTTTGAGCATTAGGTTCCTGTTTTCTTAACCCTGTTTGCAAAGTGCTTTTAAATTATTCATTAAAGTACAATACAGATTCTATTTATAGATGTGTGCATATGAGATGCTCTCTTAATATTTGGGGAAAAGCTTACTGTTTTTCATCACTTCCATGTCTTTGTAAATCGTTTTATATTCCTATCTGTCAATTGTTCCCAGGCATTTGAATAGAGACACTAAGATGTATAAGGTCTTTCAGGCTTGCATTACTCAGACAAGATGGCTGTTCTGAGCTAGCCTTGTTCTCCTGGTCATTTATTAACCAGTTGACCTCATGAAGAGGGAGATCAGCGGAATATTAATTACTAAAAATATTTTCATAATCTTAAAATATGTTTCTCTAGAAAATGGCTAAAATAAAGAACAGCATCAAAAGCAGAATAAAAAAATCTGAATAATCTAATTACTGTTATGCTGGCTTGTTCTTAAGACGGACAGTTAGATTCTGGAATTTTCCTTTTGAGATTTGTGCATCCAAGCTGTGAGTGAAACTGGGTTTTAATTTTCCTTTCTTAGAGCTGTTCTCTTTCTAATCTGAGATGAACAATTTGTGGTTTTTCTCTTTTTCTAGTATATGTGCTTAGGATGATATATTTCCCAATAGATAATACGTCCACTGTGTCTTACAGAATTTGATTTATTTCCATTATTCAATAAGCTTTTATAATTTCCATTATGATTTTTCCTCAGAAATTTTGGGACATTCCAGATACACGTATGCTTTCTTATTTTGTTTTCCAACGTAGTTACGTTGTTCAAAGATCTTGCTTTGTGTGAGTTTAATCCTTTGGCGTTTGCTGATAGGCTTCTTGAAACGCATCCCTGTGTATTTGAAAAAAGTTAAGTTCAAGTGCTGTGCACCCTATTTAGCTGAGTCGTAAACCTATTCATCGCAGTCGTTTCTTATTTAGGTCTGGTTGTTACATCTGTTACCAAGACGGGTTCGTTACCATTATGGATTGCCTTATCTCCCCATGGAGCTCTGTTAGTTGTTACTTATGTGTGTTTGAAGCCATGTTGTTAGGAGCATGTAAATTTCAGATTGTCCTGTCCTTTCACTGTGTGAGACCTCTAGAGTCGCATGGAGTCCAGGCTGACGCTCACCCACTCGCTCGCTTGGTCTTGAAGAGCTGAGTGTCTTTACTCTCTCCCTCCTCGCTAGTCCTGGGTTTTTTGCCTTTATGGTGGAGGTGTACTGTGTTCAGATGACCAGACCCGATTGTTGTAGGTTCATGTCTACTGAATATCTTTGTTTATACTCTGATACTTTAAATATTTCTCTCGGAGGGAAGTTTGTTAGATTTTTTTTTTCCAACCTAGTTTGACAATTTTTGTCTTCTGTTGGAACATTCAGTTTATTTTCAGTGAGTGTAATTATCTATCTATCTATCATCTATCTATATATATGTGAATTTAAATTCACAATTCTATGTATTTATCTTGTCTCACATTTTCTGCGTCTATTTTTCTCTCATTTAGAATTGATATTGTGATTTGGAAAAAAAAATCAGTTAGTTGTTCCCGCCCTCTCCCGTATTTTGGAAGCTGTGTTCTGTTTTTCTTTCTCTTAGTAGTTATGGTTAGACGGTGTGTCACAGATCACCTGCCTTTACGGCGCTTTAAATCTTTACTTAGTTCATTGTCATTTTTCCTCTGCTCTTCATTGTTCTTTGACGTTCCTGACTTTCCTCTGGGCTCATTTCACTTGTGCTGAAAGAGGCTTCTATACACATTCTCAGTACAGGTCAGCTGCTGTTAGGTACTTTATATTTTTTTCCACTAAAAGTATTTTTAGTTGACTTTTTTTCCAATTAATCAAAACATTTTAGATTTAACAGGCAGAATTCATCTGTTGTTGTCTCAAACAACAAACAAACAAAAACAAAAAAGAAAGCCCATGTACGTTAACAGTAACTCATGGGCACCGTATTTTGTGTCTCTAAGGATGTGACGGTTAGAGACATCTCATCTGAATGGTACCATGTGACACGTGGCCTTCTGTGCCTGTTTTCCCTCACTGAGTGTAGTACATTTTAGCTTCCATGCTGTAGTGGCGTCGTAGTGTTTCATTCCCTCTTTATGGTTGAATAATACTATATTGTATAGTCGAGGCATTGTGTGTGTCCAGCTCTCAGTAGGTGGACCTTTAAATTTTTTTCTTCTTTTTCTTTTTCCTTTTCTATTGTGAGCCATGTACTATGTATGAATAATCACGTACAAGCTTTCCCCCCCCAGTTTTCTTGGGTTTACACCTAGGAGTAGAGTTGCTGAGTCGGTTTTTTGATTAGCTGCTAAAATGTTTTTAAAAATGCTGTATCTCTGTATATTCCCATGAGGTTCCAAGTTCTCCAGATCCACTCGAACACTTTTTTCCAGTATAAAAAATAAATTTTTTTAAAAAAATTTTTAAAATTTTTAAATTTTAAAAAATTTTTATTTTATTTTTTGATCATAGCTATCTGAGAGGGTAGGAAGTGGTATCTCATGTCATTCATCAGCCTTTCTCTAATGCCTAATGGTAGCGAATACCCCTCCATGTGCTTATTAACCATCGCTACATGTTCTTTAGAGAACGGGCTATCCGGTGCTTTACCCATTTTAAGACTGGAGAATTTGTCTTCTTACTGTTGCAGTAGAGAGTTCTCTACAGTATAGAGTCCCACATCAGATATGTGTGCTGCAAATATTTTTTTTCTTTTTAAAATTTTACATACTTAAACTTAAAACATAATGACATCATTCCCTTCTCTCACTTTCCTCCCTCCATCCCCTCCCACGTTTCTCCTTGTCTCCTTCTCAAATTACTACTTCTTCTCCTTTGATTATTATTGTTACATATGTGTGTGTGTGTGTGTGTGTACAGATATATAAATACAACCTGCCGAGCTTATTTTTATTGTTTGTGTGTATATGATTTCAGGGCTTACCACTCTGTATTGGGTGACCAATTACAGGGTGCATCTCTGGGAGAGGCTAACTTCCCCTCTCTTGGCAATAAGCATTGCCTATAGTTCTTTGTCCAGCGGTGGGACTCCATGAGATTCCCCCTGAGTTAGTGCATCTATTGATAATGCCATTGTTTAGGTCTTGCTTAGGTAGCCATCTGTAGGAGACACAGCCTCATGGCTGACTTCCAGCTCCTCCAGTCTTCTCCCCTCCTAATCTGCGATGTTCCCTGAACTTAGGTACAGGAGTTGTGGTGAAGATGTAACTGTTGGGGCTGGGATCCCTATAATCTGGTGATCTCTATATTGTGTCCAGTTGTGGCTTTTTGTAACGATCTCTATCGCTATAAAGAGAAGCTTCTTTGACAAGGGGCAAGGGACTACATTTGCGTCTGAAGACATGGAGCTAGGACCTGCGAGCACACGCAGTGTCTGTCTTTCTGGGTCTGGTTACCTCACTCAGTGCAATCCTTACAAGTTCTAATTTACTTGCAAATTTTATGATTTTAATTTCCTTCACAGCTGAATAGTATTCCAGTGTGTGCATGTAGCACTTTTGAATTATTATTGTGACTAGGGCAGCAGTGGATGTTGCTGAGCGTCAGTGGAGAAGGTGTGGAATCCTGGGGCATCTGTCAAGGAATGCTGTCGCTGGTCATACAGTAGATCTGTTTTTTGAGGACTTTCCGCACTGATTTCCAGAGTTTCTGTACCGGTTTGCAGTCCCACCACCGGCGAATGAGGGTTCTCCTTTCCCCATATTCCCGCCAGCAGTTGTTCCTGTCAGTTTGTCTGTCTTAGCCATATGGCTGGGATGAGATGAGATCTCAAAGTTGTTTTAATTTGCATTTTCCTGATTGCCAAGAATGTCGGATGCTTTTTGAGGTATTTCTTAGCCATTTTGTACTTTTTTCATCGAGAACACTGCTCAGACTCCAAACTTATTATTTTTATGCAATACATTCTGATCATACTTTCCCGCTCCCCCAACTTGTCCTAGACAATTTTTAAATTGGGTCATTTGTTATCTTGACTCCTGTTTTTTTGGGCTTTTGTGTATTTTGGATATTAATCTCTTGTCAGATGTATAGCTGGCAAAGATTCTGTATCTCTTCTCCACTTAATTGATTATTCCTTAGCTGTATAGAAGTTTTTTAGTTTAATGAAATTTCCCCCTGTCAATTGTTGGCCTTAGTTCCTGGGCACGTAGTCATACTGGGTACTTCTCTACACCTGTGTCTTGAAGGACGCCGCCTGTGTTTTCTTCTAGCAGTTTTAGCGTTTCAGGTTTCAAATTGAGGTCTTTGATCAACTTGGACCAAATTTTTGTGCAGGGTAATAAATATGCATCTAATTTTATTCTTTTGCATGTGGACATTCGGTTTCCCTGTCCACATTTTCCCTGCAACTGTGAGCGGTGCTTTCATGATAGTGTCTTTTGAGGCACAAAATGTTTTCATTTTGGTGAAATTGAGTTTACCTGGTGGTTTCTTTTATTGCATGTGCTCTGCAGCGTAAGACGCCAATATTGAACAGGGCGATGGTGGCACACGCCTTTCATCCTGGCACTTGGGAGGCGGCGGTGTTGTAGAAGTTTATTTTTAGTTGTGTTTAAAAGATATGCCCCTGTGTCTTCCTTGGTGAGCTGCCACAGCAGTGTACTACTACACAGAGGCAGGCAGATCTCCGTGAGTTCGAGGCCAGCCTGGTCTACAGAGTGAGTTCCAGGACAGCCAGAGTTTCAACAGAGAAACCCTGTCTCAAAAAAAAAAAAAAAAAGACCGCCATGTTGGGTTGGTAGTGTAGCTCAGTAGTGGAATGCTTTCTAAGCGTTTCACAGGACCTAGCTTTACTTTCTAGAACTATAAGAAAACAAACAAAAATACAATATTGTTTAATCCCAGATCGTAATGATTTAAACAACTGAGCAGCCAGTCAAGAAGACAACCATGCTCAATTCCAGGTCATAATGATTTATATCTGATTTATTCTGAGACTCCGCCAGCCTCTCCCCCACCCCAGATGAAGTCTTCACTATGTGCCCAGATTTGTATCATGATACTTCTGTCTCAGCCTCTGGAGTTACTGGGGTTACACGTGTATACAACGTGCCTACCTGTTATCAGTTCCTTTTTAATAGATGACACAGAGAGGAGTTTGAGGTCGTTGTTCTACATGTGGCTTTCTCACTGAATATAGTATCCTAGTAGTAGTTGTTGAAAAGACCATTCTGCTACTGAATAGTCTTAGCACCTTAGTTAAAAAAAAGGTCAGTTGACTCTAAAATTGAGCTTATTTCTTGACTTTTAATTCTATTCCACTGATCTATATGCCTATATATTTTTTATTTATGGCAACTCACAAGTGGATCAAACACCCCAGTTTAAAACCTGAAATACTAAAACTGCTAGAAGAAAAATATAGGTAGTATCCTATAAGATTAGTTATAAGAAAGGACTTTTCTCTACCTACCCACCTACCCACCTACCCACCTACCCACCTATCTACAATAACGGAACTAGTGTTTAAACGTAGGGCCGTGCGCATGCTTATGAGCAGGTGTTCTACCATTGAGCTTTACCCCTCATCCTCTTTTTAGTTTTTATTTTGAGACAGGTTTGTTCACTAGGTCGCCTACGCTGGCCTTGAACTCACCCCATCAATCAGGCAGGTCTTGAACTTGTAAACTGCACTCTTCTCGAATAGCTGGGATTAGAAGTCTATGCTACCAAGCCTGGCTCATACAGCCTTGATTACTGGAGTTTCACAGTAAGTTTCAAAACTGGAGCATGTGAGTTCTCAGACTTTGTTCTTAGATGGTTGGGGGTCTGGGGATACAGCGCAGTGGCGGAGTGCTTGCCTTGCAGTACATGAAGCTTTGAGTCCCCAGCATGAAAAACAAGATGGCAGTATCCACGTGTAATTCCAGTACTTGGGAAGAAGACACAGGAGGGTCAGGAGTTCAAGGTCATTCTCAGCCGAGTAGCAAGTCTGAAGCTAGCCTGGGCTGTATGAGACCTTGTTTCAAAAAAAAAAAAAAAAAAAACCCAAAAACCAATAAAAGATTGTTTTGGCTCTTGTGCTTCCTTTACATTTCCTAGCTTTTAGGATTAGTTTACGAAGTTCTACAGAAGGGGGAGGAAGGGGGTGACCGTTAGGTTTTGAGCTGGTTATATGCTGTGAGCTGGATTCCCTAACCTGGTGACGGCGAGGGATGGCGGGATCTTTAAGACTTCGGGACTGCGGAGGTAATTAGTACTTTTTATTCCTGGTTCCCTTTCTCACTCTCAGAGGAGGTGCTGAAAAGGCAGGTTCTTCTGAGAGAAGCCGACACCTCTGACTCTCCTGCCATGTTGTGACACGGCCATGCCAGGGATGTGCAGTCGGGTACGGCTTCATTTGGTCGGAGTTTGTAGACACCAGAGTTACGAGTCAACGGATCTCTTTATAAGTTATTCAACTTCAGGCATTAAAAAAAAATAGCAACACAAAATGGACTAAGTCAAGCACGGAGCCTGAGGCCTTTAATCCCAGCACTCAGGAGGCAGAGGCAGGCAGATCTCTGTGCATTTGAGGCTAGCCTGGTCTACAGAGTGAGTTCCAGGACAGCCATGGCTGTATAATGAGACTCTGTCTCAAAAAACAAAAAACAAAAACAAAAGGCTAAACCGTGGAATATTGCCATCCTAACAATATTATACTTTCTGTTACCCGTGCATGGGATTTATGAGTTACAGTAACTTTTGGTGGATTTCTGATGACTTTCTGTCCTCTTCATATGGTTTCTTTTGTTATTTAAATGTTTTTAAAACCAATTATTTAAGATTATTTTGTCTTATAAATCTAATATTGAGTCTCCCTTGGAATCAATCCTGTGATTGTCCCCCCTGCCCCCGCCCATAGGAGCTGTATTGTTTCTTTGTTAAGTATCACAATTTGTTGAAAATTCTTTTTTTTTTTTTTTAAATTTCAAACAGGATTTCACGTAGCCTAGGCTGGCCTCAAACTTGACTTTTTTAGCTGGGGATGATCTTGAAATCCTAATCCCCCTGCTCCCACCTCTCAAATGGGATTATAGGGCGCGTGCCATCGTGCCTGGCCGAAAACTCGACTTCATAAGTAATAGAATGTTGCAACTCCAAAAATTGGATTCTTTTTCCTTCCTAAATATAATGTTGTAGCTACTTACTTAATTATAGTCGTTTCCATTTGTTTAATGACATTTGTGCTGCAAAGTCTGTTTTTTTTATTTATTTATTTATTTATTTATTTATTTATTTATTTTTCTTTGCCCCCCCCCCCTTTTGTTTTGGTCCTATTTCTCTGTTGAAGCCTGTATTGGGGGTAAGCTTCAACTTTTAGTCTGCCAGTTTATAACTCTGCTTTAGCCCTTCCTTCCTACTTGTATATCTTCATTTCCGAGTCAGCTCTCTCTCGTGCAAGTGCTTAGGACCAGCCAGGGAAGACCAGCCAGGGAAGCCTCAGTTCTGCGCTTGGTGTTCACGTAGCCTTGAGCTCTCTGATGGTGTGACCGCCTAGCTTTCTAGGAGCACATCGAGGGTTCTTCCAGTCTCATTGTGCTGCTCTCCTTGTGCGCCTCGGCGTTATTCTTAGGGTATCGTTTGCTCCAACTGCCGTCCGGCCTTAGGTCGTCACAAAGTCAAACAGTTGAGGCCAGTAGTTTCGATAGAAACCTTTGTGCTCTGGACGAGTTCTAAGTTGGGCCAAATGAAGCTAGCCGTGTAAGCGCTCTCTCCTAGCCGTGTCAGGTGACGGCTTTCTGGGGATGAGGCTTTGCAGCGCATTCTCTCTGTAGTGGCTTTGAGGCTGTTGTTTTTTGAGATTGCTGTGACATGGTGCTCGGAGAGAGAATGGGAAGAGGGCGAGTTATAACACTCTGGATATTCGTGGACGCCCAACTGTTTTTCTTTAACAGATGCTTCTCAGTTTATGACAAGCTTTTAGGCAGATTTTTAGCATCCTGGAAGTTGGTTGCTACAGTTTTTGCCAATTTGCACTGCTTTCTCAAAGAGGATTTTGAATGTGCCTCCTTGCTGTTTTCACTAATATCACCGGCTCATGTTTGTACATAGTGTTTTCCCCATGTATTGAATTTAACATTGGCGTTGTTTATTTTTAGCACACTGGAGACCTCTATCCAAAGTGTCAGAGTTTCCTTGTTCCGGGTCAGCAGTCAGCAGTCAGTGTAACTTCTCTGCTTGTGATCCCCGTGTCTTCTGTTGCCATTAAAAGGTTTTCTCACTGCTTTAAGTTTCTGTCATTTCTCTTGGTTTGACACACACCTGCCTGAGACGCGCTGCTCCTGTATATCTTGGCATGGTGTCACTCATAAATCCGGAAGTTTTGCTTCCACGGTCATCAGAGATCACTCTGTTGGTGTCTTCTCTCTTCTTTCCTTGAGGGGCTCCAGTTAAACGTGCATTAGATGTCGTGTCATGTATTTTCATGACCTATCTTTTGTATTCCCAGACTTTGACCTCTGATGCTTCGGTTTGAATATCTGCTTTTGGCCTCATTTTCAGTTCTTCTGTTAGTGTTTTAAAAACTCACCTGTGATTTTGTGATGTTTCAGGTTTAGATTTAAAAAATTAAAACTATATTACCTGTTAATAGTTTCTAGGGGCTGGAGAGATGGCTCAGCGGTTAAGAGCACTGGACTGCTCTCCCAGAGGACCCAGGTTCAATTCCCAGCACCTATATGGCAGCTCACAACTGTCTGTAACTCCTGTTCCAGGAGATACGACATCCTCTTACACAGATATACATGCAGATAAAACACCAATGTGCATAAAATAAAAATAAAATAAAAAATGGTTTCTAATGGCCAGTTTTTGCTTTTAATGATAGCACATAAAGCGTGTATTCTTAAATTTTTAAACTGTGTATATATGAGTCTTTATAAGTGTATGTGCACATGTGTATGTGAGTGCCAGAGGAGGGTATTGGAACCCTCAGGTCTAGAGTTATGGGTGTTTACAGGACAGACTTGTTATGTGGGTGCTGGAATCTGAACTTTGGTCCTCATCGTAGACCAAGTACTCTTAACTGCTGAGCTGTATCTCTAGTCCAAATACATTTTTTCTATTCTTGTCAAGCATATAAAACATAAAATCTACCATTTACAGTGTGTGCGTGTGTGTGTGTGTATGTGTATATATATATATTAAATTTTCATCATTTAAAAAATATCTATCTAGTTATCTATCCAATGTGTATGTGTGCCTGAGTCCATGTATGTGCCCCATGTGTGTAGGAGCCTGCAGAGGTCAGAAGAGGGGATCAGATCTCCTGGAACTAGAGTTACAAGTGGTTGTGAGCCGCTGTGTGGCTGCTAGGAATCAAACTCAGGTCCCCTTACCATTCCCAACCACTAAGCCATCTGTCCAGCTTTTCATTTTATTTTTGGTTATGCGCATGTTATATGTATGGGTGCGTCCAAATGAGTGCAGGTATCTGCAGAAGCCAGAGGTGTCAGATACCCTGGAACCGGAGTCATAGACAGTTGTGAGCTGCCCAGTGTGAGTACTGGGATTTGAACTCAGATCCTCTGCGAGAGTTGTAAGCACTCTTAGCTGCTGAGGCCATCTCTAAACATATATTTTAATTTACAGTTCTGTAACATTAATCACATTCATACTTTTGACTATAATGAATAACGCCATCCACATAGACCTATGAACATCTGTATCTTTGCTTTTACAGGCTTGAATTGCATATACCCCAAAGCATAAGTTCTTATTTATCTATAAGTTTACCAACATTTATTATTCTGTTTTTCTCCCTCCTGTTAATAGCCATTATCGTGAGTGAAGGTGGATTCTCTTTGAGGTTTTGATTTGCATTTCCTCAGTAATTAGTAATGCTGACCAACTTTTCATGTTCTTGTTACCCATTAGTATATCTTCTGAAATGTTTATTCAGATCTTTTCCTATTGTTTAATTGGGCTATTTGCATTTTTATTGTTGAGGTCTGACTTCTGTGTCTTTATGGCTCTGTTTGAGTGTGCGTATGGGCTAGTGTTTTTCCTTTGTGCTGTCTAATTTCCGTATGTGTGCCAGATATTGTATTTAAAATGCAGAATTACTTGGAGGAATAACTTGGGATCCATGATAACTTGTCTTCATTGGGTACTTCCATTGTTCTTTAGTCTTTTTTTTAAAATTTTTTATTTCATGTGCCTTAGTGTTTTGCCTGCATGTTTGTCTGCGTGAGGGTGCTGGATCCTCTGGAACTGGAGTTACAGATAGTTGTGAGCTGCCATGTGGGTACCGGGAATCGAACTTGGGTCCTCTGGAAGAGCAGTCAGTGCTCTTACCTCTGCGCCATCTCCCCAGCCTCCAGTTCTTGAGTCTTAATGGAGACACCTTAATTCAGTCCTGTAGCCAAGCAATAAGCAGAACAAAGCTGCGGTGCCTGGCGGTGTTGGGGGGTTGGGTAGCTTGCTTCTCAGGACTTCTCTAGCTTTGGGGTTTAGCGCTTTGTGGCTCCAAAGTAAAATAGGAGGTGTTTTCTCATTGCACCTAACATACCTAACAGGCATGGGTGTGGGTGAGAGCGAACTGCTGTGAGCGTGTCCGCGTGGCAGGCTGAGCTGGCTCTCCAGCTGAATCGCAGTCATGGGCCTTTGCTGCTCAGAACAGTCGCAACCTCGCATCTTACTCTTAGAGACGGCACAGCATTTCCCACTCGGTGAGGCCTGCGTTTCAGAACTGTATCCTGATTTTTCTGCCAATTTTTGCCCAAGCTTGACTCTGTGTGATGGCTCAATCGAACAGTGTGGATGACAGCTCTGTAGATAGCTGTCACTTCCCTCTCTCCTTTCCCTGCGCTGGCGGTTGGATTTGCACAAGGACCGTCTTCAGTTGGTTGGGGTACCACCAAATACCACCAAGTATTTGGTGGTATACAACGCAATTCCAATTCCTCATAGCTGTCTAACAATGGCTTTTGTTCTGATACCACTTCTCTTTCAAAGAGTCCTCCTCTGTCTTACGTTGTAGCTGTTGAAATATGTATTTAATGGTAGAAAAGTTTTAGAGGAGGAGAATTTGTGATTTCAGCTCTTTGTTTGGAAATTATCTGACCCATTTTCTATTTTATTGTGTTTCTCCACTGCCTGGAAATGAAGCTGTGCATTTTTTGGCAGTTTTCTGGGCAGATATTACAAAAGCATGGTAGTCTGTCTCTTATTTTTAACTGTATTCACATGGGAAGATCAAGCCTTTCCTGGTATTACAAGAAAAAGAGCCCAAGATGCTCCACTTCTCTCGGAATAAGGTAAAGGGTAAATAAGAGAAATGAACTTGATGAGGAATGCAGTTTTGAACGTAGAGACTTCGGAGGAGAGATCCCTTTTGCCCGCAGAAGCTGGTTCCTGGGCCCCCTTCCCTGAGTATGTTTGTGCTCTGAGGAAAGGCAGATGGAATTGCCTGGCCTGTGCTTCTCCTGGGGCCATTATGGAGGCAAAGTGAGAGGGCCGATGTACAAACATGCTCAATAGTAAAAGCTTTCTGGGTAGGGAAGCCATTATTATTTTATCCTGAAGTACTTTTAGGGGATTAATAATTTATTTAGCTCACTAAGTTCGTCCTCTGAGGCCAACTGTTCCTATTGTCTGGTGCCCGAGCCAGTCCCAGGAACTGGTGGTATTGCAGAGGGAGGGAATCTCGGAAGCCTGCCCCTCTGGATTTTTCTGAATCAGTCTACATCAGTCAGCTTCGCATTAGTAGAATATCTGTGACATTTAAGCTATAAGATGAAAATGGATTTTTTTTTTTTTTGAGATGATGGTTTTGGAGATTCCAGCCCCAAATCTGGTTGCTTCATAGCTTTAGACTTGTGATGAGGCTGCACAGCATGGTAGGACTTTGTGCTAAAGCAAACCACTTAAATTGAGGTCAGGAAGGAGAGAGCACCCCAGAGACTCAGGTGAGGGCATGGCTCAGTGGCCTGAAAATGTTCTGCCACCCCTCAGTGCTGTCGCTTCTAGTACTTGGACAGGATTAGGCACACAGACCACATTTAGATGAGTCATCTCATCTTTTCTCTTTCTTCCCTCTCTTCTCTCCTTATCCTTTTCCCCCCCTTTTCTTTTTATGAGACATGGTCTCATTTTGTAGCTCAGGTTGGCTTAGAACTCGTGGTAAGCCTCTTGCTCTCAGCATCCTCCATGCTGGGATTACAGGTATGACTCATCATGCCCCGAGCAATCATATTTCATATTAATGTCTTCCACAATCTCTTTTGATTAAACGATTGTTAAATTGTCTTTTTTTTTTCTTTCTGCGATAGGTCTCTTTTTATAGCCCAGGTTGGCCTTGGATTCATGAGCCTCCTGCCTTTGTCTCCTGAGTGCTAAGATTTTAGGTGTGTCCCACCAAATCCAGTTTCACTGAACTATCTTATTAAATATCTCACTAATCAAACAGATCATAATGAAGTACATGACTCTGCCTACCGAGAAACTGTTCATCTTAAAGTTCACATTTCTGTAGATCTCCATAGGAAGCTTAAAGTTTTGGATTAATGGGCTTTTCAAAAATAGACCATGCGGACTCATGTAAGCCACCAGTACGGAGGCTTACACTAGGAAGATGTGAGAGCCTTCTTAATATATGGGCCTTGCAGTAGGATTTGTCCCTGATTCTCCCAGTAGTCTGTAACCCATGCCTGGACTGGCCTCTTTCCCCTACCTCCGATACCTTAGCTAAGGTCTGCAAGCTCCCGGAAACAGTTGGGTGCTATCAAGGGAGCTCACAGAGCAAGTTTTGGAACTGCTCTGTGCAGTATCCATCATACAAGACCTAGACTGGGATACAAAGCTAGACGGGCGGGTTCTAGTCACTCACGTGCAGAGGACTAAATGCCACTCCGAGAGGACAGTGACTCCGGATATCTAGATGGGATGGGACTCATTTATAATAGTAAAATCATTACATAATAATAAACAATTAGCAATAAATTTTTTAGAAGAAATTTTAATAAAGAGGAACAAACAGCCTCCTTGGCACATCTACTTCTACGTTTGGTCTGATATGAAACATTGTTTGGGTTCAAGTATGTGAAGAAAATCCAGCCTCAGAGAGACTTGTGGTGGAACACGCAGAGAATCTGATCATCGTAACAAAACCTACTTGTTTGATAGAACATTAAGGGTACCCCTGATAAATTTAGAATTAAGAATTTATTTAAATTTAAGACAAGAGCACCCCTATGTTTGAATGTATTTTTTTCTTCCAGAGGTTCTTATGTTGGAGATTTGGCCCTTGGTTTCGCAGGGTAGAAGAGGTGGGACATTTAAGAGGTGGAGCCTAGTGACATCATTGAGGACATGCCCTTGGAAGGGATTCGCAGGATAACCCTGTGGGACTCTGAGTCTTCCCCTGTGGGAATGAGTTGTAGGAAAGCCCTAGGCTGGCCCGTGAGCTGCCCTCTGGCTCTCGGTTGGGTGCTGTGATTTCTTCCACGTGATGCTCCTGCTGTCACGGTACCGTTGCTGCTAGGCTGTCATCATAGTCCAACTGGTCCATATGGGCCTCCTGACTTTGAACTTGCAGCTTCCATAACTGGGAACCAAGCAAGCCCCTTTCATAACGAAGCTCTCTGACTTCGGGTGTTTTATTTTAATAATGAAGATAGATTAATAAAAGTACGTACTTAAATTTTTTTATTAATTTTTTTTTGAGAATTTCATACAATGTATTTTGATCATATTTCCTCCTCACTTCTCCCCCAGCTCTCCTAACTCCTTCCATCTCCCACAACTTCATGTGTTTAAAATTTTTTTTAAATAATCTGTTGAATCCGGCTTGAACTGTCTCTATACTCCCGGTAATGGGGCCAGCCACTGGAGTATGCTCAACTCACCAAGTGCCTACCCTTAAGGGAACTGACTGTCCCTCTCCCAGACGCCACCAACTGTCCATAGGTCCTTAGTCAGGGGGCGGGAACTTGTGGCACTTCCCTTCTCATGCTAGAAGTTGTGTGGGTTGATTATGTGCAGGCAGCCACGGCTGCTCTGCCTTCATAAATGTGTCAGTCCTGTCATATCTGGGTGACATTGTTTTGCTGTGGGCCTCCTAGACTCCTGGCTCTTAGAATCTTTCTGCCCTCCTTCCCACTGTGGTCCTTGATTGTGTGTGTGTGTGTGTGTGTGTGATACAGATGTCCCAATTTCGGTAGCTGTGCACTCCGAAGACACGTCTTCGTACTTTGGCCAGTCGTGAGATTTCCGTTAGCTACCATCTACTGCACAAAGAAACTTCTTTGATGAGATCTGAGAGCTGCACTGATCTATGGGTAGAGAGATACAAATTTAGAGCGGAGTCTGAAACCGTGTCCCTTCAGCAGAATGATAGTAGGTTCACCTCTCTCGGCCAGTTTTATAGGACCAAGCGTGTGTTTCCGCCTGTGGAGAGGGCCTTAAATTCAACCTGGAATCTGTGCCACTGTTGGTTGACCCCCAAGACATCTGTGCCGCTGTCGTACCCATGAGAATATCTTGTCATGACTTTCATTACTGTAGTTCCTATGATCCACAAATGTACCCATTTGTGATTGTTGATGACTTTTTCTTTCCAGAAACCTACACAGCACCTTCCAGTACTGTGAGAGCTAGCCAGCAGGGAGGAAGCTTCTGGTTAATATCAACTTGATTTTTCTATGTCCTGTGACCAATATGTGTGGTATCTTCAGTAACAGGGCCTTACCATAGAATGCTGTTGGGTACCCTAGAGCAACGACAATACACTGTAGTGTTTTTTGGAGGTGGGTCTCCAAGACACCTCTGACTAACAACTTGAGGGGTGTGTGGTAACTGCAACTAGACCTCTTTAGAATATATGTGTATACACATACATACTTGGTAATGTATATGCACATACACACATATACACACACATATATACACATATATACTATACACTCCACTACCTCTATATTTACATATATCTACACGCACACACACACACACACACACACACACACACACACAGAGCTTTTAAAATAGTGGCTTCTGTGTTTGCTTTATGTCATCTTGACCCAGTCATTTGGGAAGAGGGACTCTCAGGTGAGGAAGTGCCTCCATAATATTGGCCTGAGGGCAAGCCTGGGGGTATTTTCTTAATTAGTGATTGATGTGGGAGGGCCCAGCCCCTTGTGAGTGTACGTCCCCAGCCAGGTGATCCTGAGTCCTGTAGTAAAGCAGGCTGAGCAAGCCAAGGGGAGCAAGCCAGGAAGCAGTGTTTCTCCATGGCCTCTGCATCCGCCCCTGTCTCGGGTTTCTGCTTTGAGTCCCTGCCCGGCTTCCTTTGCTGATAGACTGTGATGTGGAACTGTAAGCTGAAATAAATATTTCTTCCCCAAGCTGCTTTTGGTCACGGTGTTTTATCCGCAGCAAGAGAAACCCTAACTAAGGCAGATTCCATATGGCTCTTTGAGACAGCCTTAGTGTTATATGTGTTTTTAATATTGGTGGCATACTATGGGCTTGGAATTTGCATAATGTGCTTCAGTAGGTGGGAGCACAAAGGCTCTTTTGAGGAAAGATGTTTATGCCTTTTTTGGGTTGAAAATTAAGCTATGTTCTCCCTCCATGCAGCGCTGTTTTCCTTTGAAAAAAACAAACTAAGACAACTGGCAAACTGTGGTTACTCCAACTTGTGATTTTTGGCAGACAGTCTGGAAATTAAATAAGCGAACCTGCTATTTCAAAGGGAAAACTGCCTGTGTTTGTTGCAAGTGATAACATTCGTGGCTCCAGGCAGAAGTTCAAATTTTGAGAAACTTGTATCTGCCCTGGTTGGCTTCAGCTCAGGTGTGATTTTAACAAATGTGAATTTGGGATGTTGTGTGCTAAATTATGTTGTTAACTTAGGGTGATCTGTGTCATTCTGTGAGATCGTATTTTCAAGCTGACGTTTGAGACAAAAGAGATGTTCATAGAGGTGGTTGGTAGCCTGTAGTAGTCTTCAGGTTGATTGGTAGGCTTTCAGATCCCACATTGCAGCTAGCTTGTAAGTAGACTACTTGTTCAGCTTTAATGTTCTATCAAACAAGTAGGTTTTGTTACGATGATCAGATTCTCTGCGTGTTCCACCACAAGTCTCTCTGAGGCTGGATTTTCTTCACATACTTGAACCCAAACAATGTTTCATATCAGACCAAACGTAGAAGTAGATGTGCCAAGGAGGCTGTTTGTTCCTCTTTATTAAAATTTCTTCTAAAAAATTTATTGCTAGTTGTTTATTATTATGTAATGATTTTACTATTATAAATGAATTACTGAATAATTAAAAAAAATCTCTGGGTTAATTTCTAGTAATGTAAGAATCAATAGATCCTTTCCTAAAAGAGTTAGGGGGTGACAATATAGTTTAGTGAGTAAAGGCACTTGCTGTACAAGCCTGGTGATGAGTTCAATCCCCAGGACATACGTGGTGGAAGGCGAGAGCTGAGTCACACACACTGTCTTTTGGCTTCCACATGGACGCATCAGCCCTCCCTGTGCTGGCCAGTCCCCCCACCCTGGTCAACTTGACACTGGCTAGAGTCACCTGAAAGCAGGAAACCTCAATTAAGAAAAGGCTTCCATAAGATTGGGCTGTAGGCAAACCTGTAGGTTATTTTCTTAATTAGCGATTGATGGGGAGGACCCTGCCCATTGTGGGTGGTGCCATCCCTGGGCTGGTAACTCCAGGTTCTACGAGAGAGCAGGCTGAGCAAGCCATGGGGTGCAAGCCAGGAAGCAGTCAGCCTAGGATATTATGAGGGGAGAGGGCCGTCGCCAAGCTGTCCACTGGACCCGATTCTGGGTGAAAGTGAAGACAGCATTTGAGTTTTTAGGTGAGTGACTACTGTTGAATGGCGATTGTCTGAGCGATTCACTGTAACTGTAAATAGTTTTAGAAACTGATGTCAATGTGTTTTTTGAAGCACTAGGCCCTCAAAATGATTCCACTCTGTGGCAGAGGTCCAGCCCAAAGGATTCTGTCATCCAGCAACGTTTCTCAGCGCGTGGGCTGTAGGCGTTCCTGCCAGGTGTGGAGGAGAGGACAGTAGATACTGTGGATAGACTTTCTACTCGCAAGAGGTGTTTGTGGAGTTCTTTGGGAGGGAAAGTTGCTAGGACGAGCTTCATTAAACTGGAAAGCTGCCTAAGACGCCCGAAGATGAGGAAGGGATGGAGTGCTGGTGCTGGACGCTGCAGCTGCTCTGAGCGAGGGTTCTGAGGAGGAGGGGATGGCCAGCTGTCCCCAATCACCGGAGCAGTCTGGCAGGCTAGACCCGCTGGACAGGAGTCACCTTTCACTGCCTGTGGTTTGGAAGCAAAGTCAAATACCTCGAGTTTACCAGTGCCTGTAGGCATTGTGCAGTGGAGAAGCTAAAATGGAGGGAGCATGTCTTGGTACCAAGGAGCCTGGCTCTGGGTGTGATGGGTGATCTCGACTGGCAGCTCTGGAGTTCTAGAATCATTTGAGAGGTGGGCCCCTGGGCATGCCTGCTGGGGATTATCCTGATTAGGTTAATTGAGGTGGGCTTGGGGGAGGGCCTGCCTACTGTAGGTGACGCCATTCTCCTGGCAGGGACCCTCGCCTGAGGCAAATGGAAAAGGCGACTGAGCACAAATATCCAGCACTTGTTTCTTGATTATGGATGCTATATGACTAGCTGCCTTAAGCTCTTGGTGCTGTGACTTCTCTGTAATGGTTGGTTATGACCTTGAGCCGAGAGCTTGTCCAGTAGATCATCTCAACAGTGAGACACTGGGTAAGCTACTCTGAGAGCTGTTGTCTCCGGAGGAGTGTTGGGAGACGGGAACAGGGCTCAGTGCTGGTGTGCTGTGCTCATCCTCTTCCACAAGGCCAGCCCCGGCATTCCTTGTAGAACTCTGGGTCTCTTGTGGGGGTCTGGGAGTAAGAAATTCTCACTGATTGCATGTTCCCTTTTGGTTTTCAGACCACCCTTAGAATATTCTGTAATCTGTAAGGTTCAGTTTCTGACTTATTTCTTTTTTCTTTTTCTATTTTTCCCTGTGGTTTTTCTGAGACAGGGCTTCCCTGTTGTAACTCTGGCTGTCCTGGAACTCACTCTGTAGACCAGGCTGGCCCTGAACTCAAGAGATCTACCTGCCTCTGCCTCCCGAGTGCTGGGATTAAAGGCGTTAGCTGCCACCACCTGGCCTGACTTATTTCTTACAACGCTTTTAACTTGTATGGATCTTTTTAAAAGCCAGGATTTTGGAGAACAGCATACCCAGAGAGCTTTTCCTCCTGCCAGATTGCAGTGAACTATTGCTGGCTTTGAGTGGTGCCTTCCCTGAGCTTCTCGAAGGTAGAAATGAAGTCAGGAAGCCCAAGGAAGGGCAAGAGCCCCAGGTGTGACAAGCTCCACATGACTTTGTACTCCTCACCAGTAGGAAGAGGAGTGTGTAGTTGACGTCCCTCCTGAGAACAGTGGAAGGAAGACAAATTGAAACACAAATACTGTTTAAATCCCGACACATCTTGTTTAAGAGTCGGTCTCAGAGGCCAAGCCTTCCCACACAAGAATTTCATCAATGTAGAATACCAGAAACCTGGATAGTTCTGTCCTGAAAGCCCTGGGTTGCTCCAGGCTAAGGACTTACTTTCTGATCCCTTCAGTGCTATAGATTAAGTGGTCTGTGCCTGTTTGATTTTATTTTCTCCTTTATTAGTGGGTGAAGATTTTTCTCTATTTGCGGACCTCGCATGAGTTACTGCTTGAGGCGCAGGGCTGTGGCAGGTGATGTTAATGAGCTGGCTGGTTCTTAAGTCAGGCACAGCTCCTATAAACAGAACCACCCCTCGTTAGCCACATCGTGAGGAAGAGTGTTCACAGGTGAGCCCAAATGGCTGGCACAACATTTGAAAGGCACTAAGATGCTCCCGCCCCTGCCCTGAGAAAGGATGTCTGGGAATGACACCCCACAGTAGAGCAACTTCCTCTGGTGTAGACCGGAATCATTAGTCATGATGCATTAAACTTAGGCTGAATCAAAATGAAGAATGGCCATGGCAGAATCTTGATTATCGGAAAGTTAGTCATTTGTTCTCTGAGTCAGCTTAATGGTGTATAATGTTCACATCGCTCTCTCTTGGGGCTGGGCCAAGAAGCTAGCATGGTTGCCAGTGTTTCAGCAATGAGCTAATCAGCCCTTGGCTTCCTCATTCCTGGCCAAGAGTTTCTCTGGAATTAGTGATGTCACCACATTAGACCCAAGCTCTCATGGAAGATTTCTTTCTTCTTTCTTTTTAAAGGTTTTTAATTAAAAAAAAATTTTATGTATGCGATGTTTTTCTATCATGTACATATGTGTATATGTGTACCATGTGTGTGCCTAGTGCCCAAGAAGACCGGAAGACGGTGTGTGCTGGGAATCTTAACTGCTGAGCCATCTCTCCAGCCCTTCCTGTCTTCCTTTTAAAAATAGCATTTTATTATTTGACGCTTGCGTACATGTATTTGGTATATTTTGATCACATTCACCCCATTTACTCTTTTTCTGTTTCTTCTGGAGTCCTTATTTCCCTTTTCCCCAAACACCTCCCTCCCACCTACCCCCGTTCTTTGATAATAAAACCAAACAAAACAGTCCCCCCCCCCAAAAAAAAACCCTCAATTTAGTTAAGGGTTGCCTGTGTGTGCACTGGTGTGGGGAGATTCACTGCATCACGGGCAGCTTACTAGTGGCTGCCCCACTGAAAAAATGGCTCCCCCATCTCAGCAGCCGCCTCTTCCCGGCCCACCCACTCCCCATCCTTGTTAAAGCTTTCTGCAACCCCCCCCATATGCACCCCCCATCTTCTGTTACATGTGCTCTCCTATCTCCTCCCACCTGAAGCCTCTTTCTTCCCCGCTTTCGTGACCCTTTCCAGCTTCCCGATCACCACAGGTAACTCCAGATGAAGCTCATGTGTGGAAGGTCGGCGCCTCCTATCAGACTGAGCAGTCAGACTCCGCCGTGACTGAGGTCAGGTGTGGGGTGCCTCCAGCTGTATTGTTTTCTCCATCTTTAGGGCTTTGTCTATCCCGGGTCTCTTGTGCTTCTGTGAGGAACGGTACTGGAGTTTTGCTTGAGACTACACCGAATCTGTAGATTACTTTTGGTAGGACGGCCATCTTGACAGTATTTAATTCTTCTGATCCATGGGAATGGGAAGTCTTTCCATCTACTGTTTTTCTCAATTTCTTTCTTCATCGTTTTAAAATTTTCGTTATAGAAGCTGTCCACTTGCCTGATAAGTGTATCCAAAGGCTTTTCGTTTTGAGGCCATTGCGAATGATTTCCTTCTCAGCCTATCTGTCGTTAGCATATATGGAAGGCGTCCTTTATGGAAGGCTACTAACTTTTGTCCTGCCCCTTTGATGAAGTTGTTTATCCATTATAAGACCTTTTCTGTGTCTTGAGATGACCATGATGTTTGTCATTGAATCCATTTATGTAGCTTATTATGTTTATTGATTTACATATATTAAATGGTCCTTACATCCTGGGATAAACTCAACTTGATCACTGTGAATTATTTTTTTGATGTGTTATTGAATTTAGTTTGTAAGTATTTTGTTTAGAATTTTTCCATCTATGTTCTTCAGCCGAATCACTCTTTAATTCTCTCCCTCCCTCTCCCTCTCCCTCTCCCTCTCTCTCTCTCTCTCTCTCTCTCTCTCTCTCTATCTCTCTATCTCTCTATCTCTCTCCCCCTCCCTCCCTCCGTGTGTGTGTGTGTCTACCAGCTTTTGGTACTCAGAAAATAAAGTTTTAACTTCATAAAAAGAGAGTATGACTTTATTATTTGGGAAGCTTAAATTCCGGCTCCAACATCAGTGTTAGTTACCTGTTTAAATGCTTTATCTCATCTTGGCTTAAACTTGGTAGGTCTTATGCATCTAGAAATTCACTTGTTTCTTTAGACTTCACAGTTCCATAGAATATGTGGTTATAAGGTAAGACCTAGTGATTTTCTGAATTTTATTGATCTCTGTTGTAGTGAATTCCTTTTCATCTCGAATTTTATTAAATTGGGTGTTTACTCTCTTGGCTAAAGTTTGGTCAGTTTTATTTTTAAAGAGCCAACTTCCTGTTTCATTGATTCTTTTCCCCTGCCTCCCATATCATTAATATCTGATTTGATTTTACTGATTTATTTCTGTTTACTGATTTGAGATTTGTCTTGTTCCTTTTCCAGGTTCCTAAAGCATATCATTAGGTTATTTGTTTGGGATCTCTCTGATTTCATAATGTAGTCACTCAAAACTGTAAATAATTCACTGGTGGCTGTTTTAATTGTGCCCCATAGGTTTTAATATGCTGTGCTTTTATTTTCGTCTGCTTCCCATCATTCAGTAGTGTGTTTAACTCTGAGACTGTGTTGTCGGGCTTCTCTTGGTGCTGATTCATAGTTCTATTCCATTGTAATCAGGAAGGATACAGGAATTATTTTTGTATTTGAGCCTTGTTTGTGTCCTGTATGTGATCTGTTTTAGAGAAAATTCCATAGGCGTCTCGGAAGAGCATGTATTCTCTGGTGTTTGGACGGAATGCTCTGTAGATGCTCTCATTTGGTGTCATTTAATTCAAGCTTTGCTATTTGCTGTCAGAATGACCTGCCCATTTGGTGAGAATGGAGTGCTGACGTCACCCACTGCTGTTGTGCCGGGGTTAACGGTGACTTCAGATCTAGTAGAATTTGCTCTATGAAATTCAATGGACCTGTGTTTGGGGCATGTACGTTCAGAATTAAAACATCCTTCTTGTTGGATTGTTTCCTTAATCAATGTGCTTTGGTTTGAAGTCTATTTTGTCAGATATAAACACTCCAGGTTGATTTGCTTGGGGCCCTTCTTTTTGTCCTTTTACCCTAAGATGGTGTGCTGAGAAAATGCCTCCATAAGATTAGCCCGGAGGCAAGCTTAAGAGGCCTTTTCTCAACTAGTGATTGATGTGGGGGGCAGGTACTGTGAGTGGTGTCACCCTTGGGCGGGTGGTCCTGAGCTGTATTAAAGCAGGCTGAGCAAGCCCGTGAGCACACTGACTTCCCATGTGATGGACTAGAAGCTCCAGGAAGGAATTAACCCTTTTCCTCCCAAGTTGGTTTGGGTTAGTATTTTAATTACAGTGTTAGAAAGCAAACTAAGACAGCTAGTGTCCATATGTAGTGATTGTCGTGTATCGTAGTGATGTATGTTTCTTAGTGGCCGCAAGATGGTGGTTTCTGCTCTTTTGATCTAGTCTACTAGTCTGTGTCTTTTGACTCAGGAACCATTAATATTCACAGTTATTATTGAAAAGTGTGTGTATTGATCCCTGTCATTTTGTTTGTTTTTTTTTTCTTTTCCTCTCTTGTTTTACTGTCATTTATTCCTTCCTCTGGCCTTGTAGAAGGACCTGTTGTCTCTTCAGTCTGATTTCTTCAAGTGTCTTCTGCAGAGCTAAGAGGTCAGAAATCCCTTTAGCCTGTTTTGATCATGGAAAAATTTTATAAAACTCTTTTGTGACAGGTATTTTTGCTGTGTCTAAAGGTCTGGGCTGACAGTTGTCTTTCAGAACTTGAAGTAACATCTGTCCAGGGCCTCGTGGCCTCTAAAGGCCATGTTGAAAAAAAAATTGCTGTTATTTTGATGGTCTTAGCTTTATATGTACCATGGTGTCTTGCCTATTTGTAGAGTTCAGAGTGTCTTCTCTAGGTTAAAATTTCCACGGGTGCTCTCTCACTTCTGTCCTTGTTTGAATGTTCTAATGTTGTAGTTCCTCATCTTGTATTGAAGCTCAGATAATACACGCCCACCGCCCCCATCCATACTGCTGGTGAGACTTTCCACAGTTTTTGACGTATTTCTCATTTCCAGCATTTCAGACTGGTTTTCCTTCCATATTTCTCTTTGTTGCATGCTTTTTTATATCTTGCATTACCTTCATTATTTCAGTCAGCTGTGTTTTCAATCAGGAGCAGATTTTCTTCTTTGAACATACTTTAAAAACTGTAAAAATATTTACCTCATTATTTATGTGTCTCTGAATGTGTCAGTGTGTGTGCTTGTGGATGCCTGTGGAATCCAGGAGAGGGTATCACCCTAGGAGAGGGCATCACCCCCAGGAGAGGGCATCACCCCCAGGAGAGGGCATCACCCCCAGGAGAGGGCATCACCCCCAGGAGAGGGCGTCACCCCCAGGAGAGGGCATGACCCCCAGGAGAGGGCGTCACCCCCAGGAGAGGGCATGACCCCCAGGAGAGGGCGTCACCCCCAGGAGAGGGCGTCACCCCCAGGAGAGGGCATCACCCCAGGAGAGGGCATCACCCCAGGAGAGGGCATCTTCCCCTGGAGCTGGAGTTGCAGGTGGTTGTAGACTACCTGAAGTGGGTGGGAACTGAACTCTGGGGGGTCCTCTAAAAGAGCAGCAAGAGTTCTTAGCCACTGATTCGTCTCTCCGTCCCCTGACTGTACTTTTAACCGTTCTTTTTAGCTTGCTGGCTGGAAGTTTACCAGGTCTCTCTCTAGATGCCACCCCTGTAGGATCAGAAATGTTTAGGAGCTATGCTGTCTGTGTGTGTTGTGTGTGCTTCTTAGTTACTACTTTGAGACTTTCACATCTGGTGTTATGCCTTTGCCTGGGTTATTTTTATCATCTGTGTTCTTTCAGTTGAACCATTTGCAATGTTCACTTGGGACTGGATGTGGTAGAATCGAGTGTATAATTCAGAAAACAGTTCCTCGGTCTAGGAGCTCAGAGTTCCTGGTGGAAACTCCATAATATTGCCCGAGCAGGATATTAACTGCAAGAGCAGCCGCCACTGCTTGTGCTAGCCAGTTAATAATAGTGGCCCCTTTGACTTCAATAACCATCGGCAGATAAACCACCAAGGATAATGTGGAGTGTTCGTTTTTTTTTTTAAGTTAATAAGATTAGGAGTGAGTGATAGGGGAGGTTAAGCATAATGATTAAGTATTAGATGGATTTTAAAAAGAAAAAAAAGGTCTGATTGAAGTAGCTAGTGGGGACAGGTTGGGCCACCATTAGAGACTGCGACCTATGGTTTTGTGGTTTTAATTAAGGAACTAGAGGAGAGGGAATAAGGGTGGGAGAAAGAGGATATAGGCAGAAGATAAGAAGTATTACAGATGTTGCTACAGAGTAGTGAAAAATGTCCCAGAGCGGGAGAGATGGCTCTTTGGTTAAGTCCGAGTTTGGTCCACAGCGCGTCCGTCATGCAGCTCATAATTGCCTAACTCCAGCTGCAGGGGATCTGATGCCCTCTCTGGCATCTGCTCACATGTGTTGTTCACCCACAAACGCACACATACACAAAAATAATTTAAAAAAGAAAAAGAACCCCTATGGTAAAGTGGGCATAGAAAGAAAGTCCTGAGACATGTGCAAGAGTGGAAATGTAGTGGAAAATAATAAATAAAAAGAACGACTGTGGAGGGGCTGCAAAGATAGCTCCGTGGTTAAAAAGGCTTGTTGATCTTCGAGAGGACCCAGGTTCAATTCCCAGGACCCACATGACAGTTTATAACCGCATGTAACTACAGGTCCAGGGGACTTGGCACCAGGCACACAAGTGCTTAGCAGATAACACATGCAGAAACACGCATGCACATAAAATAAAAGAATTTATTAAAGAATACTTGATGGAGTAAATAGCTGGACAGCGACTCTGAATTGGAAGGTAAAGTTCTCAGATCCTCGTGATTCTAGCATGGTCCGGTATGCAGGAAGAGCGAGGGGGAACCGTTGGTTTTTGCAGCTTCAGCCTGGGTTCTGGTGGGAGGGAGAGGGGAGGTTGTAGGACCTTTCCTGGTTGCTCTTTGCACTCCATTGTGGCCTCTTCTGGCCTCTTCTGGTCCTGCAAGTCAGGCCTTACCTCCTGCTGCCTCCTCCGTAGCCTTGTTAGGTAGGCGGCTTCTGTAGAGAGGGCTTCCAGCAAGGCTATGACGCTCAGCCTTCTTCCCTGCTTTTCTGCTGAGATCAGTAGCTTTGTTTACAGCCTTTTTCTTTTTCTAAGATAAGAGCTTTCTGTGTGTTATCTTTGCTGTTTTCTCTCACTGAGGTTCAGTGGTGAGGCTTTTAATTTTACCATTATATCCAGAAGCCTTAGGACCTTATTTCTGTAAAGCTGAAACACAAAGAGCTTCATTGATTTTTAGGATATGCCTTTTCAGGGCATAAAGTAACATCATTGTAGAATTCTGACCTCAGTTCCCTTCCATATAGTGACCCAAATGTACTTGTCTGTATTCTCCTTTATAATTCCATAAGTCTTATTTCAGCTCAGATCATCCACCTTTGCTGTATCTAACTCTAGGTCCTTAGGGAAGATGACCTAAGGAACAAGAGTTAGCAATATTCTCAATTATAGGTGAGGTTAAAGATTAAGTTTGATACCTGTAGTTACTGTTCTAATCATTTTGTTACTGTTCCTAATGATGTTCATTACTGAACCCACTGCTAGGCGCAGGTTGCTGTGTTATCCCACCAGGATTGCCAAAGACATGCTTGACTTCCTAATCCGTTTGCCTCTTCATAGCATCTGGTCCAGCCATAGCTGCTGCTGCTTTTTCTTTTTTCTTACATATTTATTTGTTTTTTATTACGTAAATTTATTATTTATTGTAATTTTTTTCTCTCATATAATACATCCAGACTCTCATCCTGCCCTCCCTCTATTCCTCCCAGCTTCCCCCCTTCTCCCCTCTCCTCCAGATGTCCCCACTCTCCTCCACCCCTACTTCTCCTCAGAAAAGAGCTGACCCTCCCCCTCCAGAGTTTACCTCGTGAACAGGGCATAACAAGATGGAACATGGCCAGGCATGAGCCCCTACACAAGCTTCTTAACTGAAAAGCAAAAAAAAAAAAAAAAAAAAAAAAAAGATTTACTTATTTTATGTATATGAGTGTTTTGCCTTCGTGTGCATATGGGCACCATATTCGTGCGAGGTCAGAAGAGGGCATCTGGTCCCAGGGTGCTTGTGGGTAAAGTGTGTGCATTAAGACCTGGGTTTGGAATCCAGAACCCATGTAAAGCTGGACAAAGTAGCACGTGCCTGTGATGTTATCATAAGAGCCAGTGTTTCTTGATTGTTTAAGGGGTCCTGTGGTAAGTCAGCCAAGGTAAAGATTATTAAGCAGTATCCCCATTACTAATAGAGAAGGAAATGGACAATATCATAGCGACTTCTGCTGTCGCCCCGTTTTCCTTCCTGGTAAGATTAAAGAATGATACTTGGTTACGCCTGCCAGGCATCTAAAACTGTGGTGTCTAACAAGTTTGACCTTTCGTTTCTACCATTATTATTAACAATATTTGGTGCATGGAAAAAAGACAATTCTGTTTAAAAGGAATTCAAACTAATACTGTATTGACATCTGATTTCTTCTAGAATGTAAATATGACGGTTGATTTACTTTCTCAAACTGAAATCTGGTATAATTATAAGACAATCGTAGATACCAAGTGATCGTCCACAAGTAGGAGTTTAGATATCAAAGACCAATCTTGTCTAAAAATTAGGGCTAGCCATTCATATAAACTTACAGCTCTAACGTCTAACTGGCCAAACTATTGTTAAAATGAAAAGGTAAATTATTTTAAATATCCCAAATATTAAGCATTTCATAGAGTACAAACAGATGCAGGGGAAAGCACAGTCAGCCTAGGTTTAAAATTATATGATTTTATTTGGTTAAATTACCGGTCTCCCTCATTTTCTGCCTTCACGTCATTAAGGTGGACAGTGCTCTTGATTACTTTAATTTTCAACACAATACTCCTATTACATGTTACATATATGTGTCTTATTATTGTCACATATAAATGTTACGTCAGAACAGGAAGGAAAACAATCAGACCCAGATGATAATGGCTGATAGATTTTGGTGATCTGATCAGCAGTTCCCTGAGGACTTACCAGGTCTCTCCTTCTCCTAAAAGGCTTTCCTGTCTCCTCAGGTCCTAGGAATGAGTCATCCTCATTTTGGGACAATTTGGGACATTAAATATTAAGTAGGTGGAGTTACGCGTATTCACGCTTGGGTCCTAAGTTTCGTTCCATGGTCTCCATGTCTGCTTTTGTCTACTCAGATCCTGGGAATGAGTCTTCCCAACAATTTGGGACGTTAAATAACATTTAAATCAATAGTTGCTCCCTGAATGCACGAAATGTGATGTCAGGCCAAGAGGGAGCTGTGAGCAAAGTTCCCCAAAAGAAACTACACCCACAAAGGCTGACCAGTTGAAAAGCACTTCAGTGTGCTAAAGGTTCAGAGCCTAATTACAAGTTACCTTGTCTTTAGCTCCTTAATAACCAATCATTGCCTACCCTGAGTCTGTGTTCCCAGGACATGGTTATTCATATTTGGCTCCAAAGTAAACTATCTCTTGTCACTTTTGAGGTAAAAGCTGGTTGTTGTTTTGTTTTAATATGGAAATTCACACGGATATGGAGAGAAGGGTCCAGGATCCAGACTAGCAAAGTGTGGTGGCTTGGACGAGGGCACCAAGAATCTAGTGCTGAATTTTCCCCATGAGGACTGGGATAAAGAAAGAAAACTGTCTGTGTGTGTGTGTGTGTGTGCGCGCGCGCGCGCGCGCGCATGTATGTGTATAACCTTGGGTCATCCCTTATTCCTCTCCTTGCTCTCCTTCAAGTTCTTGGCTTTTATTTTCATTAATTGTGTTACATGCTGTCCTAGTTAGATTACTGTTGTTATGATGAGACATCCTGTCCAAAAGCAAGTTGTGGGGGAAAGGATTTATTTATCTTATACTTCTGCCTTGAAGTCCACCACTGAAGGAAGTCAGGGCAGGAACTCAAACAGGGCAGGAGCCTGGAGGCAGAGCTGATGCAGAGGCCACGGAGGGGTGCATCATACTGGCTTGCGTATCGTGACTTGCTCAGCTTGTTTTCTAATGACAGTTGATTCTTTGTATTGTGTTTTGTTTGTTGTTCTTATTTCTTTGATTTCTGCTCTGATTTTCATTATTTCTCGCTGTCAACTGGGTCTGGATTTGGTTTGTCAATTTTAAGTTATATTTCATTGTGGTAAAATGGGATATAGGAGTTATTTCAATCTTTTTGAATTTGTGAAGATGTGTTTTGTGTCCCAGGATGTGATCTATTGTAGCAAAGCTTCTGTGTGCTGTTGAGTAGAATGTGTGATCACTGGTGTTTGGGTAGAACGTTCTGTATGTGTCTGTTAGGTCCACTTGATGTATGATGTCAATAAATTCTGATGTTTCTTTGTTTATTTTTTGTCCAGATGACCTGTCTATAGGAGAAAGTGGGGTATTGAAATCACCTACTATTAATAGATTTATGTCTTCAAACTCAGTAGTACATTTTTTTTTATGAAATTGGGTATACTAGAGTTTGGTGCATATATGTTTAATAATAATGTCTTCTTGGTTAAGTATTCCCTCGATTAGAATTCAGTGTCCTTCATCATGTCTTCAAATTAGTTTTAGATTGGAATCTATTTTGTCAGATTTTAGGATAGTGATGCCTGCTTGCTTTCTGGTCCCATTTGATTGGAGTACTTTTATGCATCCCTTTACTCTAAGGTGGTACCTCTCTTTAAAGGTAAAATGTGTTTCTTGTAGGCAACAGATAATGGATTTTGTTTTTTGATCCATTCAGTGAGCCTGTGTCTTCTGATTGGAGAAGTGAGGCCATTGATATTTGAAGTTACTATTGAAACGTGTGGTAGTTCCAGTCACTGTGTTGCTGATTTTTGATGTTTGTTCTTGGTGGTACTTTGTGTTTGAATGATTATGGCTTTGTATTTCTTTCCATAGTCTCTCAGCAAAGCTCATTGCTCACTTTCGCCCGAAATACTGCTTCTGGTATTTTCTTTATGTTTGGTTTGTCGGATATAAACTTTTTAAGGCTGTTTATAGTCTAAGACAATTTTCTCCTTTACTTATGAATAACTTTGCTGAGATATTAGTCTAGGCTTGTATCATAGTCTTTTAGGATTTGGCGTGCGTTGTTCTAGGCTCTTCCTGCTTTTAAAGTTTCCATTGAGAAATCAGCTGTTATTCTGATGGGTCTCCCTTTCTATGTGACTTGTGTTTTTCCTCCTGCCGCTTCCAATACACCTTCTTTGTTATGTATACTTAGGGTTTTAATTCTGTGCTGGGGATTTTCTTTTCTGGTCTTGTCTATTTGGTATCTGTGTGCTTCTCTGTTGTCTGTATGAGTGTGTCTTTCCTTAGTTTGGGGAAGATCTTGTTGAAGATCTGGTCTATATCATTGACTTGTGATTCTTCTTTCTCGTGTGCCTATAATTCAAAGGTTTTTTTGTTTTTTGCTTTTTGTGTGTGATGCACATTCTTGTATGCCCCCTTAGCATAGATTTTTGTTGTTGTTGTTGTTAAATTGCAATATTCTTCATTTCAGCTTGGGTCCTCTTCAATGTTTCTGTCTCCTTACTGAATCCTGTTCTAGTCCTGGATCATCATCTTCATTTCCATCAGCCTTCTCCTTGTATTTTCTTGGGCATCTCTTAGGTGTTTATTCTCCTTAAGTTATTTCTTCTTAAGTTTTGTCGTACGGGAACTGGCTACAAGTACCTGATAGAGTCCTTCCTTCAGGCTAAAGGGAGTTTTAGCTGCTGTACCTCTTCACGATTGATGAAACCGCCAAGGTGTTTTGGTTTATCATGGATTCACTGTGCAATCAGTTCTGACTTTTTAGTCTTCATGTTTAAAAGTCCCTTGTAAACAGTGTATATCTTCCTTTAATAGAAACTGGTCATATAGTTTTTACTTTTTAAAAAACCATTTATTTTATTGTGTGCATTGCTGTTTTGCCTGCATGTATATCTCTGTGAGGTGTCAGATCCCCAGGAACTGGAGTTATGTGCAGCTGTGAGCCGCCATGTGGGTGCTGGGAATTGAACCTAGGTCCTCTGGAAGAGCAGCTAGTGCTCTTAACTGCTGAACCACCTCTCAAGTCCCTAGTTTCTACTTGTAAAAATATTCCCGGTGTGTACTCCATAAGAAGATAATGGATTTTTCCCAATGGAATAGATTTTATATGAACGCCAAAGCTTTAGTTGATTTTACAATTTATTAGTATCATTCATGTATTTAATAGACCAAATTTTATAAGTAGATTCGAATACTTATGAATATGAATATGGGCTTCTCAAGGGAAAATGGCCTTACAAATAGGGATTTCAAGTATAGCACGGGATTTCTTTTTTTGTAGTTTTAAGAAACATTTATTTGATCTAAATTTTTATGTGTACACACGTTTGCCTGTCTGTATGCATGTATGCTACATATGTGGCTGGTGCCTGCTGAGGCCAGACTAGGGTGTCAGATCCCCTGGCACCAGAGTTAGAGATGGTTGTAAGGCATCATATGATGCTGAGAATCCAACACAGGTCCGCAGGAAGAGCTATGATTGATCTTAACTGCAGATCCAGTTCTCCAGCTCCGTTTTGTATCTTAAAATAGACCCTGTGCTATGGGGAGATGCCAGGGAAGAAACCACCGATAGACCAGAGTAATGATTCTGCTGTTGTCCGATTTGTCAAGCCAGTGAGTTTATTGAGTTTATAGGGGTACAGGTGAGGGTTCCTAACAGAAGAATGGACAACTCAAAACCAGCAGCATCACCAAAAAGACCACCCAAGCATGAGTGATCACAGAAGCTGCAGCAGTGGAGCTCTCTGCATGACGTTCCAGCAGCTCAGTAGGTTGGCATGTCCTCCTAACAGCTTGCGTGGTTGGAGAGTCCCCTCTTCCAGCAGTTGTTTACTGCTTCAATAACCTTGTGGAGGGAGTCTTGCATTTCTTGTTAATTTTAGGAACTTCTTGAGACTTGTGAGTTGTTCGCTTCTTGAGTCTCATGAGCCTCTCCCCTCCTTTCTGGAGAGACTGTTTCAATTTAGAACTTTCCGAGCCTTAGGGAATTGCCCTCCAGGATAGATGCCTCAATGGAGGACATTGCTATACAAGACATCACCCTCCCTCCTGCTCGGAGCCTCACTCTATACCCCTGCCGTCCTGGAACACATTGTGTAGACCAGGCTGGCCTTGAACTTGCAAAGTTCCACCTGTCTCTGCCTTCTGAGTGCTGGGATTACAGGTGTGTACCACCATGCTCAGCTCACCACGGAAGTCCTGCCACAGCTGCACCACAGGCACATGCTGCCTGGTGTTTTGGTACCTTTAGCATTCATGGCTGAACAGGAGCGCTGACGACGTTTCCTCCTAGCAGTCTGCATTGCACCTTGTGGCCGCATGAAGGCCGGCTGTAAGGAGGGAGTATAGGTCGCTGACCTAACACTACGATGGTCTTTTTCTTTTCATATAGAACTTTGCTCTATTAGGAGGCAAAGGTGGAAGAGACAGGGGCACAGAAGACTAGATGAGAATAGAGAATTAAGAATAGAGTTTTCAAAATTTATCTTTAGGTTTGTCCCAAGCTCTAAATTTTAAAGATTAATTTCCTATTTATTTTTAATATCTTTTTAACTTAGATGTAGTCTCTGGAGTTTTTTTTTTTTTTTAATTTGTAAGTTGTCAAATTTATTGTTTGTTGACTTTAGATGTCTTAAAATTTCAGTTAAATAGGGTACTCATTATATTAAAAAAAATTCTATTGTCTAGCTAGGAAATTTAGTTAAGCATGCAAAAGAACAGAAACAAAAACAATTTAGAGATATTAAATAATCTTCCCTGCTGAGTGAACCAAACTATAAAGCCAAGTTCTCTTGAGTTAGATCCTGTATTAGTTACTTTTCCGCCACCATGATGAAACACAAATACCAAAAGCAACTTAGAGGAGGCAGAATTTATTTGGGCTTACAGCCCATCACACTGGGGGAGCATGACAGTTGGTGGCAGGCATGGTGGCAGGAGCAGGAAGCTGAGAGCTCACATCTCAACCTCAAGCATGAAGCAGAGTGGAAACCGGAAGTGGAGTGGGCCTTGACGTTCTCAGTGCTGACTGCCATGACTGACTTCCTCAATCAAGGCTGCTCCCCCAACCCTCCCCAAACGGTGTCACCAACAGGCAATCAAGTGAGCCAATGGAGGACATTCTCATTCAAATTACTATAGAAAAGGACCTCCCCCAATTCCAGCCATCTTTCAAAAAATACTTTCAAACTGAATTGACACACTTTTCAAATATAAAATCAGCTGGAATACCAAATACTTGGCTTTCTCCATGCAGCCTGAACCCCTGTGTTAAGATAAGTGGCCAGAGAAAAGGACAGAATGTTAGCAAATGAATGAAGTAAAAGGTCAGATACCAATGTGCTTTCAAAGCAAACAAACCAACAACACTGATACTTCAAGTGCTTTAAAAGCAAACCAAAAAGTACCTAAAAATGGGATGCAACAGTTGGTGTGGAATAAACAAATAGACCATCACCCAAGCCAAGAGAGGTCCAGGACCCCTAAACGAACTCACCAACACCCACTGAAGAAAGCAACCCTGCATGGTTGGGCACAAGGGGCCCATGCTGGTTCCTGGCTCTGATGAGGTGACTCCTTTAGTGAAAAGTTGATTCTGGGGTCCTACACTGAGGCTACTGTTACAGTAAACAAACAGCTCTAACCTCAAAGAGGACAGGAGAGTTTATCCCAGAGCCACATATGAGTGATCATGGCTTGGTAACACAGATTTAGTCTACTCCAAATTCCATGTTCCAATGTGGTAACAGTTCGATGAATTCTGTAGAGTAACAGAGCAAATAAAGTTATAACGACACTTTTAAAATATAGCGGGCATATCAGATAGGTGGGTACAGCAAACAAAGCAGGGAACTCTCTGAAATAGCCCTCAGATGCTGTTGTGATGATGCTCTTGCTTTTGAGTTGATAGAAGTGAGGAATCTGTTTAATAATCACAAGGATGTTAGGTCACAAACAGAAGTAGGCAATGAATGAATCTGCAGATACATGAATATGTAGAAAATCCATGGGATCTACAACAAAACCTACTACAATTAGTGATTCATCATTTTTTTTCAATAAAATAAAAACTCATAAGTTAGTTTTATCCTTGTGCATTGTCAACATCTGGACACCAAAATTTAAAATAGTGCACAGTCACTGAAAATGAGCACATATTTAGCTACAGATCTAATGTAAAAACATAAGACTTTGATGCTGAAAACTTTAAAATGCTGATAAAATTAGAGTAGAGCTAAATAAATGAGACATACAATGTTCATAGAGTGGAAAAGTTAACAGTAAAATATTCTGCTGTGGTATAAATATATGTAAAATAGCAGAGTAGTAAGACTACCTGAAATGAAATTGAAAAGGGAGAATAGATAAGTCTGTCTTTCCAACTTCAAATATTTACTTTTTTTTTCCTAGAAAGAATCTACTGTGTACTCCCAGATGGTCAGGAACTCACAGAGATCCACCTGCCTCTGCTTTCCAAGTGCTGGGATTAAGGGTGTGTGCCACCATGCCCATTCAAGACTTACTTTGCAGCTATGTGGAGAAGATTATGTGGTAGTGTTCAGAAGGTAGACACATCTGTGGAGCAGAACAGGAGATCCAGTATATACCGCAGGAGTCTTCCTGAATAATTAGTTTTCAAATCCCAAAGCAAGTAAATGGAGCCAGAATCACCTTACCTAACACCTGGTGTTAGAACAGTCCTTCCCAGGTTGTCAGTCAGTCCTTCAATCCGCTTCTCACCTCATTGCAGAGTTAACTCAAAATGGATGTCAGGCTCAAATTGAAAATTAAAAGTCTGAAACTCAAAGAAAAGAATAAGGGAATTGTATATTTGATATCAAACTTTATTTGTAGGAGAAAAATTAATCTCATCAGAATTTATTAAAAACGTCATGTTGGAAGGATGAAAAGATAATTTTAGACAGGGAAAATATTTTAAAATCATAGACACAAGAAAAGAGTGGTCCTGCAATAAATGAGGAGCTCTTAAAACTCATCAGTAGCAAAATAAAGGATTAAATAGAAAATGAGCACAAGGCTTGAGGTACTTTATCAGAAGGAATGTACAGATGGCACACAGCATATGAAAACATCTTCTATCTCCTTTATATTTAGGAGATGCAAAGACGTACCACCATACACTTGACAGAATGGATAAGGTAAAAAAATTGCACTGACAGCAAATGTTAGCCCACGGTAGAGGTGGATCCCTATACATTCCTGCCGGGTATGTGCCCTGGTACAGCTCTCAGGAAAACAATCTGGTGGTGCTCAAGATGCTAAGTAGCAGTTACCATGCAAACCAGCTGTGTAAACTCCTGGGCATTTATCCCAGAGAAATGAAAATTATGTTTATTGAAAACCTATCCACACCTGATTTACAGTGAGTATTGACGTGCCAGAAACTGGGAGAGTCCTGAGTAGATGCTCTTCCATGGATGCTCAGATGTGTAAACAGACGTGCACATCTGTGACATTGAGCATGCCCGGCAATGAAAAGGACCGAACTCACAATAGAGTGCCCTAGTGTATCCCTAGAAAAGTAAACTGAGGAAAAATTGATGCCCAAGGATTTTGTTCTGTGCAGTCTGATTCCAGTGTCGTTACTGATTTTGACATCACAGACATGGAGAGCCGGTGAGGGGCTGTGGAGGATTTTAGGAGTGGTTTTTGGAGGGATGTGGTTATAGCTATGCAAGAATCCTTGAGGGAACGTTTTGAGTCTTAACTGTGCCAGTGTTAATATCCTGGCTCTGATATTAATACACACACACACACACACACTCACACACATACACACACATATATATATATATATATAGTGGGAGGAAACTGGGTTAAGGGTATATGAAGTACCTCTCTTCTGTTTCTGCACTTGGCCGTGGATTATGGTTGCCTCAAACTCAAAAGCGTAGTTACAAAATGGAAGTCACATCATAGTGTTACTCTTTCCCCAAAATGCTGTGTCCTTCCTAGCAAAAGGGAAATGTAAAGTAGGGGAGTAGGGGAAGGTCGGGGCGATGGGGAGGCGTGGCGTCTGAGGACAGGGAACAGGTTGTCAAAGCCTGAAGGCTAATGGGAGAATCCAGCTTTTCTTTAGGTAGACTAGGGAACCATCGCAGGATTATTAACAGATTGCAAATGGTCTGGGCCCCGACAGGATGACTCTGCCTGCGATTGCAGGAGACAGGCACCTGCTAAGTGGTCATCCCGCTAACTTGGGGAGAGGATGATGATGTTTTTTTCCAGGATAGCCCAGGAAAGATGTGACGGGAGGGGGTTCTAGGGATGAAGTATGTTTTTCAGTATGTTTTTCAGGGCTTGCCTAAGAACCGTGGACGTGCAGAGCCGTAGGATGAAGGGGCAGGAGGCTCGAAAGTGCCGTTGGCACATCTCAGATCGGAGACAGCAATGTGTGCTACCATGAGGTCGATCTCAGGAGAGGAGCAGGATGCGGTTTGGAAGTTTAGGATTGATTTACACTTGGTGGGTGGGCGGGGAACACAGGAACCAATACCCAGGACAAGGCTGCCTCCAACTTTGGAGGTGGCTTCAGGAGGGCGTCGTCCTTGGAAGTGTGGTGTTTCTGTAGGCCTGGCGAAGGAGGACAGGTTTGGTCTAGGGCAACGGTTCTCAGCCTGTGGTCGCAGTCCTGTTGGGGACCTAACAACCCTTTCACAGGGATTTCCTGAGACCATCTGCATACCAGGTAGTAAAATTACAGTTATGAAGTAGCGACGAAAATAATTTTATGGTGGGGGACACCACTGCATGAGGAGCTGTGTTAAAGGGTGGCAGCGTTAGAAAGCTGGGAAGCACTGGTCTCGGGTGAGTCATTGACTGCAGCGTATAACAGTAGTGACTGGTAATGTAGCTCATGGTTTTCCTGGAGAAGGAGAGTAAGGCGGGCTGGGGAAATGGCTCATGGGTAAAGTGGTTGTTACGTAAGTATGAGGCCTGAGTTCTTTAGCAAGCACACAAGAGCCAGGAGAGGCAGCATGTCCATATAATCCCACCCATGGGGAGGAGGCAGGGGGATGCCTGGGACTTGCTGGCCAACAAGTCTAGTCCCAACAGTAAGCTTCAGGTTGAGAGGTGCTGTTTCAGAAAATAAGGTGGAGAAGGAATTGAGGAAGCCACCCTGACGTTAGCCTCTGGCCTCCATGTGGTCATTGATAAGCATACCCGACTCTGATAACGTTGCACACGCCACACACACAGTGCGGAAATGAGTGGTGCTTAGTGAGAAAAGTAGGACCAATAAGGTAATTCTGTATTAAATTTTGGAGCCAGCATTCACAATAATGGCTGTCTTACTGATTTTAATATATATTTATTATTGCACTCAGCCCACACTTAACCTGCCATCGCCTTGATCTCTCTTCCCCTCCTGCTGGTCTCATTTTCCCCCCATAGTTCTCTTTTCTGTTAAAAAGAACCAAGCCTTCAGCTCATCTGCTGAGTTTCTTCTTTCTTTCTTTTTTATTTTTATTTTATGTGGATTGGTATTTTGCCTACATGTATGTCTGTGTGAGGGTGTTGGATCCCCTGAAACTGGAGTTACAGACAGGTGTGAGCTGCCATGTGGGTGCTGGGAATTTAATGCAGGACCTCTGGAAGAGCAGCCAGTGCTCTTAACTGTTGAGCCGTCTCTCCCGTCCCTAGTTTTCTCTTTTTGTCTTTGTCTTCTGCTTCTGACTCTCTGTGTGAGTTTCTGAAGGAGGAATTTTAAGTTAAAAAAAATCCTTTAGAAACTTGTGTGTGTTTGTGTGTGTGTGTGTGTGTGAGTGTGTGTGTGTGTGTGAGAGAGAGAGAGAGAGAGAGATACTGAGTTTCTGAAGGAGGAATTTTAAGTTAAAACCTGGGTGTGGGGGTGTGTGGGGGGTGTGTCTTGTGTGTCTCCATATCATGGCACACATGATATTTAACCTGCAGGCCTCCTCATGCCGCTGAGAATTTGCACCCACTGGATGAGTATTTGCTGTGCGATGAGATGACAGCTTGTGGAAACGGTCTCTCCGTCCATCGTGTGAACTCGAGGGAATTGAATGCAGATTGTCAGGCTTAGTGGCGAATGCTTTTTTACTGGCCGAGTCATCCTGCTGGCCCCCTCGAAGGCAGGAATTTTTAAAAATGGGAGATACGCTAGCTTTTGTTCGCAGCAGCGATGAAGGAGCTGGCTGCGGATGAGAGGCAGCCGGAAGTGCCCCTCCTACCCAGTCCCTGTCCCCAAGACAGGCGCCTCCAGGAGATGCGAGAGATTGCTGGGTGCCCTGAGGAGGTAACGGGATAGGGGAGAGATGCAGGCAGGGAGACATAAAGCACTGTCTAAGTGAAGGGCAATCGTATTTGAAGTAATTTGAAGATTGACAGGAAATTCATAACAGGAATATGGAGTTCCATTTACAATGGTAAGGGATTGCCTCGTCCATGGCTTCCTGACCTCTGGAAGAACCGCGGTTGCTCCTGGCACGGTTCCAAAACATGAAATGTAAAATGGAATTGAATAATCTCTCCTAAATCAATTTTGTAAGCTAAATGACCTACGAAGCGGCGTGATACAGTGCAGGTGTACGGCGCGGAGAGCTGCTGTCTGCTGAATACATTACGGCAATTGGGTTTGAAGAAAACCAAATGCTAACTTCTTTGGTTTCTGGAACCCGGTCTCTAGTTAACCTTCACCGAGCTGTCGGTGCCTGTATCTTTTTGCTCTGGAGCACCGATTAGAGCTGGGGGGTCACTTCTCTGGGTGCAAGGAGGTCCCTGGCAACTCCTCCTTGTGCGCACTCAGCTGCTGCTTTGTGTAGTGTGGGCACAGGGTGTGGATGATCTTGGGCTGCCTCCGGAAAGCGCAGCCCTCCCTGCGTTTCCTATAATGTTGCTGTTTGTACGCATCCCGGAAACACCTTCGCGCTCAGGGCTTCATTCTTACCAATCGAGGCCTCCCTGTGGAGCCCCTGCAAGACCCAGACTGGATTTTTGGGTACAGTGGGTGACTTTGAGGGCGAGGCATAGTCACCGCTCCTAGACAGCTGAGTTACTGGACTGCATAGAGATTCCTTTGCTCCTCCTGAGCCTCACTTGGCTGGACCATCCTCAGTGGGCGTGGAGAAAAGAACCTCTAGCTGTTCCTTAGGAACCAACAGTTAATGGCTGGGTTTTTGCTTTTGGTTTTTCGAGACAGCGTTTCTCTGTGTAGCCCTGGCTGACCTGGAACTTACTCTGTAGAGCAGACTGGCCTCGAACTCACAGAGATTCACTGCCTCTGCCTCCTGAGTGCTGGGATTAAAGGCGTGTGGTGTGCTGCCACTACCACCTGGCTTCCCCCTCCGACTGTTTAAAAGCTTAGAAAACAATCTTAATTATATGCCACACAAAAACAGTTTGTAAGCCATCTTTTACTAACCTTTGTCATAAGCCCTGGAGACAGAAATAAGATGTTGAGCTGGCCACGTTGTCATTAACCAAGTCCGCCTGGGGGTGAGAATGTAAAGCATGCTCAGTGAACATTGGTGTCACTGTGAAATTTTGTCTTGGAAAGGACCCTTACTTGTATGTATTATAGATAGCATAGTCTTAAATTTAGAGATTCCCCCTTCCCCATGGCTTCAGGAACACCAGGTGCAATGGGCTTAAGCAAATCTTTTCTTTTCCTGGAGCAGAAAAGCTACCAGGAGTGGGGAGTTCTGCCTTGCTGTCTAGCCTGGAAAGGCAGAATCTCTGGGGGGCTCAGCATCGGTTCTTTTCAGAGTCACTGCTACGACCCCATATCCTTAGCACCTGGGAGCTTTGGTGGCGCTGTCTGCCCTGCCATGTCTTCAGGCCACTGGTCTCTAGGGTGGAGTCTTGAACATGGCCACCCTACCGATGGTGCAGGCTTCCTTTCCCTGCCTCTGCCTGTTCCCCTCTTCACCAACGCTTTCTGTTCCTCTCTTCCAATTACCCCTCTTTATGTGTTCTTTCTGTCCCATCTCTAAACCTTGTAAATGCTATAGAGTGAGGACGTTTTCGGCTTCATCAGCAAATACTAGTCAAATGGGCACAGATTCTGAGTGGCATGGGGAGGCCTCTGAGTGCATGCTGAAGGCAAGACAGGGTCCTGAGGCTAGTAAGAGGTGGCTGGAGGCTCTTATGCCTGTGAGGCCCGGCAGCTTGTTTGAGCTTTGATGCTAGCTCTGAGGCTCACCCCTGCTCACTGAACGTGCACATTGCTCGCTGTAAGAAGGAAGGGGAGGGAAAGGAAGGGAAAGGAAACCTGGAAAGGGGTGGGGGAAAGGAGGGTGGGTGAATGGAGGGAGGGAAGCAAGCTGGAGGAGGAAAGGAAGGGGCAGACGTCCCGTCTGACGAGAACTGCACTGAGTCTGATAGAAGCCCCAGAAAGGAATAAGTGCTTGTCTTCAGAAGTCTAGGGCAGAGCTTCTCAGACTCTATTGTGTATGCGACTCTACCGAGTTGTATTTTATATGTATGAGTGTTTTGTCTGCATGTATGTCTGTGTACCATATGCATGCACTGCCCGTGGAGGTCAGAAAAGGGTGTTCGAGTCACTGGAATGAGAGTTATAGATGGTTGTTAGCCACCATGTGAGTCCTGGGAATCGAACTTGAGTCCTCTGGTAGGGCAGTCAGTGCTTTTAATAGCTGAGCCATTGCTCCTGCCCCTCGCCTGGATTTTAAAAATCCAGGTCTGGATCCGTAGATGTGAGGCTTGGGAGTCTGCATTTCTCCTCCTCCTCCTTCTGTTTCTCTGTCTCTCTGTCTCTCCCTGTCTCTCTCTCTCTCTCTGTCTCTCCCTGTCTCTCTCCCTGTCTCCCCCCCACCCCACCCCCTCTCTGTTCATGCTTTGAGAGGCTCAGGCCCAGACACATGATCCTCTGCAGACATAATCAGATTTGCTCCAGAGGGTGGCTGCCAAGTATAGGTTGCATTATTAGGATCATGACATCTAAGTGCAGTAGAGGTTCTGGAAGAGGCTGAAGTCCTGCTTTCCTGTGTGCTGCCTGCTTGTTGTTGAGCTCCTCTGAGAGGGGGAAGGGTGCAGGCAGGGAAGTGTCAGAGTCTCTGTGCTGAGCCATCTGCTCAGGCCCAGAGCCCCATCCTCACCCTGTGTGTCATCCTGAGGCTACTTCTGCATCCTGGGCAGCTGGCTGCTCACAGGTGAGATAGACTAGACGCCGAGGCTTAGAATGACTGAGATGTGGGTATCCCCCGGGACCAGCTCACTGGTGTCATGATTTAGCTCAGGCTTCTCCCACTACACAGCCCCGTTTACTGGAAATGATAGTGCTGCGAAGGTGAGTTTGGCTCAGAGAAGCCTGACTGCTCATGCTCTGTGCTTCCTCCTATGGCTCCATGTGCAACACTGGTCCTGTGGGAAAGGAGCATATGTAGGGTCACAGTGGGGGTGCTGTGTGTGTGGCAGGGTGGATTGCAGCAGCCTGCCTCACCAAGGAGATGAGTCATGTTCCCGGTACCCTGACCATGTCCTGAAGCCCGTGGGCCATCTGGTGGGGGGAAGTATGGCCTGAGTCTTGGTCAGGTTAAGTTGCCTGTGGGATATATTTGGGGCGCAGTCTTAACTGAGAAGTCAGGAAGGACAGACAGCACCCGAGGTTTGCACATCATGGGACTATTGGAAGCGATTTCAGAATCTCACATGTTCAGGAAATAAAGTGATCATACGTAAGGCATAGCTTAACTTAATATACACCGTGAATGGAGTCAGTGTCTCGTTTAAGTAGGGCAAGAACAGCCAGCCAGTGTCGCATGTGGAAGGGAGAGTTTGATACAGAAAAGGGTTAATCCCTTCCTGGCTCAGAACCACCCCAGAGGAGGACTGTCCAGGAGCTAATGCATATTGATGGGTGTGACTCATGTGGCTCTGGGAGCTTTTAGGCCCTGGCCCTGTTTCAAGACAGACTCAAGACGCCAACAGACCTCTCTCTGGTAGGAAGAACCCTTTGTCAGTGCACTTTGCACCACTCATGGAAATGCTCATTGTTTAGAGAGCTCTGCCTGTGGGTGGGTGTGGCCGTGCCGCAGGGCAGGAGCACGTCTTCAGCGGGGCAGCTATGGGGAGAGGGACCCAGAGGATGCACTGTGGAGCTGGGAAGCATGCTTCCAAAGACTGGCTGCCCTGCTTGCGAGCTATGAGACTTTGGGACAGACTATTTAGCCTTTTGGGGCCTTAGTTTCCCAATCTGTGAAAAGGAAAGAATGGTCCCGGGTCTGCAGAGTCGGTGTGAGGAGCACACTGTACACTGGTGTGTACAGCAGTGTACGGGAGGGCTCCACACGTGGCAGGTGCTCACCGAGAGGGGCTCTGTGAGGTCGTGACCCGCTAATGTGAAGAGTTTTCGCAAGTCCAAAATTGATAGCCGCCACTTTTTTAATTATTTATTTTTTAATAGTCAGTGTCCTAAGCTGAATATTCAGCGTGAGAGTTGGGCGACAGTTTTGAGTCAGTGGTGGTGTATTGTTTCGCTTCTCTTAGGACCAAGCACACCCCATACTTACGGAGGGGAAATACTGCTTCTTATAAAATATATATAAAGTATAGTGTATCTATATACTGTATATATGTATATATACAAATACGTAAATAAATATACAAGTGTAGACAAATATTTTTAAATATACAGGTAATAACGGGGCTTTAGATAACAGCTCTGAGTTTTTTTGCCACTCGAACCCCTCAAGTTCCAAACACACCTTTTCCCTATCATCTGTGGCAATTTTCCAGAATTTAATACTCCTATGAAAAAGTTTTCCCACTAGGAGTAGACAGTGACCTGAGTCTTTTCCTTTAATGCTGTTTTTTAAAAAAATGTTTTATTTTGAGTTTTAAGCTTCTAGAACTATTGTGAAGATTACATAGAGAATCTCTACATACCCTATACCCAGCTCATCATCTGACCTTGGCAAGGCACGCCCGTCCTGGTTACGACCATCACAGAGGTGCTGCTGCTAAAATCTGTCCTTCGGATTTCCTCAGTTTTTCTCTCTCTTGTCCTTTTCTCTTCCTAGATCCCATTCAGGGGACATATGATCCTATCTCCTCTGGCCCTTTCTGGGCGTGATGGTTTCTCACGTTCTTGAAAGATACATGTATATGCACGTGCACACACACACACACACACACACACAATTTTTGTTATGGGTGTTTTGCCTGCATATGTGTCTGTGCATAATGTGAGTGCAGTTGCAGAGGCCATATGTTGGGTTGCCTGAGACTGTTGTGAGCCGTCATATGGCTTCTGGGAATCGAACTCAGGTCCCGTGGAAGAGCAGCAGTGCTCTAAACTTCGGAGCCCTCTCTCCAGCCCTCATTCTCCTATTTTTGATGACCTTGACCTTTTCTCAGGACTTTCTGCGGGGTCCATCGTAAGTGGCCCGGGGTCCTGGGTATTGGGAAAGAAGACCACAGTGGCACTGTTGTGTCCCACGGAGGAAGCGCACAGTCAGCCCAACTCAGCACCGAGATGTGGGCCTGGACCCATGCTGGGCTGTTTGCAGGTTCCCCAGCACAGTAGCTGTTTGTCTTTCGTGTGCCATAGTATTTGGGCAAAAGTCACTGTGTGCAGGAAGCAGCTTGGAGAGATGTGCTTTGCTTCATCGAGCGCAGAGGATCTTTATGCATGATTTGCAGTTACCTTTGCAGATTTGTCTGTTCTTTCCTATTTATTGGTATGAAGTCATTTACTTTATACTTTGAAGGATTATCATTGTTTGATACCACTTTAATTTTCAAATTATTCCAGCTTTAGACTTTGTTGGACTTTGGGAGTTCTTTCAGTTGACTTCTGTATCTTGTTACTATGCCCTCATCTCTCTCTCTCTCTCTCTCTCTCTCATGTTCTTTTCTAGGATTTATGTTCTATTCATTTTATTTCCTGTCCAGGGATCATCCATATCTCTAAGGAATCCTTGTTTCTTTTTATCAGCCCGTATCAAAGCACTGATCTACTGCTCCTCTGGGGTTTTGCTGCTTTGGGTGCTCTTACTTGGAGGTATATGTGTCTGCCAGTCTCTAACTCTTGCCCTGTGTCAGAGGATCACTGTAGCCTCCTCTTGCTTGTGAGTAAGCCCTGCTTCACTGAAGCACGTGGTTCCCACTGTCCAGTATTCTGGATCGTTCTGAACAGTAGACACACAGAACAACGTAGGAACTGTTAACACACACTCCCTGAGAGACAACCTTACCAGCCAAGACGCAAGGCTTATATGTACTTTATTTCCTCCTTTGCCTCACAGACTGGCCCCCCCTTTAGTGAGAAGTTTTACTATCTTTATGGCACTTGAGTCTGTATTGTCAAATTCCACATCCTGTCTTGGGATTCTCCAATCCTCTCGATTATTTCTGTAAAAAATTTCATGCAATCAAATTTACATTTAATGCTGTAAAATTTGACGAATTTTTGATAATTGCGTTGTATTTTTATAGCTGCTATTACACTATCATACAGGACAATTTTACTGCCCTGGAAATTTTTTATGTTCTGCCTGTCTACCGTGCCTTCTCAGCCACTGATGGCTGCTGATCTGTTTACCAGCTTATTTTGCCTTTTTCAGAATGTTGTATTGCTGGAGTCACACAAAATGTAACCTTTCTAAACTGGCTTCTTTCATTGTAATACATACTTATTTATGAATCATCTGTGTCTCCATAGCTTGTCAGCTCGTTTCTTTTCATTGAGAGTAAGATTACATGACTGTACCCATTTGCTTACCCACTCACCTATTGAAAGCCGTCTCGGTGGCTTCTGGTTGCTTTATTTGTGTGACAGTCTAAATTAAGCCGCTCTTACCGTTCGTGTGTAGGTCTTTGTGAGGATGTAGGTTTTCATCTCGTTTGGGGATATTCCAGGTAGCATAATGGTGGGGTTTAGTTTGTAGGGAACTGTCCAGCTGTCTTCCTGAATGGTTCCACCGAATGACTCCCCTCCCACAGCCCGCCTGCCGACGAGACGAGAGCCCTTTGTCTTTGTCCGTTTGGGTATTGTCAGTTCTTTGCATTTTAGTTGGAGTAGGTATGAGGTAATAGCTCAGTGTTCTAATGTGCAGCTCCCTGACTCTGCTGGGTTTTTATCTGATGAACCAGTTTTGAAAACTGATTCTCTTGGGCCTTTCTCTTCCCCCCCGATGACTTGCCTCTGAGTCACCTACTGACAATGTGAACAGTGGTCTGTGGTCATTTCGCTTGATCTGCTTCTGAGGTCTACATTTTTACAGTGTCATTCCACATTTCTAGCGAGGTTGCTTCTACTGCATGGTTTGTAGCATGCTATAAAGCAGCAGTTCTCAACCTGTGGGTTGCAACCCCTTTGGGGGTCAAACGACCCTTTCACAGGGGTCATCTAAGACCATACTGCATATCAGATATTAATATTATGATTCACAACAGTAGCAAAATTACAGTTGTAAAGTAGCAACGAAAATAATTTCATGCACCACAACATGAGGAACTGTATTAGAGTCGCAGCATTTGGAAGGTTGAGAACCACTGCTATAGAGCCTTTGTAGTGAAATATACATTTAGGTCAGGAGAATTTGGGGAGTGAGTGTGTTATCCAGACCCAGATTTCAGCATGCCACACTATTGCTCTGACCTTGGCTTCCTGTGATCTTTCACAGCAAAGCCCAATTGACTAGTAACTCCATGTTTCTGGCTTTGGCTCACAGCCTGTCACTACATCCTGCTGACCACATGTCCCTATAGCTCGGTCTATGCTCCATCCGAGCTGGACTGGCCTTGCTCTTGGTTTCCGCCTGCCAAGTTTGCCCTTCAGAAGGACAGACTTGCTACATGCTTAGTTCTGTCCACATGTCAACAGTACCTTGCCTTCCACACAGTTCTTTACCTGGGAGGAGGCCATGTTTGCTGTTGCACCTTTTGAGGGTGAAGGCTTTCACCTAACCGTACATCAGAGCTGGCTACGATCCTGTCCCCTCGACTTACACTATGTGACTCCTTAAAAATATAGGAGATGCCTGCACCTCTGACTCCTGCTCTGCTGTCTGTCAGGAGGACCCGGCCTGCATGGCTTGAACTGGCAGTGTGCAGTGGGCAAGACTCTTCTTAGTGCCCCACCCACCTCCACTCTGCTGTCTTAAATAGGCCCCCAGAGCCCTGTTCCCACAGCAGCCCCCAGGGGGCAATAGTGGAGATGTACAGCTCTGTACATGTGACCGTGACCGTCAGCTTCCCCGAGGTTATCTGTGAACGGAAATGTGCTTGATCGACCCCTTTAGTCATAAGCAGATTCCTGTGTGGGGATCATGTTCTTAATCTGCGTCAGCAGCTCCTCTCATTGCTTTTTCTGATGAGGAACTTGGTTGTGTTTTGTAATGCTGCCATAGTTGACTTTTCCTGTTGCTGTGATAAGGTCGTCTGACAGTGGGACTGGAGAGAGAGCTCAGTGGTCAGGAGCGCTGGCTGTGCCTCTAGAGAACTAGGACTGGAGTCCTGGCACCCTCACGGCAGCTCACCTGGGACTTCTGTCGTAGGGATCTGTTACCCTCCTCTGGCCTCCATGGGCACAATGCACATACGTGGTGTACAGACGTACACGTGGATAAAACACCCATGCACATAAAATAATACTTAGAAAAAAATAAGGAGGAGAGAACTTGTTTTGGTTCACAGCTCAAGAGCACAGTCTCCCAGGGTCGGAGGAGTCACGGCAGGAGCGTGAGGCGTTGAGTCTGTAGTCAGGAAGCAGAGGATGAGCAATGTGTGCTGAGCCAGCCTTCTCCTTTTTGGTGCTGGCTAGACCAAAGCCCAAAGAACGGTGCTGCCCGTTTTTAGGGTGAGTCTTCCAACTTGGATCAGCATAATCAAGATAGTCCCAAACAGACATGGTCAGAGGCTAACCTACTCAGGGTAATCTCTCATAGATGTGCTGGAGGTCTCTTTCCTAGGTGATTCTAGACTCCGACAAACATCACTCACCATTACAGTTGCTGTGATTAAAAATACCAAGGCAAAGTAACTTACTGGTAGAAAGAGTTATTTTGGTTCATCATTTGAAGGCATACAGTTGATGGCGAGTCTTGGTTGTCAGTTTTACACACCTAGGAAGAGGGACCCTCAGTTGAAGAATTTCTTTCATCAGCTTGGCCTATGCGAATACCTGGTGGGTATTTTCTCCATTGCTAATTGCCAAATACGGGTGGTACCATTGCTGGGCAGGCAGGCACAAGCTATATAGGAAGGTAGTGGAACATGAGCCCGGGAGCAAGCCAGTCAGCAGCATTTCTCTGGCTTCTGCTTCAGTTCCTGCTTGAGCTCCCACCCTGACTTCCTGTGACCTGGAAGTGTGAGCCAAGTAAATCCTCTCCTTCCTCTCTGTTCAGTGTTTGATTGCCATAGCCCGTCTTAGGGGGAAGGCATGGCACAGGCATGTTGGCAGGAGCATGCTGCAGGCTCCTCATATCCAAGCAGACCAAGAACCAGCAGGAGGACAGGAAATGGGGCTAGGCTGTTATATATATGTGTATATGTATATGTATGTGTATGTATATGTATATATATACATACATGCATATACATATATATACACACGTATATATATACACATACACATATATATTATATATATATGTGCGTGTATACACACACACACACACACACACACACACACACACACACACACACACACATATATATTTATGTATGTTTTTCCAGACAGGGTTTCTCTGTTGTAACTCTAGCTATCCTGGAACTCACTCTGTAGACCAGGCTGGCCTCGAACTCACAGAAGAACCGTCTGCCTCTGCCTCCTGACTGCTGGAATTAAAAGCATGTGCTAACACCGCCCAGCTTATTTCTTAATCTAATATTTACTATTTCCTATGATTGAATTGGGTTTAACCCTCTCTTTTTTCTGTTTTTTGGAGGTAGACACTTCACTTGTTGAGTTGCAATTCTTCTTTGTCAAACGCAGGTGCTTTTGCTGTGTGAACCCCTGCTCTGCCCCCGGTAGCTGGCTGCTGACTCCTGACCCTGAGCACCTGGTGAAACTCAGAAGGGGATGAGAACAGGGTAAGTTAAAAACGCCATGACGTATGCTGTTCTCACAATGAGCCAGTTTTTCTTGAGTAAATTACTCTTGGATTCCTCCAACCTTTTATTTCCGGAGTTCTGAGACAGTTAATTAGGAAAAAAAATTGCCTCGTGTATATGGAAGAGTGCTTATAGTGCTTATGCTTTACAGTTCCCACCGCTGTTAGCCACTTGTATAGCTTATACCTAAAAATTAATAAAAGAAGGTGATTTCTGGGAGGCAAAATGGATTATACCGGCTTATAAATATCGCAAGGAAACAAATCGTGTAGCAGGTGATAGTTTTGTAGGACTGCTGATTATGGCGTCAAACATTCTTAAGCGGAGGAAATGGAAAGTGTGGGCTTTCGGGTAGAGCCCGCTGCTCTCAGTGCAGAGTGTACAGTAGAGAGTGTACAGCCGAGCTCCTCAGAAGGGGACTAGGCTAAGAGAGAAGGTGCACCGTGTGTCCGTATCCAGGCAGAGCGTGGAGTCCAGAGGCGTCTGCGGTGCGGAGGCTGTGGCGAGCTGAGCATTCACAAGTCATCGCTCTGAGCAAGTTCAGTTGTCCTGTGGGTCCGAACTGTAGTTGCTGCTGAGGAAAGGGGTTGTCTCTGCAAGGGAAAGCTCCTGGCTATCGGCACTTGAGGCAGGGAGCAGCTAGAGTTGCTATGGCTTGGGGGAGTTCAGGCAAGAAAATCTGTACTCTTGAAGTAGTGTATGGACAGATCTTTTCATGGTGAGTCCCCAGTCATGGCACCACATCTGGGAGCTAAAAGCGGGCCAGATTTCTAAGCTAAAATTTACCACACGTCAAAGTTCAAAGGCCAGTGCAAGGAAATGGTAGCTTATGACAGTTCAGTGACCAGTAGACACAGCACCTACGGGCTTAGTAAATGAGCGCTGGGAAATGGCAAAGGTTTTTAATTTCTGAGAAGCTTTCGTACTGGAATGCTCATGTTTGTATATTGAGATTCAATAGGTTAAATACACAGACTAATCTAAAATTTGTGGCACCGTTAGTGAGTTATTCTCTTAAATGCATTGGCAGTGAAAGCATGCTTATGTGATCACAAAATTTATGGCTGGATTTCGATCTTTGAAGACGCTGGCATACATCGCCTTTGTAACTACCCCTGTAGAGGGCCATGAAGCCTCACTCGCTGCCTTTCTTATTCTTGATAGAAGGATTACCTCTGTGGCCCCGAAGTTGTGTCTTGGATCATTATGGAGCAGGCAGAACATGTTAGACCAGCTAGCTGCTGAGCTAGACCAGTCAGTAGCATCTTCTAAGATGATGTAGACCTTGGGTTCTGTCTGAGCTATGTTTCAGAGTTGAAGCAGGTGATTCTTACACTCCTGCGTGCTGGGAGAACTGCAACGTGGCCAGGGTTCCCTTTCAATAGAAGCTTTGTGGTAGCTTCATTTGAGCGTATCTCGTTTACCGGAGACCCTCCCCTCAGCCCAAGTCTAAACTCTTAGACTCAGGCATGTCCACAAGTATTTCTGGACAGATCTTTATCTGCTGAGTTCACGGTGGTTTTCATCCCTGCTCCAATGTTGCCATGTTTAGATTCATTTGAAAACACTTCTCGTTTGAAAATGCCTGATTTTTTTTCCTCCACAGTGTACTCAGTTACATTTGTTGGGAATTTGGTGTAGCTTTCTTTCATACTACTTGTATATCTTATCAGTTCTGCCCAGTCGTGTATGTTCTTGTCAGGCGTCGAGCATGTATTTCCCATCAGGAGCACAGCTAGCAACAAGCTCAGAGGGAGGCTGACCCTGCCATTCCTAGAGCCAGCGAGCAGGCACCGCTCCGCAGCCATCTCCCTGACTCAGGGCTTGAAAGGATTTATAGTATTGGGTTTTAGCCATGAGTCACAGAGCCCGAGAGTGTCATCTCATATCCTAGGCTGGCTGTAAAAACCAGGTTTCCAGAGGGCTCACTGTTCGTGTGTACGACAAACCTTAAAAAACGTTTATGGACTTTTAAAATTTCCACTTTTCTGAATGTACCTTTAAGATGTAAATACTAAACTTACATACAGAAAATGCTAATTATAGTACTAGCCTAGATGATTAACAATTGGAAGCAGATCAAATGCCCCAAAATAATAGATGATTGACTAAGTCAGTAATTGTATTTCTATAGCAGAATGGAATATTAGATAGCAGTTAGTGTTTATAGACCTGATTCATGACATGAAAAAAATGCACCCAGTACACTAACACATGTGAATAGCACGTGGGAAAAAGTAGTGAACGCCACATAAAGCCAGCCGTGTGTGTATATGTATGGTGTATGTGCATAAAGGTATGAATTTTAAAAGTTCAAGGAAGTTCAGCTAACAGCTTACAGTGTCTCACTGAGGGGTGGGATCAGTGTCACTCAGTTTCACACATTTTCTGAATTTTCTAAGTTTTTCTCAGTGGGCACATGTTAATTTTTATATTCATGGGAGACAGAACATATTCTTATTACAAGGGGAAAATTATGTAACTATTAACCTGGCCTTTGAGTTGTTACAGAAACATTTTTCTAAGCATAAAGCAATCTCAACTAACATATTCGATTTTTATAGACAGGAGTCTTTGAGCCACAATAACTATTAAGACTAGTGTTGAAATTATTACATATATGTATATATAGTACATTATTCTGAGATACTCAGTTGATGTCATTTTGTTTAAAATAAAGCAGATATAATTATGAGGAAAGACTTAGGAGAAAACAGGCTGTGGCTAGTAGCTTCTTGGACTTTTCTGAAGGTCCCAAGGCCTCTACACACAGGACAGGCATATAGTCTACAACTGTAGAGTCCATGCTTATAGAGAGCAGGGTGTGAGTGCCTGCCTACATCAGTGCGGGGGCTGCTTGTCCGGGAGTCGGTGGGCCTTTGAGGGCCTGCGGCAGACCTGGACACGGCTGACTCCCCTGCCACTGAATGCCATGTGGTAGGTTGTCTGGAAAATCCAGCAAGATGTGTTTGTAGGCAATCTGTGAGGGGCAGATGGACTCTCTGAGCCTGGCAATGAGCGTGGCCCACCCAGAAAGCTAGAGAAGGAAAAGTGGGCAAGTTTAAAAGGTTAACGTGAGTCCACATGCTGACACCAAGTCAAAAACTCCATTATAAATCACTGGAGGCTTATCATAAACAAAACCCACCCATGTAATTAAACAAATTGAAACATGCGTCTATGCCTACACTTACCTAAAGTATCATCTATTGTAAACAGGGAAATAAAACAACAACAGCAACAAAACGTTCCTCCCTAGATGTGGGCAGGTGTTTGGGGAAGGCACTGAACTTGTCCATGGAGGGGTTTCTCAGGCATGAATATCTGCGCGGAGGGAAGAGCCACAGAGTGATACTGGCATCAGAGAGCCCCTTGAGGTCTGCCTCCCCCCTCCCCTCACTGCCTCAGATGCGTCATGGCCACCACATGCTGTCCTCACAACGCTATTTTTTGAGCTGGAGGAGTAAACAAGCTCATCCCCAACTATTTCCTTCTCTGTTCCTCTGAGACTCAGAGTGCTAATTATTTAGAAATGGTAATTGTACCAGCGAGCCTGTGATGGGAATTGAGTCGGAACATGGTTGCCTGTCCTCCCCCAATAGAAACCCTTTGAAGCCCCAGCTCTCCTCCCTGATCTCTCCCGCTGCTGGAGGCACGGTAATGAGACACTCTGTCCCCTAGATCTGCAGAAGGAGCCAAGGTCGCCCTCTTCCTGAAATCAGATCCTCGCCATCCGTGCTGCGTAGTTGGGGGTTTCTTCATTGAGATCCATGAAAATCTCAGCACCTGCAGGCTCATTTAACAAAAATGCCACCCACGCGTGCCTTGAGTTCCACATGTGCAGATGTGTCTATCCACAGAACACCCCGTCTAGTCCCAAGTCATCAATGTGCCCTTGGCAGTGGTAGGCTGAACCTGCCCATGGCGGTCCACAAGGGCTGCCCTCACTGTGCTGGTCTGTCCCTGTGTGTCGCTTGCTAATCCCTCCTAACGAGAAAGCTCCAGAAGCCCACACTGTGTCGGGAGTCTCAGTCCGACCCTGCTATGATGTGAATACAAAAAGCCCACGATGTTAGCTGTGCCACTGAAAACATGCAAATAACAAAGGTACATTAGGTGTGTGGTTGTGTGGTGTGGGCGAGTAAGGTGCCAGAAGCCAAAAACGGGAAATCAGGTGTTAGGGTGGGACTTCAAAGGGTCTAGAATGGCGGTTCTCAACCTGTGTTGTGAGTAGCGACCCCTTTGATGGTCAAATGACCCTATCACAGGATATCAGATATTTGCATTATGATTCATAACAGTAGCAAAATTACAGCTATGAAGTAACAACGAAAACAGTTTTGTGGTTGGGAGTCACCGCAACATGACGAACTGTTTTGAAGAGTCGCAGAGTAGGAAGGTTGAGAACCACTGCTCTAGAAGAAATCCCTTCCCTTAGGTTGCTATCTGCTTTTAGCTAGTGGGCCATAGAGGACACGGCCATATCCGGAAGGTAGTCTACTCTTGGAGCACGCGATGGTTAGCGTACCGCACTATGCCATGAAACCGTATGCCCCAAAGTAGGAAAATTATAGATAAAAACTCAAGGAGGGAGAGCATTACACTCTGTGCCAGTCTCAAGTTCCCTAAAGGTGTAGCACTTTTACTGAGCACTCTTCCTCCCGCGTCTCCTATCTCCCTCTTACCACATGGCAGCCCTTTACCCTAGCTTCAAGTTCATACATACTTTGCAGCCCTCTTCTGTAGTACTCCCTGAGCCCTAGAGGGGGCAGTGTCGGACTGAGCTCACAACCGTCACTTGTCCTTAGCGTCTTGGTCTCTGCATTCCTTTAATAAAATTCCTTTGATAAAGTTTGATACCTAGGATAGTAGACTATTATAGCCTCCCTCTTTGTATATGATTTTCAGTTTTAATTACTTTTTCTTATACTATTTGCAGGACCAAACTCTGCAAGATAGTTATGCGGCTCCCTCCAAGTTATGCTTCACACAGTGCTGTCTTAAATCGTGCCTTAGTTCTGAATGATTCTTCTTAATTAAAAAAAAAATGTGTTTTTATGTGCGTGTGTGTGTGTGTGTGTGTGTGTGTGTGTGTGTGTGTACACGTGCGCTTGTGTGAGTTTATGTGTACCATATGCATGCAGGAGCTCTCACAGACCAGAAGAGGGCAGATCCCCCAGAATTGAAGTTATACATGGTTGATGGCTGCCATATGGGTGCTGGGAACTGAACCGTGGCCCACTACACGTGCAGCTCAGTGCTCTTAACCACTGAGACATCTCTTCAGTCTCTTTGCATTCTCTTAAAGGTCTCACTTGCATGTCATGCCCATGTCTTGCTTGCTGGCTCGCATGTCTGGCTTCACAGCCAGGTACGTGAAGAACCCATGGCTGGCTCTGACATGATGGCAGTGTGAGTGGTACGTCCTTTTCCTCTATCTGCAGAGGCGTGATTTGACACAGGCAGCGCCCCCATCTTCTGTTACCTTCTCCATGGTCAGCTGACCTGAATAGTCCAGCAGGGGCCTTACAGTACAGCATACACCTGTGGCAGTGTAGCCGGTGAGCACCACGAGGGGAGGTGACCTGACCCACAGCAGCCTGCCTTCATCCTGAATTGGGTTCTGAATTGGGGCCCTGACTCCAGTTTGCAAACTACCTTAAGATGATTCAAAAATTTTATTATTTTCATTTTTGAAATTAAAATATGATTACATTATTCCCCCTTTCCCTTTCCACCCTCCAACTCTTCCCATGTTATCTTCCTCCCTTGTTCCCTTAAATTCATGGCCCTCTGGCCTTTGTTTCTTTAATTGTCACACACACACACACACACACACACACTCTATCTATACATGCACACATGTATAGATATATACATGTATATGCATATGTATATATGTATTCTTAAGCATACATAGAACCTGCTTAGTCCCTATAGTGTTATTTGTACATATATGATCTCAGGGCTGATCACCTGATATTGGATAACTAATCCGAGGGCATTTTTCTGGGGAGGACTATTTCTCTTCTCTCAGCATCTCTTAGTTGCTTTATTTAGATAGCCCCTTCCCCCGAAAACTCCGCTAAAGCTTATAAAGGTTATTTTCAAAGTTTTTAGCAGGAGACTTGGTTTTAAGCATTATTTCTTAGAAAGCCTATGTAAAGCCAGGCGGTGGTGGTGCACATCTGTAATCCCAGCACTCGGGAGGCAGACAGGCGGATCTCTGTGAGTTCGAGGCCAGCCTGGTCTACAGAGTGAGTTCCAGGACAGCCAGAGTTACAACAGAGAAATCCTGTCTCGAAAAACCAAAAACCAAAAATAACAAGAACCATGTCACTGTAATAGCTGCCAATATTAATGAAGCACTGCTCTGTGCTGGCTCGAATATCTCCATTAGTCACTAGCTCATCCCCGCAGTGCCCTTGGGATCACTCCCCTTCTGAGCTTAGAGAGTGAGGGAACTCTCATGTCATCTCTGTTGCAAGTGGTAGGGTAATCCTGTCCACATGGTGGTGAGAGAGAGAGAGAGAGAGAGAGAGAGAGAGAGAGAGAGAGGGAGGACTCCCAGAGCTTACCTCCCACTGGGCTTGGCAGCAGCCTGTGAGGCCATGGGACACTCAACAGTCCCAAACCCTGGACAATCCAAACTGTCACAACAGAAGAGTGGTCACTTCCTTATAAACCTCCCACGAGAGGTAATAACATGAAAGGCTGGGGTTTGTGACATGTGTGGTACCCGAGTCCTGTCTAGGGGCCACAGGGTTTTTATTAGCCAATTGCTGGGGCAGTGACTCCCTCTGCTTTCTCATTCACTTGTGTGCCTGACGCTCCTGGGAAAGGCTGGGCACTCCTCCAGCATATCGACATCCTTGTGGAGGACACACAACATGGCTGCAATCAGCTAATGCACTGTATCACATGGCAGGTGGGAAGGACCGCCATAAAGGAAACAAAGACGGCAGAAGGGAGTGTTGGTCCCATGCCAGTAGGGTGGGCAGAGCAGCCTCCAGGACTGTGGGCATCTGAGGAAGGCCGCGCAGGAGGTACTGGAGCGAGTCCTGGGGTGCTGGTAGATGAGGTTCTGTGCCCAGGGGACCTGGCACACAGGATGCTGGGGACATGCCCAGTGTGTTGATTGAGCTTCAAGGAGACATTACAGCAGGAGCAGTGTGTGCAGGGGCACGAAGCAGGACTGAGGTCAAGGTGGTCAGGTGCTTCACAGAGCATCCTCAGACTAGCTCTTAGGCTTCATGAGAACGGAGCCTGTGGGACGAATGTGGAACAGGGTGCCTTCTCTCTGTGCTGGATCGTCTGCTTTGTAAATGGGTGCTGTTAATGCCACGTGTTTCTTAGCGGACACATAAATCCCTAGTGCCTGAAGACCACCTTTAATAATTATGCCAATTGTATCTAATTTTCACAGAAATCTCCAGGGAGGGCCCCTGGAACTCTGGCATATAAAGACCTTCTGTATGCTAACACCGCCCCATCCCCCATATTTTTATGCCAGTTTATCCTCCTGGCAAATGGAGGCCTTGAGTTTTGGTCTGGCCTCCCATGCTGGAAATGAAGTAGGGTGCTGGGCTGGAATCCATCATAGTCACCTCAGCCGCCTGCTCTGCACAGCTAGTGACAAAGCAGCCAGGCTGAGGGGCTCGGGTGAGCCGCACAGCTGGAGCCATCGGGGCTGCTGAGCAAATGGGTTCTGGCGGGCTACAGCAGGCGGATTCTGGAAGCTCCCGGAGGCCTCAGTCAAGTGGAGGCAGGAGCTTTTTAGTGGGCACCTGTGGCCTCTACTGCGAGTCAGGAGGGAGCTGTTAGGAGCACTGAGCTGCTAGAGACAGAACAGCTCTGCCGCCATGGGCGATGTTGATTGGGCGCTGCGGTTGCTTCTGGTGGGATTCCTGGCTGGTGTGCCAAACCGGAACAGAGCTCATCTGCAGCAGATGCTCCCGAGAACTGGTAGCCTTGGAAGCACTGGGCTTCCATTTCAACACCCCTCCACCCCCCGCCGCCCTGAGAACCACTCCGTTTCCTCAGAGCCAGATGGAGGGCCTGGCTGGGTCACGTGCCCACAGTCCCGCTGTATTTTGTAGACTGATTCCCACTGCTCCTCCGCCACTCAGTCCCAGCTCAGAGCTCTCTCTTCTTCACCTATTCTAGAGTCAGAGAACTGAGAAAAATAACAACTCCTTTGTTAAAAGTTTCATTTGTCTTTTGTTCTTTTAATAATCAATTTGCTTATTGGCTTTTTAGATTTATTCTGATAACTTTGACAACTTACAGAGTTGGAAAATTTGACATGATGAAAAAAGTTTTTGATTTAAAAAAGTCTAAGAAACTGTCGAATCGGACGTCAGGCACTGCCCAGGGCTGCACTGCACTCACAGTGAAGAACAGAGGCCCTTCTCTGTCCTTCCCCCGGGGCCAAGGGCCCAAAGCACTTCTCATCCTCTCTCGGTCCTGTACTGTAGAGCTACCTCTCCAGCTCGGGGAAGATCACCTCTCCTGTTTGCTTGGGGGTTATGTTCATGTGACCCCGCGATCTACCTTTTTCCGGTGCCCTGCCTACTAGCAGACCTTTTCCACTGGCACCCGAGATGGCTCCTGCTCTACTCCTGCCACCCCCTTTTGGAGACACTGTCTTGCTATATCACATGTGTTGACCTCTAACTCATGATCCCCTCTGCAGTCTAAGAACCAGAATTACAGGTGTGCAGCAGAACGCCAGGCATGAAGCCTCTCTTAAAATAAAAAGTTGCCTGCCTTGACTGAATAAAAACAAAAAAATCAAACTCAAATGGAAATGGTAGATAAAATTTATAATGAGCCCTACCTCTGTCACCGCCTTCTCCTGCTCTTCTTGGTTTTTGAAAACCAACCAGCTAAAATGGGGCTAAAGATATAGCCCAGTGGTAGAGCTCTTGCTTAGCATGTACGACGCCCTGCGTGCAATTTCCAGCACCCACAAACAAACAAAAACAGGTCAGCCAACCAGCCAGCCCACCAACCAACTAGCTTGCCCACTGACCAACCAGCTGACCAACCAACCAGCCAACTAACCAGCCAGTCAACCAACCAACGAACCAACCAACCCACCCACCCACCACCACCAGCCAGCCAGCCAGCCAGCCAGCCAGCCAGCCAGCCAGCCAGCCCGCCCACTAGTCAGCTAGCCAGCTAGCCAGCCAACCAACTTAGAGCTGGAGAGACGGCTCAGCGGCTGAGAGCACTGGCTGCTCTTTCAGGGGTTCCCAGCACCTGTGTTAGGCAACTCACAGCACCTGTAACTCCAACTTCAGGAGATCTGGCACACTCTTCTGGCCTTTCTGGGCACCCACACACATGTGCACAGGCACAGACACACACAAATAAATAATAAAAATAAATCTTTTAAAAGTTCACTAATGTGTCAGGAACATATGTGGTGCCTTTGTCAATGCTTGTACATGTATGCATGGGTGTGGTGTACATATTCAGGTGTGTAAGCAATGTGTGTGTGTACTCTACACACACGTATGGTTTATGTGTGTTCCTGTTATACGTATGTGCTGAGGGGATCTTAGTGTCTCCTCCCGAGTCTCAGGAATCGCATCATCGACCATCTCGGAGAATGGAAGAGGCAGTAAGGGTGGAGATGAAGTAGGAAATGGATGGAAAGCCTGTTTGAGAAGCAGTCTCTGGCTTAACTCCCTTCCAGCCTGGTAGGAGAGTGAGGGCCTTGCCCAGGAAGTGACCTTGGAGCCTGTGGGCATGGCAGGAGCGTGTCCCATGCTGAAAGCAGGGCTCCACTCCAGTGAGTCTTTGATTCTGGAAACCCAGGGTTGCTATAGGAGACACTGGGCTGCTGGAGTCAGTGAGTCCAGCTGGAGGGTGTCCTGCCTCCGGAGCAGCCCAGGGAGGCGCCAGAGGTCAGAGAGCTTTCCTGCTGTATGAGAAGATCAGACAGCAGTCGGGCCATTGACTGAATTTGGAGACGAATCAAATTGGGAGTGCAGAATGACACGCGAGCAGTACTTGTGGTCTGGGAAGGACTTAGCACTAGGGGAGGAGAGTAACCGTCACCCCTGAGAGGATGGGGAGGTGGGGCTGTGGGGGCTCAGGAGAGTGAGCACTCATCTTCTTAAAAGGAGGTTACAATGTAGGGTGTCATCGGTTAAAGTCCAAGATGGCAATACAGACCTGGCTGTTAGATGAGCTGAGTAGATATCAAAAGAAAATGAAAAATCCCAGAAAGAGGTTACCTGTGACACAGGAGCATGGCACTGACTGGGCACCCTGATTGCTTGTGAGAAGCTTTGTGCAATTATTTAATTCTAAAATTATATATTTATACCTTTATGAAAAGTTTTTAGCAAACTATAGCAAATGTTTTAGGGGAAAAAAATCATGAAATTGAAGCCCCTTAAGTTTTCTTCCCTTGCTTTCCCTGCCAGGGCAGAACTCAGTCACAGTCCCCACAGTGGTGGGGAGGGTGGTCCCCCTCCCACACACCATATGGCTTGATTTCCATCGTGCAGAATATGAGGGACATGGGTCTCTTCAGGCCTCTTGAGTTCTGCAAGCTTTGTTCTGGCTTCCCTTTCTCAAGCTCCTAGAATGCATTCTCCTGGTTTCCTCCACGTGTACGGAGTCACCTCTCCCTTACCGTTCTCCTTGTGCTTGTGAGTCCACTTGATGGGCACAGCTCTTGCCCACTGCTCAGGGGAATGCCTGCAGTCTTATGTCCGACGGGGCGGGGGGGAATGGATCTACACTTTTGCGTTGTACTTTTCTACTGCCTAGCGTCCTGTGAAATGTTCTACCTTGTCGAGGCTGGAGGCCTTTTTAGAGGCCGCTGTTGTTCCTTCTGTATGGGTGTGAGCATTCATTGTGGGATGATTACCCCTTTGTACACTGTTTCTCACCAATGGTGTTGAGGTACACATCCTGGGACACAGCTTGTCTCTGCTGTGGGCCCTGTGTCTGCATGCTGAGTTCTTAAGTTGGGGAGGGCGGGCACAGTATAGAACTGCCCGACTGCTCGAGGTTGCTGGTTCATACCAACCTTAGGCCGGCCAAATCTGAGCTATATCGCCCCTGGAAGTGGGCCCTGTGCACATCTGTACCTTGGCATAGGGAAGCAGTGTCACAGCTGGGCAGGTTTTATGCCCTTGCAGTCTGCTCTGCTGTATAAATGTTCTCCCCTGGTCGAAGACATCGTGCATGCCCTTCTGAGGTAGGTATTTTTCCAGTTGTGCTGTTTGCCTTTGCGTCTGCCCTGTGGCATGTTGGGAATTCCCCTCTTCCTATTATACTGCCACCTTCTGTCATCTACGTTTGGAAAACCCTTTCCCACTCGGAAGCAAGGGCCAGCTCCTGTCCGTCCTATTTTACATTTTTGCATTTACTATGTAGTTTGCTTGAGATTTAGTTAGAAACCCAAGGTAAAGACAGAGTAATTTTTTTTGTGTGTGTAAATATTAACACCCCCACACCACTGGGAAATGCTTCAGTTCCCCAATGACTGTGCTATTATTACTGCACGGGGTGCACCGTAGTCCTTCATTGGTCTGTCTGTTCTTGTGCCACCATGCCTCATCCTTGTTTGAATTATTGCAACCTTATAGGATACTTACACGTCTGATAAGGGATCCACTCTTTTAAATAATCGTCTGGCTTTCTTGGCCTCTTGTTGTCTAGCTGAACTTCAGAAAGGTTTTCAAGTTGCAAGGTGAATCACAGTGCGTCAAGGCTCAGTAATGTAATTATATGCCTGTAACCCCAGGGCTCTAGAGGACCGTGAGTTCCAGGTCAGCTTTGGCTACGTAAGGTGTTCCTGTAAACAACAAACAAAATTATTCACATTGAGATGCGGGTTTAAATGGATCAGACATTTTTTGATGTTTGATTGATTTATTGATGATGATGACTGGTTGGGACAGCGATTTGCTATATATTCCTGGCTGGCCTGGTACTTGTTATGTAGCCCATCCTGTTATGTAGCTTTGAACTAATAGAAATCCTTCTGCCTCAGCACGTCTGAGTGTCTGGATTACAGTTGTGGACCGCCGTTCCCTGCTTCAAACCCAGCAGTTGAAGGATCTTGAGTTTCTGATGTAGGAAGCCATGCCATCTCACCATCATTTGCCTTCTTTGCTGTGAGTCTCTCTCCTTTCAACTCCTCTTTCAGTGGACTTCTGCCATCTGGTTATTGCCATTGGGATTTTGATAGTGCATTTATCCAACACACAATAGTGGAGAGGAAAATAGTATATTTGGACATGGCTGTGTGTTGAGATGATTTTAGCTGCAAGAGGCTTTCCAGTTGGATTTTGATGTATCCTTTACTTGGAGGTATGCTCGCTGGAGCTGGCTGTTAAATATTCTTCGCCAAGTTACAGAGCTTCTTCCTATCGCTACTTGGTGGGTTTTTTTCCCTAAGAATTGAAAATTGCAGTTTACCAAACACGTTAGTTGCAGCTGTTCTACTCAGCTGGGGCTGGAGAGATGACTCAGAGGGTAAAGTGATGGCTGAGCACGCACGAGGACTTGAGTTTGGGTCAGAAGCACCTACCAGGCGCGGTGGTGCACATCTGCGGTCTCTATGCTAGGAGGGAGACAGGATCCTGGTGGCTTGCTGGCCAGCTGGTCTAGCTGAAATGGCTTGTTGCAGAGCCAACGAGAGACTTGTCTAAAAGATAAGGTGAGGGTTGGCAGACGATGCCTGACACCCGTCTCTGCCCTCTACAGTCATTTGCGTCTGCCCTCCCACACATGCGCACAAACACATCACAGATCCAGTCTACAGGTGCACAGCTGATGACTTGGTTTCTTAATGTAGTGAGTTCCACCGCTGAAATTTCAAATGCTTCTTTAAGAAAAAACAAACCCTAGTAGGTCTTACTGATTCTTTTAACTATTTCTCCAATTGTAATATGCTCCCAATATTTTATCCGGCCTAGCGTAAGAGGTAGAGGTACAGTAGGTCAGTGCTAGGGCGGGGGTTTGCATAGCATTAGAACGATTGTGAAACTCAGGCTCAAGGTCCGTGCAGAGCCCCTGTGGGGTGAGGACTAGGGCTGTGTGTTGCACACCCTAAGTTTCTTTCCTTCTGAATTTTTGGTACATATGTGGTTGTGGATGCACGTGCACGCTTCTATGTGTGAGTGCGTGTATACGTGTGTGGGTGTAGCCTCGCATGTTATTCCTCAGATGCTGTCTTTCTCTCTCTTTCCTCCCTCCTTCCCTCCATCTCTTTCTCCCTCCCCCCTCCTTCCCTCCCTCCCATTCCTCCTTCTTTTTCTCCTCTTCTCTCTTTTTTTCTTTTTTGAGGCAAAATCTCTTACTGGCTTGGAGTTCAAGTAGGCTAGGCTGGCCAAAGTCCCTATGGATCCACCTGTGTCCACCTCTTCAGCCCTGGAGTTACAAGTATGAACCATTTATACCCTTGACAAACAAACAAACGAAAAACCAAACATGGATTCTTGGGGTTGAACTTAGGCCTGCACGGCAAGCATTTATCAAGTGAGCTATCTTTAGCCTTGTCCTCTTTAGTTCTACTATTTATGGCAGGTTTTTAGTCAGATTTATTAAATGTCCTTATTTATAGCTTTTTCTCCCTGTGATAACTTACACACACACACACACACACACACACACACACACCCCATAATTTTGTTCACTGTTCCATAATATCCTAGTTTAACCTATATTATTTTGTTTTTCTACTTTTAGGTTAGTAATACTTTTTCAATTTCTTGAACACATCGCAGCTGTCTTTAGCCTTTAATAAAAAAAAATTAAAGGTGGGGTTATTATTTTTTTAAAGGATCCTCATTTTAAAGAAGTGTGAAATTAGACGTTTTAGGGTATAGCTTAGAGGAGACGGCCTGTGTGCATCGAGGTGCTGGGATGGGGTCCTCCAGTGCTTATTTTGTAGGGAGCAGGTGGCCGTGGGGTGTGGGGACTAATGGGAGCCACTCACTGGCGTGGGCCACAGGTCCTCAAGAGTAGCAGGGATGTGTCCCCTCAGAGAGGTGGAAAGATCACGCCCAGAGGTGGAGTCCAGAGTCTGGGGAGCATGATAGGTTCTCTGATAGACCAGGTGTCCCAGGGAAGCTGCAGGGAAGGGGTGTACGTGACTGGATCCACTCTGGTGACTGCAGTAGGAAGGCTAAGCTGCTGAAAGAGTTCCCTAAACCGGCATCAACTAAGTTAAATGTTTTGGTTTTTTTTCTCATAAAAGGCTTTTTTTTTTTTTTTCCACATTTATTTATTGTGTGGGTGTTTAGGCTGTAGTGCAGACGTGGAGGTCAGGAGACAGCTGCTGACAGTTGCTTCTTTTCTCTATTATGTGTGTTCTGGGGGCCGATCTCACGGTTTCAGGCCTGGCAGCAAGCACTTTTACCAACTGACTCATCCCGCCAGCCCATGACGGCCTTCTGTGCTAGTTCTAGGCGTGGAAGTACTGACAGTCCTCACCCTAGCCAGCTGCCCTCTGGGCTCCCATCACCGGCTGTGCCGTCGTAACCTCAGGGCCGAGTAGCGTCTAGGTGGATTGCTTTTGGCACGAAGGAAGGCGTGACAGACTGCAGATTCATTCTAGGAGCTTGAGGGCCCGCGGATGTCCACTCGTGTCAGTTATCCAGGGCTGGGTGTGTACTGTTGATGCAAACCATAGCTCTGTGCCAAAGCGAGTAAGGGCTAGTTTATCCTGAGCCGTACGTGAGTGACCGTGGCACAGAAACATGGCTTCAAACAGTTCTGAGTGACATGTTCTACGGTGATGGGGACAAACTTTTATAGGCACGGAACCAAGACAGCCGTAAATCAATGCACTTACCAGTTACATTGGTGGAGGCAACAGATAGGCAAGCTATATACAGCAAAGCGGAGTGAGAACAAAGTCCTTCAGACGGTTTAGATTTTACCTGAACTCATTCTTAGCTTTGGTGCTGCTGGAAGCTAGACCTGCTAAGAATTAGCTCCAAAGGTTCTCTGTGATAGACAAAATGGGATGTTAGGTCAGATGCAGAACTGGGCGATAAATGGCTATTAAGGAGAGTAAAAATAGCCCCAAATAATGTTGGCTCTTGATCTGTAATCTGTAATATTCTTACTCCCCACGATCATGAAAATTCTAACCAACTTGTCTGCAAAATCTCCCAAAGGGTGTAATCCAGATTGGTCAATATGTCTCTGACTGGTGGGGTGTGCCAAACGTGCTCTGGTGGGCTGTCCGGAGCTCTGCCAGAGCTGTGTTGCCATGGAGGAGGGCAGGAGGTCTTGAGGGAAGACTGTGTCTGCCAGAGGTGAGGCCTCCAGCTAAGGTAGTGCTCAGTGGCAAGGGGGGGGGGCGTGGAAGCATGCACCCGGGCAGGGAGACAATCAGAGCTTCTGCTGTTTGAAAGACAGAGCAGGGTGGGAGTACCGAGGCAGGGGGCTTATGAGTTTGGAGGTAATATGGACTGTGTAGTGTAATAGGGACCTATCTCAAAGAAAAAGAAAAGGGGCACACCAAAAGAAGGCCCATTAGCAGATGTGACATCAGCACAAGATTGCCAACTTCTGGCCTAGCAGGTAGACTTATCCAGGGGAGCTGTTAGCTGTATACAGGGCATCAAGGTGTGTGTGTGTGTGTGTGTGTGTGTGTGTGTGTGTGTGTGTGTGTATGTGTATACAATGAATGTTAAATTGCTGGCTCTTCCTGGTAGAGACCTGGACCTCAGACCAGTAAGACCAGTGAAATTCTAAAGACAGGTGGTTCTAACATGCCAAGGAGGGCCATTCACACCTCAGAGAGGAGGGAAAGGCATGCATGGCTGTGGAGGCTTTGGGTCTCAGCAGCCCGCAGGGACAGCGGCAGTCCTGCCCGACACCAGCAGAAGTCCCGCAGTCTCCTGGAGCTCCAAGGAGGCTCAGCCACCCAGCTGGCTAGATGTCAGCTGTGGTTTATTCTCTTCGTTCTCTGAGTGGTCCTCTGGGCCTCTTCTCCGCCTTTCCTGTCGTAGGGTTCTCGAGCATGTTGTCCTCCCGGAGATTCGGATTAGACTGCAGCCTGGGGATGAGGAGCCGATTCTTTTTTGTTTTTCTTCAGGAGAAGATGACTCATGCACCCCTCTCCTGCCTGCTGCCAGACTGTCTGGCGAGCCCACAAGACTGGAGACGCTATTAGAGCCAGAGAATCGCTGTGACCCCTCGTAGCTAGGGAGAGCGTGTAGGGCGGAGCCCTGTTACCTCTAAGACACACTGGGGTCGTTTGGGACAGATGCCCCACAGTTTTCCTGCCGTGCTCCCGGGGCAGAGCTAGAGGCTGGGGGATGGAGGAGTGAGGGACATTGTCTGGGGATGGCTGGATCTGGCTGATGTCTTCCCTCTTAGGAATGCCCCTGGGGTTGTGGGCCTGGGATGTCGATGACCCCTGGTTAACCTCACTTTCTTCACCCTCTTATCTTGGGTCCTTTCCCCACAAAGCAATAGTATGTATCAAGTCGCTCTTTCCTGTTCTGTGGTTGGCCACCATACACACTGTACTCTGAGATACTGCCTGGGCTTTGCATATGAAGGGCAACCAGCAACAGGCCCCAGAAACGCTGGGTGATAGTAGAGGAGGCTTTCCGTGTGTGTGTGTGTGTGTGTCGGGGGGGGGGGGTTAGTCCCAGTGCCCTGGTTAATTGCTCTTCTACTGTGCAAGACTGCTATCTATAGCTCTGCCTACTTTATTGAGAAAATGTGTTTGATTTTTTTTCCCCTCTGCTTGTATCCTGGCTTCTTCACAAGCTGGCGGGACCGCCTCTTAACCCCACCCTCCATGTGAAGGGTCTGGGTCTTAGGCCAGACCTGGTAGGCTGGTTGGAGCCTATAGGTTGGAGCTTGATTGGAGGGCTGCAAGAGCAAGCTCGGCTCTCCATCTCCTTGTGTCCTGGGTCTGGGTGGAAATCATGGAGATGGAGCTCTCTGATCAGAGCTCAGTCGGGCTGGGGAGTCAGGTGATAGCTTGGGAATCTCGAGAGTGCGGACTGCTTTTCTTGGAATCACCCCCTGACCTTGCCTAGGTCCTTGCCCTTGCCTTCGCATCCCTGGAGTGTACCTGCCCAGTCCCGAGGGAGGAAGTACGGGTAGGACCCGTAGACTGCTATAGATGGTGCGGGGGTGGGGCCAACTCCTTTCTAGGAATAAATATATAGCCAGATGGTTTCTGTAATGAGTGTAATGTTCCAGGCAGAAGTTCCGCACTGAATCTTCAAGGTCTTTGATTCTCCTGTTTTACCACTGAAGTAGCAGAGAGCTGAGGTGAGTCAGCGTCGGACAGGCTCAAGTCCAGACTCAAGGCTCCAGCCCTTCTCGTCATCCCCGTTGACTCCGACAAGTCCAGAACGCAGTCGGCGTGGCTTGTGCCAGTGCCAGGGTTAGCTAGCGTCCGTGTCTGAGGCCCTTCATCGTGGATGCTTTTCCTTTCCTCCAGCACGAAGCCCAGAAACTCAGTGGGATGGGGCCGGAGATGTCCTTGGGCTGTCATCACCATCACGAGAAGCTTTGAGTCACATCTGTTGAAGCTGGCGACTGATGGAGGGTGACGGATGGCTGGCTGCGAAACATCTATGACTCTGAAAACTTGGGATATGGAAGCATGCCACTTGAAAATTAAAAAAATACATATAATAGAGTGTGTGTGAGGGAGAAAGAGACAGAGTCAGAGAGAGACAGGCAAAGAGAGGAAGAGATGGAGTGCGGGCACACACCATGACACTCGTCACATCTGGAGGTCAGAGGTCATATGTGGAGTCAATTCTCTCCTTAGAGCTTATGTCATCAGGCTTGTGTAGCAAGTGCTTCTCCTGCTGAGCAGTCCTGTCAGCTTGGCGCTTGAGCATGTCCATGGCCTCTGTCTCCACATGTCTTCCTGGGACCCAGGCTGGGCTTGGGGCTGCCTCACATTGGATGTGGCCGTGGTCTCTCTTAATCTGGAGTGTTTCTCACAGACTTCTGTCATTTTTGTGATTCTGACATTTTGAAGACTATAATGTCATGAAATAAAAGTTCCTTACTGGCCTGGCATGTTGGCTTACGTTGGTAATGCCAGCATGTGGGACGCTGAGTTGGGAGGGTTGCCATTAGTTCAAGGCTAGCTTGGGTTGCATAGCCAGTCTCAAGCCAGACTGGGCTACAGAGTGAGACACTGTCTCAAAAACCAAACCCAATCCAACCAAATGGAAAACCACTTAAAAAATCCTCTCCATCTGGGTTTATCCTTATGATCTAGTTCATGCATTCTTGGCTAGATATTTCCTATGTGGGTGATGCCCTTGTTATGGACATTATTGGGGGACATGGAGTTGCTTTGCAAGTCAGGAGCCTTGGCTGTTTAAACTCACAAGGTCCCTGGAGGGAAGACCCAGCAAGCTTCTGCCCTTCCTGCTCCATGTCAGAGCCCTGGGTTCAGCATCTGCTGATACGCTCCGCCTAGATCAGTCTTCACCCAGCACACGCTGTCCACGTGCACCTTTTAGAGGTGGCCATCTGCCCTGAGTGGGAGCCTTCCCTTCTTCCCTGTTTGCTTATCTAGTATTATCTGTTTCCCTTGGTGCAATTCCTGTGTTTCTAATTCATCACTATCTGGATGTATCATTCACGGGCCTCTGTGATCTGGAAGTTCAAATGTCTAGATCTGGCCAGAAAGAATCTTCTAGGATAAGTGTGGGTGGAAAGACTATTAACCTCTCCCCTCTCTTCCTTCTAATTCTTTTACTTTCCACAACAAAACAAAACAAAAACAAACAAACAAGCAAACAAAAAACCCCGTTTCATTATTTTCCTGTTTAATGTTTTGAACTTGTCTTGCACCTGTCTTCCCAGGATTTCCTCCAGGGCCCTTGGTTCTTTGTAGTACGGAGGTATTCAAAGATGAGTTCTGGGGCAGGTGTACTCTGTTTACAGGGCATGTCTGCTTCTAGCTCCATAGAGGTCAACACTAGGATGTCTTGTACACACACACACGTGTGTATATAAATGCACACAGATATGGACTTACACAGAAATAAAAAAGAACTCAAAGCTCCAATGTCCTGTGTCTTCCTACCACCCCATCCCTCAGGTGGTAGTGATATTCTAAGACCATCTTTTACCTGCTCCTGGTAGTCCCTGTGTGTCTCTTCCTGGCTCTGCTGCGTAGTTGTTTCCCTATATCAGGAGGGTATGTGCTCAAAAAGAAACTCCTCTGGCTGGAGCTACGAGGCAGCCCTTTCTTCCTGTCCCCAGGGCTGTTTGGTGAGTACCGACACGGTCACCAGCATACCACTGGGGGTTAATTTTTAAGATTTGTTAATTGTCTTTTCTGTATTACTTTTTGTAAAAATCAGATATATCCATGTTTCCAAACTTTCTCACATAGAATATATATAACATATGTTGCTACATATGCTCTTTATTTCACAGTTTTATTATAAAACACACAGGACAGAATTCACTATTTTGATTTTTTTTTTGAGCATAGAATTGAATGAGTTTTACCCAGAATGCCATGCAGCCGTCCATGTCTGTGTTTCTGGACTTTGGAATTTCCTATGGCTGTCTTCGACAGGCCATCAGGGCCAGCCCACCCTTTCCCTCTCTGCTCTCTAGGCTGTTTCGTTGTCTATTAGGGTGCTAGGAAGTAGAAATAGTTTATAGGATTTTGAACTGCTACCAGGGCTCTGATGGGTGACCCTGAGAACTTGCATTCTCACGTTATTGAGCCTTCCTGGAAAGCCTTGCAAGGGTAGCCTCTGGGTCCAATGGCAGACCTATACATATACCCTTTCCAGAACAGTCACCATGTCCCAAAGCCACCAGCACAGGGTTTAGTGGCTTTGCAACTAGGGCTGGGCTTACACAGGTACCCAGAAAGCAGTGCTGGGAGAAGAGACACTAAACTGTGCTCTAGAAATCTAAGAAGTTGACTTAATTTGCTACATCTTCACCAGTGGAAGGGGCCTTTTTGATTTAGGGGACTCGTTTCTCAGTGACTTGTTTCTTTCTCTGTCGTTACCTGAGTTTGGCTGGCTAACTACTAGAATCTGCCAGCAGTTTTGTTCATGACTACCAGAAACTATCACTTTTTTTTTCAGCAGTACTTAAAATATCTTCTCTTGATAGAGCTTGAGATCTTCAAGTGGGTCTCAATGTAGCTAGTACCTTTGAAAATCCACAGCAAGCTAAGACTTCGTGGCACTACACTGCATTCTATTTTAGATGTGGTCTAGGCTTAAAAGGTAGCAACTGGGAAGCTAAGAACAATACGATAAAAAATGTTTTGAAATAACTTTAAAGGGATCCTTTACTTCTTAAAGTGAAATTCCTAAAAGATATTCCTCGGGGCTACTCTCTTGAGTGTGGTAGAGATTATATTCTACTGTCTTTGGCTCCATTGCTTTTATGAAGCTGACTTTCTTTCTTCCTTCTTCTCTTTCTCTTTCTTTTTTTTTTTTTTTTTTCCCCACAGGGTCTCCGTGTTATTACGCTGGCTGTCCTGGAACTCACTCTGTAGACCAGGCTGGCCTCGAACTCACAGAGGTCTGCCTGCCTCTGCCTCCCGAGTGCTGGGATTAAAGGCGCGCGCCACCATCACCTGGCTCACGCTGGCTTTCTAAGTGGCACTTAGAGCAAAGATTTTAAAAGGAACACTCTAGTCACCTTGAGACCTTTTCTGTGTCTGTGCTGTTTCACAGTTTGACCATAGTATGTCTGGGTGTAGGTTTCATTATGTTTATCCTTCTTGGAACTATTGTATTCTTTAACACCCAAGTTTAGTGATTTATAGTTTATATACGATTCACTCTTAAGCACATAGCTTTATGAGTTTTGGCAAAATGAGGGTTTTAGTTATCAATGTAGTCGCACGACTATGGATCGTAGCTGCAGTCTTCCATTGTGATAGAAACGGAGTCAGGTACTGTGTGGCTTCTAGCGCCCGTTCTCTTCATTCTCGATCACGCTTTTGAGGTGTCTGTGTTGAGCGACATTGAAGGTACGTGTGGTAGTCTATCATTCTCTAGGCGGTGGGAATTTGGATATTTAAGTTAAGAAATAACACAAGGTGATGTAACCTGTTTGAACAGGTGCCTATGTGCAATGCGCATTTACATTTTCCACAGAGGAGCTTGTAGGAGCGGCTCGGCGAGTCCTGGGGTGCGTGTGTGTGTGTGTGTGTGTGTGTGTGTGTGTGTGTGTGTGTGTTTGGTCCCGTGAGATGCCGCCAACTTCGTTCGTGTTTGCCGCTCTTACTAGCTCAGGTGATGCCGAGAGGTCCCGCTGCTCCTGAAATGCCCAGTTCTCAACCTGCCCGTTTAAAAACTTGGATCCTTTCTGAGGACTCTGTAGTGGCATTTCTTGGTGACATGTGACACTGGGCATTTTTTCCTATGCTGACTTACAATCTTTAAATCTTCTTTGGTGTCAAGTATTTTGTTCGCTACATTTTTTTGCACTATTTTTGTTTTTAAGTCACGCTGTTAGATACTCTGAATCTGGCAATCTGTCAGGTATGCTTTCCAGATACTTTCTGTCAAAATGTGGCTTCAATCTTAATTTTTTAATGTCTCTTAAAAAAAAAATCTCAACCGCAGTAACAAAACAGAAGTGCTGAGATGTGTGTGTAGAGATCACAGGTCAGTGTGGACTGTCTTCCTCAATTTCTTCTCCGCTTACTTTTTTTAATTTACACCTATGTCTCGTGTGCTTGTGCGTGTGGCATAGCATGCACGGAATGTCAAAGGACAAACTGGCAGGAGTGCTCTCTGCCACGTGGGTTCCAAGAATTGAACTTGGGCTGTCAGGCTTGGTGACAAGTTTGTTTATACCTGCAGTCATCTTCTGAGGCCTTGACTTTTTTCTTTGAGGCAGGGTCTCTCTGACCCCGAAGCTGGCTGTTTTGGCTTGGCGGCCGGCAGCCCACCCTCCGGTGCTGTTGTACGAGCACTGGGATGTGAATGCAGGTCCCTGTGCTGGGGCAGCCATGTCCCCAGCCTCCAGAAGGCCTTAACTGTGATGAAGCTGCCTTTTTTCTTTCTTTTTTTTATGGTCTGTGCTTCCCGTGGCCTGTCTTCTTTCCCAAGGTCAAAAAGATTATCACCAGTGTCTTCTAGAAATTACATAATTTTGCATTTAGAAATTACATGTTTTGTGTTCCCTGTTCTACTTTGAGCTAATTTCTTTTAAAATGAGGGATCGGACATAGGCTAAAGTCCACTTCCTCCCTGTTGATGTCCAATTCCTTTCCCATCAAGAGGACGCCATTCCTCCGCAGACTGCCCTTTCTCCTCTGGCTTTCATACGTCCTGTCACCGCTCTCTGATCCTAGAGCAGTCCTCATCATCTTTCAGAGAAGCTCGTGTTAGTTAGCACTCAGGCCCCATTTTGCTTTTTTCCTAGGCCCTGGCAGCCACTGAACCACTTGTGTCTCTACAGATTGGCCTACTCTAAATGCTTCCTGTCCATGAGTCGTATAATATGTGGTGTTTCGTGCCTGTCTCTTTCACGCGGTGTAATATTGCAGCATGTTTTGTATTTCAGAATATTTCAGCGTGAGACGTTCAGCCATGTTGTGGCATCAATGTCCCTTCCTTTTTATGGATAAATGATACTCTATTTCATGGGTACGTTTATTATAGATTATAAACGTTTGACTATAATGACTAATACTTTAATAAACATTTCCATGCAAGGTTTTTTATTAGCACATGCTAATTACACGTAATGATGGGCTTCATTGTTTAATATCGTACATATATGATGTGTTTGATCATATTCATCCCCGTCACTAACCCTCCTCCTCTTGTAAGCTAGTTTTTTACCTTCTACTAACGTGTGTGTGCGTGTGTCTGGGTGTGCATGTGTGTCTGTGTGCGTGTGTCCTGTGTTCGTGTGCATGTCTGTGTGTGTCTGTGTGCATGTGTGTCTATGTGTGTGCATGTCTGTGTGTATGTTGTGTGTGTGTGTGTGTGTGTGTGTGTGTGTGTAGGGTTACTTACAGGAGCCTGAGGAGTTATTTGTGGGAGCATGGGCATCTTAACAGTGGATATACCACTGAAAGAAATCTCTCTCCCCTCAGCAACCCTTCACTGCCTTATAGATTCCCATGGAAGGGAGAGGTCCTATGATCCCCCTCAATGACGGAATGTTGATGGTCTAGTCTTGATGCAGGCCTTATGCAGGTCATCGGAGCTTTAAGAATACAGTAGCCACTATGCCTGGAAATCAGCGTTCAGCACCCCTCTGCTCCTTCCTCTCTCTGGCTCTTACGCCCTTTCTATCCTCCGCTTCTGTGGTATTCTGTGAGTCTTGGAGAGGTTGGCGCACACATCCCATTCAGAGTGGAGCAACAGCAGTCTCAGTCTCAGCCCTTTGGTTAGTTATGAGTATTGTCAGTAGCTGTCACCCTCTGCATAAAGAAGCTTTTCTGACCAAAGTTGACGGTAGCACTACCTAGGGGCACAATACAGGCACATCTAGTCTATATAGAAAAACGTGAGCAGCTAGCCCACTAGAGCTTGTGGCCGGAAGGGCCAGATTTACAGTACCAGATGTGAATTTCCTCCTGCTGAGTGAGGCTCAAACCCAGTAAGAAACTGGTTGGTTACTCCCATAACGCGTGCCATTACTGTACCATGAGTACACCTTGCTTGGCGCATGTCTAATGTAACATGCAGGCTCCCATCCAACTAAGCCTGTGGAAGAGACAGTCTTCTCTCCGCAACCTGCACCACACGTTATGCTTAACTCTGAGAAAACGCTCAACTGTCTTCTAAAGATGCTGTGCCCTTTAACAGAATGGGTAAAAATTCTGATTTTTCCCATGACCTTGGCAATACTTACCTTTGTTTTTGCATCATTGCCGCCCTGCTAGATGAGAGAGTATCTTCTTGTGGTATTGTTTCATTTGTCCCAAATGCCTAGCAGTGCTGAGTGTTACGTATTAGACATTTGTGTGTCTTCTTTGGAGAAATAACGTTCAAGTTGCTCGCCTATCTGTGATTGGGCTGTTTGTCTTTTTATTGTTGAATTGTAAGGGTTCTTCGTCTGTTCTGGATGTAATACCATTATCAGAGACACGATGGTTGTGAAATTTTTTTCTGTGCTACGGATTGCCTTATTTTCAGTAGCGTCATTTCACGCAGAAAAGCTTTTAACTTTTGATCAAGTCCAGTTTATCTATTTTCGTCCCCGTTGGTTGCTTATGATAAAAGTCTTGTTCAAAGAATTGCTGCCTAATCCCAGGTCATCAATAAACACATGTAAATCAAATTTACACCTATGTCGTCTTCTAAGAGTCTGAGAGTCTTAGCTCTTCCGCCTGTTTTTAGTTAGTTTTGGTCTGTGAAATGAACCGGGGGTCCAAAACCACTCTTTTGCGTGAGTTTATCAATTTGTGATAACACGGTTTGTTGAAAAGACTATTCTTGCGCTGTTGAAAGGTCTTAGCATCCTAGTAGAAAATGATCTAGTTATAGATATGAGTTTATTTCTGGATTCCCAGTTCCAACCTATGACTCACATATGTGCTGTCCTGGCTGTCCTGGAACTCACTCTGTAGACCAGGCTAGCCTCAAACTCTAGTGATTTGGCTGCTTCCACCTCCCAAGTGCTGGGATTCAAGGCACGCACCACCATGGCCTGGCCACATGTGCATTTTTATGCTAGGCTGAACTCTACACCTGCAGGCTTAGATGAGGCTTTGCAACAGGCCGGGGTGGGCGCTCCGCCCTTGTTCGTCTTATTCAGGGTGCCCTGGCTAGTCCAGCTTGCCGTAGTCCAGTGTGAGTTTTTGGATCCGCTTGCCCCCTCCAGCAAATAAGGGCAGCTTAGCTAAGGATTGCCTTGAATATGTGGGTAAATTTGAGGAGCATCTACATGTTAACAGCAGGAAGTCTTTGAATCCAGGAAGACAGAATGGCTATGTTTATTTAGCCCTTTCATAAATCTTCCAGCAGTGTTTTGTAGTTTTTACGTGGCAAGACTTGCATGTGCATTGTTAGTTATTAGTATTTTGTTCTCTTCCATGCAATAGCAAGTGTAACTGATCCCCTCTTGAGTTTTTCTTGCTAGCATGTACAAATACAACTGACTTTAGAGTATCAAACTTGCATCTCACGGCCTTACTTCATTCGCTGTCGTTTGTGTTTGCTCACAAGACTCCAACCCATGGGCTCTTTTATCTCTTCTTCTTCTTCATCTTCTTTTATTCCTTCTCCTTCTTCACAGCGTTGCCAGCGTATCAGTGCTGTTGCGATTGGGCATGGCGAGACTGCAGCCTGGCGCCGTCCCTGCTCTTGCGGGGCCTTTACTCAGTGTCTCGCGTGGAGTGTGGCGGGAGCGGAGCGCAGCGATAGCTGTGGGTGAGGAGCTGGCAGAGGATGATGAGTGTTTGTTGAATTTTGTCAAATTATTTATGCTTTTGTTAGTTTTGCCAAAAGCTCTGTTTTGTCAATTGCTTATTGAAATGCGTGTTTTTTTTTTAAATTTTCAATCTACAAAATGATAAATCATGTTGCTTGTTGCTTGTTGCTTGTTGAATGAACATTAATGAGTCAAATCCTACTTGGTTATAATGTGTTACCTAAGAGGATCCTTTTTGCAACCGTAATCACAAGGGGTTCTGACCTGTGGTTTTCTTTCTTAAAATAGACGTTTAGAGTTTTTCCGTGAAGGTGTCATGAAGTCCCCTTGTTTGTTTTCAGGGGGAGTTAGTGTTCTGTCCTCTATGTTTATTAGAATTTTCATCATAAGCACTATAGCTTTCTTCGTTGGAGAATTTTTCAACTGTAATTTGTTTTGTAAATGGTTTTCAGAAATATCTTTGTATATATATCCACAGTTCTGTTTGGTTGGCATTCCATTCCTAATGAATACCTTTCAGGGATGAGTGAGCCAAACGCGGTTTAACACAGATAAAATCAGAGATAATTTGATAGCTGTAAGGCCTTTAGCAAAAGCATTTCTATGTGTTTGATTTTAGAAGGAAGTCACGTTGTCCCATGTGCACAGTCTGAAGTTAAGGAGTCGGGAGCAGATTTGTGTGCCTGTAATTCCAAGCGTGTGGCAAGTATCCTCAGAACAGCCACAGCGGATTCATCAGAACTGCCCACGGGTCAGGGGTGGAGAAGTTAGGGTTAAAAGCCCTGGGACTGTTGGAGTCGGGTGTGAGGCTATTAGACTTTGATCATCTAGGGACTTAAGCAGCTAATTCCAGGATAAAAAGTACAAAGATAAAGGTACGTAAAATAGTGGAGGAAAATGCAAGACAAGGCAAGAGATAAAAGATTTAAAATAAAATACAATATAATATGGAAGTCAATCCAGGTGTGCCCCAGAAATCACGGGGCTGGGTGCTGTGGAGTTTCACGAGGGAACTGTTTCCTTTAACAGTTAGTGTCTCCGTGCTGAGCTGCGGGGCTTCGTTTCTGTCCTTGGGTTTTCTAAATGCTTCCAGGTCCTCCTGACAGTTCTTTCACACTGACTTAGGTCTGGGCAGGGCCTTGCTTGTCATGCCTCTTCCTGTGTCCCCTGCAAGTCAGAGTTTCTGCTCAGTGTTCTTCCTGCCCCTCCCTTCTGCCTACACACAGCTGAGCGCCACAGCTCCAGCCTGTAGCTTTCTGCCTTGCTCTAGAGCAGGATTGCTCTCTCTAAAAGTTATATGGTAGGCCTGGATCTTGACAGTGTTCCCCACCTCTAAAAGATGTATCCTCTTGTGTACAGTCTCTGGTCCAGGCCTGGGATGTTTAAACTGATGATCATTGTTTTCTTCCTGGTCCCCCTAGTGGCCATATTTCACATTGTTTGATACCAGCATACTGAGTTCCCAGAAACGGTTTCTTTGTGACTGGGTAAAGTTTTCGTGTTGAGAGTACTGAGTCCTCACCGTGGCCTGTCACTGGGGCACAGTGCGGTGTCTCTGTTGTCTCACGGATGCTGAGTGCTCACCGTGGCCTGTCACTGGGTCATGACACAGACTAGCAGCTGGGTATGGGGTGTTAGGAGATGTGTGATGGCCCACGCCTGTAGGATGCAGTCACTAATCTTCCTTGACAGCTGTGCGGTGGCACAGACACTGCTGCCCAGCTGTGAAGGTACCTGAGGGCCTAGCTACTTTTCCACGTAGTGTCTGCTGTTTATTTAGTAGACTTCTCTGCACTTGCCGACAGGCTGTACCTGGCTTCTCTCTACTTGACTTTTCCATGGAACCTGATGTTGTCCCTGACACAGACTTGTACATTCTAGTCTACTTTTCTTAGCAGTTTTCTCTGTAGGTTTCTTTCCGCAGGCCTCCTTCCTAGACAATCTCATGTCGTTTAGTGGTGGGAACACATTTAGGGAAATGTCTCGTCAGGTGGGTTTTTTTCTTTGCATCACCCAGTGCACCCCACACAACCCGGAAGCATGTGCTATGTCACCTGACGCTCCTTGGTCATCAGAGCACGAGGCTCTGCAGGTGTCGCACAGCTGACCGCTTACAGGAAGCTCTTTTTCTATGTAGGGGTATACGCTAAAAATAGCAACGAAAAGTGTGATGACCACATAAACCAGTAACACTGTTGCACATTATCGGGAGCTATGTGGCCTACATATAACTGCATGTGCTGTGTTGCTTATTCTTCCGGGACCACACTCGTGCACGTGGGCCTGAAATGCCATTGCCATGTGACAGTTCCAATGCCTTACAATTACATATTGTTTCACAGTTTCTGTGGGCCACAAACTGAAGAGTGGGGGAAGGGGTGGCCCTTGCCAGGGTCCGCTGTAAAGCTGTACACATTGACTGAACTCCAGATGGAGGCCTGCCTCTAAGGGGGCCTCTCCTAGCCTGTGGAATGGAGGCCTTGGTCCCTGCCCTTCAGGCTCCGCCTTAGGTTTCTCCTTTCTGCCTGGCCACTGCATACTCTTAAAGGGCCCTCCGATCGAGTACCAGGAGGAATCATGGTACCTCCACGTCTTCATTACACAGTGCTCCTCTAAGTTCACCCTAGAGAGAGGCCTATTCTCTACCCCTTTAAGGGTAAAGTACTATAAACCATTTGTGGATACATTTTACAACCTCCTCCTTCTCATAAGGGAATCCTTGAGATTTTCCTGTGGTCCTGATGAGAGCCAGGTGTCATGGAGTCTGTATCCACAAACTGTCCAGGAGCCACCGAGCCTTGGCTTTTCTGTGTCCTACCTTCTGTGGTTGTTTCCACAGACTCCGCTGGGAGGTCATCCCTCCCCAAAGTGATTTAAAAGGATGGTGTGTTTAACTTCCTTTAGTGCTGCGTGCTCATTATTGCTCTGACATACGCCTTTCTGAAGTTCCCATACCAGGTGCCCTGTGGTCTCATGACTGCACCAGGGTGTCAGGCTGGACACAAAAGTGTTCCCCCCTGGTGCAGTGGCCTGTGGGTGGGCAGGTGGTCCTGTGGAGCTGAGTGTGATTCTTCCTATCTATTGCAATGATGCGCTTCTGTTTGTGGTTCAGGAAGTACACTGAATGAAACCTTGGGAGGCCTGCTCAGTCACTGGCATAAGCTCCTTCTCTGAGGGGTGTGGAGGGCTGGTAGAAAGAGCAGACATTTCAGCTGCTGGGCACTGTGAACACTGTGCTGCAATGCAATGCTTAAGGAAACCTTGTGTGAGAGAAACTAAATGTCGACGGTTTGTTATTTCTCCTTTTAATTTTATTTTCCTTAAGTGTAGAGAAATATTACAAATCAAATGTGTAGAAGCCAAAATTAACTCCATAGACCTCATGGGAGAGGAAGAGAGGAGGGCCGTTCGTAGAAAAGGAGCCCTTGACGGGGAGGCGGAGCCTTGGTGCCCAATTGTTAGCATTGCTGTTAGTTTTGATCATTGGCCTGGCCTGGGTGAGTTACTGGATGTGGGTTTTTGCGACAGTCAGCGCCATATACACAGGACAGACCCAGACCCATCCAGCTCTGCCACCGTATTCTCTGCTCACAATATTTTTTAAAATAATTTATTTAATTTTATTTTATATGCTTTGGTGTGAGGGCATCAGATTTCCTGGAACTGGAGTTACAGACAGTTGTGAGCTGCCACGTGGGTGCTGGGAATTGAACCCCGGTCCTCTGGAAGAGCAGCCAGTGCTGCTCTTAACTCTTAACTGGCTGAGCCATCTCTCCAGCCCCATCTACCTAGGATCTTTAGGACACTCTATCCGCTGGTACTGTGGTCTTGGGGAGGTATAGTCTCATCATTGGCCTTGCTCAAGATTTGTTTGCTGGAGGTTAGACTTGATTTTGTCTACACTGAACATTGACTTTAGCTTCTGGTAATGTAGGTGTTTAATACAGCTGGGCTTTTATTTCTGAAATGAAGAGAAAGTAGCTTGGTGTGGAGGGTGAAGCTGGCTGCTAAGGCACCCTTTCTTCCCCATTAAGGTCACTGCTTTTGTGATACAGCATCAGGAATACTGGTCCTGGCAGCTCAAACATGCCAGGTGTGTGCTTACAACATGCCAGGGGTGGGGCATTGTGGCTCTACCCTCTCTACTGACCCTCCCACACACCCAGCTGGGGCAGACCTCCTGCAGAAGGGGGGCACAGCGCTGTGGCTAAGAGTACACGGAGGGAAGAACGTCAGCTGCCCCAAGGGTGTTTTCATGCTTTTAATTTAAATAGAATCATAGAACGTCAAAAATAGCTTTACAATGTTTTCCGTTTGCCACCTTTTGGCAAGGGAGAAGAGTGGTGTCATCATTCTGTGTGCTCACTAAGTGATAATCGCAGGCGTGGAGACAGATGTGCTTCCTGGGTGTCAGCAGGGCTGCGCCAGAAGATCTTTGCTTCTGGAAAGAGGAAGTACATGGAGCCCAGCCTCCTTGACCAGGACGGTCAAGGCCCCCAGAGGCTTGGAGCTGGGTGGTTAGGGCAGCTGTTTCTGTCCAGCATGGACACTGGGCCCTGAGCCAAAGAATAGATCAAAGCGAAGCCATGAATGGCAGAGGGTCCGCATGTAGTGGGGACTGGCATGCAGGATGACATGGTGCCAAGTTAAAGCACCGAGTGAAGCCACTGATAGGTCATGGGGCGGCAAAGAACATGGTGCACTTTCCAGGTACACAGAGTGAGAAAACTGGAAATGGAGCCTTTACCTGAGCCAGGTCATATTGGTACAGCAATCGCATGCTTCATCTCCCAGAGTGTCGGGAAGAAAGGCTTGCTATTTAAGCTACTTAAGAATTTTGTCATGGCCGCCAAACAGATTAAAATGCCCCCTGCGTGAGTTATGGCTACCCATTCAGGAGACCAGCCTACCTTTGCCCAATAGGCACAGTCCCTGCAGAGATAAATGATGCTGTCCAGTCACTTGGAGGCCAATTTCATGGGGTCTCCAGAGCTTGGCTTAGCCTGAGAATGGCTCCTACTCACTTTGGGTCCCAAAGCTAATTAAATGGTGGATTATTTAGAAGTAGTTTTAAAAAAATCTTTTAAACAGAGAGGGAAGGGCGACACATAATTATCAGCACTGAAACCATGCGACGATCAACGTGGGCTAATAGCACGGTCCCTTCTCCTCCTTCCCACTTCCCCCAAACAGCTTCTGAACCCAGCACAGCTCTGTGAGGTGACTACTTTTATCTACCCTTATACTGAAAGATAATCACAGAATATAAAATTCACCGTTTTAAGGCGATGTATTATTATCTAGTGGCATCAAGGGTATTTATGGTTTGTACGGCTTCCACATGGCTGTCTAGTTCCAGAGCCTTTCACCACTCCCAAGTAAAATCACCGTGGACCAGTGATCTCCATTTTCAAGAACCCACCTTCACTGTTCTCCTTTTGGTGTCTGCTACTCTGTCTGTCTCGGACGTTTCATACACATGTATATATACACATATAATGCTCACTTAGTGTCCGCCCTCAAGGTTCATCTACACCATAGCATGTCGCAGAACGCCATTCCTTTATTTTTATTTATATTATTCTGGTTCTTTTATTTTGTGTAGCTCTAGAAATTGACCCCAGGGCCTTTGTGCATGGTATACAAATGACTGCCACTGAGCTACCTCATCCCTTTTCATGGCTGAATAGTAATGGTAGAGATTTGCCATACTTACTTGACTCTGTTTTTCGGTTGATGAACATTCTCCTATCTTTTGGCTGTTGTAAATAATACTCCCTTGAAGATTCCATGATGTTTTCTGTTTAGACCCTTTTATTAAACGTGGGTGTGGCACTTCCACATTTAACTTGCTGAGAGTCCACCTGACCTCCATAGCAGCTCCAGAGTTTTATCTTCCTAGGGTGAAAGTGTTACCCCACTTTAACAAATGAAGGTCCAAGTGTCGGGGAGTAGAAAGACTTAGGAGCCATCAGTCGTAGAGACAGTGCCATATGGCTCACTGAACCAGCCAGGGCCCTGGTCCTGCCTTGTTGTATGTATCAGGTAATGCTGCATGCTGAAGCTGGAAGGTCACTGGCAAATGGCAGCTCGTTCAGGAGTCAGGGGGAGGGCAAGGAAGCCACGAAAGTGGATAGCATGCATTAGGGCGCTCACTCTCATGAAGCCGGAACATGGCTGGCTCTTTTTGTGTGTGACTGTAGATATGGTGGGTGCCTGTGGTCTTGGGTCTGGTAACAGCGCCCCAATATTCCTTGTGCCGGGCCTGGCAGTGTCTGTCTCTATTGTTTGCACCCTCCACTGCATTCTGATGCCCAGCATGGAGTTGCCTTCCCACCCTTTGTTGAGACAATACCCATAGGCAGGGCCTGTTCTAGCACCAGCAGAGGCCAGTTGCGCTGTCAGCCACGTGTAGCCAACTATTGCCAGAGCCCGGCACTGTGACAGGGAGCCTCCCTGTTTCTGAGCGCACACGCTTGATGACATGAAGACTTCTGGCCCCTGGCAGACTCACTTCTGAAAATGTGTTGTTCTTGACACTGCCGTTCCACACAGTTGTGCTGCTTCGGGCATTTCAGTTACACAGTGAAATCGTTAGCAGAGCCTTCACAGCTAGCGTTGCTTCCGCAACACAGTTCTGGTTCCTTCTGGGTGGCGAGACAGATGCTACTCGGAAAATGTATTCACGGTTTCGGGATATCGTGACCACATCCACGGGTGATGGTCTCCAAGAGGCCCGTGCGGGTTTAGCGTGATGCAGCAGCACCTTGTTTAGCAAAGGGAAGATGGAAATCAGCTCCCAGCACTTCTATTCAGCGTGCCCATTGTGTGGGGTGCGGGTCGACCAGCATTCGGTGACTTGTTCTAGCCGCTGGCATGTCAGCCCTGCCTAACGGGGTGGGAATCGGGATATGTAGGTGGAAGAGCTGGATGGAGGGATGCTGTCTCTCTCTGTGGGCAGGGGGCTGGGTGTCCCATCACCTGCCCCAGGAACTCAATGGTGCTGTCAGTATTTTGAGAACCCGGCACAGGAGGGAAGCTGGTGCAGAGCACATATGTCCCTGTATCTCTGCCAGGGTTTTGTCTGACTCCAGCACTGGCCGCATGTGCTGAACCACCATGATCAGCCCCCACCAGTGTTTAGCTAACTCAGTACCATCAGAAGCCTAAGTTCCAGGGATCTGGGAGTGCCCTTGGGGCGCTTCTGTGTTTATTCTGTGATGGCAGTTGAACAGAAGCATCTCTGCAGTGGTTAAGATCAGTAAGACCTGTTCCTTGAGTGAAAGCGGTCTCCTTAAGACTGCACCTAGAATTCAAGCGGCCAGGTGCTCAGGCTGGATCTGAATGTTCCACAGGTTAGCCCGTAATGTGGACAGCAGCTTGGCATTGCATCTGCGAAGTGATGGAACGATGGTTACTTTCCTCGCGCAGGACTCCCACTGGTGGCGCACTGCTTAGTTTAATCCCTGGAAGCATGGCTTTAGGTGGGTGTGGCATTGTCTGTGTCTGGATGCTGCAGGAACCTTCTCTCATCACCCTGGGTTGGAGTGTAGGTCGCCTGCCTCTATTTCACATGGTGCCAGTCACTTGAATTTCCAAGTCTGTGCTTCTGTCCACTCCCTGTCTGCAGGGAGTGTCTGTCTGCAGGGCTTCATGGTGTGTGTGAAGGTCAAGCAGAGAGAACAGCATTTGTTGAACAAACGCTGTAAGTGAAGTGTTACATCTCTCAGAGAAAGCCTATCACAGCTTAGCGGTTGAGTCTAAAGCTCAACCAAGTCTTTGCATCTTTCTCGTTAGAAAAACATATCTTTTAATTAATTCTTTGAGAAGCACAGAAATAAAAAGGAACTTACTTTGACCAGGTTCTTCTGCCTACAGTTGTTCCCTATGGCTCTCTGGAGGTCACTTTGAGCCCTGGTGGAGGGCACTTCCTCCTCGGTACCCTTTGAGCACAAAAGAGGCTGCAGGGGCCCTGCGAGTAGACTCTGGGTGTCACCAAAAGAAGAGGACCACATAGTTTCCCTCTTGTACATTCTCCATTGGGTAAAACCATGCACAGGAAGTCTCTACTCTCTAGCCAACAGATCCAGCGAGCAAACATTAAGAGACAGAGTAAGAATAAGCAAGCAAAGTTGATTGTTTTGCTTTATAACTGTATGGGAGTCTTTTCTTAATTTTTAATGCAATATAAAATATTTGATCATATTTTCTCCTCCCTACCTCCATACCCACCCCATTTTTAAGTTTATTTCTCTTTCTCTCTCACAAGCCCCACAAAATGAAAATGAAGGCAACCAATAAGACAACAAACACCAAAACAAACAAAATGAAACAAAAAGTGACCCCCCCCAACCAGGAAAACCATGTAGACTGTTTTGTGTTGGCCAACTGCTCTTTTGCATGGGGCCTACCCCATTGTGTGATTGATAAACCCAGAGGGATTCCTTTGGAGAAAACTGATTTTCCTGTTGTCAAGAGCTATCAATTGCAAATATCATCTTGGTTAGTGGTCTTCTGTCTCGGTGCTGGGACCCCCCACCTGGCTTGAACCTGTGCAGGTCTTGCGCAGGCTGCCATAGTGTTTGTGAGTTCTTATCTTCATCAGTCCTGTTGTATCTGGAAGATACTGTTTCCTTGGAGTCATCCATTGCCTCCGGCTCCTACAGCCTTTCCATCTCCTTTTCTGCATAGGTCACTGAGTTGTGGGGGGAAGGTTGATGAAGACATTCCATTTAGGACTGAATGCTCCCAAGTCTCTCAGTCTGCACATTGCCCACTTGTGGGTACATGCTAATCCCATCTACTTCAAGAAGAAGCTTCTTGGATGAGGGATGAACGAGGCACTGATCTATGGGTATAGCAGAATATGATTAGTAATCATTTTACTGCTATGGTATCAGAATAATAGTCGTAGGTTTTCCTCCAGGCCCGTGACTATTTAGACTCAGGTTCTTGGCCACTTGAGCAGTAGCAGGTGTGGGTTCCATCTCATGAAGTGGGCCTTAAATCCAGTGAGAAAGTGTTTGGTTACCCCCACATCGTTTGTGCCGCTGTTGCACCAGTGTGTCTTGCAGGCAGGTCAGTGTCGTAGGTTGCAGGGTTTGTGGCTGGGTGATGTTGATTGCCTTTCTACCCTGGTAGATGTAGAATACCTTCTAGCACCGTGAACACTAGTCAATAGGGATGAAACTTCTAGTTGCACCAGTTCGACTTCTTCATTTTCAGCGACAAAAGGAAGTGTGGTCTTCATCAATAGGGCCTCACCATCAGGTCACGGAGAACAACCAATCCATTGCCAATAGTCTATGATATTTCGAGGTGGGTGGAAGTCCATGGAACCCCTTTGACCAGTGACTCAACAAGATGTGGCCTATTCCTGGCACTGGAGGGTTTTCATGGTGTATAAGATGTCTGGTTGGGGCATTGTCTACCCTCATTAGATGCTGACTGTTTAGATTCTTCTCATGCGTGTGTATATTTTAGGGAGCGTCTACAGTAGTAGGCGTCTCTATAATTTTTCAAAAAGGCCTTCAGGCTTAGTTGTTGAGCCCCATGTTCTCTCCTTTCCTCTGCTCTCCTTTCCCTCTCCTCATTCAGTCATCTTATTTTAGATTTCTTTTTATTACCACATAAGATTTTATTTCTCCTTCCTTGGGAGACCCTTTTCCCCACGCCCTGGTCCCTTACTGGATACCTAACCTCACTGGTTATTCAGATTGTAGCATATGTATTAGAAGCCTAGAAGTTAACATTGTGGGATTTATTTTTTTTATTTTTATTTTTTATTTTTTTACTTCATTGAGACTTGGCATTGTTGGAACAGTTTTGTTTTTAACCTGTTATAATTGTTGCTTGACATTCCTGCCCTTCTCTTTAGACTGCCATCTTGTCGGCTTTAATTTGTTGAGGTTGTGTTTTCTGAAGCACACACAGGCTGTTATTTTGTACATATTTCTGAGCATATGTTCTTCTACTTCCTGTTTCTCTCTGGATTTTTTTTTTGTTTGTTTTTTGCTTTTTCTCTATGTGGCAGGGTATGCTATGGCTTCTGTTATTAAAGGAGAAGTCAATTTAGATCTTAGTTTTTTCTCTCTCTCTCTCTCTCTCTCTCTTTCTCTCTTTCTCTGTGTACATTTAGATAGGTGCTCTCAAGTTTTGTCTAGATCTCTTTTCAGGACTTCAGACCTATAGGCTGTTTAGTTGGGGTGTGCTCTATACATACTTGTCCCCCCAACCCCCACCCCGACCAGCAGCTACACAGGGGTGTTAGAAAGAGGCTGGGCGACCTCTGGCTCCTACGAACGCTTGTTCTGTTTGGGCCAGTATCCTCTGTCTCCCAAGTGCCAAAAGCACACACTGAAGAAAGGATAGCATCCTCACAAATGGTGCTAGGAAAACTGGATATCTACCTGCAGAGGAATGAAACTAGACCCTTATCTCTCACCCTTCATAAAAATCAACTTCAAATGAGTACAGACCTTAATGTAAGACCTGGAAATTTGGAATCGTTAGAGGGGGGGCAGTAGAGAGTACACTTCAAGATAGAGACACATGTAAAGGGTTTCTGATAGGAGTTCAGTTCCTCAGGAAATGAGGCCAGTAGTCAACAGACAGCCTCATGAAATTAAAAGCTTTTGTGTAGTGAGGGAGGCCATTGGTGGGATGAAGAGACAGCGTACAGAATGGGTGGGGAGCTGGGCATCTGATAGAGTATTAGTATATAAGAACTCAAAATCACTAAACAAGGAAACCACCCAATTAAAAACAGGCTAAGGAACCGAAGAGAGTTCTCAAAAGAAGAACTGTGCATGGCCAGTAAATATTCATCACCATTATCCATTATCACCATTATGTAAGGAGAATACAAATGAAAAGTACTGTGAGATTCCTCTCATGGCCAGTCCATGCCACCCCAGTTAGACTGGCTGTCTTCAAGAATGTAAATAGCTGGGGCTTGGATAGATGGCTCAGGGCTTGAGGGTCCCTCTGCTCCTGCAGAGGTTCAGGGTTTGCTTCCCAGCACCCCTGTAGCAGACAGTCTCAACTGTCTGTAAATATTTCCAGAGGACCTGGCACCTTCTTCTGGGCTCTGCAGGCAGGCTTCAGAGATGCATGCAGTACACACACAGACAAACAGACACATACATAAAATAAAAATAGTCTTTTTTATATATAAAGAAAAATGGATGCTGGCAAAGGTGGAGAATAGGGAATTCCTGTTCGTTGTTGGTGGGAGTGTAAACTAGACTAGCGCAGGCACCGTGGAAATCAGTGTGGAGGTTTCCCGTGAAACTAAAAATTGAACTTCCATATGACCCAGCTTTCACCACTTGTGGCTGCTTACCAAAAGGACTCTATATCCGACCACAGAGATACTTGGCCATTCAAGCTCATTGTTACCATCTTCACAATAGCAAGGTCATGGAGTCACCGTGGCTCTCCACTCTCTGGTGCACGGGTAGCAGAAATGTGGTGCGTAAACACAATAGAATTTCATTCATTCAAACAGAAGAATGGAATTATGGATTTTGTAGGAAAAAATGGATAGAACTGGAAAATACATCAAGTGACATAACTCAGGCTTAAGAAGATGAACACTGAATTTTGTCTCTCATATGTGGGAACTAGCTTTTAACTTTATATATCTGCTTCCATGTGGAAGCATTTGTAGAGACTAGGAAACTAGAAAGAAAGGGGCCCATGAGACAGGTAAAAAGATTCTTTAAGTTGTATGTGTGGTAGAGGGTTGTATAGAACACATGTGGTATCGAATTGGAAGAGGGACTTCTGGGAGCAGAAAAGTTTAAGTGGGCACAGGGGTTGGGGAAATGGGGGAAGGGCAGGGGATTGGGATGGGAGGGGCACCCACAACTAATGATGTATGAAAATCTGTATCATAAATCTGATACTTAGTAAGCTAATCAGAAAGTAGAAAAGGACTTGGAATGGAGGTACCGTAAGTGTGTAGACAGTGCTGCTCTAGAAGCCATGTGTTAATAAACCAAAATCTGATGTCGTGGTGGGCTACTCCCCTGGGTGTTGGTGGCCAGCGAGGCTCCTGAAGCTCCCAAAATACTATAGGCAAATACTGTTGGTTGCCCACTAGAGGTAGATTGCAAGACTCTATTGATGAAGACACCACATGCCTTGGTCAGAGGACATAGAGAAATCAGGCTACAACTGGCCAGAAGCGTTTCCCCTCTTACGAGCCTCCATAGTTGCTGTTCAAGCTGCTGAGGGAGGATGGCTATCAACAGTCTTACTCAGCTTGAACTCTGTGTGCAGCAACAGTGACTGGACAGGGAAGATGAGCCCACTGGTACAATAGTGGCGGGCCTATTATGGGATAACCAACTGCTTTCTGATTGAATTTGAAGTGTGCTTCACAGGAGGGAATTCATGACTGATATCGCAAGCCTGGTCAAGAGCCCAAGGCTGGGGAAGTGACAGGCCTTTGTGAGGAAGTTACTGCTGTTGTTTTGCTAAATGGACCCAACATGCCTGTTGAATTGCCTTCTAAGCAACTATGTTTATGACCACAGATTAGTGCTAATGTCAGCCTCGATCAGTGAAGCTTCTTTCTCCACAGCCAGCAGTGGCGTAGAGACTCATAACTGGTCAGGGTACTGAGAGCAAATGGCACATCTGCATCACACCCCCTCCAGAGTTCAGAGAACACAGCAGAAGGGGTGGGAAGACGCTCAGATCCAGGGGAAGTTGGGGTGGCTTAGCACTGCGGAACACTGGCGTCTGGGCAGGACATGGTTGCTCCATTCCTGAACTCACCGTACAAATCTGAACAGAACTGGGCCCATCAGCATCCTGCTGTGGGAAGAGGGTCTCATGGGAGCTACTCCGAGGGATTTATATCCAGCTGATGGTTGATGGGAGGGAAGAGAGACATTTTCTTCAGTAGTATAGCCACTGGTTAGGTACCTGTGCTCCTGCGAAGAACCCTAATGAAACTCGGGGTGGGGGCGGGGAGACGGGGAGGGAGTCATTAAATTAGAAGGGGGGAGGTAATTGGGAAGAAGTTCATTGGCTTAGGAGGAATGGGAGTGAATATGATTGAAGTTCATTATATATGTGCATGGAAAGTTACAGCAAAACCTACCATTATGTATAACTAATATATGCTAATAAAACATTTTACAAAAGATGTCACAGCTGTTATGCTTAGAAGACAGCCTTCCGAAAGCATAAGATGCTCCCTGTTGACCGATGGGTACCGGCATCACTGCCTGCGGACAGTGGAGGCTTCCCAGGCAGAGCTTAAAGGCTGCCTTCTATCACATGCCCCACAAACAGGGGGCCTGGCTAGCATATAGCAAATTTCTGGATACTTACAGCCCTTCAGAGATGTGTAGTTGGATATCAAAGATGTGTTTCTGTGCTCACTGAGGTTGCAGACTGTTTTGAAGATGAAGTTAATAAGTCTGACCAAAGTGGGCTTTGGGGTGCAGCTCTGGTAGCAATGTGCTGCAAGCAGAGGGCTGGATAGAGGTGAGGGTACCCAGTGACGTCTTAGTATCAGGAATGGACACGTCAGGACCTACAGTCTTTTTGTTGGGGTGTCCTGTGAGCCACAGAACAGTGACAACTGCCAACGGGCACCATACCGATTTCTGTGAGCTTCCCAAACCAAGAAGGGGCTGGAAGGGGTCAGATGGGATATGGCCTGTGCGCCTGCGTATTATTGGCCTTGTCAGGTTCCTCCGGTAACGTGACGCTTCTCCCTTGCTTTTTGGTAGATGGACAGTCTCTCCTCGGGGAGCAGGTGGGCTGGCAGGCCAGGCGTCCCCAGGCCAGGAGAAGGAGGCGCCCCCAGGTACTCTCGTCCACCCCTGCTGGTGACTTGCCCACCCAGCCCCATCCTGTTCCGGACAATGGCCACCTGTGACCCTGCCTGCCTTGACCTGCTTTGCCCACTTGTGCCTGCCTGTGCCTGACCTCAGCCCAGAACTCCTGCCCCTTCCCACCTCAACTTAGGACTGGTCCTGACTTCTGGTTCCCGCCTTGCTTTACCATGTTCACCCACTTCCCAGTAACCCCCTTCTGCCATGTCACACCACAGGGACCGTCGAACGGGAATCGTTAAGAGCCTGTCAGTACTAACTGCTTCTCGTCTGCTTATTTTTGTTTAAAGGGTAATTTGTAGTGAAATGAAAACAAATGCTAATTTCTAAATAATGTGGTCTGGGTTCTGGGATGGCTGTTGCTTCTCCTCTGCTCAGAATGCTAGCGATGCTTCATTGGCTGTATGGTCCTTTTCAACTGGTTAGAAAGAGTGGAGGTAATGAGAGGTTCCAGGTTTCACCGACCTGAGGAGCGAGTCTAAGTCAGACTGGAGGAATGGAGCTGCGACATGGTCATCAGATCAACAGTAACCAAAGTGGTCACTGTTCCAGGCTCTGATCCGACTTGGGACAACCTACAAATGAGCCACCTGGGTATCCGTTCCTGGGGATGGCCATCCGGAGTGGACTTTACACCTGAGAAAACCAGCGATAGATTCAGAAGATGGAGGAGAAGGGGCGAAGGAAGGGTCAGGAGTAAATAGTACATAGGTGTGTGTTGGTGCAAGTGTGTGTGTAAGTTTGCACACAAGTACACATGCTAATGCACACGCTAGTGCCTGTGTGTGTGAATGTGAGTTCACATGGGTATGGATGTGCACACACACACATGCACATCTATACATGTTTGTGTTTGTGCATGCACGTGTAGGAAGGTGCATATATGTGAATTTGCGAGTGTGTGATTGTGTCTGTTCATCTGTTGATATGCATGTGAGTGTGCATGTTTGTACCCGTTTGTGTATGTGTTTGCATGTGTGTGTGTCTGTACATGTAGATGTGCGTATGCGCGCACACACACACACACACACACACACACAGCTTGCCCCACTTGAGAAGGTGACATTTTAGCAAAGGTGAGAGAGTGAGCTATAAGGTGAAGAGCCATCATGCAGAATGGCTAGTGTGGAAGTTTAGGGTGGAGGAACGCCAGGACCAGTGTGGCCGGAGGAGCAAGAGCATGGGGCAGCTTAGCTCTAGAGGTGAGGGTGGGTCCCTGCAGCATCTTTCAGCCTGAATGAGAGCTATTACTTGGTGTAAGCATAAGAGGGACCCGAACTGATGGGTCCTTACAGAGCCACTGTGGCTTCTGGGTAGAACAGACTCTCAGGCAACCCAGGATGTGAATAGAGACCAATTAGGAGATGTACCTGGTGCAGGTGAGAAGCACTGCTGGGTAGAACCATGAGACTAGAACAGGTGGTCCAGCTGCCCCCATTTCCCCCATCTGCTGAGTGTATGTGGTGGTTCTTTTTCCTCAGGTGTGAAGTCCACTCTGGATGGCCATTTCTGGGGGCTAATATTCTCCTCCCCACAATGTAGTCACTGGCAAATCTGTCCGAAGCCTCACCAGAGCCTGGCACAAAGCCTGTGTTTGGCTACCATTGACGTCCTGACTTTGGGTAGTGGCATAAGGCTTTTCCTCAGCTACTCAGTATGAGGCAGGTCCCCCAAACAAGGAGAAGCAACGTCTGAGACAGAGAACTGAAATAACCACCAGGCTCTCAGTAAATAGCAGGAAAAGCGTCAGCACTGATAGGACAGCTGAGGTGAGGCCGAGAGGAGCCTGACATCCAGAGAGGACAGAGGGAATGTAGATTGGTACTTGGTTGGCAAAGCCACATGTGGCTAGAAACAGTATGGACTCTTGAGGGAGCATAGGTAGCAGGGGGGAGGGTCGGGCCCTGGCCTGGGTGTTCAGCCTCTGTAGGGAAGGGGAGATAGATGAGTCGGCAGGGGTTGAGCTGGAATGAGACTAGGGATAGGAGGAGCCACAGGGCACACTAGGCGGCAGCTGCACAGGCCAGGGGTGCTTCTGCCCCTGCTGACACCCGCCAGGGGGAGAGTGAGGACAGCACAAGAGTCTGGGAAGCCACAAGCAGTCTCAAGAGTGACAGTGTGTGGGGTGTGGCCCGGAGATGTGGCTCCGTGGATGTGAGTTCTTGCTGCCGTTACAGGATGCCAGGGTCCGGTTTTGAGCTCCCACATGGTGGCTCACAACCACCTGTTTCTGTAGCTCCAGATTCAGGGGATCTGATGTCTTTTCCCAGCATCCTTTGGCACTGCATCCACATGGTGCACAGATTCACATGCAGACAAGCACAAACATATAAAATAAACTAGCCGGGCAGTGGTGGCGCACGCCTTCCATCCCTGCACTCGGAAAGCAGAGGCAGGCAGATCTCTGTGAGTTCGAAGCCAGCCTGGTCTACAAAGGGAGTTCAGGACAGCCAGAGTTACCTATCTCGAAGAACCAAATATAAATAAGTAAACAAACTATTTCACAAAAAAATAGTGAAGATAAAATACACGTAGGTGAGGGTGGCAGGCATGGGGGAAGCTACTTCAGAGAGTTTTAGTATGCAGGGAAAGAGCAAGAGGGGAGAGGGAAGTTTCCTGTGGAATGGGAAAAGCAGCATGCATCTGAGGTGCCACACAAGAGCAGGGAGAGGGTGAGCAGAAAGCTCACCAAGGCCAGCACTGCGTACTGTGGGTACCAGTGGTGTCCAGCAAGGAAGTCCTTCCCGAAGGCTGCTGTGGGCCATCAGCCCCAAATGAGAACAAAGGACCCCATATGAAAACCAAGCGTGCACGCTAAGAGACGGTTTCAGTTGTAATCGAAAATCTGGGACTGTGACCAGACTAGAAATTAGAGCTGTGACCCCCCGAGGCTGTGTGGCCTGTGCGTGACTGTTGCCATGTGCCCGGCGGCTTTTGTTTTCCAACAATGCTTGCGTAGCTGCATGGTCAGGGCCGAACTGGCAGAGTCGCATTCTAGCGCGGAGGAGCTTTCGGCCGGTAAGAACAAGAGAGCCAGTAAGGGCAAAGAGAGCTGACTCATCTGAGGGAGGCCGAGAGAGTCTGAGAGGAAGGGGACAGGGAAGGGAGGATGTCACGGTCGGCTTCTGTTCCAGTGGTGGCCGCTGTAACTTAACTGCTCTCAAGGTAGAAAACAACCAAGAAATTAAAAAAAACAACCCCCCCACCCACTCTTTCAACAGTCCTTGGTTTCCATGGTTCTTGCCCTTTAGCTACACAGCAAGTGTTCTGTAGTGGCACGGGGTAATTACAGACAACAGAGAAATTGCAGGATAAGTCTTAAATAAATACGGAGCAGCTACGTGGTTTAGCCTCCGCTCCCAGGAGCGATGCACAGCTCACTTCTGGGCCCAAGCTGTTGCGGGAGCTGGGCCCTAGGACCTGTTGCCAGGCCAAAGCCAGGAGTCACATGATTGGACTCCTGCTTCCCCTCTGCGCCGGGACCTCAAGACCAGCTGCCCCAGCCCCACCCTAACCCTCACCCCCACCTGGCCTTTGTGTCACTTTCCTTAGGTGAGACTGGGGAGTAGGTGCGGGCTTATGTGGCACTCCAGGCTAAAAATGTCATCAGTGCTTTAGAAAGGGTGTTTTGAGCCTAAAGGCGGTTCGCACCAGTAATTGTATCATAACAGGAAGATTGCGAAGAACTGTCATCTGCTGTCATCGGAATCCAAACACCTTCAGAAAAGACAGAACCTAAGCAACAGCTACTGCAGGAACAGGGATGCCTGCCGTTAGGAGGCCAGATGTGTAGATTAATTGATGTTATACTTATATATATGTATGTGACAAATAATATCTGTGAGCATTGTGCAGAAGCCACAAAGACCAAGAATTCTGATACACTGAGGGGTGGGAGGGAAAAACAGGCGCCTTCCCACCCTGAAGTACTCTTCAGCAAGCTTCAGAGACTGGCATGCCCAGCTCACACCGAGAGAGCAGACTATTGCTTGGGCCGTTACACTAAAAGGTGTGCCCCGCCGTCCGTAATTCCAGAGAGGGACTGAGCATCACCCCGGAAGACAGAACACAGGAGTGTGGGTCCAGGACAGGACAAGCAGACCAAGGCTTCAGCAGAACTGTGAGCACAGCCAAGCTCCATCACACTTGAAGAAAACCAAAAGCAGGAGGAAGACTCGCCACACACGATGTGAAGAAGACTGTTCAAGGACCAGCTCTGTAAGTGTAACGCCATGAGGAAAAGATTCAGACAGAAGACACTGCTTCCTCCAAAGAAACAGCCAAGAGCTTTGGAGAGAAGCAAACACTAGGGGTAGTAAACAACAAGAAACAGGACGGCCCGAATCAATAGAATGAATAAAATGAAGACGAGTCAGTGGTATCTTGGTTAGTCTTTCTGTTGTTTTAATAAAACACCATGAGCAAAAGCAACTCGGGAGGAAAGGGTTTAGTTCAGCTTACAATGCTCAGGTCACACTCCATCACTGAGGGAAGTCAGGGCAGGAGCTCAAGGAAGGAACCTGGAAGCAGAAGCCAAGGCGGAACTCGGCTTACTGGCTTGCTCCTCACGACTTGCTCAGCTGCGGTCTTACAGCACCCAGGACCACTCTGTGGACCACATAGGAGTGCTATCTTCTGCATCACTGCTGTGTTATCCCATGGATGGATGTTGATTCCTCCTGTGTCCCCAGTCTTGGGTTGTGGAAATAGGATGTGCACTAAGCAGTGTACTTTCAAGTGGCATTAAAGATGGCCAGGGCCTAGTAGGCCAGGCAGGAGACTGACCCCAGACAGGCCTAGAGGTGGTACCTGAGAGCAGAAACTAGATCGGAGTCTGCGGGCACTGGCTTACTGAATGTGATTTTGGTTTCTATGCTGGATCTTTCTGACTAGGCTAAAATGAGTCACCAGTGGCGCTTATCCGTTACAACAGTGACCCTGAAGACGACTCAGTGCTGATCCTGATGCCCAGACAGATTGGGGGAAGGGTAACGCTGACTCAGGTAGTAGTCACAAGGACTGTGTCCTGGTGAGGAAAGGGCGGATTCTATCGTAAAGTTTAGGCTGGTGGGATGGCTCAGGAGATGTGCTGGTTAGAGTTTTGTCAGTTTGGTACAAGCTACAGTCATCCTGGGAGAATGGGGGGATGTCAGGTGAGGAACTGCTTACATCAGGTCAGCCTTTAGGAAGTCTCATGTCTGCCTCACAGGAGAGGTGTGTTAGTGACTTTTCATATCGCTAAGACAAAATTCCTGACAGATGCAACTTAAGGGAGGAAGGATTCGCTTGGCTCACGGTTTGAGGGGTTTAGGCCAGAACAGCATGACAGCGGCGACACGAGTAGCCAATCACATTGCATCCACAGTCAGGAAGCAAGGGAAGGACTGCTGGTATTCAGCTTTCTCATTTTTCCTGTTTTGTTCAGTCTGAGACCCTAGCCTGTGGGATGGCACCACTCACTTTCAGGCTAGGTGCCGCCTCCTCAGTTAAACCTCCTCCAAACACCCCGAGAGACATGCCCAGATGTATCTCCCAAGTGATTCTAAATTCCATCAACTCGGTAATAAAGGTTAACCATCACCAAGGATGTCAGGTGCTGCCAGCAAAGACGCCATCGCTCGACTCCGAGGTGATACATGGCCCTCCTCTGGGGGAGTAGTCTGCATCCTCCCCTCCCCCAACTGAATCTGCTAAGACCGCAGGCTTTCCTGGACGGCCTTGGACCTCCTGACACCTTACCCTGACACCACGGTGGCCACATGGGACACCATCACCCTGGAAACTTGGCACAGTTGCTTCAGTTTTGGCCTGTGCCCTTCTGAGGATGCAGGGCCCAAGGGTGTCCTCCACTAGGGGCTTGGCTCCTATTAGAAAAAGACATATGTGTGGCCTTCTGGCTGCATGCATTAGAGGAGCTAGATGCTCCCCCTACCCAAGGTAGAGCAAGGGAAGGAAGGTAATCTGAATATTCTGGATGGGTAATAGTAGTACCAAGGAGTTTGGAGCTTAACTATGGGAAGATGCCAGTGGGGTCAGAGTCCTTCCTTCCGAATCTCCTAGACGCCTTAACCCTTCACTTCAGATGGCCCAGCCAATAGTGGACCATGGGCATTGGTGTCATTGTATTAGGATTCTCTAGAGAAACAGAACTTATAGAAGGACTATCTCTGTCTCTCTGTCTCCGTCTTCCTCCCTCCCTCCTTCCCTCCCTCCATATATGTGTTAAGAGTGGCTTATAGGCTGTGGTCCAGCTAGTTCAACAATAGTTGTCTACCATGGAAGGTCCAAGAAGCCAGGAGTTGTCAATCCATGAGGCTGATCTTCAGTATACAATGGAATCCCGAAGAAGTAGGCTCTGATGCCAATGAAGGAATGGACTCGTTAGCAAGGTGAGAGCAAACAGGCAAAGGGCAAAGGCTTCCTCCTTCCCTGTCCTCATATAGGCTTCCAGAAGGTGTGGCCAAGACTAGAGGTGGGTTTTCCCAGGTCAAAAGATCTGGATTAAAGGCGTGCCTTCCTACCTCAAAGATTTGGATGAGAAGTGGATCTTCCTATTTCAAAGAAAGCAAAAATCCTTCACAGCCGTGCCCTCTATTTTTGGGTTTTAGTTCATTCCAGTTGTAGTCAAGTTGACAGCCAGGAGTAGCCACCATAGCCATACAAGGTGGTAGAACTGTGCATTAAAGGTCAGTGTAGAGCTCGGAGTGAGGGGAGTGAGTGCTGCTTGTCACTGCTGAAACAAACATCAGCATGCTTATGGTACGATTCCGGCTAGGTGAGCTCAGCCCATCCCTGCGTCTGCTCTTACCTGCACATAGGGCGGACATCTCCCTACATTTCAGGAACCAGGAGACCAAGGGACGAACTGGGAGGATGGCATGAGGAGACATCAAGAAAATCTCCCTCGTGCCTTCAGGGACAACGTCCCCTGAGTAACTGTGCTCGCGGCAGGCGTTAACGCTGTTCGGAGTAAGCGCGACCCATCAGCTGGTAGAAGAAGGACGGTCCAGCAAAGATGCGGTCACAGTGCCAGAGTGACAGGTGCACGTGGATCAGTGACTCATCCCTGGCAGCTGGGCCTCTTCTGATTCCTTTAAACAAGCGTGGCTATAAGCTGTGGCAAGGGAGAGAGCATGGGCCGCCGTGGGCCACTGCTCAGTCTACAGGATGGGAAACAGAGGCTAGTTCTGAGATGTGTTCTCCAGGGCGCGGCTCACACATCTTCCTGGTCTCCACTCTACAGCAGACAGTGGCGTCCTGGTATTCTTCGGAACTAAGAGAGTAAGAGCATTCTCCCTGCCTTTCTCTCTGTCTCCTATTTTTACTTTAGGATTACACGAGGAAAATAAGACCTAAAAAATCCCTCGTTTGTGTAACATTTTGCAAATTACAGAGTACTTTCCACAGCCCTGAAAGGTGGGTATTTCATGATCCCCATTTAGAACGAGGAGCCAGAGCTGAGAGGAATTGAGTCACGGAATTAGCAGTGGGAGGCTGAGTGAAACGTTCTCCGCAGAGCAGGCCTCCAATGGCCATCGTCCCAGCTGTGGGTCACTACCTCCCAGAATGCATCCGTTCTACTCCTGTCTGTTCACCCAGCGTTGTGGGCAGGCTTGTCCTCCAAGGAGCTGCCTTGTCCTTGCTTTCTTTCTGTTGCTCAGATGCCACTGTAACCAGCACCCATTTTCTTCAGATGCTGCCTGCCTAGGATCCCCCAAACTCCTCTCTGGTTGTTCTTTGGGAGTTTTAGATTTGTATACACAGCCAATTTTCCTTTTAGGGAAGCCACATTTTAAAAAGTTGATTTCTGGGAGTGCTTTCCATTTATGAGTTCTTATTTTTGATTAAGACATATAGGTGTTTTATTCATTGCAGAGCTCCAGAAATATTGAACGCTGTAATAGTTAACAAGGCCTATCAGCCTGACGGGATCTAGAATCTCTTAGGAGACAAGCCTTTGGACATACTTCCTAGGAACGATCTAGATTGAGTTAGCTCTGGCCACGCTTGTGAGGGATTATGTTGATTAAGTTAATGGAGGTGGAAAGACCCACCCTAAGAGTGGACACCACCATCCCCTGAGCTTGGGTCCTAGGCTGCGTAGAGAAAGAGAAAGCTGACCAAACATTCTTTGCTTCCTCACTGAGGATTCGATGTGGCCAGCCGCCTGGACTTCCCCGCCATGATGGACTGTATCTTGATTTATTAACCAAAATAAGCCTCTGTCACCCCTAAGTTCTCTGTTTATTGGGGCAATTTATCACAGCAACTGAAAAAGTTACTAATGCAAATGGTTTCTGGTAGGGTGTCTTTCTTACATTTTTATCTCTGTCTAGACTTTCTTTTGGTGATCCTACAGTTCAGGATTCAGGCTAGAAGCCTGAAACAGTTCTTGTTCCAAGCATTTTCAGTGGAGATCACTGAGCCTGTGGGATTGGTTGGCAAGGTGATAGTGGCCCAGAAGGACAGAAGGCATGAGGAAAGGACGGGGGAGCTGAGGAGGGCTCAGGGGGTCAGAGTGACTCCTGTCCTGAACCGGAGCCCACATACCTGTGCAGGACGACCTTCCTGCCTTGAAAGAGATGTTGTAAGTTCTTTAGAGAGCAGGAAATGATGGAGCAAAATTCAAAACTGTTTCAAACTAGATTAGAATGAAGTCAGTGATCAGAGTCAATGAGGTAGAAAAAAGATTGAAAACAAAGGGACTTAGGAAAGATAGACTCTAGTCAGGCAGGAGAGGAGGGAGGAGAGGGAGGGAGGGAGAGAAAGAGAGAGAGGGGAGAGCTTGAGGGAGAGAGAATGAGCAGGGTCCCAGTTTTCCTTAAGAGTACATCTCCAGTGAGCTCACTTCTCTTCCCAGTGGGTACCACTTCCTAAAGTTTCCAGCACAGGCTGGCATCTATCCTTTGGCATTTGGGTCTTAGGAGGACATTTAAGATTCAAAATCATAAATAGTAGATAAAAAACTACACAAAATGCACAAAGCTAATAGATCATTACAGTAAGGTTTCAAGATACAAATATTTTAAAAAGCAGAGTTTTATATACTAGTAATGAACAAGCAGAATTAAAATTAGAATACAACATCACATTAGCATCTCTCAATAGTAAGCAAATCCGCATGCGCGCGCGCACACACACACACACACACAGCCCTACACACCTCACAAGATCTTGATGAGTCACTGATGGTTTGAATAAATATGGCCCCCCACAGGCTCATATATTTGAATGCTTAGCCATCAGAGAGTGGCACTATTTGAGAAGGGTTAGTGGCCTCCTTGGAAGGAGTGTGTTACTGGAGAAAGGCTTTGAGGTTTCCAAAGCCCACTCCAGGCCCAGTGGCTCTCTGGGGTCTCTTTACAGCAATAGAACAGTGACCAAGACAGGCACAGTATCAGAAAAACTGACAAATGAATCCAAGGAGAATTAAACACATGGAGAGATATTCCATGTTTGAGGATGAGAAGATTCAATATTGTGAAGCCGTCACTTGGGCATGACTTGATGTAGAATCAACTCAATACAAATAAACGTGTTAGCTGCTTATGTTTTGGGCATAGGTAAAGTTCTGAAGTTTATCTCAAGAAACAATGGGCCCAGAGTAGCCCAACGGAGGACAGGAGAATAGCCGCAAAAAGGCATCACTGACCTCAAGACTTACTATAAAACTGCAGTAATAGAGCCGATGGGGTAGCTTACCAGGTGCTTGCCCTGATGACCAGACTTCAGCCACTAGGACCCACGTGGGGAAAAGAGAACCAGTTCCTACAGGTTGTCCTCTGACCTCCATGTGCGTGCCTTGGTGTTAATGTGCACACATGAATGCACATGCACCCAATTAAATAAATAAATGTAATTTAAAATTGTAGTAATTGGTATAGACACGTTAGTAACTGAGAAGATCCCAGCTGTAAGTCCCGTAAGTATAGTCAACTGATCTTTGGTGAAAACGCTGAGGCAAACACAACAACTGGAGTCCACAAGCAAAAAGAGAAAGAAAAGAAGAAAGACACAATCGTTAACCAGAGTGACCACAGGCCTAAATTTAAAACATAAAACGAAACTAGAAAATATAGGAGAAATCAGGATGGCGGTTTGGCTTGGTGATGAATTTCCTGATAAGATGTTAAAGTACCAGTTCATGAAGGAAAGAAGTGGTAAAGCAAATTTAATTAAATAATATAGAAGACAGGAGTGAAAAACAAACCCCAGACTGAGATATTTACAGAAGATATCTGTTAAAGGACCGTTATATAAAACGCACAGAGAACGCCTTAAATTCCTACGCTTCACCAGAAGGGATACATATGTAGCAAATATGGGAGAGATTTCCCACATCATTTGCCATTAGGGAAATGGAAATTAAAACGAGGAGTAACTACATTCCTACCAGAATGGCTAAAGTACAGAGCGTTGACAACAGCACGCCAGCCAAATGTGGAGCAGTAAGAATTCACATTCTCTTTCTCTCTCCCCTTCTCTCCTCTTCCTCTCCCTCCCTTCTTTTCTTTGTCCCTCCCTCCCTCTCTCCCTCTCCCTTCTTCTCTCCCTCCTTCTCAGTGGGAAACAAAGTGTTACAGCCATTTGTGAAGAAAGACATCATCAGTTTCTTACAAACAACGCATTCTCTAATTTTATGACGCCACAATCACGCTCCTTGATATCTCCCCAGGTGCACTGAAAAGTTTATGTCCGCACGGTAATCCATATGTGGATGTTTGCGGCAGCTTCATTCATAATTGCCAAAATTTGTTTGCAACAAGATATGCTTTGCTGGGTGAAGGAGTAAATGAACTATGGTACATTCAGACAATAGAATGTTCAGCGCTAAAGAGAAATGAGCTACCAACCATGAAAAGACATGGAGAAATCAAATCCTTATTATTGAGTGGAAGCTGATTAGACTCGGCCACATACCGTATGACTCCAAACAACTGCACGATGTTTCAGAAGAGGCACAGCTCCAGAGACAGAACAAAGATCGGTGACTGCCAAAAGGGCAACGGTCGGGAAAGATGAGTAGGCAGATTACAGAGGATTTCTAGTGCAGAGACATTAGTCTGTGTGGTACTGTAATAGTGACTACAGGTCATTCTATCTTTGCCAAAGTCGAAGAATACATGACAGGCGTGAACCCTGATGTAGACCCTCTGTATTCTGACGAGAGTGATGTGTCGTAGAAAGCGTGTCGGTACACTCCGGTGGGAGATGTTGACAGTGTTGGGACTGTGGGTGTATAAGAGGATACATGGGTAATCGGTTTCCTGTGAGCCTAAAACTCTTTAAAAATCTGTTAAAACAACAAAAGCAATCCGTTCCTGTAGACTGTCTTCTGACAGAGCTAGAAGGGCTTCCTTAACTCTGAGAAGGGAGGCAGTGATTGTGTGTCTCAGTTTTCCCAGGAAGAGAGACTCTTCCAGATGTTATTTCCTGAGGAGGCTGATCTGTGAGGTACATCACAGCACTGCCAATCAAACTAGCCCTTGCTTGGTGGCGGCTGTGGGGGTGGGGGGGGCAGGTGTGCCATTGGCCTATCCATCCACTTACAGTAGGAATAGAGCCGGGTCAAAGAGTTAAACCTCTCTGTGACCTTGAGTCCTTGATGGCAAGCTGTCTCCACAGCTCGTCCCAGATGCCATTTGCCTGGAGTGGGGGCAGTTTTCAGAGATCGTACCTGACCTTTCCTTTCTAAGAGCAGGGAGGAAGCCAACGCGATGGTTCTGGAACCTGCCAAGTGTCACCACCCCGGTTCCTAATGGGTGTAAATGCCAGCTGTCACTTGAAGACACAGTGGTCCTCGTGAAGCAGACTGGAGCAAGGGTTCCATTTGTCATTCTAATTGGGGTTCATGATAGTGTTTAGGTCCTCCGAAATGGGCAGAGCTGGGCCCAGTACCGAACACTCTCTGAAGGCCTGTGTTGACTGATTTCTGCCTGCTGCTTTCGGGAAGGCTCGGGAGAATGCTTCTTACACATTACGAGCTTGTAGGTCTCCTTCCGTAGAGCTCAGCTTCCCTTGCAGTCTCTCTTTCCATCACGGGCTCTGCCCAGTGGGCAGCCGAGACCTACAGCCTGGTCAAGAAGCTCTGCTTCCTCTTGACTGACTTGGGAACGTCTTCGCAGCCCTCTTGGTTTATCGTCGTCACGTGTATTGAGATGCATACAGGCTGTGGCCAGCTGCCCCAGGCCGGGCTGCCCATTAGAAAATTGCACCCTTGACTCCACATCATTTGCCACCTGGTCTTTGATGCCTTGGAACTCCTCACTCCAAACTGGTACTCAGAAGTTCAGCCCTGTTTGTAACGAAACTGGGCCTTGATGGCCACTCACAGTGCATGAGCCTCTGGAACTGGACTGAGTCACAGACAGGCATCGCTGATCCCAGAAAGTTCTAACAGGCAACGAGCACTGACTGAAGCCACACTAACACTGTGACACCCTGTCGCCATGAAATAGAAGGGCCAGCACACACTTTCTAGACGAGTCTGGAAGAAAGTGGTTTCAGTTCTATAGCATTGTTCACTTCTGCCCTAGGAGCTAGAAGTAGCTGTGGACAGTAAAGGGAGCAAGGGTGGATGAGTTCTGTCAGTGTTAGAATTATAGAGGTAGGTGCTGGGGCAGCTTGGGGCTGGGGTTAGGGCCAAAGCCCAGGACACATTTTGTCTGAGGAAAGGTAGGCGCACTGTGCTTGAGCACGTGGTGCTCTGCTGCCACCTAGTGGCACTGCCTTGACATACTCAGTGGCGTCATTTTATTTTCGTAGTTTGGGCTTCATCGTCAAGAGGGAGCACCCAGACTATGAGCGTACCTTTCTGAAGTTGCTAAATTTGGAAGTTTGTTGGCCACACCACAAAGATGACAGTAGCCACTCTTCTTTGGAGAGGCTGGGGCTGCATCTGGGCTTAGCATTCCCATGCACAGGACCCAGATGCGGGCTGCAGCTGTGGCCTGCTCAGCTCTCTGTGTAGAGATCCCCTAGTGTATTCTCATGGTTAGAGGTAATATGCCCCCTAGTGGGCGCAGGGGGCATATTACATCTCAGATGGTTTTAGTTTTCCCTGTTGCTGAAGCTGAATCCTTTCTTCAGAAAGGCACTGTGTGCTTCATTAGTTGTGCCCCTGCCCGGGCTTTCCTCTCTTTCCTGAGCTCTAAACTGGACCTTGTCTTCCCTGGACTAAGCAGGAGGAGAGGTCACTAAGTGCAGTTTTATTCCTTAGACGGCTTTCTGACAGGGCTTCTGCCGGAAGTCGTGTTCTCTTGTAAGGGGAATGCTCACTATTCCCAGCTCACAGGCAGCAGCTCGAGAGCCCCACCAGGCTGGCTCCCTGAGACCCTCGTGGCCATGTGGCCCAGGCTCATCACTTATCTCTGATCTTGCACTTGCTGGGGTGTGCAGCCTTGAGCTTGCTGTCCTCTCCTGAGTCCCCCAGAGCTCCACTGCCCGCCAGTACCCCCACGACCCATGAGCACCTTCATTAACTGTTCGTCTCATCCTCCTGAGATTCCCACCCAGGCATGGCTGGTCCTCTTTTTGCTTGTTTGTTTTAAACACATGGCAGTCGGTGGAGCCGCTGCCTACCAGCTCCCCGGTGATGGAAGAGCCCCTCCCTGAGCTGGAATGAGAAGGGCTTCACCGTCAGAATGTGTGGGCAGGTTTTCTTGATTCCAAATGTGCCATGGTTGCCAGTGCCAAGGGACGTGTCTGCCTGTGCTCACCCAGCCCCCAAGCTTTCTACAAGGCTGTGGCTAGACTCTGGGGTGAGGGGAGCATGGGATGAGGCTGTGGGTCTTCACATTCTGAGATGAAAACATTTGGGGGCACCCGGGGAGAACGACAAAGGTATGTGCCTTTGTTCGGAGCTTGCGAGTGGTCCCTAATTGACCGTCTCAGCTCCTGGCACAACGGTGACCCCCACCACCACCGCTCCCTGCTCTCACCACGATCCCCCTTCTCACCGGCCTACCTGCATCGTTCCCACGCTTTCAATCGTCCCCGGGCTTTTTGCAGCTTATTTTCAATCCTTATGTCCTGAAAGCATCAGAAAGCACTGCTAGATGCATGTGGTAAGCAGCCAGGGTACTCGAAGCTACGCGTGCCTCTTAGGTCACTGTGCTCCCTCACCCAGGTATGGAAAGAATCAAATTCCAGAAAGTTCTTGTCAGTTTGGTGCCGCTGATGGCCCTCTCTGGTCAGGTGCCCTGGGCCTCTGCTGTGCAGAATCTACCTCCATGCCTGTTCTAGAAGGCACTATGTTTGTCACACTTAACATGTCCCCAAACATCCTACAGACTGGAACGTGGTGTCCCAGAGCATGTCAGGACCCTGTTTCACCAGATTGTGGCAACAGATTTAGCTCTTGCCTGCCTACCTCACAGCCCAGTGCCCTGCCCTCATCTCTGGGCCTCTGGTCACGCCTCCCTAGTGTTCCAAGAGGTTGTCTGTCTCAGGGAATGTGAGGCTCTAGCCCCAGGCCCTGCCCTGAGCCCTGGGCAATGGTGCCCCGGCCTGCGGGGCTGGAAATTAGAGGATTCCGAGGAGAACGAACCTGGATGGGAAAAGAACGAAGACGCAAAAGAAGGAGACCAAGCAAATCTTGTCAAGGTCCCGTTTATTGGTTCATAGACAAGTCTTTTTATATGGTGGATGAGAGGGGAAGGGTGGGAGGTGTCGTAAATGAGCTGCTATAGCGACTATCTGTGGAATGTTCTTTCTCCAGAAAGTCCCTGCCTCAAGACAGCCCATGAGATAGCAGTTAGCAGTTGCAAAGGGTGGTTAATTTTTGAGCAAGCAGAAAGATGAAATTTCTGTTTGGCCTTAAGCAATTGCCCAGTGTTTTTCTCATATCTCTTTCCTGGTGAGGCCTTTCCTGTTCAGGGTTTCCGGCACAATGGGAGGCCTCCCTCACCTCACCTTTCTAGAGCCTACATGGAGGACCTGCATCTTGAGACAGTGACCACTCCATCACACCCATAGCCACGCAGCAGCATCTATGCAGATGTACACCAAGGCAGCACATCTGGATCCTGCTGGCCTGAGTCCCATGTGTAGTGACTTCTTAGAGGAGTTCTGACTCCTTCCTCTGTTTCTAAGAGCCGCTCTGTGGAAAGCTCTTGAACACACAGCTTGACAGAGGCATGTAATGGCACCAAGCCATGTATTGGTGTCACCATATATAAAGAACCTTAGCCTATGAACAACGAGTTTATTTAAAGGGAGTTGAGTAAAGACAGGAGTCCTAAGTGGGGCTTATAGAGTATGATGCCAGGAAGGCTGCACCATCAGGAAGTATGTGTGTGCGTGTGCATGTGTGTATGCATGCATGCATGACTGCATGTGTGTGTCCATGTGTTCTCTACCACGCCTTAGAATGGACTTTTAGGGACTATGCTCTGAACAGTTTCCTCTGCAAACAAGGAGCAGAGCAACCTGGGATAGCCATGGGCTTGTTCAGTTTGTCCCTGCCCTAAGCCATGAATGGGGGAAACTCTCCTCTAATGAAATACTTGTCCTTCGTTATTTATTAAAGACATACTCTCAACGGGAGAGGCTAGTTACCAGTAGTTGGGAGTTGGGCAAAATAATGACATTCATAAGCGATCATGATGCTGAACATATTTTACAATTAGGCTTTCCCCCAATGGTAGAGGAATCAAAAGAATGGAGTCGCCATCTGCTCTGTCCCTGTTGTGTACAAATAAGCATCCCTCACCCTCTCCCCTCTCCTGGTCCAGCCCCCCCAGCTCAGCAGCAGCCCCTCTATGCTCCCCCAGTGCAGGCACGCCTACCCAGTCTCTGCAGCAGCAGCTGTTCCCTCAGCCTGCATCTCTGGAGTCCATTCTGCCTTCCCTGATGTCTTGTCCATCTTTCCTGCCTCATTTGAAGGGCTTCTGAGGGCTTCTCCGCAGCTAGGCTGCTCTGAGGACCTGACTCTGGCTCACCGGGGCTGTGGTCTTGTCCCGAGGCTTGGCAGGTTGTGACAGATCTTCCGGGATCCCTCAGATATCCTGGATCCTATATACTTTGTGCCATTGCTCAGAGACCCAGCCTTACAATCCCTGCCCCACCTTTGAAACCCCAGTGTTCCTGGGTCCTTCCTGGGCACTGTGAGCTTGTGGTGCTACCAGGGTTGTGTGCACTGTGGCCAGTCTGTGTCACAGAGCCTGGGTACTTGGGGAGTCTGATGTTCGGCCCTGCAAACCCCACAATGGACTGTAGTCACTCAGGAAGAGCTATGGCAAGGTGTAAGCTCCAGTTCCCTGGTGAGGAAGGAGAAGGGCCACGTCCTCCCATCCCAGTTTTCCTTGTGGCCCACAAGGCTATAAACAGGCTTCTCTGTAGAGACAGGGAAAGCTGGAAACACTTTGAGAGGTTTTCTTTTCTATTTCAATAACTATACCAATACTACCAATTTCACTGTATAGTTATCGCCAGTTTAGAAAAGCAACTCCATGTACATAAGTGAGAGAATTATGTATATGTACACATACATACGCACACATGTTCACACATACATACACACATGGTGGGACTGGTCACTGAAAGTCTTCCTCGAAGTAACATAAAAGTAGCAGAACTTTCTAAAGGCTATCACAGGCTTTTGTTTGTTTTTAACCCTGGATGCCTCATTATACAGGCTTCAAAACTCCATGCTAAAAGGAAGCCAACTTTAAAGAGTCTACCTTGCGTTTCACAACCATACCATGTTCCAAGATGAGCTGTGGTTCCGGGATGCTCGGTAGTGACAGATCGTTGAGCACATCCAATGGCAGGAGGAGAAACCAGTGTGGCCAGATTGAGCTTAACAAAAACAACCACTTAGGGCTCACATGGGCAGTCTTGTGGGCCACCTCAGATGCTGGCCCCCCCAACTTGCAGTCGACCAAGGGACTGTCGCTATCCAGCAAGTGGAGACAAAGGGCTAGCCTTGGATGTGTGACCCTTCTGCTTCAGCTTCCCAAGCGCAGGGATTACAGGCGGAAAATATCATACCTGACTCTTATTTTGTTTAACATGTGTATGTGTGTGTATGTGTTTATGTTTGCAGTGTATGCAAGTGTACATGCACATGTGCATGTGGAAGTCAGTGCTATTAGATATGTTCCTCAATTTCTCTCCACCCTATTTTTTTGAAACAGAGTCTTTGATTGAAATTTACTAATCTGGCTAGACTAGCTGGCCAACAATCCCCAATTCTCCTGCCTCAGCTTTCCCAGCTCTGGGAATGTAAGTGTGTGCCACTACACTTTGCTTTATATGCAGGTGCTTGGGTTTGAACACGGGTCTTCATGGTTGTAGAGCATGCAGTTTACCAACCAAGGCATCTCCCTACCCCCTTGTTTAACTTTCTAAGTATTACTTTAGTTCAAATACTGTATAGTTCAGGTGACTTTGGTCCCACATACTGACTTCAGGGCCCAGCTCCATACCACGGCGCTCAGCGCTCAATGCTGCCTTGCTGTGAAGCGGCGGGGCAGGTTTCTTTCAACCTTGGCTGCCATGGAATCCCTTTGCACCAGTATTTCCTCTGTATTTGGCTTGGAACTTTATGCTATGGGTAACACACGCCTACTGGAGACAACCTCCCTCAGCCAATGATCTGGATAGCTCCAGGAAAGGCATGCGCAGCCTAGGTTGTGCTTACCGCTGGGGCATTGATCTCACAGGTCCTAGCATAAGATGCTGTTGCGCGTAATCCCTTTAAATGTCCCTTCCAATCACTCGGGAATGCCGTGGACGTGTACCCATGGAATACAGGGACACACAGCAAGGAGGACAATGGGGAAATGAGCGCTTATGACCAGAAATCAAGTGTCTCGTGTTGGCACCAAACCCGAATTCAGAAAGTGCCAAGTCAGAAGCACAGGCTGAGGCCACGGGGAGGCTGGAGAAGACTGGGCAGTGGGAAAGGTGGATATAGCAGCCGTTCTGCAAGGTGAAGTCGACTGTGAACGTAGAAAACCAACAATGCACTTAGTCTAAGAACGGTCACTTTAAACTTAGTGCCTATTCAGACAACAACGCCAAATGTTGTAAGTAGAAGATATAGCTACTAAATAGAATAAGCAGATCAACCGTGCAGACCCCTCATAGGCGCTCCCTTGGGATGCTGTTGTGACTTGAACACCTCCTCGTGGTCCTTTGCCCCCCTGGGCTGTTCAGGCATCATGCCCAAGGTCAGCCCTGTTGGTACATATCCTGCCCTCATAAGTCTCGAACTCGAACATCTTAGAGATATTGCTGGCGAAAGAGGAAAGAAAAGCCTTGGAGCTCAGAGCTCATCCCCCCTGTGTTTCTCTTCCAGGTAGGTGAGCTCCAGACAAGGACAAGTCAGCCCTGCCAGAGACCTCTAGTCGGTGGATGGTACTCTGAGCCACTGTGCGCCTCAGCCTTTGGATCTATGGACCTGCTTTGAACCATAGAGCCTGCCTATGGGGGAAGGTAAGTTGCCCCAAAGCCCATTGTGTGTGTGTGTTCATCAGGCAGGGTGGTAGCAAAAGCTAGGCTACCCTTCAAGGCACACACGTAGGCAGCATTCTCGTTCTTTGTCCTCTCTTGCTTCATCCTACTAGGCCCTAAGGTTCTGAATATACTTTGGAGAGTTGGTACTCCTTCCCAGAGCTGTGAGCCTGGTTATACTCGTACACCCTCAGGCCCAGTCCATCCCAGAAGCTACCCGAACAGGTTGGAACCCATCTCCTGGAGCTGGCCTGAGCCAGGAATCATGAGGCAAACATGGGTATAGGGACTGGAGAACAGAAGCCTTGCTGGAATACTGATGGTCGCCATGGGCTTTTGTTCCTGTTTTCTGCTTTCTGATACTGTGGTAGAAAGAGTTAGCTATTTTGAATTGTTCGCCGTCATCTGTAATGCTTTCTAATGATGCTGACTGACAGTAGAAAGGGCAGGCGTTTTCTGGTTGGGCACATGGTGGGACGGGGGATGCCTGCCCCTCGTGGCCAGCTTTGGATGACCGCTATGAGTTCCTGGAAAGCAAGCAGCAGTGGGAAGGTAAGGGCACAAGGTTACCCTCTCTCCCGTCAGTGCCGCCTCCCCAGGCTCCCTGCAGCCCAGACCTGCGTGCTGACCTGAAGCCCCATGGGAGCTCACAGGAAAGGGTCTCAGTGTCCAGCCAGCAGGGTCAAGTATGCGCCTAGGCCGTAGTGGAGCCACAGAGCAGCTGACTGGAGGGTCAGTACTTGGGGAATCACTCTGCTCCCCACTCAACCCATCTCCAAGCCACCCCCTCTGTTTCTCAGTCCTGGTCTGCACCCCACTTTGGGACCGTACCAGTCCCCAGGGAACTTTATGGACTGGCCCTTGCTGGGCCAGGCAGATCTTGTTTGCAGAGTTATGAGTCGCTGGTCAAGATACGAGATGGTTTGCTGAGAATAAATTATACTGGCCAGGGCCCCGGGTATGACTGTGCATGGAAAGGAAACGGAAACATCTCATCCTGGGTCATGTGATTTTTTTTTTTTCCTGACAAGTCTGTTTTTATTCATCCCAGATAGAGAGGGTAATGACAGATCAAAGGAATGATTCTATCCAGTTGTACCTTGGTGAACTAATGAGTTTGTTGGAATTACTTAGAGCAGCGTAGGTAAGAGGATGCTTACAGGAGCATGTGAAAATTATGGGCAGGCAGCTATACAGCATTGAAGAGTTTCTCCATATCCCCCTCACCCCACCCCAGCGCATACTGGGTAGAATACTTCCATATCCTTGGGGAGGAAAGGGGCCTGGTGGGCTTTATGGACCTGGTGAGCTTTCCATACTTTCCAGGAGGGGATATTAAAAAGCCAATTTGTGGATCTTCTAAAGATCCCACAGAGGTAATCATAGATAACATACTCTGATTCCAAGATGTTAAGGGCCATGTTATGCCTGGAGATCAGAGTTCTACAGCGCTCTCTGCTGGGCCAGTGTCCTGGGTTGGCTAGACTTCCACTGCTGTTTGCCTTAATTCCCAGTTGAGATGAAGGGCTTTCCTTCCCACCTTACCCAGGGGAGACTGGTCCTAATAGGCAGTGACTCACCTCACCGGGGAGGCCTCAGGTCTGTGACACTTGGTTTGACCAACAAGCTCCTGAAGTACCTAGTTCCTACAGCCATCTCCCTGCACTGCCCAGAGCATCCCTCTAGGACTCGTGCGCCCTGTTTGCAGGCTCACGGTCTTTCCCAGGGCACAGTCCCTGAATGAGTGGACATTCAGGTACGTGTACCAGCAGTCTGAGTGCTGGGAGTGCAGGCATGCATACCTGACATAATTTATGTATGTCTGAGCCAGGAGTTGTGTGCTATAAATATACGTGCCAGTGAGACCACAAGACAAAGGGGATCCATTCCCAGGACTAGACGACTCACAACCCACATAATCTACTTACACTTCTAGAGGCTGGAAGTCCAGATCAGGGTACCAGAAAATCTGTTCATGTCTGGTAGGGATGACGCTGCTTCCAGCGTGCAGCCTCCTTGAACGCTGCATCCTTCGGAGAGGCAAATAGCGGGTTTTCTCATGTGGCAGGAGGACCACCTGGCAAAGAGGGCCACACTAGTGTCTCTTCGGCCTCTTGTGAGACACTAGTTGTGTTATATAGATGGAGGCCACACCCTAGTCACCTCATGGGCCCCAATCCTGTCTTTGTAGAGATTGATCTCGCTTGCCCTCCCTCCCTCCCTCCTTCCTTCCTTCTTTCCTTCCTTCATCTCAGTATATAGTCCTGGCTGGGCTGGAACTTGTTGTAGACCAGGCTAGCCTTGAACTCACGGAGATCTGGCTGCCCCCACTGAGTGCTGGATTTAAGGTGTACACCACCACACCTAGCCTGAAGATTAATTTCCAACAAACATATTTGAGGGGAAACATGCCCCAAACCTTAGCAACATTATTACAAGATTGCTTAATATACCTACTCAAAATTTCTGGTACATTCGACTACTGTAGATCCATTATAGTCCTATGCATCAACACATAAAATAGAGTCCCTGAAATTTTACTTACAAAGCGTGACACCAGGCATTTGGTACTGTTTCCTGGACCCGAATGCAGTAACATGGGAAAGCATTTACTGAGATACTAAATGCGGAAGAAGAGGACAAGCGTGGGCAGTTTGGTCTTATTTTGCTCAAATGATACAGTGACGACACCTAGGCAGCACACCTCCCAGTGTTGCGGGTCCCAGGTTGGTGGTCTTCCTGTGGAGCAGGAGTCAATTACGAGTTATTTCTCTGTAATGGGTAGCCATTGCTTGTATTACTTGCTTGGTGAAGCTTCGGGGCTCCTCTTCCTTCCCCGTGCTGTGCTGGACACTGCAGAATCACTAGCAACTTCTGTGCTGTCAGTGACCAGTTCCTTCCACTATGCAGTCTGCCTTCTAGTGTAGCCCATAGCTCCTCCTGGCCTTAGCCTTCTGGCACACACTTGCCTGTGTTGTGGTCATTGCCTCCTCTGATCCTGTATGAGTACTAAAAGTAACTAAAGTTAACTTATCAGTATCAAGGAGCGTGGGGTAGCTGCTCTCTCCTGCTTGGTAGCAGAAATGATCTGTTGGATGGCCGATATGCATGCCATCCCTCATTTAGGACTCACGTACTTGAGCCTAGGGTCCCCGAGTCGGTCTCTGCATCCTGCCTGTGCATACACAGCCCACATCCAGACCACCCTAAATGACTTAGCACGCTCATCCACTTTTGAACGTATGCATAGGCTTGCTTCTCAGGGCCGATTACAATTATTTAAAAACAGGGAAGGCAAGAATTCCCAGTTGGTGTCATTTTGGACAGCTAATCCTGGTCAGGAATTTCCTGTTCACCTGCTCCCATGAGAACTCGCAATGTGTCTCCAGTCAATCCAAGGCAGCGCTATAGTTGATGGCTAGGAACCCGCCTCTGCCCAGACTGTACATGGATGGTCTGCACAATGACAATGTCTGATGAAAAGCTTTGTCTGGATTAACGCTAGCCACCCCTGCTCCCCATTTCAGGCTGAGCTGCTGTGCTCCTGTCCCCCAGGCACACTGGCTGTTCCATCCTGTTGGGGGCAGGAGCCATTGAAATGACAGCTATGGATACTGGGTGCCCCTCCAAGGGCACAAGGGGAGCTGGGCGAAAAGTAGGTCACATGTGCCTGGGCCATGTCACGCGGTTCCCACCCCAGGCCAATGGGATGGGTGGCCTCTTTCGGTTGAGAACAAAACATCACTCTAATGTTTCTCTGTTAGCATTTCATCTTCTCTAAACGGGGGAGTGTAACCATCTGTCTGGTTCCCACATCCAGCTCGATCCTCCTGACCCCACAGGGCTGCTTTGTTCTGAGGTAAGGGGATTCTGTGGGCCTGGGTGAGTGGTCAGCAGAGCAGGACAGGTGGCCAAGACTCACTGCGTCCTAGCTCAGATCTCCAGGTAGTGCGGCAGGGCGTGCCGAGGTCACATATTCGACGTGTTGGGAGAAGGTATGGAAGGATCTGCCATAGTGGTGCACAGAGCTTGCTGGGCAGCGGAAGAGCGGAGTTGGGTTGTGTGTGCGTGTTCCAGCGGTTTTAGACATTGAGGTAGTGGCTCCTCTTCTTTCATAATGCAGTCTTTGGGGAGGACCAGTGCCATCCTAATGTTCTTTACTGTTGAGGTGATGTTATTTGCAATATTATATATATATATACACATATACATATATACGTGTGTGTGTATGTATATATGTATGTATATATATGTATGTATATATGTGTGTATATATATATACACACACACATATATATATGTATACACACACACACACACACGTAGATATTTATCCATACAGTCTTAACAGATGTCTTGTCAATCAGAAATATGAGATATGGAAAGGAATACAATCCCTACCCTTGGCCGTATGAGCCATCCTTAGGAACAAGGGCCCAATGCCCTGTGGCTCAGCTAGCTCCTTCAGCCCTGTCTTCACTGGAGCTGTAAACCTCTGAAGCTACTCCAAAAGTTATTTGCTTCCATGGGTGAGAGCACTGTGCGTCAGAACCTAACTACCAAAAGATTCGTGCACACATATTATTAATAAATGGAAAACGTACATCTTGGAGCTTAATACTTACATTGAGCAGTTACTAATTATCTTATTGTTGGGCAGGTCATTGATTCCCACATGGTAAAACATATATGAGTGTGTAATAATTTTTAAATTTTTAAAAAACTAATATTTGTATTTAACAGCTTATAAATAACAAAATTTCACCTTTTGCCTGTCCTGTAAATGAGTTCAAGTGTGCATTGCTTCAGGACGTTCCAGAGTGCGCATTTGCAGGTTCTGATATGACTGCCATATTCAGACATAGGGAAATGCTTCCAGATATAGCTTATGAGAACAAGAATTATTCCTGTGTTCCACCAGGAAACTTTTTTTTTTCTTTTCAGATGAAATTTGTGCTTATCCGTGTTCTTTAGGGAACGTGGGTGTGTGGCCAGCGTTTTAAGGATAAGCACAAACACTCTGAGTTCTCCCTGTTGTCTGTGTCCATTGTGTGGCACAGTATCTCTACCCTTGGCAACAAAGCAAGGCTCCCGGGACTGCCTGTACTCTGAACCCGCAGCCTCGGAATGAATCCCACATAATCCTCTAAAGAGTGTTTCTTTAGCTATTTTGCTTTCTTGGGGCAATGGAGAAGTTTGTTTGTTTGGCTAAGACAGAGTAGAAATGTGTAACATCTTCCCATTTGTGGCTGTTAATCTGCTGCCGGGAGGAAGCGCCATGCACCGATGCAGCTTTAACATTCTCTTTCTTTGCGCATCTCATAACATGCGTCCCGGACACCAGGCTTAATGTGAGCATGCACCTGCGACATGCGAAGGTAGAGGGTACGGCTATGACAACCACATGTGTTCACATGAAATTTGAAATTCTAACGTTCCCCATTATTTCTCAGGTGAGGGGCGAGGGCTGCTGCTTCTGGAAATGAACCCATTCACAGGACATGGGTGTGCTTTATGATCCTTATTTTCCCGTACCCATTGGGAAAGATTACAGAAGCAATATTGCAGAAGCAATAGAGCCGTATCCCGTGGCGCTTTGCAGAGGAGAGTCCTAACATAGGCCGGAGCGCCTGCCTGTGTGCCTGCTCTCGGCGCTACTCAGGCAAAGACATTCGCCCCACGTGTTGGACTGGCCCTTCCATCCTCATCACCCTCCTCGTATCTGTGGTGTTGAGCTGTGGTCCGTGCAGGACTAGAAGGGCCACCTGCAGAGTTGGGTCTAGTAGTGTCCTGAAGCAAGCCATCACCCCACATTCTGTGTACGAGGGGTATGTGATAGTCCAGAAGACAGTGGGCCCAGCTAATAGGCCTGAAGCCTCAGTGAAGCATTCTGCCACTGGGGAAGATTTGGGGGTAAGGAGCACCCCTCAGCTGGGGCTACCTGGTGAGACAACTTTACTCTGAATAGGAGTAAGGCTTCAGAGGCCAGGGCACTCAGAGGACCAATGTCTCAATATTGAGAGTTGGGGTCAGGAGGTCCCCCAAAGTGCATGGGACCATCCACTGCAGAAGCGTTGGATGAAGCAGAGCCCACCAGGTGCTCCAGTTATCCAGAGTGTCTGGTTTCTGCACCTCGGCCCCCAGCTTATGAAACAGAACAGGTCTCTGGTTGTCCAGGTGTGCTCTCCGAAGCCCCACCATCCCCCACGGACTCTGTGGAGACGCAGATTCCCTGCTGCCCTCTTCAGATCAGTGGAGTCAGAACCCCAGGGATGGATCATGTGGACAGGCCTCCTAGGTGGCATGGAGGATACCCCCCTCCCGCCCCCGATCTGAGGCTGAGAACCCCTGGGGTGGCTGTAAAGTGGAAATGTAAAGACAGGGCTTCCGCTGCAGCTGGAGTTGGGTGCAGAGGGTCTGGACCCGAGGGTCGGGTCTGGGAGAGCAGACGATGCTGGTGGTGAGCACGTGGCCAGCTGTGAGCGGTCCGTCCCGTGGGTGGGGCATTGGAGGCCGAGTCACACTGCTTCGGTTGTGTGTGACCAGAGCTTTCTGTAGGAAAGGACACAGGCCGCCCCTCCTGTGGAGATCGCGAACCCATTTGCTAGAACTCAGGTGAGTCGTAGCAGAAAAGATGGGGCAGAGGCTGCAGCTGCTGCTGAGTCAGGACCTCCACTGGGAAGGGTGTACAAAGGCCGCTCAGTGGAGGAGTCTAGAGAGGTGAGGAGACTGCGTAGCCACATTTGGTCTCCAACTAGATGATCCTAGTGAAGAAAGGGCCTGCAGGCTTGGTCAGGTGTGAACCGCGCTGCTTTGTAAAACATGGCTGGTCACGTCTGCCGACATTTTAGTGTAAGTACCCTTTAGCCCTGCTGTTTGTGCTGCCAGCCCCAAATCATGCACGGAGATGTCTGGAATGCCTGCCACATTATGGTTTATTAACGATAAATAAATAAGGAGCTTGCATTCTCACAGTCAGGACATGTGCGGCTTGGTGAAGTAAGTCCTGACGTGGCTCCCTGGAGACTCGGCCCCCAGGCCACAGTGATTTCTTTCTGACCCAAAGAAGGAACTGCTGATGCCATCAATAGGAGACACGGCGACCGTCTGTGGTGGTGGTCGTGTTGTAGAGTTCTGTTCTGCAGTAAGATCAGTGAGACTGACTGAGCACCCCCCAGCACACACACCCACACCCACACACCCCGCCTGTCACACGGCAGCATAGGTGAACCTCAGTGTCAAAGAGGCCAGGCACAGAGGAGACAGAGGGAATTCTGGAGCACTGGGTGGGAGCCATTTTGCTGCCTGGCAAAGTCTTTCTTTGGATGTGAATGCTCTAGGTTACGAATTAGTGTTGCATGGTAAGTGCTCTCCCCTTCGTATTTGTGCCACAATGGTGTCTGTGCTTAAGTGTAAGTCCCAGATATATATAGTGTGGTACTTGTGCAAGGCAGGGCCAGGCAAGGCCCAGCAACTGGGGCGTGTGGTGTGTGGTTAGCTGGAGTCCCTTCCACAGTAGTCCTGCTGGCACTCCTGCTGCTCTAACAGAAGACTCTGCTATGATAGCCGAATCTTGAAAAGCACTAGTCACCTGCACTGGACAACTAGAAAAGTGTGTTTGGGTTTCTGGCACTGTTCTTGGCTGAGCCCAGGAATAATTTCAGCACGGTGGACCCACATCTATATAGCCACAACACCTGACGGTCCTAATATCTTTGCTCTGATTGGGCTTTTTGTTTTTCTGGGACTGCACCCAGTGAACAACTTCTCGTCTCCAAACACGCTGGGCCCAAGGCACCGGGAAGGAAGGACGGAAGAAAGGAAGGGCCTGTAGTTGGCACCACAACTTCTGCTCATTTCTTCTGGTAGGGACCACAGGGGGTCTCCTGTAGATCTTGACCAGTAATGTTCTTGTTTGGCAGCCTCCACAACCCAGATCTTTCTGGCAGAATTCGGAAGTTCTTTTAGAGCTTTAAGAACCTAAGTACCTAGCCTGGGGCTTTGAAACTTATTTTGCCTGGGCAGTCCTTCAATTCACAAATCTACATTTGTGTTTTGGCAAGTGAACGGTGCTTATGTTTCACCTACACATCTATTTCTTTGCCTGTCATATACACGGAAATCAAAATCAGCCAAATGCATCCAAGACGAATTTTGGGATTAGGCCATGAGCGGATTGAAGCCGGAGCGCCTCTCTGGGGCACTGCTGTCCTGGGGATTAAGTCTAATCCTGAGCTGCACCGGGAAGCGGGGTGTTCAGTGCAGTCACATGGCGTGGAGCCTGTATCCTTGAGCTGCCTTCGCGCAGTCCCCTACCGAGTCAGCCCAGCCTGGGCATGCCCAGAGCCCCGCAGAGGCCCTGAGGTCACCTGGTACATGTTAATCCCTCAGCATAGAGTGTGGCCTGAGAGAGATGTTGTCACCCTTCTTCCCGCCTTCCTAGAAACATGCGTATGTGCGCATGCCCGCAGGTCCTTGGCCCCGTGAGACTTGTGCAAGGACCTTGTGAGTGGGAGGGCAGGGGTCTTAGGGAGCTTCCTGGCCACAGCGTCTGGCTCTGGTCACTGAGCCACAGGCCTGTGGATCTTTGGGGCTCTTGTGGCCCTTGTGTTGCTTTTCCCTGGGTTTGGCAAAACCCTTTCCAGAACAGCGCTGCTGAGCCAGCTGTCAGCTCTCTGAGGCTTAGCGTTTTAATTTGACCCTTCACAGCCTTTAATCACACTCTCAGCTTTACAGTTTCCTTTTTTTTTTTAAACTGTTATATTGCTTCAGATTTGTCTAAATTTACTTTTACTTATATTTTATTTCTCTTGCACTTTTATTTTACATTGCCTTTACTTTTCAAATCATTTCTGTGTGTATCACTTTTATTTATATTCCCTTTAAATTTTTACTCATTATTTGTAATCTTGTTTCTGCTCCAGCCTTTCGTCCTTCTCCTTAAAAAAATAAGGTTCTTAATGGTTTGTTACATGTTTTCTGATTTTTTTGTTTTATTTTATCTGAATAATTGCTTTTTGCAGGACAACAGTGAGCTGCTATTGCCCAGCAAGCTCTTATTACCCAGACATTGTGACAGAAAGAAATGACCTTTCAATCTAATTTAGCTTGTTTTGTCTATCAGGGTTAATCATGAGCAATGATTTTGTCTGCGTTGATGAGTGTTCTAAAATCATTAATCGGTGCATCCTGGGGGACTTAGCCAGGAACACCCTCCCAGGAAGGCTGGGAGCGATGTGTAGATGTATATTAATAACTCGAACGGGTTCAGTCAGGGAATAGGAGACAATCACAGTGTGTAAACCCGATCCACCTTGCAAAGGGTCAAGCCCCTGATGGACTGACCCACAGCATGTGGCCGCCAGGTTATTTATTGAGGAAAAGCACCGCCTGATACAAAGGTCTTACCTGCTTAATGAACAGAATGTCCACAGTACAGCCACCCCCAACTTTGTTGGCCAACTCGATGCCGTTTTACTGGTGACGTCAAGACCCCTAACCAGTGCTTAGTCTGAGGGAGGAGACCATAAAAAGTCCTTCCATATTAGCGACAATACACAAGTGCTTTCAACACAATGATCTCGGTGCGCAAAGTCAAATCTGAACAACAGTTGTTCCATCTGTGGGTAATTGCGTTGACAGTCACTGGCATTCCAAACTAGCATTCTTTCCGCATTCAAAAAAGCCGCGGCCTATCCACACCCAGAAAGCTAAGGAGAGCGACCTTCTGACAGCAGCTCTCATTGTCAGACACAGCAGCTATTTAATGCGCATATTACAATATTGGAAAATAAGTTTCAATATTCCACTGCAGCTGTGTTCTGTCTTGTTCCACCTTGACCTCTGTGGAGATCATCATGATCTTGGCACCTGCGGTCCATGCTGGCTGCAGCCTCATGAGGATCAGCCTACTAGAGCCCTGACCTACAGTGTAAATTACCTTCCATGTGGGGCTGATGGGCCTGAGCCAGGCCACCGTCAGCTGTGTCACACACTGCCCACCATGGATAAGCTACCTTTGCTCGTGTCCTCATCTGTATATCAAATGGGCAGTGATCTGTCAGGACCCTCCCATGAGGCTGGGCTAACCATGAGCCTTCTTGGGACAGAAAAATCTGCCTGCTCAGTAAGTACCTGCTGGTGCCTACAGTACTCTTCACATTCTCTGAAGAAATCGTCTAGGCAGGGGTCAGGGAAGGCTGCAAGGTGCAGAGTTCTGAGGCAGGCGGGCAGGGCACCCTTCTCTGAACTGGCTGCCCTGTTCCCTCATGCCTCCTATATACCAAAGTTCCTTAACTGAGGAAGACCTTCTTCTCAGCAGCAGGCCACCACTAGGCCACTTGGGTACAGAATGTGCTGGGGACTTGAGCTACTAGAAGGCCAAGCTTCAGAGCGGCTCCAACTGACTCGTTCTCATAGCCCTTTTCTAGCTATATGGGAAGCGCACTTCCACGGAAGGGCTCTGTGCAAAGGAAAGAGGGTTTTCCTCCCATGTGTCCCTCTGCAGCTGTTTCCTTCTGGAAGGACAACCATGCTTCCTGTCACAGGGACAGCATTGCATTGGAGAAGGGAGGGAGCCAGACACCATCTTGAAACAGTCTTGTGGGCCTGCGATTCCTGTTCTTTGACACCATATTATAAAGAAGGGAAGCACACAGAAATGGGCAGGAAGAATGTTCGTTCCCTCAGGCAGCAGTGAGACTGCCGCTTCCTGTCACCTCTGACATGTTTCTTGCACAGCTTAGCATACTGAATGTGTCTTAGAGGAGCCAGTGAGAAGCGGTGAAGTGGGCTGGGGTCTCATCAGGAGCAACTTCTGTGGCCCAGTTAGAGACCCTTCAAGCTGCCACGGACTCTTCCTGTAGCCCTGGCTAGGGTTTCTTAAAAATCTCATTTCCTGCTTGGCCTTCTTGCTCTTCACACAGGTGGTGTCTTCTCCTTCATTCGATGTATTTTAAAGGCTTCCTTGGTTCCTACTCTTTTAATCTGTAGTAAGTTATTGTCTGTGATTCTTTGTTTTAAGTAATAGCCAGAATTTGGAGTTCTTGGCCTTTACCACTCACCACAGAGACACAGATGTGAAACCAAACATGTAGGACAGGATGTTTGCTTTAGGGAACTATCCTCACCTGACTTAATGGCTTCCGGCTATTCCCTTCAGTTTGATTTGATCAGCGATGTTGTGAATTATATTCAGCGCTTTTCCGTGGTCTGTGTGGGAGCTACATATTTGTACCAGATGTGCGTCCTGTCCTAGTACCCACGTCTTATCTGGTGTGATCTCGCATTGCCTATGGCACTCCAGAACAAACTCAGCAAAGGCAGTGCATAGCATTCGTCTACTGATGGAATGCTGACCCTACACAGTAACATTTAGTTTAGACCAGCAGTTCTCAACCTGTGGGTCATGACCCCTTTGGGGATCCAATGACCCTTTCACAGGGGTCACCTAAGGTCATCTGCTTATCAGATATTTACATTAGGATTCATATCAGTAGCAAAATTACAGTTATGAAGTAGCAACGAAAGTAATCTTATGGTTGTGGGTAACCACAACATGAAGAACTGTATTAAAAGGTCACAGCATTAGGAAGGTTGAGGACCACTGATTATATTAGACTATTAATTAGTTATTAGTTAGCATTTCTGTCTAGGCAGAATCTGGGATTGGCTCTCAGTTGACACACATGTTCCATTTCATTGTTTCTCCAAACATCTTTCCCAAGCAAAAACACACACAGTAGATGCAGATCTGAGCCAGGGATGGGTGTCCTGGTTACACTACTGCTCTCTAGCAAATCTTATTTATTGCATCATGTAGGTACACACATGCTGTAGCATACATGTGGAGGTCAGAGGACAAACCTGTAGGATTCTGTTCTTTGTATCACGTGGGTCCCAGGGAAATGAGGGCAGCTTGGCCTTCACCTGCTAAGCCATTTTCTAGTCCTTCTGTTAAGAGTCTGTTGCATTTCAGTCATCCCGGTAAGCAAATGGTGACATACACTATGACTTTAAATTGCTTTTCCTCTTAACTGTTGAAGCTGATTGCCTTTTGAGAAACAGCTGTCCCTCTGTGTCCCCTGGGGTATTGGTCCCCAGGTCTACCCCACACCCACCTGAGAATTCCCCAGATGCTCAAATCAGATCGTATAGTATTTGATGGAACTTTCATTTATCTCTCCGCGTGCTTTAAATCACATCTAGGTAACTTAGAATACCCAGTGCAATAGAATGATGCTCTGCACACAAGTTGTCAGTATTGTGTTGTTTAAGAAATAATAATACAGGGAAAAGTTCTGTCCGCTATTCAGAACAGATACAGTTCATTTTTTATCGGTTGGTTGGTTGAATCTGTTAGCCGCAGACACAGGGGTCAACTGACTAGTCATACGGACAGCCCCTTCAGGATGAGCCTGTTCAAAGAGGCTCTTGCCCTCTTCCTTGAGCAGCATAAAGACATCCCTTGCTTTGGAGTCCTTAGCCGTGAAAGATGTACAGCAAACTCTACCCTGTGGCTGCTTCTTTCTCTACCGACAGTGTCTGCACACATAGAATCTTGATTATAACGTGGTTCCTCGTCTCAATCTTTTTCTTAGCCACTAATTGCTTTTTAGGTCTAAGGAGTCTCTGTTTTCCTTATCTTGTACAACTGTCTTGTCCAAGGCTTCCTGATGATGTTTCCAGTTGGATTCACTGGGATTGGTCCGAGGGTAGACTCTGTAAGTGTGTGCTCAGGCCTCGTATTCCTATTTGCCCGTTCAGTTGGCTGAGGACCACCTACTGAAAGTCCACGCCTTGCCGTGTTTTTGAGCACTGGTTTCTGACTCTTAAATCCTCCGTGTGTCTCTTCTCACACCCTGTATAGACTAGCTTGCTGTGGCTCTGGTGCAGAATACTAAAAACATGAGTCCTCTCAGCATGTGCTCCAGACCGTACCATCACAGTGCCGTGATGTGGATGTTTATTTTTAGTTATATTTTAAATAATTGCTGTTGTGCACTGTTGGAAAAAGGGATGCGTAGGCCTTGGCATTTTGTATCATCTGCTGGTGTTGGATTTCTGTGACGGATGTTTGATTGCTTATGATCTGCCCCTGAGGAGTTCTGAACCAATAAAACACCTGAGCTCAGACACTCGAGGTTCCATTGTTGATCAAGTATGGCACTAGCCATGACAGTGGTTCCCTCTGCTGAGGTCTGGCAGGGATTGCAGTTATGAAATATGCCTCCTTGTCCTTGGTAAGCCACCACAGCAGTGTACTACTGCAGTGCCGCCCAGTACAATGACGGGGCCAGAAGACATGGAGTGCTTGGTGGATGTTCTCCATGGGCTCCTGCTCTGCTGTTCTGCTTCTGACCCCATGAATTTTCTGAATTTGAAAATTAATTTGCCCATAGAATTGTCTCTATAGATCAGTTTGAAAAAATTGTCCTCGGCTCTGATTATTTGAGTCTCTTGGGTCCTCTCAGATTTTTAGCTCCTCTCCATAGAAAGGTCTGGTTTTCTATGTAGAAATTGTACTCTGAATTCCTCTTCTTTTCAGCCCAGGAGCAGCAAGCAGAAGGACCAGGGACGCCCCCACTTACACTGTTGGGAGTTGCTCAAAAACACCAAGCTGTCAGCCCTGACATATATGCAGAGGACCTTGTGCGGACGCTTGCTGCCTCCATCTCTATGAGCTCATTTGAGTCCTGCTTAGTTGATTCAGTGTTCTCCAGGTCTTCTCGAACCCCCCAACTCCTACAATCTTTCTTCCCTCTCTTCCACCGGTTCCTCGAGCTCTGAGAGTAGAGACCAAATAGAAACCTCTAGTCTAGACTGCCTTCCTCACAATGTCTGGCTATGGATCTCTGTACCTGCTCCCATCTGCTGTCAGAGGAAGGCTCTTTGACGACTGGGAAGGCACTGATCATAGGTCTCTGGGCGATCCAGTCTCAGTTCCTGTCCATCTAGTTGCAGTCAGGTATGGGCTTCCTCTTGTAGCGTAGGCTTCAAGTTAAGCCAGTTATTGGTTGGCCACTCCTGATTTTTTTGTATATTCTTAAAATTTAAAAAAAAAATTGTTTTTTTTGAGACAGGGTTTCTCTGTTGTAACTCTGGCTGTCCTGAAACTCACTGTAGACCAGGCTGGCCTTGAACTCACAGAGGATCCGACTGCTGGGATTAAAGGCATGCACCGTTACTGCCTGGCAAAAATGTTTTACCCCAGCTGGCATAAACATATGTTATTTCAGTCACTCTGATCAAAAATCCCTTATGACGGTCAACTGTAGGTCATTTTGAGCGCCCACTTTCTCCTCTGTGCAGTTGCTCTTCCTTCCTTGTTTCCCACCATATCCATAGTGGAAAAGAGCATCCGCTACATATCTGGGAGGGCCTGTCACGGGTCGCATGTCTGGACACATGGTCCTCAAACCAGAAGTTATCAGAAAGCTGAAAGTGCATTCATGGAAGGAGGTCTTGGACCACCCAAGTCCAAGGTGGGAGCTCTGCCTCTCCCAAAGGAGCCCGTCCCGCACATGTGGCCAACTTAGTCTTCCCTTTCCAAAAGGAAGACATTTAGTCCCTTAGCTAGAACTTCCAATCATTTGGAGATGGCTCAGGATTCTTGTTGAGAGCTACGTCTAGCTCAAGCTGACCCCAGCCAGGGTCTGATTGGCTGACCTCTTTGCTGTGCAGGCCCCGGCTCATTGCAGCGCTCTCTGAAGTTCTCAGCTGTGTGCTTGTTCCAGATGGCAATCCTGTGCTGCACGGTGAGCTGCAGATATGATCGGAAGACATGGGGTTCTTCGCTGTTACATGGCAGGCAGTCTCTGTGGGCTTCTGCCCCACAATGCTTAGCCCCCTCCTGCTCTTATCTGCGTTGTTGCCAGACACCTTTTAGCAGTGGTCAAACTGGTCCTTTCCCATTAGAGGTGAGGTAGAACTAATAGTTGTCCTGGATGCTCTCCCAGGACCAGTCCTGGCTAGGGGAGTCTTGCTCCAGCCTCTCCTTCTCTTGGAGATCCTGGAGCCACGGGAAAAGCCTCTCGCGTTTCTTTAGAGTGTCGGACTTTGACTTTCTCTTCTAGAGCTTTGGCCTATGTGAAGCATATGGGACATGGGTTTGTGAGGCATGACAGTGATCCAGTGTGGACTTTGAGCCATGGATATTGTAAGCCATCTTGGCCCCAAGTCTGATTTATCCACCCCACTGTGCCCCACTTTGTAATGATGGCTGTACCCACCCACCCTCCATGCCTGGTACCTGGTGAGAACTGCAAAGAGATGAGTGATATGGGATGCTCCAGAATCCCTTTGTTGGGGGCCTGTGGAAGGCCCTGCTTTCACCAGATGTTCTGTGGGAGATGAAGAGCATGCAGAGAAGGTCCTGTGGAAAACAGAACACAAGCGGCTGGCAGGGCTTTGTCATGACCTGAATGGGAGATACAGCTCTGTGTAGACCTACCCTGTCTTGATAGATCTTGAAATAAGTCTCATTTTACAAATGAGGGCATTTGAGAGAAGTGTGTGTTGACATGGGTCGTATATCAGGGCGCTTCTTATTACAATAGGACTTAGAACCGTCAACTGCGCTCGGTGAAACCTGGCCCATTGCTAGAAAGAGAACTAACTGCTCCACAGATTGCAGACATGGTCCGTGTATGGCCTGCAGAGCAAGACGGAAGGGCTGAGCTCACCAGTCCTAGTCTTGTCACTTTTTATCCTGACACTTGAGTGACGACTGAACAGGCTGTTTAGAATGCTCGCTGAAATCAGGGTTGCGTAAGTCCCAAACATCTTCCTAACGCTAACCGTGACTGGCAAGAGCATTAAATTGCAGAAATGTCCCTTAGCCTGGATGGCCTCAAGGACCTACATACATTGTGCGTCTCTCAAGGAGAATGAAGCAGCTAATCAGCTCTGTCGGCTTCTGCTGCCATGGCCTCATGCGGCCTGATGTGGGCAGTGAGCTGTTAAACACAATAAATCAAGTCTGTTTGCTTTCCCCATCGCACATCCCTTCTGGACAGCTGAGGCCTGGGAGCAGCCCCGGCCAGAGCCTAGCTAACGGGAGCAGCCAGTGCCACTGGCCTAGACAAGGCACTCACCATGGTCACACAGTCGCGGATGCATTGCCGGAAGTGCTCTGCATCGTTACCTTAGCGAGAGCACGTAATGAGGGGCTCAGGGAAGTTGCGCCCAGGGTGGAAGTGATGGCTGCTCTAAGATCCAGGATGCCTGTTGTCTACTTCTGTTCCCTGCTCCTGAAACAAATCTTCCCATCAGAACATTTAAATATAAGGTCTCTTTCTTCCAGTCCAAACTACAGTTTTCTTTTCTGAGCTGTGTGGAAATAGCACATGACTGGCCAAGAGCCTGGCCTGGATCTGCCTGCTGGCTCTCCTCATAGCACCTCCTTGCTCCATGTAAAGCAGGGGTGAACAGGCTGCTGAGCTAGGACAGGAAGTGTGTGTACACAGACTCACATGCGCCCAGCACACTTGGCTGCTGAACGGCTGCACAGTGGTTCTTACTACAGCGATATTGACTTTCCTAATGTTGGGTAGGTTGAATGGTATTTAAAAGGACGATTAGACAATTTGGTTTTTCAGCATATCTCTCTAGTGTCTCTGGTTATACACAGTGTTGGCATTTTAGTTTTCTTTCTTCCTTTTTTTTTTTTTTTTTTGAGACAGGGTTTCTCTGTTGTAACTCTGGCTGTCCTGGAACTCACTCTGTAGACCAGGCTGGCCTCAAACTCACAGAGATCCGCCTGCCTCTGTTTCCCAAGTGCTGGGATTAAAGGCGTGTGCCACCACTGCCTGGCTGATTTTGCCATTTTAATCGGTATAAAAATTAAAGCAAGGCTTGGCTCTAGTCAAAATGTAGCATGTGCTACTTTTTCCTTCCTATGAACCTGCTGTGCCTTCTGGGCAGAATGTGTGGAGCAGCTGCTGAACTGTGGTGTCAGGGACAGCAGACAGACCAGGAATAAAGTCAGTCACTGGGGTCCAGCCCAAACACAGAGGCAGTCCTGGCCAAAGGGTCACACTAGAAGCTCTGAGCAGCAGCACTGAACACGGATGCATGGAGCAAGCGGGGAGCCCTGTCAGACACGGGAAGACTCTATTTGCTTTTCTTTCTTTTTCATTCCAAGGCAGCCATGGCCAGTAGGTCTAAACACAGAGGAAGGGGTATCCTCTGGAGAGGAAGGCCAGGGTCCAGGGTGTGCGAACTCCAACTAGCATTTCTCTCTGTCGGCTCATCCAGACCCTGTAGGCAGATACAGTTGCAGGCATGGTAAGGCTCTGGCTTTCTACCAGAAGGTATCGGCTCTCACGGAGGGTGTGTCTGAGAACGTGATTCCTTACTTAATGCTGTATGTGACTCCCAGGAAGGAGCTCTGTATGTGTGGACCTGACGGCGTGCAGCACAGAACTAACTGTGGGTGATGACACCCCTCCCCCAGCGCTTTGCTGTGATATTCCGCTGTGCCCATGTGTGCTGGATACTTGACAGCACATGTTGGCACAACAGGTTGGCACTACAAAACCTCTTGAAGTTGCACAGACATTGGAACTGTGGCACATAGAGCCCCCGGGCCTGGCCACCTGAACCTTCTACCTGGGGTTTCTGCAACGTTTGCAGTCATATGACAGTGCCACACTTGACATTAAAAAAACCAAGAATCTCAACCTATGGCGGGAGAAATGATTGGTGGATACCAGCCAAGGATGGCCCCATGTCAGGGTGACCAGAGACTTCAGGTACTGCGAACCAGAACTCACCTTTTTAAAATAGATGTAAAGGCAAAACGTCCCACAGTGAATACAGGTTTAAAAAAGTAAAGATTTTAGAACCGAAAACCCTAATAATCAAAGTAGTGTGGGCTCAGAAACAGTAGAGGTAACAGGGGCCAGTCTGTGACAGGGAGACAAATCAGGGCCATTAAGTCAGGCTGATGGGGGACACTGAGTAGAGTCTGAGACAAAGGGCCAGTGTGAAAGGCGTGCATAGTTTCCTGTGCTTTTGGATTATTCTCTCAGTAGCCTGTAGTCTGTGTAATACGGTAATTTTAAATAATTGAAATCATATGAATTTACTTTCTAGCCAGAATGGAATCAAAGTGTTTGTCAGCTTCCAAATACCTGAAAGATCAAAGCATTTACCTCTAAATAATGTAATAATCGAATAAGTATCAAAGGAAAGTATATCAAAATTTTTCAGAGTAAATATCAGTAAATCCAGCCCCTAGAAAGAGTGACAGTAAGAGATGCTTCTTTGGAAAAGAAGAAAAACAGTCCTGAGCTTCCGCCTGTGGAAACTTACAGGAAAGGAAGGAAAAGATAAAATAGAGCCAGAAACCAGTAAGATCAGGAACAAAGCCAAGGCTTTCACACTGGAGCAGCAAAAATCAAAGAAACAGCAGTCATTACATTCCAGAGCTTGAAAGATTCCCATCAGGTTTTATTTTATGGGTGGGGATCATGACAGTTTCCCTAGTCCTGTGTACCGGCCTTGGGAAGACCCTTCCCTCAGTATGCCTCCTCTCCTTTCCAAAAACGGGTGGATTTGTACTTCAGGTTGAGCCTTGAGTTGAGAGAATGGTCACTTAGGCCTGGGGTTAGATTCCCAGGTGCTCTGCCAGGCTTGCCTGGGCCTCACAGTTCTGACTCCGCATGCCCTATCCTACTGCAGATGAGACTGTTCCCCACAGAACCCCATGCTCCACATCTGTGCCTTTTCCTTTGTACCATGACCCCAGCAAATCCTCAGCGAGTAGCTAGAGGGGCCATAGAGACGTCTCTGTGACTACTGCTCACCACCTCACGGGTGCCAAGTCCCTTCTATAAAAGGGTGAAGTGTTACATATAACACATGCATGCCTTCCTGTATATTTATCTTCAGGTGACTCATAATACATGGATAAAATGCAAATATTATGTAGTTTTTATGCCATAGCATTTGGAAATAATGACAAGAAATATCTGTGCTCAAGACAGGGTTTTTTAATGAGAGGTTAGTATTCTGTTGTGTGTACATCCAGTACTTTCCTTACTAATGCCCAAGTTGGTGGAGTCTTAGTCTTAGGTTGGTGTCTGGCGTTGTGAAGAGTGCGCTGTGAGTACGAAGGCACAGATGTCTCTGGCATAGTAATTTCACGTCCTTTAGCTCTGTGCCCAAGAACGGACTCGCCAGGTCCTGTGGTGGTTCTGGTCTTGACTTTTGGAAGCATTTCCATGCTGTTTTTCATAACGGCAGCACTAATTACAGCTTTAGCGATTGCGCGCAGAGCTTCCTTTTGTCCGTGTTAACACTAGCTCGGTCTCTTGAGAAACGTCTGCTGAAGTTCCCGTCACCCCACCTCACCTACTTTGTTATAAGGCCCTACCTATTTTAGATGTCAGCCCACATCAAAGGTTTGGTTTGTAGATATTTTCTCGCATCTGCTAATTATTTCCTTTATTGAGCAGAAGCTTTTTGGTCTGATTTAATCCTATTAGCTGCTTTTGTTTTCTGTGCTTTGGTGATCATTGCCCAAACCAGTGCCACAGAGTTTTTCCTCTAGTGGTTTTCGATCGTCTTTCACCACTGTTTTGCTGATATATGTGTATGTATATGATCAAAAACATATGCTTTTGGTTTTATGTATATGTGATCTATAGATACACACAGTGGTATGAGATCAGGATCCAGTTTTACTCCTCAGCACATGCACACTCAGTCTTTCCAACACTGCTCGCCGAGGGAAGCGTCTGTTCTCCCTGGGTCAGTCTCCTGGCCCCGGCGCAGGACTGGTTGTTGTTAGTCAACTGTCACTTTTTAAATTACACTCTTTACATTTCGTCATTGAGCTGTTCGGGCTCAAGTCAGTGATTTCATTTTTAGTTCTCTTTTATTTATCTGACTTTTAGGGTTTTCTCCTGCCTTCCTTCCTTGGGGCTAAGCTTTTTTAAGAATTCCATTTTGATTTGTTAATAATTTATGACATCGTTTTATCAGTTTGAAGGGAAAGTAGAAAATTTGCCTTCCTTTCCCCTGCTCCAATATACTATTCCTAGCAGACAGTGCAGTGGTTTTTACTTTAGCCATTAGAAATACGAGAACAGAGGCCTGGGGTATTTACCCTCATTTAAGGCTGCTCTGTTTAAAAATTATGGTTATTGGCACATATTAGTTGGACAAACTAGTGGCGTCCCCTACAGCGAGTCTGTAGGGAACGTGTATGCTGATTGTGTCCATCTACCCTGCTTTCCTCTTGGCACGCTTTGCCCACCGGTGCGTTGGCTAAGCCCTCCCATCGCTGTGCTCCTGGAGTCCTGTCTTCTTCACTCCCGAAAGCCTGCTTTCCTGGACCCGCAGTTCTAGCAGCCGTTTGCGTCTCAGCTCCTCGGCCGCTGGACCACTACCTGCTCATCTCTGCTGTCCCATCGTCTACCGCCAAATTTGCTGCATGCCTCTATTCCACCATTGATAATCCATATATTTTTCATTAGTTTGCTGAGAATTTGGTTCCTCTAAGAGCCAGAGTCTTGTCATTGGCCAACAGATACCTACTGAGCCATCTCTTTAGCCCAGGGATAAGAGTGCTTACTGTGCAGGAGCTACGGATTTCAGCTTCCTTGTGAGCTGGATATGGCCCCGCGCTACCTGGAAACCTAGTCCTGAGGGAGGTGGAGCTCCAGAGACCCTGCCCCAAAGGAGTAAGGCAGAGAGTGACAGAAGCTGACAGCCCGTGTCACCCTCTGGCCTCTTTATGCTCAGTGCATACACACATGTACACATATAACACACACCCCGCCGTGAGCAGGCAGGGAATATTCCTAGTTGTTACAACATAGGACTATGAACAACTAGGAATATTCTCTGCCTGCTCATGGCGGGATGCGTGTTATATGTGGCCAGAGGGTGACACTGGATGCCAGCAGATATTAATGTCCCTGTCGTCTTGGGATTGGCATCTGCCGATTGCCCTTCACCCTCTTTCACATCTGCATAGGTCTTGGCATCACAGGTAGATTGCTGTCGAAACCTGAACATTTGGGCATGAAGGACGAAGGCTCTGGAGCCTTCCTTTTCAGCGAGTTTCTCCTCTCTGTGCCCTAGTGGGAAGCAGAAGGGTGGAGGTCCAGGCTTCTGTAGACATCCAGGCATGTCTGGATAGAGAAACTCCCTACTGCTGAACCAGTTCTGGCTCCTACTGTCCCTTGAAGATCCGTCTCTGGCTTTGCAGGACAACATGGTTCCTCAGGGCTCCCCACGGCCGGCATTGACACCATGAGCCAGGACCTGTTGCTTCTGTTTAGCCTGAGGAGGGCAGGGGATGCTTTGAGGCAAGTGTGACTAGATTAAGATGCTGCTTCAGGGTGGCCACACTTACTGCCTCCTACTGATTCTTTGGCAGAGATAGCAAACCTCTGCAGGGCTCTAGCTTTCCTGTCAGCAGCTCTAGGTTGATGCTTTTCCATCTCCGAGTCTGAGAGACTCCGACAACCTCACCTGTTTGTTGGGATAGCTCCTCATGCCCAGTCTAGAGAGAGCTTTTGGTCCACCCCCATGTGTGTGTGTGTCTGTCCTATCCTCTGATGCAGAAAGGCACTGGCCCAAGTGACTGATCACTCCTGACAGCCTGGAGCTGAAAGCACCCAGGGCGGGCACTGACCTACTTTCTCTTCCCTGGACTGGAAACAGTTATGTAACAGACAGCCACAGGGCCCTGCTGTCCCCATGATGGGTAGGAGATGCCCCAGTCTAGCCCCAGTGTGATCCAGTTTGTGGCCTTTGCATATCAACCTTAGCAGAAACAGGGCTTCCTGTAAAGAAGACTTGGCTCGGCTCATCACAGGGTGTCTGCATAGGCGTGTGTTATTCGGTGTCACGTCAGTTTCCTGAGCCAGAAGCTTGTTTCGCTTCTGACATCCTTCTTTGTGAGCGCTAGCTGGGGTCCAGCATCCCTCGGGGCCCATGCAAATGCCCTGATCAGCAGAAGCATCTGTCTGTGCTTCCAGAGAGCTGCCCAAGCCCAGCCTGTAGAGCTGAGGCCCTCCATTCCTGATCTGCCTCCTATTCTCATGCTTAACTAGCCCTAGAGTACCCCTGAGAATAGACAGCTCATGTCTCCTGCTTCTGGGAACCTTATAGGAGCCACTCCTCCCCCATCACCTCCACTGTCATACACCAGGCAGGTCTAGAAGATGTGCCAGCCCAGCTAGCATTGCTGGTACTTCCCTGATGGCGGTGAGCCATCCTCTTCCTTGGAAGCTCCCTCCTGAGGTACTGGCCCGGAGCTGCTCATCATCATCAGGAAGGCCTGATCCCAGGTCACCCCGGCTGGCACAAAGTCATTGCATCATTTTCCCATAAGCATCTCTATCTTTGCCTGCAGACAATAAACCGAAGCCTTAATGAATCCCCGTAAAGCTAACCATTCGGGGTTGTCCACAGGGAGAGCATCTTGGCTTCGGCCGAGAACAGCAGCAGTTCATTAGGGAGGGCTGCCAGTAGCTGGGCATAAAGGGACATGACTACAGGAGCCTTCCTAGGTGTCCGAAGGCAGAGAAGGGCCCTCAAGGAGGCGGGTCACGGCACCCCAGAGTCTGCTCCCCAACATGGCAGGAAGGCAGACAGAAGAAAACAGTAGAAATGTGGAGGCTTGCCAGGCTGGGCAGCCTAGCAATGGCTTTCCTGGAGCTCCTTGAGCCACCTGGCTTCTAAGAGAGGCATCCTTTATGACAGAGGAAACTGAATCTAGAGAGCTTAGTTGATCTGCCCAGATATACTGTCACATGGCTAAGAGTGGCACGCCCAATTCCCGGAGGCGGTGTCCCTGTAGGCCTGAACACGGTTCAAGTCCAAAGAAGTGTCCCCACGCTCACAGCTGCGCCTTCCTGTTCCTTCCAGGTGACGCCATCTGGGCCCCATCCATCCTTCCTCACAGCACCCTCAGCACCCTCAGCCACCACCCTGAGCTACATTTTGGAGGAAAGATGGAATCTAAGGTCTCAGAAGGTGGCCTGAACGTAACCCTGACCATCCGCCTACTGATGCATGGAAAGGTGATGTGGGGTGGAAGCCGGGGCACCGCCCACGGGGTGGAGGGTGCTCTGCCCTTGTTATTCCACAGCATCTTAAAGCCACAAAGCCGTCGCGTGTGCAGTCCAGATTACACTTCTCTTCGAGCTGCTCGAGATGGGTTGACCTGACACCTAGAACTAAACACCCTAGCACCTGTTTCCTACAGGTGGATGCTGTCAGCCTTAGCCAGCAGTCACACCTCCCCTCCTAGCCCAGGAAAGCGGGGCCTAGCCTGGTGCTGTGTTCTCTGCTTCTGCCCCGAGAATCTGGCTCCCAGCATTTGTGCAAGATTCCTACCAGGGCTGGCCACAGTTATAAAACAGCCAGCACCCAGACATCCCATTTCTGTGGAGGACAGTGTCCTTTCCATCCTTCTGGCACATCCACACACGGGATCGTCTACAGATCAGCCCCTAGTTCCTGTAACAGGAGGACTCCAGCTGACCACTCTCTCCCCTTGTTTCCTGAGCCCATGCCACCCTTCCATGACGGATCAACCGCAGCTCTGGATGGCTGGGCTTGGTTATAGCGAGAGGTTACTTTCTATGATGGGGAGGTGGGCTGGCCCTGCACCAAGTGACACACCACAGTAGAACCTGACCACTGATCCAGGTGATCGTGTGCCCAGCAGGCACTGTGCATGTGTCCTGCCTTGTAAAGCAAACCACGGCAGAGGTGGCAGGGTTTCCCCGAGGCCTTAACTGCCTTCTTATCTATCTAGAAAGCCACTGACTCTATGTCCTCTTCCCAGGCGGTATGCTAACCCAGCTCAGCTCTCTCTGGTCAGCCCGACACAGATATGTCCTCTTGGACAAGAATTTCAGTTCTCCCATGGGGCGGGTGCATGACTCAGTGGTAGAGTACCTGTCTGGCATACACAAGGCCTTGTTCCATCCCCAGCAGTGTAAGGAATCAATTCTCCCTCATGTTAGACTGTTTTTTGAAGCACCAGCCCCAGCGTACTCTGTGACATCATCTTTCTGTGATTTTTTTTTTCCTACAGGAAGTTGGAAGCATCATTGGGAAGGTAATTATTGAGAGAACTCTGCCTTTCTCAGGGTCTCTATAAGGGGCTAGACATAGACAGCAGTAGCCCCCGGCAGGCATGGAGCATTATGCTAGAGAAAGTCAAAGTCCCAAGGAGCTCTGCCCTGGCAGCCCTGTTCACACCCACTCCTGGCTTAAACCTCAGTGCATTGAGTCTGGTCTTGGCTCTGGGTGAACCATGCCAGAGTACTCTTCCTCGGCCCTAGCAAGGCCCCAGCTAGTCACTCTGAAGTTTACTCTTAGCACCTCGGTGGCTGGTACCTCTGGGTTTCAGACCCTGGGAAACATTGCTGTGCTTGTACTCTTCAGTAGCCTAACACCCTTTAGAAGATTAGTCACTCCTCTTTATACACCCAAAGGAAAAGACATTTCCGCTGGGGAGAGGACCAATCAGAAGCCTGCTGTGTGAAAGAGGAAGGGCACCGCCCTCCCAGCACGCCGTATTTTGGTCCTCTCTGGTAACCCTGCACCTGTCCAGCAGAGGGGCTTCTAACTGCTCAGTGCCCCAGCTCTTCCTTAATATATCTTTGGACAGGGCTTTTTGGGGCATCGCCACCCGTGAAACAGGGTATTTGAACTAGGTAGAACCTTTGCCGGGCATCCCCTGGCATGTAGACCTATCCTGGCACCCTATCTGTAGAGCTGACTTGAAAACAAGCCTGAGTCTGATCAAAGCCTGCCCGTGTGGCCAGCTGTGCCACGGGGTGACCGTATCTCCCTCCCTGTGCCTTGCTTTCGCCATCTGAAACACCCCCGGATCGTGTGGCCCAGTGAGTACAGAGGCCAGACTAGAGGCAGGCAGACCCTTACCACCATCTCTATGTTAGCTGCTCCAGCACCCAGGGGTGGGCTGTGCCAGGCCCGCGTAGCCTCTGTGCACCCGGCAGTGACAGACCCCCTTCTCTGTGTCTCCATTCCAGAAAGGAGAAACGGTGAAGAAGATGCGCGAAGAGGTGAGTGTGCTTGACCCTAGCTGTCACCCCGCCGCCAGGTCAGGTTGGCCGGGCCTGGGCTCTGCCGGGGATCACTGCAACTCTTGCTAATTAAAATTCTACCCTGGGACGGGAGGGCATGATGGCGCATGCCTGTGACTGCAGCACCTAGGAGACAGAGGCGGAAGAGCGGTTCAGTGCCACCCTCCACTACACAGGGAGTTCAAGGCCAGCTTGGTTACATGAGACCCTAATGTAAAAAGAACTTTAAAATTCCAATTCGATGGGGCATTTCTGGCAAGGACTGCACTGTTTAGAATGAGATTTTCAAGCATGTCTCAGCACAAGGGTCCGTGCCTGGAGAAGCCAGGCCCACCCGGGACAGCTTTCATCTCTTGCCAGCTGCATTTCCTCTTCTCTCACCTTAGAGTGGCGCCAGGATCAACATCTCAGAGGGAAACTGTCCGGAGAGGATCGTCACCATTACAGGCCCAACTGACGCTATCTTCAAGGCCTTTGCTATGATTGCATACAAGTTTGAGGAGGTAAGGCACAGGCTGGGGCCTGGGCGAGGAGGCCCGGCTCCAGCCCACTCCCAGGCCCCATTCGGCTGTCTCGCCTGGTTGAGGCACTTTGCTTTCTGACAAGGCTACTGCAGAGTTGTTCTCGCCTGCAGTACCTCAGGTGTTCACTCTGCCTCTGTCTAGCTGGTGAGGGCCAGCAGTCATGCGTCTTCCTAAGGTTGCCACTTCCACCATGTGCACGGCGGAGAGGCCCACCTCCTTTCTGGTTCTTGGGGACCACGCAGAGCCTCAGAACACAGGGTCCCACCAGGCACATAGCCGCTGCTGTGTGGCTCAGGCTGTACTCCGACCTTCAGGGTCCAGCTTGCTCTGTCTGCCAAACGGCCCCAGGTGAATCCCTAGGTGGCACAACTCTGGTCTCAGTTACACACACTGCTATGCCCCCCCCCCCGAGAGTTTATATAGTTGCGTCTTTATAGTTATGTCTTAGCTGGAGATACACAAGTCATACTTCTGTGTGCTCTCGGTGAGCTTCTCTTCATGTTTTTAGTGTTTCCATTTAATGTTTATCCATATGCGGTGACCGTCAAATTATGAGGTAGGCTTTGTGAGTAAACACAAAGACCCTCCAAATGAGAGCAAGCGGGCTATCTATGCAGAGCTTGCTATAGCTGTAACTGAAAGGCTGAAGCCTCTTCTCGACCTAACTGCTGAGACAGATTCCTAACTTGTAACAGAGTCCACTGTGCCTTTTTACCCTCTAGCTCTAAAAAGATAAAGAAAATTCACTGCCCCTTTTTGGCTGTCCTTAACTGTCTGAAGCTCAACGATTAGGAGCTGCTAAGAAAACAGGACTGTATCTATCAAACCCACCGCCAACAGTCTCCTTTAAAAACTAAGCAAAATTCCCAGAAGTCCAAGCGGCATGTAACCATAAAGAGAGCTGCATGGGACAAAAAGCTTGGCAAAGCGTCCTGCTACGTATAGCAAGAATCAGCCTCTGTCATTTGTCACTGGGGGAGGGGAACATCACGTAATGGACAGAGGAAAGATTTTAGGTATGCCTTAAGGATGGCTGTGGGTATGAGAACTGCAGGCGACCGTTCCCTGGCAGCCAGGCTTCCTGCAAGAGTCATTAGAGCAAGGACTCGCTCTCCGGTGGTCCCCGCCTTACAATTGGGGGCAAGCCGTAGGGAAAACTATGGGTACCCAAGCTTTGGCCATCAACAGTTTGCATGCTAAATTTCTCGTTTGCTCTTGCAAGAGGCTAGCCAATGAGGAAAGGCTTAGGAGCACGCCTTCATTATGGCCAGGGCCCAGATGCCTTGGTGGCCATCACTGTTGCAAGTTTTTGCTTCGGTGTCACGACCATAACGTGCCGAGTGAGTGATTGCTAGAGCATAGAGGATGCTAATGGACAGCAGCTGGCCACGGTGACGAAAGCAAAACCTGCGTACAGTTCCTGAAAGGTCTTTTGAATCCAAGAGCTCTGATGGCCCAACCCAGGCGAAGAGAGCCATCTAGGGACCACGAAGTTCAGCATTAGAGATCTAATGGATCTCTCCTTGAGATGACGTATAGCTGCTCTTTGATCCCAGCAGCCATCGGGGCTGCTTGTGCCAGTGCGTGGGGACAGTCAGCAGCCATCAGCCACTTCCGCCAGAAGCAGTTAGACTCAAGCAGTCTTTTCTCCTGTTAGTCCTATCAAGGAGTGCTCTGCTATCAAAACGGTTCTCCTAGCAGTGGACTAGTGACTTGCAAGAGAGTGATTAGGCTGGCCTTGTTTTGAAACACGGATTTGAGCCAGAGTCTCTGACAGGGGGATTTGAAGAGTTAAGGGTCCAGAAAAGCCCCAGGATCCTCTCCCTGTGGTGCCTGAGACAGCGGGACTAGTTATGTCCTGGCCGCAGAGGCACCTGGTAGCTGCTCGAGACGGGTCTGGATGAGGCTCCACCAGTGGCGGCGGCGTGACCTGGACTTGCGGTCTCTTCTGTTGCTACATGACAGTTGCTAAACTTAAAATGACGCGATTGATAATGATTGCTTTCTTACCAGGAAGATAAACTGCCCGAGGCATTGTTGATCATGTGGGGCCAGGTGTCTGTGTCACTGTGAGTGGAAACACCGCTGCTGTAATTCCCTGGGTCCCAGTCGATAGAACCAGTGGTAGTCTTGGGGGTGGAGGGTTACAGCTATCTAAGAATGGTGTGGAAACAAGCATGCCCTATCCTGTTTTCATAAAATAAAGGAAGGGGGGAAATGCACTGTGAGTGGATGACAGCCCTCATATCAAGGCTGGACAAGGCACCCTCGTAGGAAGGAAAGCGTGCCAAGGGCAAGTAACACTCCCACGGTCAGGAGTCCCATAAAAACACCATAACATACATGCAGGGTGCCACGCAGGTTCTGTGGTTGCCGCCTCGGTCTCTGTAAGCCCAAGGAACCCTGCTCAGTTGATTCTGTGGGCCACGTTCTCCTGATGGCCTCAACCCTTCTGGTTCCTATAATCCTATAATCCTTTCTCCTTGATGTTTTATGGCTGCAGTGTTGCCTGGAAACTCCATGGCCTTTAAACCCCAGTAGAGTCCTTGCTTCTCCCTGAAATCTCATCAGTGTGGCCATTCTGTCCGCACTGGAGGTTCTTGGATGTTCTTTGCCCACCTATTCATCCTGTGCCATTTCTAGACTGGTTCTCCAAACTCCTCAAAAACAGTTCTAAAGCCTCCATTGCATTATTAAAAGTAGCCAGCAACATCTCCACTCCTCAAAACCAGTGTGCACTAGTCAGTTTTCCTTAACTTAAAAAGAAAAGGCTTATTCTGGCTCAGTTTTAGAGCGGCCACTCCTCAAGTACGCGTAGCCATTTCTTTTAGGACTCGGGTTGTTGGGTCTCATATCATGGCAGGAACACGTGCTATAGAAGAACCATTTACCCCATAACCAAGACGCAAATAAAAGGAGGAAGAAGAGACTGAAACCCCACACTTGCCCCCAGTGTTATGCCCCAAAGCCCCGCCTCCTAGATTAGATACAGGTCAAGAGTGCCGTTCATCATGACAGGGAAGGCGTGGCAGCAGGAGCGCGCGGCACCCGGCCACAGCACATCTATAGTCAAAGAGGTGAATGCTGCCATCACATTCACATTCTCCTTTTCATCCAGTCTGGACCCGAGACCACGGTGTGCTGATACCCACATTTAGAGTGACTGTCCTCACCGCCTCAGACATGCCTGGAGCTTTTGTCTCCTAGGCGACTCTAGATCCAATCAAGCTGATGGTCGAAATTAACCATCACATCTCCCAAAAGCAACACAGGCTAGAAGCCAAGCCTTTAACACAGTGATTCTCAACCTGTGGGTAGTGACCTCTTTAGAGATCAAATGACCCTTTCACGGGTTGCTGGAGATCATCTGCATATCAGATATTAACATTATGATTCTGTTATGAACTGTTATGAATAGCAGTTATGTTATAGCAAAATTACAGCTATGAAGTAGCAGCGAGGATAATTTTACGGTTGAGGGTCACCACAGCATGAGAGATTGTATTAAAGGGTCGCAGTACCAGGAAGGTTGAGAACCACTGGTTTCACACATGGCCCTTTGGAGGACAAAGGGAACTATGGAAACTATGACAGATGAATTAGGTAAGGATGGAGTGGTAACTCAGGAAGAGACAGTCCGTCATTCAGTTGCTAGGTTACTGTGGCTGTCTGAATTAGCTCTCTATTACGTTTCTAGAGCATCTCTGAGATCTTCTAACTGGAGTGACTTTTCTGCTGTGTGGAATATGGGATTGTGGTTTGAACTGTGGAACATAAAGCTGAAGTTTAAGTACCAGCTCCCTGGAGTTTGCCCGCTGCATTTTTGTTAACAATGTCTGATGTGGTCCTGTCTGTGAGGCTCCAGAGCCGCCTTCCTTGAGGAGATAGCGCCTCCTGGTGGAAGGTTATAGAGAGGCGCCTAGGAAGCAGCCTCAGCCTGATGGTGGTGGACTGTGCAGCTTCAGTCCCCTTCTACTGTCTTGCCTATAGCAGGACAGAGTGTGGCATCAGCATAGAATCTGTGAACTCACAGGGAAAAAGTATCTGCAAGTAGTGGGCAGGATGGCCTTAGAGTTGGTTTATTTGTCTTTGGCCTGAGGAGTTCCAGGCATCCTGGAAACTTTGTTTTATGCCAGGGATTAAACTGAGAACCTGAACATTCGGGGTACATGCTGTCACTGAACTACACCCCAAGTCCTGAAAGTGTTTGGAATTTTAATTGCCACTGATCCTTCCAGCTGCCCAAGCACTGTGGTAATGAGGCAATGTTAGTAATGGGTAACTACCTTCGGAGGTCTTAAATACTGGCTCCGATAAAGTCTGTTCCCTGACATTTTGTATAAAAGTTGATGGGCCCCCAAATGAAATAAAACCAAGCCATTTTTAGCAACTTTAAGGGCTATAGCTTTCTGCAAGGAAATGCTTTGTTACCTCCTGTAACACGCATATAGTAGCTAAAACATCCTCTGTCCAGGAGACAGGAAGCATATAGAAAACCCCCTGAGGGTGGTTCAGAGGGCTGGAGCCAGGTCTCGCCTTCTCAAGTCTTCCATCCCTATTTTACTAAAAAGATGACACGTGGCCTAAAAATGTCCTCATCTGTCTCTTGCAATTTCTCTCTAATGCTGGTTTCAAATACTAGCCAGCCTTTTCCAGTAGACGACAATGTAGCACATGGCAGTCACACCAAAGCCACCATAGGGATGAAAGGCTGTACCCCCCAAGTCCACCATAGACGGCAACCAAAACCAGGCCTCAGGCCGGGGATGGACAGAAGAATAGCTCAATACCAAGAGGGTGGGCCCACTGCAGAGCTGAGTGGCAGGCGCAGAGGCCTCTGGGTAACCTGCCTGGATGGAGACTGTGTCCAGGACAAGGGGCTATGGAAAGAGCTGAACAAGGTACCCAAATGGCGCATGTGAAACAGCTGAAGTGTGTACAGAGCTGGATGGGGCCAGGGCTGCCCCTTCCCTGGTCTGGCACAACAGGTGAAGTGTCTAGACAGGAGCGGTGGCTCCCCGGGCCCCCTGTTGTTCACCTGGGAAAAGCGAGGATTTTTGTTTTGTTTCTGGGTAGTTGGGAAATAGAAGTGGAGACATGAGGGAGATGTGAGGTCAAGTTCTGGCCATCTAGCCCAGTGCTCTGCGCTCCAGAGGCGCGGATGTATGTTGGTCTTGGCTTCTTTCCCCCCACACTGGGCTGCCTCCTCTATAATCAGCCTCCCTAGTTCAGGACTCCTCTGGGTTTCCATGGAAACAGGGCCTTGGACTCTCAGCAATTCCATCTGACCAGCTGTAAAAGCCCGTTAGGGGTGCTGTCCCCCTGCTTGCCACTGACCCCAGGCAAGCCTACCTCACACACCTGTCTCTCCTCACCCCTCACTAGGTTTTCATGATGATGTCAGACCTGATCATGTTTCTTCTTAAGATGTACCTTGCCCTGAATCCCCTGTGACTCGCTGACCACACAGCCTTGTGAATCCGCGTGCACAGTTGGCAAATGTGGTCATCTGGCCCATATCTCCTGGTTGTTTTTTTTTTTTTTTTCTAAGTCTGGCCAGGCTCTGAAGGTTCCATGATTGCCAGGTCCACTTTCTGTGGGAGAAGACTCCTTGAGTTCTTCACCGTGTGCAGTGATGCAGATAGACACAGAAATGCTACATACATGTGTTCACTGTGTTCCTAGAGTCCAACACGCCTGTCTTCTCCTCCTTAGGACATCATTAACTCCATGAGCAACAGCCCTGCCACCAGCAAGCCCCCGGTGACGCTGCGGCTAGTGGTTCCTGCCAGCCAGTGCGGGTCCCTGATTGGAAAAGGCGGCTCCAAGATCAAGGAGATCCGGGAGGTACTACCCGTTCTGTCGCATGTGTCTCGCACAGTCTGTAAGTGCGCTCGCCCATCCTGCAGACCCTGACGGTGCAAGGCTGGTGTGCAGGCGCATCAGACAACCCAGTTCATCAGTGGGATGTGGGGAACCTTGCCACACTCACATGCGCACCCAATGACCTGTGCCAGGACAAGAACAAGGGTGGGAATGGAGGTCCTTGGACGGGGGAGGCTTTAGCACCCCAGTTCTGTGGCTCTAGGCACACTCAGGCTTGGGGTTCTGTACCTGAGAGACGCCCCTTTCCATCGGGCCCTACCTCCTGGGATGACCCTAATGGAGCCGGAACCTGATGTGGGTTTGACACTGAACATGTTACTCCAAGGCAGGCCACGTCCTTCCTTCATCAGGAGGGCAGCTGCCCCCTCTGGGTTACTTCCTGTCCTCTTCTGTGACTTAGAAGATGCCAGGAAGCCTGAGCCTTGGCCAGTGCCAGGTTCGCTCTGTGTGACTCCCTAACAGTGTCACTAAGGTGTGTGCCTCACTTGTCCTGAGGACTCAAGTAGTCGCTTGGGGCCTGTGGTAGCCAGACATTAGGAGCGGGCAGGTCCCGTCTGGCTTCCAGGCCTCCATGTGACCTGCTTCATTGAGGAAGACTTCTTAGTGTTGGAAAGAGCAATCCTATTTCCCTGTAGACACTGGGCTGCACTGCAGTGGTTCTCAACCTGTGGGTCACCACCCCTTTGGGGGTTGAATGACCCTTTCACAGGGGTCCCTACAACTATCTGCACATCAGATATTTACATTACGATTCACAACAGTAGCAAAAGCACACTTATGAAGTAGCAACGAAATTAGTTCTATGGTTGGGGGTCAGCACAGCATGTGGGACTGTATTAAAGCGTTGCAGCGTTAGGAGAGTTGAGGACCACTGGTGTACAGATCCAGGACCTCCTGTCCAGCACACTTGCTGAGCTAGAACAGCACCTTTCCAGGAAGTCACAGCTCCCTAAGAGGATGTGCAGAATCGGAAGGAGAGGTGACAGGAAGATGCGCTCCGGGTGGTGAGCTGAGGGAGGGCCTGGGACCAATTAAGGCCATGTTTCTGATGATGGGTTTTCCTGGTGCGGCACCCCCCAAATGCATCCCCATGACTTGGAGGTGCCAGTCCTGCCCGTGCCGCTGACCACCTCCCAATGGCCCTTCTCTGCAGTCCACAGGTGCTCAGGTTCAAGTGGCAGGTGACATGCTGCCCAACTCCACAGAGCGGGCAGTGACTATCTCAGGGACCCCAGACGCCATCATCCAGTGTGTGAAGCAGATCTGTGTGGTCATGCTGGAGGTACAGTATGAATGTCGTGGGCCAACACGCTCGCCTGCCCGCCTTGCTCAGTGCCGGGCTCTCTCTGGCTTTGTCACTGAAGCTCACCTGCCTCATTTGACCTGAGCTCCCCTCCTGCATCCCCCCCCCCGAGTTGTAGTCACTTGGGGTGTGTGGGATCAGACATCAAGAGCAGGCAGGTCCCAGGCTTGGGCCTCCTGGGCTCCAGTGAGAGCCAGGTAGGGTGAAGGGACACCCTGAGAAGTCTCCCCTGATGCTAGCCCATCTTGTCTTGGATGTGAGTGGGAGAGCATGGGGATGGGGTGTGTGGGCCTTGGAAGTGGTAACCACTGTCTAGGGTCAGGTGTGCTGGAGAAGAGGAAGTCTCCTGCCTGTCAGGACGTCCAGCACAGAAGGCCTATAGGTCTGCACTCTTCAAGAGAACTACCCCGTACTCAGGGAAAACAAAATATGAAGAGAGAGATGTGGAAACAGAGGGGTGAGATGGAAGAAAGGAGCCACAGACAGCAGCAGCCTCCTTTGAAGTCAAGGAAAGAACCTGAGATTTAAGCTCCAGTCAAGGATGGCGCAGAATTCCAAGCAGCTTCTGCTCCTGAGGTCTTTCCTCAGGCTGCTTCTGTGACCCTTCCCTAAACAAGACCTTTCACAGCCTGGAGCGCTGCTGACCTCTGCCCTCCCACACACAGCCCAAGCCGAGACCACTACCTCATCTCCATGGAGCTAACGCTGCTAAGCAGCTGCTGGGTCATCTGCCCTGTGCAATTGGCCAAACCTCACTTTTAACTCTTTTTAAAATGTTTGCGTCGTTCCTCACCAGGATGGAAGACATCTCAGTGAAAATAAGTCTTGTTCCTACCTGAAGAGCAGCTAGGGAAAGGCAAAAGATGGAGCCAAGACCCTACGTGTCAACCAAAGGCCTTTCAAGCTTGCTTCAGGTGTTTACCGTTTGTACCCCCACAATCACAGAAAGCACCGCCTCCAGCAGATGTACTTGGGTGAAGTCTGCAAAGAAAACTAGTGTTGCCATTATGGACTTCCCACACCGGCGGGGAGCAGCCTGGAGCACATGTGACGACCCCAGGAGCTGGAGCACTTGGCAGAAACGATGTAGCAGCTACAGGAGGTGCTGGACACCCTGGAGCCCTTGGCATAATCTTGTACCACAGACCTGGGGTCTGTCTGGGAAGCCTCAGCAAGCCAGGTGGATTATGGGAATTCCCAAGGGCCAGCTTAGTGTCCCCCCTCCCTTTAATGTCATCTCTGGGGGGCTCTGGAAGGCTGTGGCCATTGCTATAGTTATTTGTTGCGATAAAAAACACCTCATAAAAGCAACTTCAGTGTGGAAAAGCTTACTTTGGCTTATACTGAGGGGCGGCCTTATAAAGCATCACACCAGGAAAGGTGTGGTGGCGGCAGAAGGCAGCTGGGCATGTTGCCCCTACATCCAGGAAGCAGAGGATAATGAATGCTAACATACAGCTCACTTTCTCCTTTCATTCAGGCCAGGACCCGTGCCCATAGAGTGGTGCTCCCCAGGCAGGCTCAGAAGCAACCTAAGCTAGATAATGCCCAGAGGCTTGGCTCCTAGGTGATCCTACATCACAGTCTATAGTCCGTCGAATAGCCAAAAGCTCTCTTCTGCCACAATTGCTTCGGCTGCTGGTATTGCCTGGAGCTAGAGGAGGCTGACCACCTATGACCAAGGCAGAGAGGAAAAGGTGGGGCGTGCTGGCACCTGAGAACACCGTCCGTCTAAGAGGAGAAGCCCCCATTCTGGACACAAGGGTAATCAAGGAAAATTATAGCAGACGTCATTATTGTGTGGGCTCTCGCCTGGCCTCTGCGACCTACTTCTTAAAAACTCAAACTTTTCACTGGTGAAACTGAATGATAAGCCAGTCTAACGACCACTGCCGTAGCTGAGCAGGGAACCGGGGTCGCTAGTCATCGGTAGCCGACGTGAGTTGTGCTCAAGGTTGTTTTTTTCTAGGGACTCTAGTATTCTTTACCAAAGGATGCAAGCTGCTCCTCCATGAAGCCACTGCCATATCTGTCTACTGCTGGACCCACCATGAGACCGTACCAGGAGGGGAGAGGGGCTCGCAAAGCCCACGGGGAGCAGCAACTAATAGTCCCTTTCCAGCAAGCAGGTGGTCCACTACCTTGGTGCTGCTCCTGCCTGGCTGGCCACAGGGTCTACTGAGGATAGCTAGCAAACAGTGCAGGCTCGAGAGAAGGCAGTGAAGATGTCGAATTTGGCCTGCCTCAGAGTGCTGGAAGCAGACCCACCTCCTTTTGATTTCCCCGATGGCCCTCCCCTCACTGTGGCTGGCAGAGCCTTTGCTGGCCAGATCAGGAGAGATGCGTGTGTGTGGGTGGGGTGAGGGGGGTGAGTCCCACAGAGGGGCGGGCATGGGAAGGCAGCCCAAGCCAACAGCAAAGCTGTTCTAACCACTGTCTCCCTCTCCTGTCCCTTTTCCTAGTCCCCACCGAAAGGTGCCACCATTCCCTACCGCCCAAAGCCCGCCTCCACCCCTGTCATTTTTGCAGGTGGTCAGGTAAGAGCCGACCCGCTCGCGGCCTCCACTGCCAACCTCAGCCTTTTACTGCAGCACCCGCCGCTGCCCGTTAGTGCACTCAGGTTTTCTCGCCTTCTCACGTGCACGTCTCCCACCCTGTGATGGACACAGAGCTCTCTGGCTCACACCAGGCAGTGGGTGGGGTTGGGGAGCTGGGCAGACACACCGGAGCTCACAGCCACATCCCTTGGATACATTCCCCAGGAGAGCCCTGCAGACCCATGCAAATTTAGGCGCTGCCTAGCCTCCTGAGGGTGTCTCCGGGAAAAGCATTCTGGGTGCGTACAGTTGTATTTGAACCCTCTAGATCTGTGGGAACTGTGGTGCCATCCTCCCTGAAGCATATCCAAAACCTTACCACATACTAGGGATGAAAGGCCTCGGGCTGGCCGCTGCTTGGCCATGGCTGGGATCCATCCTTGCCCGAGTAGACATCCTCCCAGGCAGAGAGCTCACACTTACAGACCCTGTGCCTGTGGATCTTAGTGGCCAACATCTGTTTCCTCGGGAAGGGGAGGGGGTGGAGGTAGGGATGGAGAAGAGCTTGTGTCTGTGACCCGCACTGGCCAGGACGGGGGAAGAGAGGGGAGAAGGCCCCTTTCTGGCTTCCTAACATGCTCACTAGAAGCTCAGGTGACCACCTTAGGTCCATGAGATGACCACGGACAGCCAGGGGTCCGGCAGAAGAGCTCTGTGTCCTGTCAGCCGCGGTGTGTGTCTTTGTTCAAGGGAGAGTTAAGTCAGAGACTCCCCATAGGTGGCCCAGCTAGCGGAATAGGCGCAGGGTTTTACTTTCTTATTCAAAAAGAAAAAGAAAGGCCTAGAAAACTTTTCCTCTTGTGTTTCTCCACAGTATAAAAGGGGTTTTATTGCATCTTTCCGGGGAACAGCAGCATGTGTGGTCAGAGCTGTTGCCCCCATCTCCTTCCTACTCCAATTTTACACGTGCACATGTGTATGCATGTGCCTGCACACACACGCACAACACACACACACACCCTGGCTCATGTTTGCCCGTTGTTGGCAGAGAGTCCTGTTCCCTGATACAGACCAGCATGTGACACGCCCCACTGTACAGGTCTTGCCAGCCTCATGGTCACTGGGCTCAGGGCAGGACTTTGGACCACGCTGACATCAGAGATACGGTCACACAGCCATACTGCCAAGCCCATCAAAGCTCTGTCTCCATTGTCTCCCCAGACTCACAACTAGCCAGCAGGTCAGTAGCCAGTGTGAATTCTATCTCTCTGTCAAATCCACGATTATCTCCAAATAATGAAATATGGGATTTTATTCAGAAGACCTCTATGCAAATGAATGACTCTAAAACTACGCAGCATGGAGTCACAGCCTCAATTCCAAGGGCAGAACCACTACAGGAGGATCACGGCCAGCGTCACTATGCCCATCTGTCTATAAAACAGTCACAGCAGTGAAGGTCACTCTGCTATTAGTGTTTGCTCCCTGACAGTGTTAGCCTTTTACAAGGCTGTCCCCACACCCTTGAACAGTCTGCTCTGGCTTGATTGCCTTGCTAAACACAGGAGACAGCCTCATATGAGTCATCCTACCCAGAGACAACCAAGTAGGGTAACCAAAGTGCAAACTCAGATTAAAGATGTAAATTAGCTCTGGGTAGGTCCCCTCCAGGACTCCACCCCGAAGAGGCAGCCTAGGTACCTGACACTTGAGGTGGGACAGACTAGGCGGCCTGGAATCAGCAGCAGCTGACCCTGCAGCCATTGTTACACACCTGGCAAAGGTGACAACTCCCCAGGGAGAACTTACTGAGAAACGTGACAGCCACATAAAGGTAGTCAAAGACGCTAGGCACTAGCCCAGGATGAACAGTTCCCCAGGCTGAGCTCTGTGGCTCTGCTCAGACATACAGGCCTCAAAGGTCCCAGTGGCCTGGCCAGGATGATAGCAAGTGTCCCTTCCTCGGGTGGCGCCCCCTTGGGTAACACCTGGGGGGTCATCCCCGAGAGCAGTTTCCCAGGACCCAAGACCGCATCCCAGCCCCTCTCCTCACAGAACGGCTGACCTGTTTTCTCCATGAAACTGTATCTGATAAAATTCTTTTTCTTCCTCTGCTAGCATAGCTATGACATCCTAGAATAGCCTTCACTTTGCTGGAACTGTGTCTATTTCACAGCTGGCCTGTGGCCAGGTCCCTGTCAGGTGATCACATTGCTTTGAACTCCTGAGTTTGGTTATGATAAAAACTCTTAGTTATTTAAAAAAAATTGTGGGAGGGTCTGAGCCAGTAGAAGTGACACACGGCCCCCTGAGGTAACTTCCAAATGCCCAGAGGCCTTAAGAGTGGGCCCAGGTCCTGATCAGCCAGGACGGCACAGCCCCGCCCTGTAGCCAGACAGTAGTCTGTAGTCTTGCTCTCCCTTGACTGTGTTGTTTGTTTGATGTCTGAGTTGCCGAAGGGTGTCATAGCCCAGGGTTCTGTTGTCCCGGGTTGAGCTGAGGCAGGATGGAGGAGCTGCAGGGTGGGTAGTCGCTGTGGCTGGTGCAGTCACAGCTTTGAAGCTAGGGAAATGATAAGACTCGATGAGCCTTGGGGGACATCACACTGGCCTTCAGAGAGAGGTGGGGGCTCCTAGTTTGAAGAGACGCCACGTAAAGCTTGCTAAGAAAAACAAGTTCCGTCTGTCCTATGACTGACTCGGACCCATTTGTTACTGTAACAGCTTTGGCAAAACTTATTTTGGCCACTTGTAAAATATTTGATTTCATTGGAATGTCTAGACCCCAAAGTATTTACTCTGATGGCTGATAATCGTTGGTCCTCTTTCTGAGGTGGGGGTGGGGGAGGGCGCTAAATGGATCCTTTGTAGGGATTTAATAAAGTTTGCAGAAATCTGGGTTAGAAATGGCAGCTGGCCACAGCTCAGGGAGGGGGCAATTTTCCAGGACTCACCAGCTATAATTGAGACTCCTCCTCCCCCATCTTAAGAAAAGAGGGGTAGGTGGAGATGCACATTGATGGAGAATACCATCCCCAGAAGGTTCTTACTAGGGCATACTAGGGTCGGTCACCACTGGCTGAGAAGCTGAGAAGCTGAGATCCTGCCGCATCCCAAGCTGACTACTGTCTCTTTCTCTCTTCTCCAGGCCTACACAATCCAGGGACAGTATGCCATCCCCCACCCAGATGTGAGTTTTCACTCTGTCTCTCTTCTACCCTTCTTTTCAGTACTGTGTACCTTCCTGCATGTTGCTGTTAACTGCTACTAATATTAATATTACACAATAATATTAATCGGTTCTCTTCGTGTCTCTGATGTCTGTTGTACCCATATGACCCTGGATAACTTGTTAACCTCTTAGCACTAATTTTTGCTTGTGTTGAGGACTTGGCCTGATGTCAGATTGCTGCAGTCCAGGGTTTCCCTCCCACACACAGGCCTAGCCTTTTAGCTGTGACCACAATATGGGTGCTCCATGCTGGCCTTGCAGAGGGTGGCTCGCCACCTGTGGCCAGGGTGGGTAAGGCACTTTCTGTGCATTTAAGTCAGGTGACAGTATCAGAACTATTTTAAGGTATCCTAAAAAGGGCATTCAATGTACCCGGGGAAGACGAACCTGCCCCTTGAAGAGCCCAGATTTAAGCATGGATTCTTCCCATGTACAGAGGCCTACATGCCCAGAGGAAAAACAGCTACAACAAAAAGGCCTTCACTCCTGCAGTTAGTGAGCTGCTGCATGTGGAAGTGGACTCCTGGGCTTGGCCCTAGCCTGTTCAGACATCTGGGGCACGTATGGATGTGTGATCTGCACTAGAGGACTAACCCCTCCGAGGGAGGGGCGTAGTCTGCCTCTTGACTCAGCTCCAGTGGAGAACGGAGTACAAGGGAAAACCGGGGACGCTTGGAGGGATGGTGGCACTGGGCCAAGAGATAACGGGCAGCAGCCACGAGAGAAAGTCCTTCTTTAGGGGCTTTAGCGATGCTAGTAGGTAGGGCTGTTCTAGGAGATGCTAGCCTCACAGCAGTGGGCAGTGAACCCAGGGCCTCAAGCATGCTAGTCAAGGACTCTACCCCAAAACGATACCCCAGCCTGCGCTGCCTCTTCTTACCTTGGTTTGAGCATTTGCTGGGTCCAGCGGCTCCACCGCCACACCCCCATGTACGCACTGCTCAGCGCCCTGAGACACTCTAGCCCCGGCGGGGGAACTGGCCGTCGCGGCCATTCTTCTGCAGACCTTGGCTTTTGAGTGGGACAGGAAATAGATGTGTACCAGGATAAGATTTGCAAGCAGGCATGGGGTTGGGGGTGGGGCTTAAGACGTAACTGACACTAAATGAGTATCTGAATATGGATAGTGAAAAATGCATGCTGCTTTTTTTTCCTTTTGGTAAAGCAACACACAGACGATAGCGGAACGTGGGTAGGAAAACCCCTGCCCAGGCATGGCCATACCCACAGGCCATGTTTGGTGGTTCCTGGCTCTAGATTGGCTGGTGCTGCTGTGAATTCTAGTATCTTATTCCCAGACCACAGCAGACACATCTGCCCTTGGCACTGCCCTAGCGCAGTCACACGGACCAGAACATACCACGATGGTTCCAGTCAGGCTGTCCTCAGTGGCCAGCGCTTGTGCATAGAGCCTACGTGCTCGTTACAGGCAAGAATAGCGGCCAGTGGTAGGGGGAGGGGATAGAATTGAGTGAAGGGGACCGTGTAGGGCAAGGAGATAGCCTCCAGAGTGGCTCAGTCTTCTTGTGACTCGGGACAGGCATTTCCACCCGTGGAGAGATGCACGTGTGCTAGTGCAGACCTGAAAGCCAGACTGTTGGGATTCAGTGAAGCTCTAGAACCCAAAATACCCAGTGCCCCTGCAGGGACGCTGTTGGGAAACTAGATTAAGGCTTGTCAGTGTTTAAGCCAGCAAAGTCAGACGTTCAAGGGCTATCAAGAGGGTGTCTTGTGGGTTTTCTGTAGCTGGGGACCCTGGTGCTCTGTGTCCCTTGGGCAATGTCCTAGACTCTGGAGTTGGTGGAACATGATTCAGCTGAAGCATGCGTGCAAGAGAGAGATTACGATTGATTTTTCTGGTTGATTTCTGCCAGTGGGTTGTGGTCCCCTTTCTCAGATAATTCTCGGAATCTCTTAGTGAGTAGTTTATACGCTATTTCAGCTTGATTTAAACAAATATACAAGCATCATTATTACTTCCTATGTACTGTGAGGTCCGGATGCACATAGCCTTTCACCAAGGTGTCAGTATTAGGGGGCAGGGTCTCCAGAAACAGTTGAGTCTTTTAGGTTCTCCTCGTGAGTGGATTGATGCTCTTATAACACATTCAGGGAACTGACTTTCCCCCTTTACCTCTTCCACCGTGTGAGGACATAGCATTTGAGGTGCTATTCTGGAAAATGAGCTGAGCCTGTGCCAGACACAGAACTTTCTGATACCTTAATCTTAGGCGTTGGGCTATTTGTCATGAATCGGCTTTTTCTACGGAAGTAGAAAAAAAATCTTCTATATAGAAAAATATTCTATACCTAGAGTATGTGCTTTGTGAGCAAAAAGGGGAACTTCTAGAAGGCTCTTTCTTTCGCATACGAAATTGAAGACTTCAGATACTCCACAGAAAAGCAAAGCAAAACGACTCTTCAGTGACGTGCAATGAAGGCCAGGATGATTTTTTCAAAAGCTTAAATTTCTTAGAATGCAAATGTAGCTACTAAAAATGTTAATTGCCTCATAGTGTAACTGAATGCAAAGTTTATCTCAACTACAGAGGCAGTTATCAATTAGCTACTTGATTAAGTAGCTGAATATGCCAGCCCCCAAATCAGATGCAGAGATTATCAGGAGATTCTAGATGAGAGCATGCACCTTTTCCAGACCTAGTTTTAAGCAATGCTTTAAACCGACTCTTGTTTAGCAATCATCCGCCTGTCAGCCCTCAGTTTCCTACAGTTCCTGCATGCCACTTACGATAGATGTACCCACATCCTCTGGCTGTGGTGCTGAGCTCTCATGACTCAGGCACTGTGAAGAGGCCTGGTGACCCCTGAACTGAAGCCTGTGCGGCCATGCCATCAGAGCACAGGACAAGCCTCTGGAAGGAGTGCTCAGCAGCCCTGTGAAGTGCCCCTGTACCTCCCGTTCTCTCAGCTGGAAGTGTCTAGGCACCTTTGCATCCCGTAAGCATCCGTCAAGAATGGCTTCCAAGAAGAGGAAGGGAAACGGTACCATGCCCTGGGATACAGGAGCGACGCAGAAGGCACACAGAGCCTGGACAGACAGGGAACAATGGGGCTGGCCGCTTGGTCCCTCACATCTGTGTTCCTGTCACTTTCCTCGCATCGGTGCCATCACACCAAGAAGGAATTCGTTTCTTCTGGACAAAATCACAGATGGTCTCAGTTTACACGGAGCCATGTCCCAACAAAGCCATTATAAGCTGAAAGTAGCCTAAGTTGAAAAATGTATGAATCCTCCTACCATCCTGAGCATTCCACGCGGGCACAGCTACACCAAATGTCAGCTGCTTCCCCTAAGGATTAAAGGGTTGCTGGGGAGCTGCCACATATTGCTGCTACCCAGAATAAGAGAATACAGATCGTCTATTACTAGTTCATAAGAGAATCAAAATTCCCAGGACATATCTACTGAGGCACAAGAGCATCCTTAGTCAGGACTGTCTACAGTGAGCTTCAAAGCTACCCTCATGTGTATCAGTCTCTTCCCTCTTCAGCTTCCAAGTCGCTCGGTTACGTAGCATCCCCGTTATTTAAAGGAGCACTGAAAGCAAGCGAGCATGAAAATGGCAGCAGGCTGCTATCGACAGAGAATGTGTCTCTGTGCTCTCCATCTGTGCCTGTGCTCTAATCCTAACCTGTGCCTTGCACCAGCCTGTGAAGCGGACCTGAGAGCCGTCAGTCTCACACCGTGCAAGAGGACACTCTCAGAGATCCCCTTGACAAGGAGTCCTGAGAGTGCGAGGGAGAGCTGGCATTCTAGTGTGTCTGCAGCAGCCAGTTAGGACCCTGGCAGTGTAAGACTTCTCAGCCTGGTAAGACGTTTGTTCTTCAGTTAGTCCATCTTGAAACTGCAGGGCATGAGGAGGTGTGTGGCCCGAGGCTGCGGGGGGACGTGCCTTCGGAGAGAGGATGCCATTGTGGTGAACACAGTGGTGGTCTCTGGACCTGCAGGGCTGCACAGCTACCTAGTGAGCTTCTCTTCCTCCTTGTTCAGTATCTCCCTCTAGAACCCCATGGGAATGGGTAAGGAAAGAGCTAACGGCACCCCACGGCCATCGGCTGCCACCACGCCTTCTGGCTCTGTTCACATCCTGGAACTGGGCCTTTTTTGTGGTTCTACCTCCGTAGGCAGGGCAGTTACAGTGCACCTCACAAAACTGAAGGCCCAGGTAGCCCTCCGTTGGCTGAAGCTCAGCCCTTTTTTTCCTTCCCTCTCTCCTTTGTAGGCCCTTCACTGCTGAGTGACTGGTGGCTGGTGGCTTGGCTCTGACCTCATAAGCCCCTGGTGTGATTTATCTCCATAAGAAAGCCTAAGAAGGACTGATGGGATCATGCACAGCCTACAAGACACTAGGGTAGACTGGGATGCCAAGAGGGATGCCCTGAGAAGCCTCTAAAATTAGTAAGAGAAATCAGTCCACACAGGTAGCAGTCCCAAGTTCCAAAAGGATAAACAAAACTAATGCCATCATAGAAATACCAAAATAAAACTACACAGTGACATCAAAGGCCGAAGTCAGACCCCAGAGACACCTGAAAGAGTAAGAACATAACAAAGGAACAGCAGTGAGATCTACAGCTGACTTCTCGCCTAAACCTGGCAACCAAAGATGGTGCCACACTATCAGGAAGTGACACCGTCCTCAGAGTCTGACCCGGGAGGGTCTTCCAAGGAAGGACTTCAGTATCACCATTGGTAGAAAAAGAACCAGAACCAACAGGACCACAGCAAGCAGCCTTCTATGCACACCAGCCAGGAAAAAGGAAATCTATCTCAGGAGGAAGCCTGGAATTGTAAGGCGGAATGGCAGGCAAAAAATAAAAAAAATTTTTAAAATAGAGGCCATTTGAGAAACACAAATCTACAGAATTAATATTGCTACTGTTAGCTCTTTATAATTGACAGGTTAGCGTGGCAAAGCTGACTGTACAGAGATTACGGCGCACGTGCTGGGGATGTAATGTGGCACAGTGGTCGAGTACTTGCTTAGCGCGTACACGGCTCAGGTTCGATCCCCAGTACCGGGTCCAAGGAGATAAGCATACAGAAGATTGGGGTGTGGCCCCTGTACGAGTCCACTGCAGGGTAAGGGTAGGCACTTAAGTTTTAAATCCCCTATGTTGAGTTAAAATTTCAAAGTGGCCACTAACAGGGAGTGAGCTGTGTAGCTCTGGTGGTAGAGGAGAAAATGGAGGAGGGGACAGTAACCCAAAAGTCAAAAGGTAGGGGTAAAGAAAATCCCAGAAAAGCAGAACTAAAAAATATCAAATAAGAGCAGCAGAAAATAAAGAAGCTAAAATTTTCAGTTAAAAAAACAAAGACTGTCAAACTGCACGTTTTTTTTTAAAAGCTAAACCGATAAGCAAGCCAGATAGAAGTGGGGGATGGTTTTCTTCTAAGAGATACAGCTGAAGCACGGGGAGAGAGGGATGCTAGGGAAATGCCAACCGAGAGAAACCTGGAGAGTCTGGCAAGCACCACAGAGGAGTCTCAACGCATTTCCCTTTTCGTGAGTGGCAGGCCACGTGTGTGGTCCCGATATGGTCACCATGCTAAATGCTATGCCCAACACAACTGTAGAATTCCTTGAAGTGTTTGCAAATTTTGATCTGGCAGCAGAGTTTGGAATCTGGAGTCACACAGGCCATGTTCTTAGCAAAAGCACTTAATTTGAAATAAGAAAAGGTGGCTTTGAAAAAACAAAAAAAACCAAAAACCTGCCTTTAGAACTCAGGAGGCAGAGGCAGGCAGGTCTATATAGTGAGTTCCAGGCCAGCTATGGCTACAAAAGGAAACCATGTCAAAAACCAAAACTGCCTTTGTTGATCAGCACTCTGGAGGCACAGACAGGCAAATCCCTGAGTTCGAGGCCAGCCTGATCTACAGAGCAAGTTCCAAGACAGCCAGAGTTACGACAGAGAACCCCTGTCTTGGAAAAACAAAACAAACCAAGCAAGCAAACAAAACCCTGCCATTGTTGACAGCTATGAGCAATCACACTGAGCGAGGAGATGCATCGTATTCATGGACTACACTGGGCACTGAAAAGAAGTCAGTTCCTCCCGGATTGATGTACACGTGCAGTCAACATCCAGACCCCAAAAAGGCCTCTGGAGGAGATTATTCTGTTTTAAATGTTATATGATGAGCATAGGCCTAAAATCACGGTATCACCCAGGAGAATGATAAAGGAATCTGCCCTTGTAAATACAAAAATTACTGTACCACACAGTGCGGTCTGGGTTCAAGGAGAAGCTGATAGAGTCTGACTGGATGCTGATCTCTAGACAATCCAGGGTCTGAAGCTACTGAGGTAAAGAGGCCTGTCATGGCCAGCCTTCACTACATTCCTCAAAAGAGAGGGGGCCATCTACAAATGGTACCCAACGGTGAGTCGTCCCACAGCGGTCCGGCATGACAACCAACATCCTCATGCATCGGGAACTCCACAACAGGAAAGAGGTGGCGGGTTTAGAAAAAACAAAAACATAGGAATGAATATGTCTGTCTGGTCAGGGAAGGGTTTCATAAAATATAAGCACAGACCAGGGTTGGGAGCGTGTTAGCGTGTCAGCTTCTGTCAAGAGGAACATAGGAGGTCTGTGCAGTGGTGAATCAGCAGGAACTGACCCTGTCTGAATATTGAGCAAAAGACACCATTCCCCTCCCCCATGCAACGACGTGCAGATTAGTGGGCGCATCTGCCCCTGAGTGATGGGTTCACTGCCTTCGTTTCCTGATGATTCACTGAGCTGCAGGCTTCAGAGCACTTGTCTGTGTTTTGCATTCCCAAGCACCCTTAAGTGGACTGTCACAGGCGTTCCCACAGTGTGCCAGCTTGCCTCGTTCTTGTCTGCTTGATGCCCCTCCTTCCTCTCCTGCTCCTTCCTGTAGATCCCTCCTCAGTCATCTGGAGGAAAGGGTTTATTTGGCTTACATTTCCAGTTCACGGTCCACTGTTGAGGATGATCAGGGCAGGGACAGAAATAGAAACCGTGGAAGAACGCTGCTTACCAGCTCACGTTCAGCTAGCTTTCTTGTGTAGCCCAGTCCCATCTGCCTAGAGATGGTGCTGCCCCATGGGCCAGGCTCTCCCTCATCAGTCAAGACAATCTCTTAGTTATGGCCACGGGCCAGTCTAATCTCAGCTGAGATTCCCTCTTCCCAGGCGACTTTAGGTTGTGTCAAGTCGACAATAAAAACCAGCGCAGGCCGTCCTGTCAGCTCGGCACACAGAAGCATCACTGTGAGCCATAACCTTTCTTTTCTTGTTTGTGCCTAAGATCGATCTCATGTTAATACAGAATACAGTACAATTTCTAAAAACTCTCACAGTCTTTAAATTTCTCTACAATTAAAAAAATTTTTTTTTTAAGTCTTAAGTCTCTGTGGGTTGTTATAAAAAAAATACAATCAAATCAAAATCAGCAGTGAAAATCTCAATCCTGTAGCTCAATGTCTGGCATCTGGAACTCATCCATGATCTCCTGGGCCCCTAAGGCTTTGGGCAGCCTCACCTCTCCAGCTCTGCTGTTCCCTGGCTTGCTCCCCAAATTGGTTGTTACATGGCAGAACTATAAAAAAGCAAAACGGGAAGACCTTTAACAGTTGTGAAAATTGAGTTCCAAAAAAGTAAGGTAGCCTGAGAACAGAACCATACCAAGAAGAGGATCGGCTAAGCTCTGTCTCCTTCACGCACTACCTGGGCATTTCCCTGCCCTGCACCATCACGCACTGGCCTAGTCCTGTCCCTGTGACGTCACTCCATTTATTTGCTAGTGTGGCCATTTTTTTTTTTTTCCATAAAAGAAAATCTACTGAAATAGAGGAGAGGTTAGAGTTACAGAACTACTAAGCTCTCTGAACACCAGAGTCTGCATGAGTGAAGGCAGCTTCATAGGTTCATGTTTTACCTGCACCCTGCTAGTCAGTGGATTCTGAAGCTCACCCTGGGGAGACGAGTTTCACTGTGACAGCAGCAGAAGACAAAACCATAGGGCATATGGGCAACCAGAAGCCCTTGGAAACCCATGTGACTACTAGCCCTAGCTGGTGTACAGCATAGGCAGCACCCATCATTCTCAGATGAAAGAGCTGAGTCCCCTCGTAGCTGGTCCACTTTGGACCCGTCAGGCTGGCTCCCTTGGCACCAAGCCCATCCCCCTGCCATCCTGAACCATCCACAGCTCCGTAGTCTCTGAGGATTCTGGCAGATGAAGACACCTCTGCCCTCAGGGGTGCAACATCACAGCCAGTGGACACGGGAGCGTAGAAACAGCGGGTATGAACGCAGGGCTGCTTCTAAAACCCTGTGGCCTGCAGGCATCCACACAAGGCACACCCAGCACCTCCTCCAAGGCCCCCTTGCGAATTCAAACAGGGCTGTACCTTCTAGGGTACCTTCCTGTGACATGTCTACGTCAGAAACACTGCCTTCACCGAAGCACCAAGGTGGAGCTGACGAGGTCTTTGGCCCCTGGGGTCCTTCCCTGTGGAGTCTCACATCTCACCTGGAGACATCGTGTTGTCCCTGAGATGTGGCCTGGTGACAGGCTCTTCTCTGCCTTTGCCAAGCATATCCACTCTGGTGGCTTCGTATGCCCTTGGTACAGAGTCAGAACACAGATGTAGGCCATGTGGAAACCAAGCGCTGTCTGGCCGGGTACAGTAGCTGACACTGCAACCCAGCAGAGATCTTGAGGTAGTGTTATCAGTCCTGCTGTGACCTGTCCCATACCATTCCTAAAGGGGCTCTCGAGCTGAGTCTGACTCTCAGTCACATGTCCCCTAATTTGACCTGCTCTGAATGTCCTGGTCAAGTTCAGGATGCAGCCGGGCACCTCTAAGAGGAGTGGTATTGCAATTGGATGTGGCCATCCTTCTGGGGAGGGAATCAGACATGGGAAGGATGCGTATCCCAGGGTTTCCACAGCCACTGCTACCCTAAAGCAGCAGTTCTCAACCTGTGGGTCGTGACCATCAGGAGGCACTGAACCACCATTCTGGCAAAATTACAGTTATAAAGTAGCAATGAAAATAATTTTATGGTTGCAGGGTCACCACACCGTGAGGAACTGTATTAAGGGGTCGCAGCATCAGGAAAGTGGGAACCACTGCTATGCCTTGGGTTTGCGTGTCAAAGTTCTGTCTCAGAGATGGCACCCAGAAGCCTTACGTGCCCAATTTATAGGAGCAGGAGAAGGCCAACCAGCCAGCAAGCACCCCAGAAGCCATCCTGTAGGCCAACCTCAGCTCCACTGGCGCAGAGGCCTCAGGAAGGGCCAGGCAGAGGCAAGCCCCAATCTTCATGGGGCACCGGTCTAAACTGAGGGTACTGTGTACCTAGGAGGCTAAATGCAGGAAAGCTCTGCTGAAAGGCGTCTAGACAAGCCGCTTGACCCTGGTGACAGGATGCAGCGCCCTCACTCGGTCTGAGGCAAAATCGGGATGACAGCTCAGCTTCAGGAGTGACCCACTCACTGGTCAGCGTGATGTGATGCTTCACGGCCGCTCCCAGCTCTGCCAGCAGGAATCCTGGCCAGACCCCAGACCCCAAGCTGGTGACACGCAGCCTTGCTAGCACCCGTTGGAGAGAGACGGGTCAGCCCTGCCTGTGGGTGTGCTGTCATGATGGGCCCTCCACACCTGTCCCTCAGGAAGCCAGGTCTGGGAGAGCCCACAGCCTCTGCGCCAGTGCCCCAAATTCTCAAGAGGGTAGCGTGGTTCAGCCACCCTGCTCCTTTGCTCAAAGCGTGGCTAGACCTATTCCTCTCTCTAGTTTCTGATGTTGGTTGTGTTTGAGAGTGAAGCTCAGATAAAATGAACAGAGGATTCACATATTAAAAGCCCTACCTCAAGAAGCCCCGTGGCCGGTGGGAGACGTAGCCTGTGGGACGGTAGTGAGCAGTAGCCAGGCTGCCTCCGTGGAGAGCCTTGTCCTCGGGGTCCTCTGCACCTTTCATTTGTGAGTTAGGGAGTTCCCTGAAGGTGTTGCAGGGCAGGCTCGTAGCTTTACCACACACCCCCACCCCCTCGACTGCCCTGTGTTAAAATGAGGCCTGCAGGCCGGGAGCCAAATGAAGCCTAAGGTGAAGCTGGCAGAGCAGGTCCGTGACCGGCCAGGTTGAGTCTGCTAGTCTCTCGGGAGGCTAGCTGGCCTGCTCTGTCCCCCAGAGCCCCCCTCCTCTCCTCACTAGCCTGACAGGGAAAGGCACAGCTCACTCGGGCCCTTGGCTGCTGGCAGCCAGGCCTATTGGTTCCCCCCAGGCCAAGTCCTTGCGCCCCGCTGCAGTGTCTGCCATGTGTTCGCATGGCCCCTCTGAACCTCTCTGTGCAAAGTTCTGTTACTGCCATTTTTTAACTTGGTGTGACTTGTACTCGATGACAATAACCTTCTTAGCTCTCATGTCCCTCCTACCCCCAGCAGTTGACCAAGCTCCACCAGTTGGCCATGCAGCAAACCCCCTTTCCTCCCCTCGGACAGACCAACCCCGCTTTCCCCGGTACGTACCCAGCTGCCCTTTTCTGACCTTCTCTTCTCACCCGGGGACTCACTTTCTCTCTCTGAGCTCTGTTCAGTGCAGTGAGTGGCACAGGCGCTGCCAAGGCTCCGAATGCTGGATCTTGCCGGTGTTAACGCAGTGGCCTGCACACAGCCGAGGCCGGGCGGGTCGGTCTGCCTCCCATCGCGGGCTAGCTTACCATTCCTTGGCCTCCATGTTCTTGCCTGTTGAGGGTCTGAATGTGCATAGCGGTGTTCTGTGTCACCCACAGTCCGTTCCCAGGTGGCTTTTCCTACAGAGGCTTCCACCTGGCCAACCCTGAGGCACAGTCTTTGCCTGGATCAAGCGTTCTGACAGCAGGAGTGACCCCGGAGCTGCTTTGTGCAGCCCTGCGTAGGATAGCACGGACAGAGCTAGCCTGCACTCGGGCCTCTGGTGAAGCAGGCAGGAGAGGGGCTGGCCGCAGACTAGCCAGGCATCTGCAGTAGGCGTCCCTCTCAGAAGCAGCGGCTATGGCCGGTGGAAACACACTGGCAGTGCATGGCGGCTGTGCATGCACCAATCATATTTTGAGCTTTCCTAGTTGAAGGGACCTTGCTTCTCTCCTTGAGGGCAAAACATTAAACCTCTCTCTTCTTTGCTCTCCAGGAGAAAAGCTGCCTTTACACTCCTCCGAAGAAGCTCAAAATCTGATGGGCCAGTCGTCAGGTAAAACAGACCACAGTACTGGGGGAGCAGGCCAGGGGACATGTACAGAGGACCAGGGTACCCACACCCGTGACAGCTGAGTGTCTAGCACACAAGTTGGCTGGCAGTAGACAGTGTCCAGGGAACAAGCTGTGCACTGAGCCATGGTGGTGGATCTGTTCCATTGTTGGGGAATGGTGGGTCTGAGCATGCATAGCATGCAGTCGCCCTGTGAACAGTTGGATGGCCTACAGCAGTGCGCACCTACACGAGGAGGGCCTGAGTTGCCACGAGTTCTCTGGCTGTGCAGTGCATAGGGGTGCATAGTGAGAGCGTGTCTGTCTGCGGGGACCTTGGGGTGCCATGTGCTTTTTAAAGATGGGTTTCCCTGGAGACGGGCTCAGACTCTTAGAAGATGGAGCTGGGCTGGTTATATCTGCACTTTCTTCTGGTTTTCCTTTAAGAACCTGCTCTCAGGACTCTGCGGGGTGGTGCATAGACTGACAATCCCGCGGCTGAGGGCACAGCCTTGGGAAGAGCGCTAGACTGGGCTGAGCGTGTTCTTTGGGTCCTGTGAGGGAAGCACCGTGCACTTTACACCTCATGGGCCACTGTGGGTACACACGGCCACACTGCAGCCTCCTGGCTGCCTCTGTGCTGCTAGGTGACAACTTGACCATGGCCCTGGAGACCTGCAACATGAGTGAACGTGCACAGGGGTGTGCGCTCGTGCAGCAGCCTGGGCAGGGTGTGCCGAGACAGCCATTGACTGCCTCTGGAGCCTTGTCCTGGGCTTCAAGTAGACCCCGCCCTTAACTATCCACTTCCGTGTCCCTGGAAAAGGACTCTCGTTCTCTGCTCAGTCAGATCCAACAGATGCATCCAGCACTCCAGTAATACTAGGGGAGCCTTTCAAATGACATTTTACGTGTCCCTGCTCCTGGAATGTGTCCAGATGCCCAAATAGCCAAATAATTGCTGTATTAAAAGAAAATAAGGGGGAGAGACTCCAGATTTCAGTGTGTAAACAAAACAGCAGCGTTTGGGGATGAATTGGGATTCACTCAGCACTTCCACCTGCCCTTGTCGGGGATGTCACACTCTGGCAGGAGCCCCTGGCCATGTGAGACAAGATTGTGAGCAGGCCCCCCACACCCAGGGAGCCAGGGGAGAGAAGCAAGGCTGGATCAGGAGCTGGAAGAATGGGGGAGGGCACTGAGAAATAGGGGCTCACTGATGTTGCTTTGAGGGAGGATCCTGGGTCTCATGGCTGGATGGGTATGGCACTGGTCAGCAGAGGCAGGACCAGTTAGAGCACAGAGTGAGGAGAGGACCTGGGTTCTCTGGGGCATTCTGACTGGGGTTGGGGAGAGCTGGCCATCTGGAAAGGCTAGAGCCTGGACCCAGTAGTCCCATGCAGTTGTTGAAATGGAGCTGGTGTGTACAGCGCGGGTGCTGTCCCTGAGGTATAGCCATTGGTCCTGCCACTGTGGCAGTCCTTTGATTGCACTGTCACTATCTGTGAGGCTGCCTGTTACCTGGTGACGTAGCTGAGACTTAAAAGATGAAAGCCTGGGCTCCGCCACGTGTGGTGGCCTTTGGACAGAATTGTGTCCAAAGCAAAATTAGCACTGAGTGTTTTCCCACTTCTGGCCACCTGCGGCAGACCCACACGAGGCTCAGGGTGGAGCGGAGTCGGGCACGGCACCCACAAGTCTCCCCTGAACGGGGAGGGGGACAAGCATTCCATGTCAATGTAGCCGGTGCTGCCTTCGCCCCTCCTCCTGCCCTGTGAAGGCCTTAGATGCGATGGCTGCCCCCTCTTTAGTCAGAGCCTGCCAGGCTGTGTGTACAAAGTGTAGGGGTTTCTTTTTTCCTTGAGAGAAGTTGGAACTCCAGAGGTTGGGTTTCACATGGCCTGGGCGGTACCAGGGCCTGGGTCCCTGGGCTGTGCTCACCTTCACCTCAGGAAGTATGGACCAGGTCTGAGTATGGCAATGAACAGTTTTCCTCCGGCCTAATCATGTTCCCTTGGTGTGCCCAGGTCTGGATGCCAGCCCCCCAGCCAGCACCCATGAACTCACCATTCCCAATGATGTGAGTATCCCCCTGCACTGTCCTGTCCTCCCACAGAACTGTTCAGAGAGACCCTCAAGGTGGGCCCCACCACTCAAGCTGATAAAACGCCCAAGAAAGTGTGGTTTTACATCCCTGAGATGCAGACGAGAAAGGAGCACTGGGGACAATTTGGGGGGAGGGGGGTGTCAGAAGCCGGTGCCAGAGCTGGGCTGGGTGTCTGTGTCAACAGCAGCACCCTGGCTTAGGGACCCTGAGAATAGGGTGGTCCAGGAAGGTTCTGGAGTGACGTGACCCACACTGGAGGTTTGAGATTCTCTGGGATATGAAGTTGGTTGGGTGTCACAGCTAGACTGGGTTCCTTACTCTAGGGCCCCTCAATCTATCCATGCCTCGGGGACATCTTGAGCTGCGGGCTCAAGAGCTTCTGCCAGCACATTTAGTCCTTCGGGCTGAAGGAAGGGCCTGGAGAAGGGGGAAGCCTCTGAATTAGTGGAGTACCCCCAAACAGGGAGATCAGGGAAGGAGAGTGCATGTCTCTAAGAGGCTAGCAGAGGGACCAGTGCGTGGGCCATACAGGAGCTGCTGCCTTTCCCACTTGTGTAGTATTCAGACTTTCTCCCTGCCCGAAAACTAGTCAGACTCTCTGTCTCTGTCTCTCTCTATATATGTTTACATATAAAGGTTAACCTCAGGTGTCATTTCTCAGGAGCCATCTCTACTCTGTTTTTTGAGACGGTCTCTCACAAGGTCTAGGGTTTACCAATTGGGCTAAACTAGCTGGCCACGGAGCCCCGGGACCCACCTGACTCTGCTTCTTCAGTGCCAAGATCACAAGTACGCACTGTCACGCCTAGATGTTTACGTGGGTGCTAGGGACCAAACGAGGGTCCTTGCCATGGGCGGCGAGCACTTTGCCTGCTTGTTTCTCTCTCCAGACCTGTAGGGTTGTCTTGAAGACCCTTCACTGTCTTCTCCTTGTACCAGCCAGGCAGGAAACCCAAGACCCGCCCCTCCCCTCCATCTGAGCCGACTGCAGGAATCCCAGAGTTTGGGGTGTAAGGGGATCCCCAGGCTTGAGTATAGATGACACACAGTTGGGGAGCAGAGTAAACTGGCCAGAAGAGAAACCATGAATACTCATCTGGCTGGTACTCTAAGCTTCAAGGAAGCACCCCACCACCACCCCCGCAACCCATCTGGCTGCTGATGGCCTCCAAAGAGGTGTTGCCACCAGCCCCAGGCATCTGTCCCTCTACCTGACAAACTCAGGTTCCCCCACTCTGTAGAAGCCTGCGGAGGAGTCACCCGGGTGGCATGGTGGCATTGCTGTGCAGCCTTTTAGCTCCTCGAACAGTGGAGTTTGGACCGACGTGACAGGCTGAGTGTCATGTGACCTGACTCCCACTTTGTAGACAGGAGGATTCCGCTTCCCGCTCTTGTGCAGTGGTTCCTCTAGCGCCTGGGCTCGGCAGCACACGCTCCTTCAGAGGGCTGCTAACGTGAATCCTGTTTCCCCGGCACTGACCCAAGCTTTTACTTACACTAAAATGAACTTAAGCCGGGTGGTAGGTGAACAAAGGCTGACCTGGGGTGTCCTGTCACCCCAGAAGTCTTTCTAGGGAGGGGAGCTCTCCTTCACCAGCACACTGGGAGCTTACCCTGTCTCCCTGCATAGGAGGCCATAGAGGGTTCCCGCTCACCTAGACCTTTACAGAAGGATCTAGGCTACAAGCAAAGATGCAGTCTCCCAGAGCCAATGGCCCATGCCTGAAGCCTACCACATCCTTGGACACAAGGGAGGACATAAAACATGATTATCCTGACCCTTTCTGCCAACCGGTCACGGCTGATCAGGCCAGTGTCCATCAGTCCCCCTCACCCGGCCTGCAGAGAGGCCCTAGATGGTGATATGGCTGTACTCTCAGGTCCACACAGGCCGAAGCCCAGGCACCAGGTTTCCCCCACCCACTCCCTCCCAGGCCCAGAGACATAAGGAGACAAGATGCTGAGCAGCTCAGGTTTCTCTGGAGCGGAGGTTCTGTGTTCATAGAGGCTAACTGTCGTCACGGCCAATGATAGTAGAGATAACCGGCAGACTGCCTAACAGTGAGCAGAGCAGATACCCCCAGGCTCTTCTGGGTAAGAACTAGCCGCTTGGTACCGCATCTCACCCAGGTGCTCTGTTGCCCGTTGGGCAGCTTTGGGAGCAGATCCTCCTCTGTGCCTCCCTCAGGTCCAGCCCCAGTCTCCTGCCTGGCATCTCACTGCATAAGAACAGCCATTCTATCTACAACCTTGATCCCAGGCCGGTGCCCAAACAGCCAGGTGCAGCAGAACCATAGGGACCTGCGGTGACTGCCAACTGCAGCCCGGGCTGTCGGTGCCTGTCTGGCCAGTGTTCCCTTCCTTACTGAGGAGCACCGGGTTCCTGTGTGTGGGTATGGGAGTTGTGTTTAGCCAGCGATGAAAGTTGAGGGATGTCATCTGCCGTCTTTTCTGGGGTCTAGGTGCCCCCACCATGGAACAGGGTAGACTGAGAGGCACATACCCAACTGCAGCTGTTGCCAGAGAAAAGATCTCGACCTCCACGGTGGAGGGCACTCTCATCCCTGGGCCACCTTAGTGATGACCCTCACTCCTGATGACTACCTCGGCCGCAGGTCACTGCAGCCATTAAACAGAATTCACCGAGCACACACCAGCTTTGTCCTCAGCTTCATCTGAGTCCATCAAAGGATAGGTTTCGGCAGCTAGCAACTTCCGGCAGAGCCGTTCTCCCTGTGAGGGTACAGCCAGGAGGCCCTGCCCCAGCCTGGGCCAGAGCTGGTGTGGGATTCCCCACTCAGTCTGCACGATCTGTCTTTGGGTCACTTCTGACCAGGTAGAGGAAGCCAGTAAGTCTGACCATTTCACAGAGGGACAGTAAGCAAAGGCGACGAGACTGTCACCAGGCAGAGCTGGGCCTCTCTGGTCCAGGGACCAGGCTCAGGACTGGGCACTGAGTCCGTAGGCAGTGTTGGAGCCTACCTTCCTGGGTGTCCCCTCGGAGCTCTCCCAGATACCTTGAAAGGGGTGTTCTGGGCTTTTCTCTAAGGGATTCCTCCATCATTTCTTCTAGCTTATAGGCTGCATAATTGGACGCCAAGGCACCAAAATCAATGAAATCCGACAGATGTCTGGAGCGCAGATCAAAATCGCCAACGCCACTGAAGGGTCGTCGGAGCGCCAGATTACCATCACAGGGACCCCAGCCAACATCAGCCTTGCTCAGTATCTCATCAACGCCAGGTGGGTGCTGCTCAGGCTTCTGGGGCCTCACTGGCCATGGCCTGGAGCCCCACATCCCAGCTGAGACAGTAAAGCCCAGACAGTGGGGAGAGGTATGATGGAGAAGCCCCTCTCCAGATGAGGGCCACACCATTTGCCAACACCGAGCTAGGCAGCTACAGTGAGAGGTGCCCCCATATTTCTTCTTCCCCCAGCCAGTATTCAGGCCGTGCCCATCTGCCTCGGGCAAGAGGTGTTGGCAGACTTGGTGTGAGTCTGGGGGTAGGACTCCGGGACATGCCCTGCTCCCACCTCGCCTGCCCGGATTCCACCATGAGCTACCCTCCTGAAACTGCTCAGGGTTCATGCCCATGGCACAGCTCCTGTGATAGCCATAAAGCCTCCGCTTAAAAGTGCAGGCCCCCACAGAAGAAAACCAGGTGCTTAGCCTGAGCCCCTGGCCCAGTGCTCCAGCCTGGGAAGGACCCAAACCCTCTCAGCAAGATTGAGTGACAGGCACGGGGACAGGGAAAGCCCCACAGATCTGGCCTGGCAGGCCCCTGCCTCCCGGCCTCTGAATGGTGACCCGGAAAAGCTGACCCCCTGGACATAGAGGCGTGCCTCGAGTTGTGAGGTGCTGTGGTCTCATCGCCAGCCCATCTCATAAGAAACCGGTGACGTGTCCCTTGTCTGTTTCAGGCTGACGTCTGAGGTCACCGGGATGGGCGCACTCTAACCTACCCAAGATCCTCCATTCCACACGTCGGATGGCTCCAGCCCGCAGCCTCACCAGCTGGCACACTGTACAGACTGCCTGTCCGTCCTTGCAGATATGAATAGAGCGTTTTCTTTACAAGCAGATGATAGTGCGTGTCTGCCCACTCAGGCCCTGTGCGCTCCGTGTTAGTGTAGCCTCTACGCATTGGCATGCAGCTCTTTACTTTAATGCTCAACGTATTCCCAAATGTGATGTTTCAGAGATTTATTCCTCAGTATCCATGTGACTATCTGTTTAAAAGTTGGTTTGATGCTTTAACGGCACTTCCTGTGTCCTGCTGTCCCTCGTTCTCAGAGACCCTCCTCTCTCACCCGGTCTACTGACTCATTCCCACGCTAGGTTGTATGCTGGGATCAGAGGTACTTTTCTTGCAACTTGCGGGGAGCATCTTGAAGGAGAGGGGCTTGGGGGGTATCTAAGAAGCAGGGTGGAGTGCCAGAAGCTGGGGTGGGGCCCTGGCTTCACTGGGATGTCTCGGGGAGGGGACACTTGTGACCCCCAGGTGTCTTCCAAGATGGCTAAGAGCAAGGACTTGCCAGGAAGTTCATCTGCACCCATCAGAGTTCAATAAATGTCGTGTTTCTCCTCCATGGCTCTGGCTTCTCTCTGCTCCCCTGTCCTGGACACCTGTATCCGCCCAGAGACACGCTGTACCCAGCCTGAGAGGAAGAGATCTCGGGTTCTGTTCTCGCTGGGTTCCAACGCGTAAAGCCCAGCATGGAGACTGCCTATGCCTGGCCTGCCAGTGAAGCTCCATGCCTCCTCTAAAGATTCCCTCCGCTGCCCTGGTTCCTTTTCCACATAAGCTTTACTAAGCTTGTGTACTTCAAAATCTAACGGTATTTTCCCTGGGAATTGTTCTAAACATGCTGTACTATCCAGAGTTCCCTAGAACCCAGAGGACGCGTGTGTATCACAGAGGGGCTCTGCTAGATCGGCTGATACGATGCAGACTGGGTGGTCTAGCAGCGGCTGTTTGGACACTGCAGAGGCTGAGAACGTAGTAGCTGCTCAATCCGTGAGGACTGAGGTTTGGCCCCAGCTTCCTGGAGAAGCCAAAGTAATCAGTGGCAATAGAAATCACAATAGTGATTTTTTTTTTAATTATAACCCAAAATTGTGTAGTGAAAGGGAAAGAATTTGCCTACCAAGTCATCTCGGCCTGGTTTTCCAGGGGTTACAATGGTTCATCTCGAGGGTCGGCCTGACTGCTTTAGGTGACCGGGGCTCCCCCGTGGGCACCTGTGAGAGCGTCTCTAGAGAGGGCAACCAGGGCAGAGCCAGCCTGACTACAGACGGCACCGTCTGGCAGGCTGGGGCTCGAACGGCGTAAAAGAGAAAAGGACGCCACCGTGGCTGGTGCCGACTCCTCTGGCTTGCCGGCTGCCGCGCTGTCAGTCTCTGCTCCATTTCCCCCTCTCTGCCATGATGGATTGAAAACTCTGAAACTGAGCAAAAGAACTCTTTTCTTCCCTTTAAGTTGTTTATGTCAGGCGGTTCTGTCACAGGCGAGAAACCCAATGTACCTGTTTCTGCTTAGCTTATGGAGATCATTCTACTTGAATTTTTAAAGGTCTTTTCCACAGTCTCTCTAGATAAATTATCTTTTCCTAGGAAATTCTCTACTTCATTTAAGGAGTTTAAATTTCCCTATATTGTTTTGTGTTTAAGTAAAAACATGGCGTAAGAAACGAAACACGGACAAGAGAGTTACGAGCGGACAGGTTGGGAAAAACAAAATAACCCAAATTGTCAAACAAGTGGATGGGAAGAAATTTCAGAAGAGGACTCTAAGGAAAACTGTAAGAAAAACACTGTCTCTCCTGCCAGGGAAGCAAGCAGGCTGACTGCAGGCTGTCACCTCTCCTCTGTTCCTCCAGATCTAACGCCCCAGTCTCATCCTCAGCTCTGTAGCTGACCTTCTGGGATGACCACTCTTCACTCTCCGCCATTTCAAGGAAACTAAATAAGCAGATCCCGGTGGAAACACTCTGCTTTCCTCCCTTCCTGTGAACCCCCCTCAGACCCCTAGCCTATCCCCACTTCTAAGTGTCAGGCCCCAATATGCAGAAACACATTTTACCTGGGACTCCCAGTGGCCACATCTATCAGGTTCACAGAAAATGTCCTATCAGGCAGCACACTGCCACCACATTCTCCTGAAAGCCAGAGAGGAAACAGAAGCCAAGAAAAAACACCCACTCAACAAAGACAAAATCACACATCAGCACCTAGAACTATAGTCTTCCCAATCTCAGATGCCTAGATGCCAGCCTAAAAACACAATAACAACCAGGGCACCTCATCTCCACTAGAGCCCATCAGCCCTACCACAGCAGGCCCTGAATATTCTGACATAGCTGAAAGCACCAGAAAGAATAAAACCTTAAGACAGCCTTTCCGAATATGCTAGAGCTCCTTAAATAAATAAATAAATCCCTTAAAGAAACCCAGGAAGATATAAACCGTGGAAGGAAATAAATAAAACCATTCAAGACCTGAAAATGTAAATAGACTCAACAAAGAAAACCCAAATTGAGGGAATTCTGGAAATGAAAATTTTAGGAATTGGAATGGGAACCGCAGAGGCAAGTTTCACCAACACGAGAATACAAGAGATGGACGAGGGGATCTCAGGGATTGAAGACATGATATAAGAAATATACACATCGGTCAAAGAAAATGTTACATCTAAAAAACTTCTGTAACTAAACATCCAGGAAATCTGGAACACTGTGAAGTCCAAATCTAAGAAGAAGAATAGAGGGAGGAGGAGAAGCACAGGGCAAAAGCCCGGAAAATATTTTCAACACAACCATAGAAGAAATACAAGAAGCATACGGAGCACCAAATAGATTGGGCCAGAAAAGACAGTCCTCTTGCCACATAAATCAACAGAACAAAGAATATTAAAAGCTGCAAAGGAAAAAAGACCAAGTAACATATAAAGGCAGACTTTAAAATTAGAGTTACACCTGACTTCTCAATAGAGACTCTAAAAGCAAGAAGGCCATGGACAGGCCTCAAATGCCAGCCCAGACTACTATACCCAGCAAGACTTTCAATCACCATAGAGAAAACAGACATTCTGTAACTGAAAGCCTATGCTCTTGCCCCAACTGCTACTGTGACAGATTCCTAACTTGTAACAGATTCCCACTGTACCTTCTGCCCTCTAGCTCTAAAAAAGGCAGGAAATATAGAATTCTTCACTGCTCTTGAAGGCAGCCTTTAAAGATAGATAGATAGATAGATAGACAGACAGACAGACAGACAGAGATAGATGGATGGATGATAGATGAGAGAGAGAGAGAGAGAGAGATGGAGAAATCCACTGCCCGTTTTGGCTGTCCTTAGCTCGGGTAACAGGAACTGCAGAGAGAACTAGCTGGACTGAACTAACATCTTTCAAACCACCCCACCAACTGCCAACTGTCAACTGGCCACTGCCTCCTTTATGCTACCGGAAGTCCAAGTGGCATCCAATCATAAGGAAATCTAAACAGGACAAAAACTTTATCCAAAACTTTCTGCTACAACATTCCATGATAAAAACCAAATGTAAGCAATATCTATCTACAAATCCAGCCCTACAGGAGGTGTTAGAAGGAAAACTCCAATCTAAAGTCAACTACAACTATGAAAACACAGGGAATAAATACTATCAGACCAGCAAAGTCAAAAGGGAAACACACACATGTGCACAAACACCACCACCAACAACAAAAATAACAGGAATCGACAATTATTTATCTCAATATCAATGGTCTCCATTCCCCAGCAAAAAGACACGGACTAACAGAACGGATGTGAAAACAAGATCCATCTGCTACATCCAAGAAACACACCTCAACATCAAGGGTAGCTATCACCTCAGGGTAAAAGGTTGGAAAACGAGATTCCAAGCAAATGGACCTAAGAAGCAAACTGGTATAGCCATTCTAATATCTAACCAAATAGACTTCAAACCTAGAAAGTACAGAGTGAGTAGACCAGGCTGGCCTCGAACTCACAGAGATCCACCTGCCCTTGCCTCCCCAGAGTTAGAACTAAAGGTGGGAAGTAGTTTTTTTTTTTTTTTTAATACATTTGTAGGCTGAAATGATGGCTCAGTTAAGCGTGCTGGCGGCTCTTCTGAGAACTGTGGATTGATTTCTAGCAGCCATATGGCAGCCCACAGCTGCCTGTAACTCCAGTCCTGGGGAATCCGCATTGCTTTCTGGCCTCTGCAGGGCACTGCACAGGGACTTCGGATTTTTTTTTTTTAGTTTAGCTTTTCAATCTTTTTTAGGCACATGAGTATTTTTGCCATTCTTCATGGCAGTGCTAACAGGACCAATGAGCTGTGTAGCAAAATGAACTTCATCAAATCACAATGTTGTTCCATGAGTTTAAAATGTACTAAATATAGTTTTAAAGTTTGGTGACTGATTCTCTATCTCTATTAAAACTGCCAGGCTGGGTGGTGGTGGCGCACACCCTTAATCCCAGCACTCAGGAGGCAGAGACAGGCGGATCTCTGCGAGTTCGAGGCCAGCCTGGTCTACAGAGGGAGTTCCAGGACAGCCGGAGTTACAACAGAGAAACCCTGTCTTGAAAAACAAAAATTTAAAAAAAATCTTGTTTTAAATAATAGAAATATTGTAAAATAATATTGAGAAACTATTCTAAGTTCATTAGAGCAAATGGAAGTTGAGAGTGGGAGTGGTCAGAAGTCAATCCAAGGGCGTGGCCAGCAGCTCCCAGAATTTCCCTCAAGAAGGCGCCTGCCTCCCATGTGGGTGTCGCTGGCCCGGGCTGAGCTCTGAGCAACCCCAGGCCTGTGCCTCGCACCCCCACCATCTCTCTACATAGAGAGCTCAGGAAAGGCATCCAGACCTCGTGCAGCTGCAGAAGCTTCTGGCTCAGCCACGCCCAGCAGGATGCTGAAGACAGAAACAAAAACGTAAGCAAAACTGGTTTCCAGAACTTTCCGAACAGATGCTGAGTCCATTAACAGAAAGCACATCCACCCAACCGGTAAGGCAGGACTGGGACTCCTGCCTCAGGATGCTGGCTTAAGAAATCAGAATTTAAGTGCAGTCCCAGACGTCTTCAGTCACGTCTAGAGTTACTCTCCCGGTGACATTCTAAAAATTCACTTTTTATTGTAACTTTTTTTTAATATTTGGAACATTTGAAAAATCATATGATGAAAGTCCTTGAAGCAGGTTTGCTTTCTCTTCCTGCATTTCTCTCCCCTTCTCTCTCTCTCTCTCTCTCCCCCCCCCTCCACTGGAAAGGGTTTACAGATCCCTGTTGGCTGCTTTAGGCAGCAAGCCTTGCAAGGCACAGTCCTACCAGCTGAGAAGTGGACCAGCTCGCGGCGTCTGGTGCCCGGCTTCCACCCACGTGTCCCATAGAAGTCATAATTGTCTATACTTTCTAGAGTGGGATCTAATCGATGCTCAGACCCCCCCACCTTAGCTGCTTCCTGTCTTCTTAGTTTCCTTTGGTCTAGAACACCTAAGCTCTTTTCCTCACGGAACAAGGACTTCGGAATTTGTTTAGTTTAGCTTTTCCATCTATATTAGGCACGTGGGTATTTTTGCCTACATTTCTTCATGGCAGTACTAACAGGACAAATGAGCTTGTGTAGCAAAATGAACTTCATCATCAAATCACATACGATATTGTTCAGTGAGTTTAAAATGTACTAAATATATGATTTTAAGGTTTAGTGAGAATGATTCTCTATCTCTATTAAAACTGAACCAGGCTGGGCGGTGGTGGCGCACGCCTTTAATCCCAGCACTCCAGAGGCAAAGGCAGGTAGATCTCTGTGAGTTCGAGGCCAGCCTGATCTACAGAGTGAGTTCTAGGACAGCCAGACTTACAACAGAGAAACCCTGTCTCAAAAAAAAAAAAAAAAAAAAGGAAAAACTGTACCATACCCCACACTCTTAGTGCCTCCCCCTCCATGATGTCACCTTGCCCCATCCCCCAACTCATGTGGAGGCTCCCAGCATGGACCAGAGGCCACTCCAGCTGCTACAATTCCAGGTAGGCTTCTTTCCCTCCCACAGAATCCCCCCACACTCTCAGTGACTCCTGTCCCCTCTCCAATTCTCCCTCCCCTCTTTGTTACTGCCTTGCCCCATCCCCAACTCAAGCTGAGGCTCCCTACTCGGATGAGGCCACCCCCGCCTCCAGAACTCCAGGCGAGACTCACTGCAGGACTGAGAGCCCACGTCCACCCAATCCCCAGCCTCCGACTCTTGTAGAAATAAATCCCAACCCTACACCAAGACACATTGACCAGAAGACCAAGGGAGGGAGGCCATGCCTGTTACTGCAGGACAGGCCAGGAACTAGAGACTGGCTAGCCAGGAGATTATTTCTAGTGATTTCCCGCTCTGCTCATATATGGGTGCCTAGCCCAGTCTTCAGCAGAGAGGTTTTCTCGGGCAGCTGATGGGAGCAGATACAGAGGCCCAGGGCCAAACATCATGCAGAACTGCCCCCCACGCCCGCTGTGGAAAGACCCCATAACCAATTTTGAGTTTTGTGGTTACTCTTCAAGTTCTTTACAGTGGTGTACATTATCTCCCTTTGGCAGAGATGCATTCAGTCCTTCTGTCTGTCCTCATGGGCTGCTCAGCAATCACTTCATAAGCAGAAAACAGATGCTCTCAGAAGTGAACTGTAGATCCGGGAGAACTATTGAGGGTACCTATGGCTAAGGAAACAGGAAACTTCAGCTAAATTGCCCACTGATTTTTTTTTTTACGTCATCATTCATTCATTCAACCAATCCGGAGGCCCAAAGGTTGAAGGCACAATGACACTTCTGTGCAACAGATCAAGTTTTCCAAATGAGTCTGATATCTTGCCGGGGAAAATGTATGTCACAGTACTTACGCAGTTCATCGGGAATTTCTTAAACAGGAATAATTCTAATAGACTGCTTACTCCCCAAGGCAGTGGCTTCCTGACAAGGGGACGCTCCAACCCAGTGAGTCCATAGGGACCCGGCAGGAGCTGGGACCTGCACCCTCCCGTGGGAAGCCTCTGCGTGAAACCCGATTGTCGGGTCGGGCGTCATAGGCGGCTTTAGCCCTTGACTACAGCAAACAGAATCACACACACCATGCTTCAGGTTCACCGTTGATGAAGTTTCCTATTGTATATTTCAATCTTAGTCAAGCCCTCTCTCTGTCCCCTTCTCTCTCTGTCCCCATCTCTCTCTCTCTGTCCCCGTCTCTCTCTCTCTGTCCCCATCTCTCTCTCTGTCCCCATCTCTCTCTGTCCCCATCTCTTTCTCTGTCCCCATCTCTTTCTCTGTCCCCATCTCTCTGTCCTCATATCTTCCCCCTCCCCCATTGCTCTGAAGGTGTTTAGAACCCAGACAGGACTAGAGGAGAGCCTCCCATGGCATGCTATACTCAAGATATCCAAAGTACAGAGCAAAGGGATCATGTTAAAGGACATGAGAGAGAAACCCAATACTCCTCCAGAGGCAGAAATGTCAGAACAGACCCATCAGCAGCATGATAAGCATGATATCTGAGCTCTGAAAATGAACAGCTGCCAACCAAGACGAATTATTTCCAGCAAAGCTATCTTTTGAAATTGAGAAATAAGGGTATTTCGAGATAAGCCCACCCATTCTCGGGTAAGCCATCACAACCAAGCCAGCACTACGGAACTAGAGGAAGAAGAAAGATCCTTCATCATGAGACCACAGGAAAAAGTGAGAGAAACAGATGACCATAGAAGAACTGGGGGGTGCGGGGGTGTTCATTGTGTTCAATACAGTAAATCAGCAAAACCGCTAAACAATAGAGAAGATATTAAAGAAACAAATAATAATTTGGCCAACCAGGAAAGCAGCCAACAAATTACAGGAATTAGTAAACATCTCAAAAAAAAAATCTTAAATTTAAGTAGTGACAACTCACCACTAAAGACACACAAAATGAACTAAGTCCAGCTTCCTGTTGCCCCCAGTGTGGTGGCTAGTTTTGTGTCAACTTTATACATGCTAGAATCATCTGAGAGGAGGGAACTTCAATTTGAGAAACAACCTCCATAGGATGGAGCTATAGGCAAGCCTATAGAGAATTTTCTTGGTGATTGCTGGAGAGGACCCAGGCTACTGTGGGTGGTGCCATCCCTGGGCTGGTGGTCCTGGGTGCTATGTGAAAGCAGGCTGAGCAAGCCATGGGAAGCAAGCCAGTAAGTGGCACCCCTCCATGGCCTCTGCACCAGCTCCTGCCTCCAGGTTCCTGCCTTGATTTCTCTGGATGATAGACTACAGGCTGTAAGACCCTTTTCTCCCCAAGTTGCTTTTGAATTATGGTGTTTCATCGCAGCAACAGAAACACCGAGGTGTGGAACTGTCATAGAGCTAAGACTGGGTCGAAACGGCTTGGAACCCCAAGCCATCCCAGGAGATGAGAACGGAAGGTGTTCAGCTGCTCCTCACTTTGGGCCTGGCCAGAACCCAGCTAAATATTAATATTGCCTGCTTCCAGAAGCAAAAGGAATGTGGCTTGGTTGGTGCTTGTCTGTGCTGTAGCTGGGAACCAAGGGAAGGGTCCATTCGCTGATAAGGAGCCTTCCTCCTTTTCCCTGTGAGACCACACCTTGTGCAGAAGGTGCCCCTGCAAGACCTCGATGCTTAGACTTGAGCCCCACATGCAAATAAGGCTACCCCAATATCCTTGTACCATAGACCCTCCCCTGCCTGTGGCCCGATATATGTAACCTACACCCCACATTAAAGTGACCAGAAGAGAGTCCCGAGGCCTGATTCATTGCGTCTCATTCATTCATTCTCAGTGCGGGGAATCAGGGTCCATGGCGGTCCCCGAACCCCGTCTCCCCACTCCCATGCTCCCCTGCCGCTCCCTCAGCCTGGGTTCCCTGTGCCTGGTCAGTACGGAGAACCGGGCCGAAACCCAGCTGGCTGCGGGCTGGGACAGAGTGGCGACGGAACTCTCGGGAGCCGTACTAACTCTAAAGCACCTACTAAATACACATTACTGGTAAAGACATCCACAGACTTGAAAATCAGAAGATGTAAATCAATCCATCAGGAGAGGTGGAGCCGGAAACAAGCTGGTTACGCCGTTCTATATCCGATAAAGTACATTTCAATCCACAAATTAGTCAAAAGAAATTCAAAAGGCCACTACGTACCGATAGACACCGCATCACGGAGAACAACTCTAAATATATACACACCAAGCACCGGGGGTTCCATTTTCATAAGACAAACACTAACTGACTTTAAAGGCGACATTGGTCCTGATACGGTAAGTGGGTGGTTTGTGTACCCACTGGCAGCTCTAGATAAGCCACCTAAACTAAAAATCAGCAAAGACACCACAAAGTTAAACTAGACAGTAGAGCAAATGCACCTGACAGATATCCAAGACATAGATGGCCTACTAATACGTGTAATTCGGCAAACAGACAGACAAACACCGTCATCCAAGTTGACACAGGAGTTGCAACAAAATCCAATATCCCTTTATGAGAAAAATCCCCGGAAACACCAGCAGCGTAAGGAATGCACCTCGACGTAATAAAAGGCTACACACGGCAAACTTACGGCCAATTGAGTATCAGATGAGGTGTCTCAGTTGGGTTTCTACTGACGTGACGAAACACCGTGATCAAAGTAACTCGGGGAGTAGCTTGGTGTACACTTAGTCAGGATAGAAACAGGGCAGGAACCTGGAGGCAGGAGCTGACGCAGAGGCCACAGAGAGGTGCTTATTGGCTCGCTCAGCCAGCTTTCTAACAGGACCACCAGCCCAGGGATGACCCCACCCACGATGGGCTGGGCCTTCCCACATCAAACACTAAGATACTGCCCTACAGGTTTGCCTACAGTCTGATCTTATGGGAGCATCTTCTCAGTTAGGGTCCCCTCCTCTCAGATGACTCTAGCTTGTGTCAAGTTAACATAAAATTACCCAGCACAACTGACCCCTTGTCAACTTGACATACAACGCTTCTTTAGACATGACCTTTTCCCTACTTGGTTCATCCCCAAGATCTCAGATTAGTAAACACCACGAGTATAAAACTTATTACAAACTTACAAGTCCCACCGTCTTTACCAATTCAAACACTTAAAAAGTTTCATCTCTGTAAAAATCCAAACTATTGTAAAATCCAAAATCTCTCCTAAAAATTCAAAGTCACTCAATTGTGGCCTCCTATAAAATCAAAAATAAGCTAAATATTTTAGTACTTCAATAGGAAAGAATCAGGGCGCAGTCACAATATGAACAAAGCAAAACCAAACTCCAGAAGTGTAAATAAATAAATGCCCAATATCTGGGATTCACTCACGATTTTCTGGGCTCCTCCGAGGGGCACGGGTCACTTCTCCAGCTCCGAACACCACACACAGCCTGTCTTCCTGACTCCAGCTGGCTCCACCCCACAGCTGCTGCGGGTTTTGGTAGTCTATCCCACGATACTGGCATTTCCAAAACGCTGGGGTCTTCTGCTGCAACTAGGCTACACTTTCACCAGAGGCCTCTCCTGGGCTCTCTTCACGGTGCCAAGCGTCAACTTCTCTCCACGACCCCTTAAATCCTGGGGCTTCGACCTGCTACCGAGGCTGCAGCTTCACCAATGGCTTCACTTGGCCTCTCACAGTCCCAAGCCTCAGCTGCTCTCCATGACCCCTTCGTGCCTTCAAAACTAGAACCACCTGGGCAGCTCTTACAGCACCAAGTCCGGCTGTCATCAGAAGGTGCGACCTTCGCCACCTCTGGCACACAGATTCTGTGTGCTGACCCCGAGGAAACACTTCTCAGAAGATGTCAATGACGCTGTTCTCTTCTTGATCACAGCTGATTCTGCAGCTCCAGCTGACCGGCATCCGTTGTCCTAGAAAAGCAAAGGTTTTACTTTAGTGGTCTGGTCTCTTGTTAATCAGAGCCCATTTTAGCTCCGGCTGACCAGACGCCGCAGACTCTTCACACAAAAGGCCCGGTAGAGTCTTTACTACCCTCGGAAACCTCACAAGCCAGGGTGCCATCGTCCCCACGGCTCTCAACAATCTTATCTTCCAAGCTCCCGCAGAACAGCGCACTGAGCTCTCAACACTCACTGGCTTTCCTAGCCCGAAGTTCCTAAGTCCTTCCACAGTCCTCCCCAGAACACGGTCAGGTCGGTCACGGCAGCACCTCACTATCCTGGTAGCAACTTTAGTCAACTGTTGCTGTGAAACGCCACGACCCAAGTCACTTGGGGAGGAAAGGGTTTATCTGGCTTACACTTCCACACCGCTGTTCACCACAGGCCAAGTCAGGACAGGGACTCAAACAGGGCAGAGATCTGGAGGCAGGAGCTGATGCAGAGGCCCTGGAACCCGGGGCCCTCAGCCCAGAGGGAGCACCGCCCACAATGGGCTGGGCCTTCCCGCACCAATCACTAATTAAGAAAATGCTCCGCAGGCTTGTCTACAGCCCGATTTTCTGGAGGCATTTTCTCAGTTGAGGTTTTGTCCTACAGATGTTGGATGTGTCAAGTTGACATGAAATTAGTCAGCCCATGGGGGAAAGTTGACAGATGTCCTTTAAAATCTAGAATGAGGGAAGGGTGTCTATCATTGTTTGTTTTAACTCTTATTCAATATGGTGTTTGAAGTCTTGGCTAGAGCAATAAACAAGAAAAGAAATAAAACAGATATGAACAGGAAAAACATTATATTATCCCTATTAGCAAATCACACGAGCCAATACTTAAAAAGACTCTTCCAGAAAATTCTTTGACTTGAAAGACACTTTCAGAAAAGTAGCAGAATCAACATTTAAAAGTCCGTAGCTTTTCTGTACTGATAATGATTTGGCTAAACGCTAGGAAATCTGGATACCGACATAACAGAAGACCGAGACTAGGTCTCCAGCTCCCATCTTGTGCAAAAACTCAACTCCAAACGGATCAAGGGCCCCAACATAAGACCGGATGCTCTAAGACCGCCAGAGGGGGCTGTGGGGGGTACACGTCAACACGGGTAGAGGTGACGCTTTTCTGAATAGGACTCCAGTAGCTCAGAAAACAAGGCCAACCAGCAGCAGATGGGATCTCATGGAGTTAAGAAGCTTCTACACAAGGAAACTGCCAAGCCAATGAAGTTGAACCCAATAGGCGAAATATTTGCCAGCTGTACATCTGACGGGGATTTGGTGAGAACACACGAAGAACTTAAAACATCTAAGCGCCAAGAAATACAACTAATTTTCTTAAAAATGGGTTACAGAAGTAAGCAGAAACTTCTTTTTAAAAGAAATACAAATGTCTAGGAAATGCTATTGGAAAGTGTTCGGCATCCTTAGCCATCGGGGAAACACAGATTAAAGCCATCCCTTAAAGAATCCCTCCCTCAGCCCAGTCAGAGCAGCTGCTCATCGGCACAGATGTGGGCAAAGAGGAACCCTTGCACGTTATCGGCGAGGTTGTAAGCTAGCGTATCCGCTTTGGACATTAGTCTAGAGGTTTCTCAAAAACCCAGAAACAGAACTGCTATATAGCCCAGCTATCCCATGCTGGACAGACACTCGGGGGCTCTCCGCCCTATGACAGGGGTTCTCACACACCCATGCTCATTGCTGCCCTCTTCACAGCAGTTAGGAAACGGAAGAAACCTAGTGCCCGTCAACTGACTGAAAATTACTGATATCCATATCCACAATGGAATATCACTCAGTAAAGAAAAACTAAATCGTGGAGTCTGCAAGGAAATGGGTGGAATTGGAAAAAAATGATGAATGAAGCAATCCAAGCCCCAAAGGATAAATGCTGCCTGTTCTCTCTTACGTGAAGGTTCTGGTTTCGACTCCTTAGTTCTCTTGGCCTGTGCTCTCTGGAATCTCAGACCAGGCGGGCAGAAGAGAGGCCAGGAGAGGTCCTGACTTGTGGCCCTGAGGCAGTGGTAGACGTCTTGAGGCTCTAGATCTTCAAAGAGGAAGATCGAATGAGTTGCCCTCACCTCGTGGGAGCAGCTCCAAGGAGTAGTGGTGCCTTGCCACTGACCGGGCCACCGAGCCTGATCCTGATGCTTAGCGGTGGATTCTGTCGTGGGCGGTCTCTGATAGGAACGAGGTGCTCACCAGAGCTGACCCTAACCTAATCTCAACCCTCAATCTGACTCCCTTCCCCTTGGTTGTGACCCTAGTTCTGGGACTGGGGGTTCCCCCTGGGAAGTCTTGCTAATCTCTGGATGCCCACATAGCTCCTAGGAAAGACCCTCATGGCACAGGGCTACTGGGCCAGGCTCTGGAATACCGAGGGTTTAGGTAAGGCATGAGTATTGGCCTTCCCCTCTGTACACAGAGTCCTCAGCCTCAGGCAGGTTAGAAACTTCTGGAACAGGCAAGAAGCTGAGAGAAGCTGGGCTAATCACAGACTTGAGGCTGCCCACTTGTTCTGCATCAGGGACTGGACCTACCAGGTGACAAGGACCAATCACTGGTAGGAAAGTTCCCTCCACCCATGTCAAGACAGGACAGCCTAGGGCAGCTACGCCGTGCCTCAGTACTATGGAAGACTGGAGAGCACATCATTAATCTCCCTGGAGGCCTCATCAGCTTTAGTGTTTCCTAGATGGATCCAGAGGCCCGAGGAAGGCAATAGTGACCACCACTCGGGGGCTGGCTGCTCAGCCTCCATCCACCCTGATCATCCAGCTAAAGAGCCAGCTGGACAGGAGAGGGCGCCCAAGCCCAGCATATTGGCCCCTGAGAGCCTCTATGGGCTTCATTTCTCTGGTTAGCCCTTGTTCAGCAGGATGGCAGGTAAGAGGAGAGGAGACTGGAGAGCAAAGACTCTGAGGCAGGGGTGAAGTTGGTGACTACTTGAGAGCCACCGGAGTCCCAGTGCCTGCCAGAGATCTCATTCTGGTGCCCTTGAACTCCAAGCTGTGACACTAAAGGCTGCTGGCCTTGGCAATGAAAGGTTTCCCTGGTCTTGGTCCCCGAGCTCTTCTCAGAGGGGTTTCAGTTTCAAATGCTGGTCACCTTAGTGGCCCCAGCCACACAGTGCACTAGAACTGCCTCATAAGAGGCCAGCGTATCCAGCTCTCTCCCCTCCCCACACTAACCACCAGAGTGTGAGATTTCCAGTCTGTGCTGGGGAGGAAGCTGGCATAACCCAGGACCCACAAGCACCCCAAGTCCTTGTGCTGAATTTGGGGGACCTCTGCCTCCCAGGACAGAAGACACCTGAGTCAGGCATCTGAATCCAGCACCCCAGACAGGCCCTGAACAGGGACAATTGCATCTCACTCCCTGTGGCTTTTAATTGTGTTGGCGTGCGAGTGTCAACATCCTACTATGAATTGCGTGAATGGCCCCTCAGTCCCTGGAGACCACAGGGCCAGAATGAAGTCCCCTTTTCCACAGAACAGCGAGATGGATCGCTTGTTCCAGGGTTTGACAGATTAGAGAAATTAGGCCAGCTCAGAGATGTTCCTAGGAACACAGATGTGACCCAAAGTGCACATCTGCCTGCCAAGAGTCCTCCCTGGGGAAGCTGGAGCGGTGGAATAAGGTCCTAGGGTACCTCCTAGCACTGCTGCCCAGCATCTGTCTGCACAGAGGCCTGTTGATTATGGCCTCCTGGCAAGGAACTGAGATTGTCCTGCCTTGACACTGCTATTATGACCCCATAACACACCCCACTACTCAAGACGGGATGTATCTCCTGGCTATTTGGCAAAACCATATTTTGTTTGTTTCCCTGGCCCTGGGTCACAGAGATAGTGGATGGCAGAGCTGGAACCAACCCAGATCCGAGCTTCTCTGGTTCCTTATGGCCCCAGCCTGGAGCACAGAGGGTAGAAATGACCTTGATCACTTCCTGCAGCCTGCCCTGCTACCCTGGCTAATCCTGGGTCCCTTGGTCTCCTCTACATCTTCAGAGAGGGCCAAAGATCAGGGGCATCCATGGTTGGGTGATGAGGCCCAGGGGAATGGGGGACAAGGTTGCCAGCCAGGCCACCCCAAAGCATTGGGCTGCAGATTCTCCAGGCCCCGGTGTGGCTGAGCAGAGTCTTAGGAGCCCCTTGCGTATGTCATGTTTATCTGTGGAAATTCCTCTGGCTGCCTGGGGTGAATAGTGAACTGGACCTGGAGTATCCTGTGCTTGGCTCCTCGCAGAGGGAACGGGGTGAGGAAGATTTCTCCTCTGAACAGACTTGTCCTCGGTAGAACTCAGGTAACCAAGCTGCGGAAGCTTTCCCAGGCAAGAGTCTTGGCAGTGGCTGGGGAGACTTCTATCCCAGCCAGGACAGTGTGAGGTTCATATGGTGGAACCCACGGTCCAAGTACCGGGGTCTCTCTGCAGATGCACAGAGCCCAGATAGGAAGGCGGCAATCTCAAATGTGGGCCAACAGCCTGAATTCTCTGAAGAACGGGGCTGGGGATCAGCCCTCTGGGCATCACTTGTAGACTCCGATGGGGGTCCACTTCTGTGGCTTTTGCGGGGTAGAGACAAGGAGGGCAGACCCTGATCCTGGGCGCTCAATAGATCTCATGCAGAAGAAGCTCTGACCCTAATGTCCCCTCGGAACTTCTGGGGTGCTGCTTAGCCCAGCCCCCACGCCATGGCTCCAGCAGCTTTCCAGGGTCAGCGGGACCGGAAGTGACTCTTGTTTGTAGGAATGCCTGGCTGTCAATCCCAGGCCCTCGGGGGTGGGCTTTGGAGACCCAGGTGGTGAGACTCTACTATGGCTGTCATTTCCTGGGAAGTCCCCTCCCTAGAGTCCCCCTCCTAAGCTTGCAGCTGGCTTTTGGGATGGAGCCAGGTTGCTCCTCCAGAGGCCCAGGCTCTGCTGGAGAAATATCTCTGCCAGATGTTGCTCTCTCTCTACAGGCAGGAGGCCAGTATGAGGTAATGGGAAAGATTAACCCATCCAGACCCACAGTCCCCCCCACTATGTTCATAGCCAGTGATGTTAGCTGGCAGGTTGGTGGGGAGAGTCCCTTGAGAAGGGGTAAGGGCCCTGGGATCCTTTATGCAAGGATGTCTCTTGGGACACTGTAGCCCACAGCAGCGCCAACCCCAGGGTCATAGTCTGAGGACGACTCTGTGCTGTCCGTTGTACCCAAGCCCTGCCCGCACATGGGTGTTTCCGGAACGTCCCTGGATCAAGGGTCCCCACTTTTCAGAGCCCCTATCCCGCCAAGGACAGGCCCCTGAGAGGAGGGAGCCTTTGTCCTCCAGGGTATGTTGGAAACTTTGGTAAAACTAAAGCATTGCAAGAGACCTCAGGGTGCAAAATGGGATGTGGTCAGTTCTGCCCTCTGGCTTCCAGCCTAGGTGCCCACCATCAGCAACCACAGAGTGACCACAGTGCTCTCCTGTGCCCAGGCTATCTGTATCCCCTGAGCTCCGAGACCTCCATACAGGGGACCAGGGAGCAGGGGCTCTACATGAATTGGGTGGTGAGGCTGGGGGTGGGGTGTGTGTAAGAGGAGCAGATTAGGGCAGAAACCTCTACCTCTGCCTGTAGCTCCCAAACCCTGTCCTCTGTGTACACAAGCACTGACTCCAGCTGGCGTGGAGTGTCCCAGTGAAGTGTTTCTTTCACCCCTCACCCTGGTGTGGGGCGCTTCTGCATGTCCCTGGGAGTCAGGGTCATGCTCCCAGGACACGGCTTTGGCACTGGGGCTCCAAGTCCAGAGACAAGATTTCTACAGGGATCCATGGCTACGCCTATGTACTACAGCCTGTGGCGTGGGTCAGCTGCTTTTCTGGGGAAGTCTTTTTCTCCTCGGGGTAAGAGGAAAGAGCTACAAGAATTTCCTGGCTTCAGTGCCAGCCAGGGCTCCCAGAATATCCAGCCTCGGGGGTGTGGGTGTTGGGCTAGACCCAAATAGCCTCGGAGCCCCTCGGACCCTGATGATCAGGGCCACAAGACATCCTTAAGCTCCCAGCCAAGGTTAGCAGGGCAGGGCTGCCTGGGGTTTCCCAGTTACCTTTGGATGCTTGGCTCTGCCTTGCTGGTCTCTCTGGGCACCATGCACACAACTAATTTTAGTTTTCTAGTGTCTCTTGCAAACAACTGCACGCAACCAGAGCTCCCATGTCTGCCTCTCGCCAGAAAATAAAATTCTGAGTTTTCAGACAACAGAATGAAAATTAATTAGGTTAACGTGCAGCCTGGGGGGCCAAAGTACCTGAGGTCACTGAGTGCAATGGGTGATGGGAAACCAATGGAGGGGGGGGTCTGCCTTCGTGGAACAATTAGTTGAGGGGCATGGGCACAGCCTGTAACAATAAGCTGCCTATTGGCTCCGTGAGAGAAACCACCCCTGTGCAAATCAGGCCCACCTAGCTGGCTCTGTATGGGGACCCCAAACCTTGTCATTCCATGTCGCTTTATAGGACCCCGGTGCCACCCAACACTCCAGTGCATAGCCAGCTCAGTCTCATGGCCTCAGGTCTACTGTGCAGCTTGTGGCTCATCCAGTAGCCCCTGTTGCTGCATCACTGATCAGTTGCTGTTATAATGTCTTGGAACCCATGCAGACTCACATGCTGATACAATTTGATATCCCATCTCTAGGGGACATTCCTGGCTGTGAACTTGCATGTCTCTTGAGTAGATGCTACCAAGTTACCCCGCCCACTGCATACCCTGAGAGGGACAATATTGTTCTCACATTGGGGCCAGGGATGAGGGCTAATAGCTTTGTATAGTGTCTCCAGTCTGGGATGCGGAGTGCTGGGATTTATTCCCTCATCACGAACAGATCAATGTCTCCCCAGCATATTATGATGAAGCTCCTCCTGAGAGGTACTGCCCTTCCTGTCTGGCCACTAGTGAGAGATTCTTTGTTATGGAGTACCAAGCAGCTTCTGAAAGCCCACACCTCGAATGATGGTCATTGCCACTGGGAGGCTCCAGGAAAGATTATACTCAAGTCAGTGCCTCTGAAACCCCAGACAGCTTAGCAGTGCCCTGCCCAGGAGTAAGGCTCACCACGGGTGCTCCCTGCCCAGGTGACTCACTGGCATTTGGTAAACTGGAGCTGAGACAAAAAGCCATTCTGCCCATGTGTACCTCAGGCATGTAGCCCAGCCTGGCCCCAGCTAAATAGATCACAGAGGGGTCTGCGTGCCATAGTTGTGGGGGTGTGGGCTCCCCAGAATGGATGGGAATTGCTGTCCATACTGAGGTGCAGGATAGGGGAACAGGGGAGTCCCGTGTGGGGCCTGTGGGTGGGGCCGCCTGCCTGCTAGGTCCAACATCCACAGCGAGGCGCCATGGAAACAGAGTGTAGCTCATGGAAAACATTATTTTCTTTGATGAATCATGGTCTAAGTCGAGAGGAAAGTTCACTAGATGGCTGAGGCAGTATCGGAGACAAAGCTGTCTTTGTTCAGCCCATGTGAAGAGGGTTTGGGTCTTTGGTGCTGGCAATAAAGGCAGATCTCCAGAGCCCACACCCCGGGAAAGGCTGTAGACAACCCGGGAGCCCCAAAGCCCCCAGAGTAGGCTCCTCCAACCCTGGGTCACCCACCCATACTTCCGATTCCATGAGCGCCCTCCGGGGCTGTCGCTGAGCTCTCTGAAGGCATGTGACCTTTTTCTGAGGCTGGGAAATCCCAGATCTCTCTTCTCCAGGCCTTCCCTGGGGGTGCAGGGATGTGCAACCCTGGACAGACTCCTTGTCCAGTTAAAGAGGCACCTGGAACTACCTAGGCCATCTGTGACGACGCTGGGCATTAGCACCCTTTGTGTGTCACGAGGCACAGTGAACAGGGAGTTTGCAGAGTGCGTGACCTTGCCTCTTCAGCTATGATTAGACAGACTTTGGAGACTGTGCAGAAGGAAACTGGTACCCCTTGACTGTAACATGTACCCTCAGGTCAGGGAACACTTTTCTACACCCACTCTCTGCCCCGTGGCTTATCCAACCTTTGTGATCCCCTTTCTAACCAGTCCAGTCAGGTAGAGCCCATAGAGGGCACCAGTCCATGTCTGAGCCGCCCTGGGTAGGCAGGGAGGTAAGGAGAGATCAGCAGAATCCTAAGCCTGAGTCTAGTTCCTTGGGCCACGCGTCAGCCACATGCCTCTGCTGGACAAATGGGGTGAGCACTCCCCAATTTCTTCAGAATGGGTAGCTTCAAGACACTGGCCAAAACCTTGGCACCAGTGTTTGAGACCGAGAACATGCCATTAAAACCAGAAACTCATCAGGCTGTTGTAGTGCGTACCTTTAATCCCAGCACTCAGGAGGCAGAGGCAGGTGGATCTCTGTGAGTTCGAGGCCAGCCTGGTCTGCAGAGTGAGTTCCAGGCCAGTCAGGGTTACAACAAAGAAACCCTGTTTCAAAAACAAAACAACAACAAAAAACAAACAGAAACTTTGTGTGGGACCACAAGCCAGCTCTCCACTCAGGGGAACTCTGGTCCTTGGCTACAATGCCCACCCAACCACAAGGTGCTGGGGGTTTGTGCTACAGCCCTCAGGTGTCACAGTAGAAGCCCCTTATCCTTTGTCCTACACAGCTGGCCAAATGGGCCATCAGACTACAAAGGGTATGGCTGAGAGGTCCCCGAGCCACCGGCGTTCCAGACGGCACTGGTCAGTGGACTAACACAGCCCAGGACTGCCGATTGCTGGGTGACATGGGTGATAACCTGACTTGTAAGCTCTTGGCACAACAGGGTGCATTGTGGGGGTCCTTGCCATCCATAACTGTGGGCAGGCACTGAGAGACTGCAGGATATACAGGAAACCCAGACTGGCATGGTGGTTACCAACTGAGACCGCAGATTACAGGGGTCTCTCCTTCACAGGTACACCTTCTCTGAGGCCTGTGGGACTCAGGGACAGTGGAGCCTAGCCAGTAGGTCACCACTAGGGCTCCCTGGCTAGAGACCAGAGCACAGGGCTTCCGGGCCTCTTTTATCTGTTGTCCTTCTCCCTGAGAGCACACCGCCTCTTCATCAAGCTCTCAGGTCACAGTCTGTGCCCTCCTGGTGGGAGACCCCGTGTATGTATGTCTGGGCAGGCAGACACCACAGAGGCAGAGACCGGTTACCCATCATGCCTCACCTGGAGCCACTATAGTTCTCAGAGCAAAAGCAGATGTGAGGTGGTTTTTTGTCTGTTTTCTAAAATGTTTCTAAGACAGACACAAAAATCGTTCTCACGGTGGTGTCAGATGACCTTTTGGGCTACATACGCGTGAGTGAGATAAAACACCACTACCTTCCCTCCAAAGCAAGCTTTAAAACAACACAAAAAAATATTTTTCTTCCTCAAAGGTCTGGAAGAAAAGATACTTTTAAGAGGCCACGAGCTGTTGGGACGGGGTCCTCTACAGGCAGAGGAGGCGCTGTTGTTCCACGGAGAGGAAAAAAAATGGTTCTCTTCTCTCCTTCCTGACCACGCCCGAGACTCCAGAGCCTCCAGGGCTGACAAAGGCAGTATCAGTGGGTTTTTGTTCTTTCCAGGTTCTCCTCACTTTTTCGGGTGTGTGAAAAGCCTGATCCCCCCATTACAAGGGAGCTGGAAATAGGAAAGAACCCCCCGAGGCATCCCGCCTGTGCCCCTCCTGCCACCTTCAGGCCTGACCCTCTGCTCAGCAGTTGTGTGCCTGCAGGTCTCCCCACTGACCACTTGACTCATTGACCCCAACCATGCTGCCTGGGTGCTTGAGATCCCGCAAAGCCTCTGCAGCTTGCCTTCGAACTTCAGATCTAGGGTCACCAGGCCCTGAGTCTGCCAGGGACTGTACACCAGTCTGCAAGGGAAGAGAAAACCTCGGGTCTCTGGGAGAAAGCTATGAGCTTGCTGCTGCTGCTCTGCCATTTTTGGACACAGACACACAGACACACACACACGTAAATACAGGCATCTACACTTACAGAAGAGTCTCAGGACCCTTGGGACTCCATACTTTTCCAGCCCCAGCCTTCCTGTGACTACTGCTTAGGGCTGGCCACTTTCTCCCAGCACTAAGGCCCAGGCTGGCTCAGGAGCACGCTGCCCAGGAGGGACATGCACCAAATTGGCCTGCAGACTGGCAGAGATTTGAGTCAGGGGTAAAGAGCAAGAGGGAGCTTGGCCAGAGATGACCTGAGCAGATCACTAAAGTGATCTTTGGGGTGGGGAGTTGGGGAAGACAGAGAAACACAGAGACAGAGGCAGAGAGAGACTGGAGGAAGATGGCGGTGTGGGGTGTGGTACCGCCGGACTGACGGCAGTAACCTGGTGGCTGGGATTCTCCAGTACTTGCTGTGTATCCTCTCCGTCACAGCAATCGTGTCTGTCCCCAGAGACAGCACAAGGAGAGGAAAAGCAGGTACCACCAAGGCAGAGAGTATGCCTGGGCTGAGGCCCACAGAACGCTAGCCCCCACTCTTCCTGCATGAAGCCAGCACCAGACTAGCTATAAAGGACAACTAAACGTATGCTCCGAGTTCCTTCGCTAGAACACCCCAAGCCACAGCTGACTCCACCCGCCACTGGGCCATACCTCGTCGTGAGGGAGACATAGGCTAGGTGAAACAGGAGTGGTGGTCCAGGATCAGCCACGGGCACGCAGCTTGCTGAAGGGTCTGGAGTCTAAAACACTGGTGCTGTGTGTTTCTCTGGCCAGCATGTATTCATTGCCCCAACACCCGTCAGGCCTACTGACAGCGCATGGCTCTGACCCCAACCGGGAAACCCCTGTGACTGTCCCCTTGTGATAGCGTACATCGGCTGTCGCTGCTGCCTCCACAGGCTCCTGCTCTCTCTGCCTCTGAAGAGCATGTCCCCGAGAGCCCAGCACCGTCATCAGCACGGCTGCCAGTGTATCTGTCAGTGCGTCCGTCGGGGTATCCAGCCGTACAGCAACACCAGGCCCTGGCTGGAAGGGTCTGAGCTGTCTTTATCACTCAGTGTCCCTGTTTCTTTCCCTAAACCTCGGCCCATGAGGGTCATCACCCTGTAGAAATAGCTCAGCTCACAGAGCCTCCTAAGGCCAGGCAAGAAGGCCTTATGTGTAGCACAAAGTCACAGCCCAAAACCATGGCCTGACGCTACGGGGGAGGGCACGAGGTTAGCGCCAGGAAGACGTAGGTGACACCTTCTATAGGGCAGGTGTGAGGAGGAGCAGAGGGCGTAACCTCACTGAGTCCTGGGATTGAGCATCTCGCTGTTGGTTTGCTTTAAAGAACTTTCACTGTTAGCGATGCTAAAATCCGTAATGAAGTTTTGGTATTACAGCAACGACACCACTGCTCTGGAATCTTCTCTGAGCAAGGATGGCTCTAGTTTTATCTGGAGCTCTCTCCTCCAGGGACAAGATCAGTACACAGAGAGAGAGGGGGCAGTGGGAGGGAGAGAGAGGGAAGGGGCAGGAGAGAGAGGGGGAGAGAGAAGAGAGGGAGGGAGCCTTTTACACAGACTCC